>JAQJVK010000001.1:27378037-28578037 GCA_035578135.1 Flexamia atlantica
ACAAAGTTTTTGAGCCGATTTGTTTGAAACTTTGTATTGTACTATAATTAGTTAAGGTCACTTTTTACGAAAAAATAATTAACTGAGTTATGGTCGAATCAAGGTAACGAGGCAGCATAATTTAGAGAAAAATAGTCCATTGTTGCGCTGAGCCACGAGCTGAAACATGCCAATGATGCTGCCTTGTTAGTTAAATTAGACCATACATCAGTTGTTTATTGACCGATTTTCATAATTTTGGTGTCATTAGATTAGGAATTGAATTTTCTAAATATTGTTATTCTTTATATTTGTTGGTAAAATGTCAATTTTTTTCAATTTAAAGATTTTAAATGGCCGCCATTTTTAAATTTACCATTCTATTGTGTTAATTATTTTTTCGTGAAGTGACCTTGACTAGTTACTGGACCATACCAAGTTTAAAAAAATCTATTTAAAAGCTTAGCAGGTAAAAATAATATTTTTCCTACAACTGCGACATTTTGTTTGGAATTAACTTTTTAAGGTCCGGTTTGCGGCATTATATTCTACTGATTAAGGACTTTAATTTATTTTATGTACATAAATACCTATGCTTAAGTTTAAAATTTTCTTCCTACCCCTTACGGGTTAACCCCCGGGGGGCAACAATAGCACGATAAGTATTGTCCCTTAGCAAGCATTGTTGAAAGTTGTTGTTAAGTATTGTTGGTACTTTTTTGAGAGCAGATAAGTATCAAAGTAGAAAGGATTTCAAATGGCTGCCATTTCGGTCAGGGCGAACCCTGTGAGGTCTGGTTTGCGGCGTTGTATTCTACTAATTAGGGCCTTTAATTTGATGTACATCTTAACCTATACTTACATTAAAGGCTCTCCTCTAACTCCTCTTAGGCCGTCCCCCTGGAGGAACGGGAAATCGATATTTGCTAAAAAAGGTAGGTTTTTATGATAAATGTCTGCTGGATACAAAACTGTATTACCGTATCTTTCGTGGTTAAATAAATATTAAGCCGTTCCGGGACTTTTTTTCTCACTGTATATACAAAGACTTGGGGTGATTTTAATGAATTGTAAATCCATTTAGTGAGATAACTGTTTAATGAAACTGACGATTGCATAAAAAGCAAAAATATGCTTGTCATATAACTAGCTTCAGAGCTCATTGTTATTTTTGGGCTGAATTTTGTCGACAATCATGTTTTATGCATGACAACGAAAAGGACTGCGCCAAAGAGAATGGTATATGATCTTTTTCCTCAAAGGTTTTCAACGACTTGATGTTGATGTTGACAGTAAATCTGTACGACTGGTCTTTCCGTTTACTTTTCCGTTAAACATTCATTACGAGTTTTACTAACGATGAAAACATAAGTGTGAAAATGAATTTTTAAAATATCATGCGTCCAACCTGCTGCACTTGTTAATGGATATTATAGTGGAAAAACTTTATATCGGTGGGGTAAATTAATGCTAACGAAAACTTACCGATTAGGGGTAGATTAGAGGTAAGTTGTTATATTAGAGGAACCAGTGGCTACACATTTTTAGCCAATTTGCTTCATCAGAAGTAGGTATGAAGGATCGGTGTTAGAGCAATGAACAAAATACTAACTGTGAACTTACTACGGCACAACCTTGAAAAGTATAACTTTTAAGGGTTACGATGATGTTCTTTGTGTTTTTTGTTAAGCCATTTTTTATATAAGATTTCGTCGAAATATAAAAAGTATACCAAAATGACTATCAATAGTGATATCTATTTACAAACAAGTAAGAGTATCGCTGAAATAAATTAAGAATTTTTATATAAGTATTTCAGTGTTTGCATTGGAATTCCAAACGTTTAGCGTAACATTCTCGTACATTCTATAAAATTTTAAACGTAAATATATAACCATGTTAATATGTAAAAAATGCAATTTTATTGTCTTTATGGTTTGGGTTTACACAGAAAAACCCAATGTGCTTTATGGTTTCAAGAAAACCAGATTACACAATTTGTTTTTCCTCCACCTGTTATGTTTAGACGCATTATACTCCTTGTTATGTGTGGGTTAAATTATATTTTGCCTCCCATCGGGAAGAAAAATGATTACTTTGTCTCCCGGCGGAAGACAAAGTACAACCATGAGAATAACATTAAAATCAATAATTCAAAAATCTAGCGCCTTAAAATTTCTACACAGATACGCAAATACGTTGAGTTTCACCAGATTGCAGGTGCTGACAGCTGTTTTGGCAGACATAATCACATATGAATAACATCGACAACAATCAGCTGTAACATCGTCAACGAATTAAACTTGCAGGAATATAGCAACAATCAGATGATCGCTGGTGCATGAATATTTGGAACAACTCGTGTGCAGGCGCTAATTGCAGTTTGAAACAAAATGGATATTGATTGTTAATTACTAATTTAATGAAGTAGATGATTTAAGGATTGGGTATTTGTTATTGTAGGTGGGGGAAAATGTTGTGTGTATTTCGAGAGTAAAGCACATTGTCTCCCTCATGAAATTTGTGCTGAGACAATGTTGTACTTTACTCACTTGACACTTCTGTTTAGAATCTTATTACTCTTTGTGATATTATGAGCTTAATGCTCTCCCTACTATAATATTTCTACAAGTTCTAACAATTTACAAATTAAAACATTTAAGAATAAGTCTAGAACATTTTAAATTACGTAATATACATTTAATTAACTAGCACCCTGCGTCACTTCGTGACTTATAAAAACGACTTGGTAAAGTAGGCTTTGGTTTCATGATGATTATGTATGGAGTTTTGCAGCGTAAAATACTTTTCAATGATGAACTGTATGAATTTTTGAGATTTTTTTCGTTTCCTACAAATGATTTACGTCATAGCGCTGGAATAAAATTGCCAGTAATTAAACTTCTCATCGGGGCAAACTTTTAAAAATAAATTATTACTTATTCTTTATACTCGAAATTTCAATGTGGGTAAGAAATTCCTCATGGAATTTGAGAAGTCCATTTATTTCACCTGCTTTAGTCCATGTTTACAGTTTAGTACGTTCTACACTTTGAAATTTCGACAGTGCGTCAGTTCTCATTTTACATTAAATGGGTGTTAGTTTATATGGATCTTCATTGCTTGGCCTATCTTCATATCTCTGTTTAGAAGTTAATTCTACACAACATCTACGCTTCAGTATCATGCATTCATCTTTGTTAGGACTTAACAACAATTGGTAAGAAGATGGTCAAACCACTGATTTACTGATGAACTTTAATCTCTAAATAACATTTATAAAACTGCCTCTAAAATAGCCATTTGCCGTAGAACCAAATTAGTCAACAAACAAAACGGCCAAAGAATTAAATTTTCAAACAGCCCGCTTTTTGTTTCGCATATTAAATACATATTTGGCAAATTTTTTACCTAAGCAAATAACATAACTTTCTATAAAAAGCCTTCATTAATTTAAGCATATTGTTATTGGTACGTTTCAAAATCGAATAAAATAGGTAGGCTAACTGTTAACACTTTAATATCCCATTCCAAGTACATTTACAAAATACAGGTTTTAAATTTATAATGAGTTTTAAAAATTGAATTTTTTAGGTTAACATTCAACCAATATTGATATTTTAAAGCTCAAAACGTTGAAACATGCATAAATGTGTTGAAACATGTTTCAATGTGTCCTCACTGTCAATAGTTTCTTATGAAATCCCAACCCCAGAGCACCTCCTATTTACGTTCCATTTAAAATTTGATTTTTAAGAAAATAAATACAGTATCTAAATTAATATGATTACAGACTGATGGTCTTAGTTTTAATATGGCAAATACTCTCTTCCTTATTTTCTGATGTCTTAAAAAAACTTCTTTATTTAAAAAAAAACAAAATCATAATGGCATTTTCTTGTCCGGCGTTCTGTGGCATATTTCTGTGGAACTATTTCAAATATTGATCATCTGTTTTGTTACAAACAAATTTAAATTTTAAAAAGTTCATAGGTTCTCCCACAGATAGTAGCACTTCCGCTGAAATTTCAAAAGCCTCTTGTGTGAAGGCTTCCCATGGGATATTTTCCAAACCCGCAAAAGGAACATTTAGAGAGTAATAGGTTTAATTTGATACCAAATATGTGTAGAAAAATGTATTTCTAGGGGTCGATTTGCTCTGTACAAAATCCCAGAAATTCTTTTAATATTATAGATTCTTGATGTAATAACGAATTTCCCTTCTTAGGAATAAGCTGATACCGTATGTATCATGGTAAAGCCTAAGCCCAAGACAATCGTTTTGAGGGTCCCAAATGCCAAAAAAGAGTCCATGTATACATATTCAAACAAATCAAAAGAATTAACGTTATTATCGTTAAATTCGCCTAAAAAATAAATAATATTTTTGTAAATCATAGTTTTATGAGTATTGGCTACTTATAACAAAAGTGATAAAAACAGCTCATTACCCGTCTGTTAACCTTATGGGAAATTAATAAAATTGTATGTCCCGCATATTTCTCAACATATTATAATGAATCTTGGTATGTGGCATTATGTAGTTAAGATCTGCTGTATTGTAGCCTAAACCGCTCAATTTTTACATGTTTTTAATGTTAGCAAACGTGCATACTTATTTTTATGTGCATACTTATCCATGGACATGTTTGGTATTACTTGATTAGAGGCTTTATCTATGTAAGTTATCTACACATTTTAAATTCGCTGAGTATGCAGGTATGCTGCAATGGGTATTGTTAAACTAAATTTAAGAATAATTTGTCAAAATGTTTTTATTTTGGGAATAATACGTCTATAATTTAAATAGATTGGATTTCATATAAATCAGTTAATATATTGAAAGATGTGGAAAAATTAAAGGAAAAGTTATCTACCGTCGGAGAGTTGTATAAACATTAATCATCTGCCGTTGTCACTTCTAGAGTGAGGACTCATGTTATCCAACATTTAACCTCTCTCGCGCTGACCTGGCTGCTTCTGAGCGTATTGAACATTTAACTGCAAAATACTGACATTATACTCTAACACACAGAATAGTGTGAATAGACTTTTTATAAAAAATGTAGTCAAACAACATTATTAAATTACAACGAAAGTATAAATAAATTCGCAAAAGAAATATTATGAAATTCGGGTATTTTTTCTTATTTAATGATTTGTTAAAAGCAAATACGAATGTTTTTTTATAGATAGAATGTTTTTATAGCATAGATTCACCATGAATCATACAGTTTCATATACATTTCACTACATTTTTTTCACTAATAGATATCAGTTAATAACTAAATCGGGCGATCATTAACGCTGCAATACCATTAAGTAGCCAAGGTAGTCGGCATTATGTAATTACTCTGGGCTCTGTGCTCCCAAACAAGGCTATATTGGGCCGTAAGTCAGTGCAGATCGTAAATGCCTTTAAGCCGTCAGTTACTCTTGGCATGACTCGCAGCATAACTCGCGGCATAACTCGCGGAATGACTCGTGACATGACTCGTGGCTTGACTCGTGGCTTGACTCGTGGCATGACTCGTGGAATGACTCGTTGAATGACTCGTGGAATGAATCATGGTATGCGTGACAAAACTCTCTCTCTCTTGTGTTTGTATCTGAATAGCTCTGATTGCTAAGTGCGTTAAGCACTCAACACGCACAGACACATACACAATGTGATGTTATTTATTTTCACTGCAGTTATTTTTTTTACAATTGATAAATTTAACTGGTTTATTCATATATTAATTAGAAAAATAGGTTTGCAGGAAACAAACTGAACAAAATATTTGGACATATAATTTACACCATTTTTTTTTTATAAATTCACAAGTTGATAATGAAAATGTTTTATGAAAAAAGGTACGTTTATGAAAAAAAAATTACTATGCCATTATAGAGGACCCTGCTAGTAAAACTCAGTTTTATATTATAATGGTAATGTACCATTGTACAATTAATTATTGCTGTCTAAAGTTCATTATGTGATTATTTAGATAAATCACCACACTATACTTAATTATTACTAGATCTTTAAATGTAGCTTTGTTTCTCCAGTTTAAAAATTTGTTATGTTTAAGATAATTAGTTTTTAGTGCTGCTTTTAAAATTTTAGATCGGTAACTTTGCTGGCTGGTTATTGTAACTATAAATTCAATCCCTGTCAGTCTAAAATGCCAGTACCCTAATTTTTTTCCGCTATAGATTATCACCTTTTATTTATGGAGGTATAGTATGATTCGTCTTTGAATTCTCAATTGTTTGATATAATTTGCAATGTTACCTCCTATAATGGTTTTCATGGGATTTTACATCGAGGTTTTTGAATGCCCGCCTGACTGAAATGTCTAAGGAGAGAAAGTTGAAATATTGTGCAATTGTTTTCCGTTTTAAGATTGTATTTCAATTTTCTAAATTTTACAACATTTGAAGATTCACCTGTGTATAACATCTATTTATAAAATCGCTATTAAGATAACTCATGACGACGGTGAACCGAAAACCAATCAAAATGGCATTAGACATTCTTTTAGTTTTTTACCCTGCCTAACAACATCTTATAGTTTTAACAAGTCTTTTTTCTGGACACACTGTAAAAAAAGATAATAATTTTAAAGCAAGTGCAATGTGACTTATATGAGTGGAAGTCTACCACTCCAAGGTCAAGTCAAGGGAATAAGCATTAACATCTTCCAGTTTCTTTCACATAAAAAAGGTTTTTATTGAAAAAGCATATGACTCTAATCTCTAACAAGTTAAAAGGTATTGTTAATACTTTTACTATTACGCTTTTTCGTTGGTTTCGTTTATTTATTGTTTAAGTATCTTCACTCAATAACAATTAAATATAGTTCATTCAATTAAAGACGTTTTTGATTGAAGTAGACAATAAAGCAAAACGCAGGAAAAAGTCATCGATATGTGTACGTTTGTATTTAATGTATACACATAATCCGTATGGGGATGACATTAATTACTTATATATGTTTAAATATGTTTTATGTAATACTAACCCTTTGTTGTCCCTTAAAGAATAAGACATTTTTTATGCTAACTACTTTCTCTTTTTATTTTCGCTTTTCAGCAAATCTCTTTGTTTAATAGGTTATTGTATAAATGTAAGTAAAATTAGAGTTAAGTCCAAAATCATTCATCAATCAATAATACAAAAAATAAACTATGAGAAAGTGTTAAAATATTTAATTAGCCTTATGTTAACAATAGCATTTTAATCCAAGTATGCTGACGCAGACACAAAGAGAATGCCTAAATAATGCTTTCTATTTAATCTTCGATGATCAATAAAGTAATAGCTGGCAGGGATTACCTTTGTGATTCAGACTAAAGGTTAACAAGCAAAATGAAACAATATACACCATAACGTTGAATCGCTAATATTTTTGTTATACTGTTTTGTTTTTGTTATATTATAGAACATTTTGTAAATAAATATGATTTTAAAGATAGGGACTTAAAAATGGGTACCTCAAAATAATCAAATATTTATGCATGGTAATTATTCCAATCGTATCAGAAAAATCCCATCAGAAAAATTTCCTAGACGTCCTACCTGTATACCTATCCCCACATCTCCCTTATGAAAAATAAATATAATTCGATATCTTACTTTTTTTCTTGATAAAACTTGATATATATCTTCTTCTAATTTGATCTACTGGATCTTTTAAAGTCCACAAGAAGCCATTATAACATATTGACAGAGTTCGATATTGCATATTCCTCGGTATAGCAAATTTGCATTCAGGTCCTTCAGATTTGTTGTATTAACCAAGTACTTCATTGACTAAGCCAGTAAGCCTCCAATTTTTTTAATACCTGTGAGAGCAAACCTACAGTTACACTCCAACATGTAATTAATTATTTTTCAGAACAAAAGAAATTAAATTCGTCGAGTATGCAGGTCTGCTACAATGAGGATATTTCTTAATAAAATATCACCAACCTTGAATAATATCAAGATGATTTCACCTACCTGTAACATAAAAATTAAACATTAAAAACCAACATTGTAATTAAGAAATTATGATCATATTATATTAATCACTAAATTAAAGAATGATAATTCTTGGTCAAAATTGCTCTAATGCCTACATTAAAGACTTGTATCAGTGTAAGCTCAAAATAAATTATTTTACGGCATTATCGTATTCTCCATTTTAACATGTTTTAATTCATCATTTCGTATATGACTGAGTCCAAGCAATCTACTGGAACTCGTATCGTACCGGTCGGTAATGTGTCGCGTGTGCCCGTGTGTTTTGTGTAATGTTCTAAGTGCATGTATTTTAATTATTTTAAACCACTGACGACGAATTTATGTTCTTTATAGAAGATTTTGAAAATGACATACAAATGCTGTAACTCGAGAACATCTGTAAGATTTTTACAGTGAATTGAAGACAGTTTTAAGATATGTAACATTTTTGAATAAATTGCATCAATTCAAGAGGCGAACAATGAACACATCTCCATTGGTAAGTCTGCAGTTGTAATAAATGGAGCTGTTTAAGCAAAACAAGCTATAGGTATAAGGACTCTGTGAGCACGCCCATTTTTTGAAAAATAATTTTGTAACTTTTGATAACCAGCCGGTTCGATTGTCATTTCAAAAGATAAATGTCTAAATTTATGTTTGTTTCTATTTGTATGTAAACAAAAAGCTTATTACGAGTTTTTTGTTGAGTGGTTTTATAATTTTTTAAAACATAAGCTTTTATTGCTGACATAAACATAGCTACATATAAAATATATGTAATGAGAAAATTCGCAATGTATTTTTGTGTTCTTTTCATGAATGGTTCGGTACAGACGTGTATCAGGTATTTTTTAATTGTTTAATATATTTTTATCGTACACTGCCATCGTTATAAAATAGAACATTCAACAAACCCTATGAATATATTTTTAAGTATGCAACCTTCATTATACAGTTAATACAGATATATGACCAAAAACCAGAACTAAATAACGAACATTTAAATGATCATTCACTGATTATTTAAAACTAAATCAAGCCAATTGGCAAAACAAGCAAGTTAGAAAATCGTTCTTGGTAATCCGTTGAGCTGCGACATACTTGCACGTGTGCGTGGAAATTCGATGGCGCTGAATCTTTTTAAATATATTTAATTCAATTTTATTCTGATGGGTTTACTTTTTCTTTCACCGGAAAATAAAGTTATGACTTTATTCCTGCTTGGAGACAATGTATTTTATCAGTCACTCATTTCAAGGTGTAAAATGCAAACACAGCAGGTGGGGAGGAAGTGGTTTTTATTTAATAACGAAGTCGCTATATATGTCACACAGGATTATTTTAAAAATTACATTTTATATCGCAAGAAAAGGAGCGTTTAAACTAAAAATGTTTCTTGACTAAAACAATTGACTATTTTATTTCAAACTATTTACATACAAACGATTTTTGTGTTTAACATAAAGAACACCACCAATATTAAAATAACTTTACTGTGTTAGGCTTTATGCCAGCTATGCTGGTAGCACCACCGGACACATAAACAAACTGAAGGGTTTGGTTTACATACATTTGGAATTTCTTATGCAATTTATGATCAGTTAAACATAGAAATTTCGAAACGCATTAGAATAAAAGTATAAGGAATAAAAATAAATTATAAACGTATAAAAACAAAGTTTAATTTGGTTTAACTAATAAATTGTAATTCAACCCTTCAGTTTGTGTATGTGTCTAAAGATGCCAGCATAGCTTGCCAAGGACTCACTCAATAAAATTATTTAAATTCTGTATGTTTTTAATATTAATTCCAATAATATCCAATATTAACAGTACGTTAAAAAGAATAAACCATTCTACAAACATTAGGGCTGCTTCGTTTTTTCTTCAGATATTATTTACTATTACACAAAAATTTAAAAGGTTTTTATTGGAATAGCTAATCTACATTGCATTTTTTGTGTCATGATGGAATAAATTCGTTATTTTCATTGTTAAGGTGTAATTATTTAAGTTTAGGTGGAAAACGTTACTGATCTCTGCCAAAATGATAAGCTTGACAGATGTTTATCGGCCGAAAACACACAGAAACGACAAGTGTATGTCGTTTTGTTTGATAACGGTGGCCCTGTGTATAGCCTTTCACTGTGTATTTTATCTTTCTGGTATTATTTTTGCAGTTAAAATAACAACAACAACAGCTCGTTATATCGATTCAATAAACTGAACATAAAACACGCCGATATTTAAATAATTTATATAATATAACTATTAGAGGTCTTTTCAAGCTTTGTTGCCATTATCAGACACTTACTCAAACTAAAGAGTTAAATTAAAAATTTGTGATTTAAAACTATATAAGACTTAATTTTTTATACATATTTCATTTATTTTTTCCTCTTTAATTCTATACATATGCATTCAATAGTTTCAATATTCAAAAATTATAATTATGTTTTGGTTTTGAAAGAAGTACTCAAACCTCAAGGTGTATTTATACCTTTATGTCTTCCTTTACATTTGATTTAACTTAAAGTATAAAATTTATGTACGATTGTTATAATATATACCTCATAACGATTTTGTATCAACTTTTATTTAAGGAATTATTTCACATGTATGGAAGATGTTCAACACTGTGTGTCAGGAGATGCCTTAAGTAATAATGTCAAGTGACTGGGCCAAAAAAATATGTAAAATTATTGGTAAGGGATAAAATAATGATAAATATGTAACGATGTTTTTCCTAATAGATATACACTATCCATTATGTCTTCAAGATAAATTATTAACTTTAATTGCCAAATATCCTTTAGACAATATATTTTGTTTATATGCACGAAAAATAGTGTTCAGCTTAACAAAGAGGGCTGCAATAAAGAAACACTGTTTTACTATCTAAAAAAAATTCTAGTAGTAGATCAGGTCTAATTATAAGCATGCTACAACCTATAAATATAATGACATTAGGAGAAAATAATAATTTCGTAAATTCGATGATAATTTATGTAGAGTTTAAAATGAAACCCCTGGTTAGTTTTTTTAGATAAAAGTATCAAACAAAACTGATGTACAAACTATCCTAAAACAATTTTACATCGCTATTACACTGTCACATATAATTTAAATTTTGCATTTATTTAAAGATAGGATGAAGGATAGCCATGTGTTTAACTAATTCATATGAACATTATTTTACCTAAGTTCAATTGTAATGTCTTTGCGGAAATACTGACATTAGTACGGGAAAACATGCATGAAAAAACATATATTACATCTCAAAGAATGACGTATTAGTAAAATGTTAAAGAACAGAATAAACGTGGCTCAGTTATAATTACAGGATAAACTATTTAACAAATTTTTAAATATACTTTTTGCCAGATAATATCAGCTAAATAAACAACACCAATAATCAAACATGTAAAAATTAAAGGTTTAAACGATTCAATCAAAATATAAACCTCATAAATATATAACCTTTCTAATTATAAGTAGCCTATAATGTTCCTTTTATAAATTAAAATTTTGTTAAGAAAATATTTATACATTTAAGAACGCAACCACAACCTCCTCCAACTATTATACCACCTTGCTCAAAAGCGGTAGACACTTAATTTACAGTTTGCACATACTTTTTCCAAACCGGATTTCTTTGCTTGCAAGTCTCACGAGTCGCTTGCAAAATAATAATTTTAAGTCAAGCTTTGCCAGTACACCCCAGGGGCCCAGTACACGCCCAGGGGCGGCCGGCTTTCGGCTGTTCGGGTGTCTTGCGACCCCGGGTTCCCGAGTCAACCTGTGAGACTCTCCCTCTCGCAGTTCTTCCAGACCCAAGGCTTTCCTTCCCATCTTTCGGGCCTTGGATCGCAATCTTTCTTCTGTTCTGAGCTAACCTTGCTCAATCTCTTCTTCTCTTCGACCCCGCATGGGTGTCTTTTCCGCCTTCTTTCGACCGGCGCCCCCGAGAGGTCCCTGGGAGTGTCCCTGTCTGTCGCAGGGGCTGATGTGTGCCTAGCACTGCCGATGGGTTCTTCTCACTGGGCGTCAGGAGCCAGCACGTTCGGGCCCTGGTCAGGGAGTGCGGCGTGGGTGCAGAGGTCGGACTCTGCACTGCCACGGTGAACCCCAGCACGTCTGGAATCCGGTGCCGGCAAACGCAGGTCAGGTCCCCGGGGAACTGGGGTGGGGGTACCGTCCCCCTGGGTATACCCTCGCCTGGCCGACTCCGGGCTCACCCTTGCCGCAAGATACGCCGCATAATTATAATGGTATTTTAATTATATTTTAATTAAAATACCATTTTGATTAAAATAAATGGTATTTTATTTATTTTTCAAGAAATTATAACAAATTGTAATAATTCATTGAAAAAAGTTTTTTTGAGCTCGCCAACACCTTCATTTTAGACCGATTTTTATGATTGAGGTGTCAAATTACTGGACATTTTGTCAGTATTTCCTGAATGATGTTCATTCTCCTTTAGGTGAAAAAAGCTTTACCCCATTGGGCATGTATGTTACCCACAAATTTACATGTATTTCTTATGGAAGGGATATTTTTTTAAACATTACTAAAATTAGTGCTTACCTTGTAAACGGTTGGATCAAAGTAGACATATTATATACTTTTCTTACAGGAAATTTAATTTTCTTTAATTTTCAAATTTGATAGGGAATACTAAAAGTTGATAGTTTTCAAGATATTTAGGAAAAACCAAAAAAAATGTACCTTTAGACCCCCCTCCCTCCCTCCGCTCAAGGGCTACGGACGGGGACTTTTGATATGTTCACCTCCTAACTAGTCCAAACAAAGCTGCAAAGTCAAAAATTGTGTTCCTAAAAATTCCCTCTATACCTTTTTGTTGCCTGGACTACATGGAGCCCCACTGTCACTGTGGAGTGAATTGGCAGGGGCAACATAAACAGTTTAGCGAGTTGCATTTCATAACGTCTAATTGACTTTTCATGTAAGCTAGCTGTAACTGTTACACGTGCTATCCCATTAGGCAAAGATATTTCCGCTACACTACCATGAAATCGCCTGTTTTCGTTATGTGTTTATTACCTGCGAAAATTCATCATAATATTGTTTATTTCGAAAAAAATAGTGTTTACTGCGGAAAAGTAATGTTTCAGGATACTATATTTTTTAATATAACGAATTTACTTATAAACTACTATTTGTCTACAACAACCTTTCTTACTATTTTTGGAATTCCGCCTCAAATTGGTTTAGTGCCTCTGTTTTATTAAGTGTAGTTAAATGGCTAATTTGTTCTTAGTGCATTCATTTCCAGAATAACAGTCTATCTATCTATCTTTATCCATCTTTAAAAAAAAGGGTGGCGCCGGCCTCTTTTTTTACCTTGCATTTACCACATGGGCCTCAGGCCTGTGCGTGGAAGTTATCAAGCTGGTACAGTACAAGGATGAACACTACTGCTAAAAGTAAGCGGCATCATCGGGACTCGATCCTGCGACGCTGCCGACACAGAACCGGGGCCGAGTGCGCTACCAACTGCGCCACCGACTCACTATAACCTATTTTATAGGTATTAAATAGCCTATTCTGATTATGTTTAGGGGCAGTTCTGTACAATTACCGTACTAATCTCTTGAGTGCTACCGAGCACCTTTTTTCGGGGATTAATGCGGTTTGTTGTGATGCGGTTTCAGCCAATGTTTCAATAATTTTTTTATTTAAGGATAGTCCTATATAAGAAATCTAAAATTATCATATTTTTACAATCATGTTCAACAGCTCAATTCATGTTTATGGTAAGATGTTCAACACTGTGTGTCAGGAGATGCCTTAAGTAATGTCAATTGACTGGGCCATCAAAATATGTAAAATTATTGGTAAGGGATAAAATAATGATAAATATGTAACGATGTTTTTCCTAATAAATATACACTATCCACTGTGTCTTCAAGATAAATTATTAACTTTAACTGCCAAATATCTTTTAGACAATATATTTTGTTTACATGCACGAAAAATAGTTTTCAGCTTAACAAAGAGGGCTGCAATAAAGAAACACTGTTTTACTATCTAAAAAAATTTCTAATAGTAGATCAGGTCTAATTATAAGCATGCTACAACCTATAAACATAATGGCATTATAAGAAAATAATAATTTCATAAATTCGATGATAATTTATATAGAGTTCAAAATGAAACCCCTGTTTAGTTTTTTTTAGATAAAAGTATCAAACAAAACTGATATACAAACTATCCTAAAAAAATGTTCCTTCGCTATTACACTGTCACATATACTTTAAATATTGCATTTACTTAAAGATAGGATTAAGGATAACCATGTGTTTGACTAATTTATATGAACATTATTTTACCTAAGTTCAATTGTAATGTCTATGCGGAAATACTGACATTAGTACGGAAAAACATGCACGAAAAAAACATATATTACATCTCAAAGAATGACGTATTAATAAAATGTTAAAGAACAAAATAAACGGCTCAGTTATAATTACAGGATAAACTATTTAACAAATTTTTAAATATACTTTTTGCCAGATAATATCAGCTAAATAAACCACACCAATAATCAAATATGTAAAAATTAAAGGTTTAAACAATTCAATCAAAATATAAACCTCATAAAAATATAGCTATTCTAATTATAAGTAGCCTATAATGTTCCTTTAATAAATTAAAATTTTGTTAAGAAAATATTTATACATTTAAGAACGCAACCACACCCTCCTCCAACTATTATACCACCTTGCTCAAAAGCGGTAGACACTTATAGAACAAGCACCTTTTTTCGGGGATTAATGCGGTCTTATATATATAGACAATATCTTTTTGTAAACAGTCTTAAACAGTCTAACAGTAGTAGGAGCTTGTAGTGAACAGTAGTTCAGTACAAGCTCCTAGTTAGCGTTACTCTTAATATATTCTTAATTAAAACTATCAATCGTTTAGATTTTTTCGTAAAACTAATATATGCACCAGTTCATATATTGAGATGATGCCTAAGATCGAAGTACTAATAGCTAGCATTTCAAATGGCAGTTCTATAGGTGATTCACTGGATGCACGACCATCACAACGACATACTTGGCCTTTAGGGCTCATACAGTCCAGTTACCATCCATAAACCAATCCTGCATAGTCGTGATAAGACATTATTTTTTAATCTAATCATTTTACGTATAATGTGTGTTAAAGTTGTATTATTTTGTCAATCTATGACAGTTCACTAATGGAAAATATACTGGTCTGTTAGGCTAAAATCATAAAAATCATCTGCAGTAGTTCACTATACTACACGATAGTAATATACTTTACTATAGTAGTATACTATCGGGAGCGACCAAATACAATTTTTTGTGTTGTATAACAATTTTAACGTTATTTAAATCATTCACAATTAACTGCGAAAACATCAAGGAAGCATCGATCCCAGGATTTTGACATTGAATGCTGATTACCATAGCTTTTAAATAAAAGCGAATGTCATGTGGGCATTAACCTAGGTAAATAAGCTATATCACTGATTTCTACAATATCTGTTTTCAATTGCCCGTTCTTTTTAAAGCACTGCGAAAAAAGAAATTTGTTTCCTTACTTGTGGTTGTTTTGTTTATTGTAACTTGAACCTTTTCAGAAAATATATTCTTTCTTAAAATTACCACGGATAAGACTAAAACATACGGAATTTGGTCTGCTAGTTGTACTAAAATTCAGTGCACTTATGTACTTATTTACATTCAGGTAGAAAAAAAAATTGTTACAACTTAAAACAATGGTTGAATTTAGACCCTGATATCATTAATCCTTATAATCCTGGGAGGTGTAATGCCTGGGGAAAGTTAAAAAAGCTATGATAACATTCAATTAACTTTCACTCTTTGTTTGTTTATCCCTCGGTTACAGAATTAGTAATTGTTACATTCGACCTTATATGGCTATATTATAATAGTATAACTACTTGCCTTGACGTTATTTGCGTTTAGAAAATGTCTTTAAGGTCACAGCTCCAAAATGCTGTGTCAAAGGTCAACCATTGAATACTAAGGGGTTCAACTAATTGAACCTGTTAGTATGTGGTTCTAGAGCCTTAATTAACCATTATATTTCGCTTAGCAAAGTAACAAGTAATTGCACAAGAAGGGACTGGAATAATTAGAAAAGATTAGTGATTAAAATAAGGCTAACTCTAAAATACATTTTTAATTTGTGAACCTAAAAGAACTTACTTCGTCAGATTGTCTGCCTGAGATATTTTTATTAATCTAAAGATGATTCTTCGTTATTACTTAATTTTTAACCGGTTTAGGCCTACTCTAAGAACCAGCCCTGACTTGGAACAATTATTAACCGATCAGACAAATGTTTGTTCTGAGTAAAAGCACACTCTAAAGTACCACAATGGAATGTTAAAACAAATTCGGAGACCTATTTCGGATTCATAAACTCTCGCTTTTGAAATGACTGCTTGCTCGAGGTCATTTCAGTTGCAGATGGTACTATGTGACCAAAAAAGGGGAATTGAGTATAGTAGTAAAACATTGCCCTATGCACATCTGGTTGAAATACAATATTTTTGTATTAGAAATTTTAATAGCATAGATTTCAATTTTTTAAACTGCCTTAGCTTAAATAATTTTTTAGACCCAGCCGATTGGCAATTTCAATTTGGGTTTGGCTGCTTTATTTTTGCGATTAAAAGTACGAACTACCCATGCTGTTTTTAAGCCTCAGTTTAAATATTTGTCTCAATATGAGTATTACATCAATACCATACAAATGTAAAGGCTGTTTAAAACTCACTTCCTTAAAATAAAAGGCAATAAATTAAAGTAGTGAGAATAAACGTTTTATTTATGAAAATCCAATGAAAACGAGGTCAACAAAGAATTAGCTGTGTTTTATGTGAACTAGTCAGAAGAAAGTCAGTTACAGAAAACATTAGAAGCAGCAGTTCTTTCAGTAAGAATTATTGATGAACATTTCACAAAAGATGGCTTTTGGCTCCAAAGTTGCATATGTATAATACACTGCAGTATATCTTAGCAATCCCTTTATAATTATAAAGCATTCCTTAGACGTGTTATTTTATTGTGTGCCTAATTGAGGAGCCAGTAGTTTTCATAAACAAGGAATACTTCATAACAATGATCTTATTTTACTTGTTACCTTTAAAAATTAACTACACGGTCAAACATTACTTGTGTGTTTTATTACAAAATACAAGATCCAATAAAAGATTTTAAAATTTTATAATTTTATAATTTGTTTGAATTTTTTAACGTAAATATTGCACCATATCTTATTTTTGTTTGTATAATATATTTTGTATGTTACAACAATAGTTCATTTGAAGATACATAGAAAGGTTTCAGGTTTTCTTTTGTAAATAATATGGTAGGAATATAAAAACTATGTTGTCAAGAGGAAAACCCAAAGCGCACTGCAATGGAAAAAAATCAGCGTTAAAACTTAATTTAAATTAAACTTCTTTGTAAAATATTTAATAATTTCTGACTCAAATAGTAAAATAATATTTTATAATATGTTAATTTTGTTGTTTACAAAAACTTCATGTCGTTTATGTAGAATGGTAGTCCTGTTCTCCACCTAAAACCAAGTATTTTGCGAGGAGATTTCATAGGCAAGAGGTTCATCTGAGGGGAACTCATCAGGGTATAACAGTAAAAATTAAATGATTCGTTTGACATTGTGTGACCCCTTTAACATTAACGTACGATAATGAACTAAATCAATTTTGCACTGCATAACATGATATTTGATTATCAAGAGTCTATACTTAATTTCCATCTCTGACTTTTACATAATTTACCTCAGTAAATCTTAAAAGACCCATAAAAATTCCAAGTTCACATTTAGACAGAACATACGTTAAAAATACCATATGCCTTAACGGTTTTATACTCGTAATTTTATTTTATATTTTCTCAATATTTCTCAAATAAGAAAATCATTATTGCTGATGAAAAGGTAATTTAAACTTGTATGATCAATGCTCTTGTCTTTATTTTGTATTGGTCTTCAATTGGCCTTTGAGTAAAAACATAAATTAATTTGTTCTTATGTTTTAATTATGATCTAGGATGGACTTTTTAATTCATTGGTGGCTAGTTCAATACCCAACATCTTTTTAAACCCCTTCTTAAAAGGTCTCCCTCTCTAAAAACTATAAGAAAACTTGAAATTTGTCAAGGATATTAAGAACTGGATATTATGGTTAGACAGGATATTAAAAGCAAGATCGAACATATTAATTGATTAAAGGCTGTTAATTAATGAACATATTGATAAAAATATTCATTAATAGTTATAAAATGAATATATAGAATCATTGTATGAAAAATATCACAGATTTAATTATTTAAAAGTGCTCAAAGCTTTAATAAATCCTTTAAATTTAGAAGCTAAGACGACCCTCGATTTTTTTCACTATCATAAACTGTTGCAGTAAATGCAAATTTCTTAAAAAGCTAAAATTTTAGCATTTAAATAATTTTACTTGGAATTATTTTACAGCAATATGTGTTCCTAAATTACTCAGCGCAGCAATAAAATGAGGAAGAGCTTGATGAATCCAACATTCAATAAATTGTACACCTTCACTCTACAAGGCAACAATCCTCCGGATATTAACTTGAAAAACTCACAATGGTGTTCAAGGAGTCAGAATCAGTTTCATGCCTGGATAGAACATTAATAATGAGGAAGTTATTAAATGTCGTGACTCAGTTCAAAGAAATTTGCTTTTTGAATTCTTAGCATTTGGTTATCATCACAATCTATAAACTGCATCATTATTTCTGTATTACTTTATCTCTTAGTATCTTTTACAATAACACATTATTTTAACAGCATAAGCGACTTGCAGCTAATGATGTAAAGAACAATGTCAGTTATATAAAATCCAATCTACAGCATAATTTTTTAGTGAATCGTTGATGAACTCTTCGAGGGAGAAAACGCGTGGATCCGAAACTGTATAATAATACTGAATAATATAATTTGTAATATTGTAAATTTAATTGGCAAATTATTTTTAGAACAGGTTCAGGAACCATATATTTTTAATTTAGGGATTACATATAAGAACATATCATAGATTGACATATTATTTTAAAAATAAAATTATGGGCAGTATTTACCATGAGTAGGTGAATGAATAAAATGATTTTTTTCATTTGACACGTGATCGTTTTATCAATATTAAGGAACAAGAATGAATAAATTGAAGCATACACTATGAAGAGGAATATACCAAATACATCAAAAAGTAAAACCTACACAAATAATCTGAGAAGAAATTAATGTAACAAATAAATACAATCTGTTTTAGAATTCTCTCAATAAACACCCTTCGTGTCGGAGGAAACGATTATTTTTTCATCACCCTAACCTTTAATTTTAATCTAAATTCAAGTTCTTCTGCTAATAATTCTATGTGTGAATTTTAAATCAAGTATCTTCATCTTAAACCCGACCAATAATAGTTTGCTTAGTTCAACTACCCTATTCTTTAACAACAACAACATTTCGTTATTTTCAAAAGGTAAAATAAAACATTATCACACGAATAATTTTGTCAGTGAGTTTTGCCGATTTTGAACGAAACTGTATTATGGTCCAGTTTGTCCCGAAAAGCCACACAACAATCTCCTGATTACAATTATTCCATGCTCATAAGTCAGTTTATCCCAAAGAAAGGTGTTCAGTTTTAGAGAGCAATTGAACCGAGAACTTTATGACAACAGCTCCAATTATTTTTAATTTTTCTTATACAAATCCCAACAGGGATTTAGTTTAGTTTTAAGATTCTAATCCACAGTACTAGTTCATCAATATTATAGTTTGTGTTTTACGGTTATGTTAAAGAAAAAACATAACCGTAAAAACACGTAACTACATAGCACATAACATAACCGTTTTATATGCTTTTCTCCTTTCACATATGTGTAAAACTCGTAGACCAGACATATGAATGGAATATGTAATGGTTTAAAAGTTAAATCAGGATATCTAGTTAACTAGTATAGAAGGGAGTCTCCTAATATACTAGTATAGAAGGAGTATAATATATTTGAACTTAGAATTATTATATGTAGTCTAGAAGGAGATTTCCTTCTATACTACATATAATAATTCTAAGTTCAAAAATATTATATCCTACATATAATAATTTTACAATTTTACATATAATCATATGTATTTCCATTTTTATTTTAATATTTGTTATCTTAAAGTATCGAATAATCAGCTATAAAGTAATAATGAACCCTATATCTTGCGGCAAATAAGTCAATTTCACAGCTAATCAGAGCGGGTTCGAGAATTTGTATTATTTTTTATGAGAAAGTGAAGGAATATTTATATTTATCAGCAATTTTTAATATAAAACAAAATAGTCAAGAGCAGGCATACCCTTGAAAATTAAAAAAAACGCAATTTTTTGCTGGACATTTATTGTGTTTAGGAAATATTTTTTTAAATATCACTGGAAACTCCTACATATTATTTAAAATAGCACAAGAGAAACTTTATAGACACAAGCGTCGGTAAATTCATGCTTTAACTCTGCATACCAAGCAGGGAACCCTAATAATACCTGGATTAGCATCTGACGCAATGAAAACCAATATTAAACCAGGGAAATCTCCGGTGATAATTTCTTTGTGGATTCAGTAACCAATCTGATAGTGTCTAGACGTGTTAGCCAGTATTATTAAAATTTTTATCCATAGATACTTCTGCTTTAAGTTAGTTTATTCCACCATAATATCTATTACGATTCTTTTGGTTTGCCATCAGTTATAACAGTATAATATATAGTTTTTAACTAAACTACTTTTAAAGGTAAATATTAACAAATAATGAAATTTTAATTACTTTCAGTAGGTATACTTTAGTGATATTGTCAGGAAAATAATATGATAGAAATAATTTCCTTAAAAATTACAATTTTACCTTAGTGAAGTTTTCTAAAAAACATTAACTTGAAATCTCTTTGTAATAGCATCTAAGAAAATGTAACATAGAACGTTGTCTGGAGGGTTCTTTTTTATAAACTGTCTGATAACAGTACTCACTAAACAGCAATAACGTCCTAATATTAGATAGCGGAATTTCCTACACTCTTTGGGGTTACTGCAACTTGGCAAAACTGTAATTATATAAACTATATATTAAACAGTGATACGCTCTCATGGTCCTTTGAAAGCTTAAATTAAATGCACCATTATTACATTGTTCTAGGCCTATAAATTACCCTTTGCACTTTTCGATTTGACCTACCTTAGACACATTACATTTCAACTACCACCTACTTAATACCAACTCAAAACGAGTGCTATATATGTGTACGTAAGAAATCATGGAAGTGAACTCTTATTAGGTAACTTCGGTGGAGTTATATCTTGATAAGAAAAAGATAATGTAGTTATTTTCCTCAATCAATTTTGGTACGGTATTTCAATTCTCAAAATTTGTACTTTTCAAGCAATCGGCTAGATGTTCTGTCAGCAGAGGGATCTACTTTCCTCTTCTTCTTGGACTGGCAACAGTTTTTGGGCCTTGTTGTGTTTTCCAGGACAAACCTTAAAAACGCGGCAAGCCCCAGAACCAGCGATGTGGGCGCTCTGAGTGTACGGTTGAAACAGCGAACCGCCTTGCTGCATATCTTGTAGCTATTAAAAATAGTTTTGTCCCTTGTTGTGGTGGTGGCCCAACTCTTGGCACTTTCAGCAGAGATTGGACCGATCCACCCCTGAGCATTCGCCGCGACGGTACCCTTAGCCCAGCCACTCTCATTTATAATGTATATGCATGAAAGATGTTGCATGAACATTGAATACATATTTGCTTGGACTGTTCTGATTGCCAGAAAAAATTAAATCAATCAAACTTGACTAATTTTGTACTCCGCACGCGTTTTTTGTAGCGCATGGAGTTATGCAAGTAATTTTTGTACCGTTTTTTATAAACTATTTTGGATTTGAATTTGAATTTAAGGCACCTGGACGGCATATAGTTTTAGAACCTTGGCGGTCTGTTCCACGGAGAGGTCGAGGATTGTCAGCTAATCAGATCCCTCTTGTTTGTTGGGCCCAGTGTCACCCTGCACATGTCGCTAGGTCTACCGCAAACCAGTAGAGCGGGACAGTCTCCCGTGTCTCCGTGAGGGAGTCGAGGTCTCTCAAGACGGACCCGTTTCTCCGAGCCCTTGCCTAGCCGAAGGATTATATTTCCCTTCGGGATCGGTCTCGCTCATACGATTTTGGCGGCGCGGCGGCGCAGGTGTACGGATTTTTCCTTTGAAATTCCGCGTAAGTTGGGTATTAAAATTTAATATTTGTTCATGAATTAGATTTTTCATAAATGCTTACGAAATATTGTTTTCTAGAATCATATAATTCATTTTTATAATTATCATTCAATGAATATAATTATAATGATAATATCCCTGGTTTTTATATTTAATTTATGTGGTTCACAAAAATCTAAATAAACAAAATGTTCTTCATCGATACAAAAGATTTAACTCAGATATATATATATATATATATATATATATATATATATATATATATATTGATAAGATTAGTTTTCATAACAAGTACCCTGTTTTTATTAAAAAAAAATATTTTATATATAATATATAAAGTTATATATAATATTTTTTTATTTATAATATATAAAATTATATATTTATAATTTATAATATAATTTATAAATTATATATTATATAATTAATAATATCTTATAAAAATAATTTTTGTTTAATAAAAAAAGGGTACTTGTTATGAAAACTAATCTTATCACTATATTAGTAGCCCTAATCATCCACAATATATATATATATATATACATATATAAACTGAGTATAAAACCGTGAACCCCTTTTTATCAAACATTTTTGAAATAAAAGGTGGAATGTTGTTACCACTAAGTGCATTAGTCGTACGCTTTGTGTGGAGAGTGACGTCATCACATGGCTATTGTGACTAACAGCCTCATAGAGCTCCACTGTTACTGTGGAGTGAATTAACTGGCGAGTAAAAAATATAGTAATTGTATTCTTAATAAAATTGTGATAGGGTAATTTTAATAAAGTTCCGTAATTATTTTGGACAGTAAAACAATTTTATATAGCAGAATCATACGTTAACACTGATATTATAGTTTTTCTGAGTAATCCTATCCTACTAATATGGTTGTACCACCAAACAGGTAAGTTGCTAAATAAATGTGTTCGAACTTCCAAGTAATTATAACTGGCGCCAATTCTTGATGTGAAAGTATGGATGTTTGTGTGAATATCTGTCTTTCAACAACGAGTAACCCCGCGAAAATCCACAATCAACCTCCAAAAACCAACCACCAGCACACCAGCACAGTTGCTGGCATTCGTATTAAACTCTTTTCGTATTAAACTAAGTCCTGCAGCTGTGCGCAAACCTCACCCACCTGTCCAAGGCTGAAGAGGGAAAATCCCTAAAATAGCCTCAGTATGCGAACTCAGCCACTGGAACCTCACGATCACGTCACACCACGTGAAAAATACTGGACAAACTAAGCTGAAATTTTGTAGGAATAAAGCCACTATATGAGAAAAGGACATAGACATATTCACTTTGTTGAAATCCCCTCGGGTTATGCCCCGTGAACGTCCTTAACATAAATGTTTATATTTTATAAGGATGTTAACATTCAAATACTGAATTTTAAACAGCTGTGAATACTAAAGTTTGACAGTTCAAAGGGCAGAAGTAAGATCAGCTGTAATTTTAATCGTGAGCGAAGCCACGGGCAACTGCTAGTACTACAAAAATAATTTAATAATTTTATTATAAATTTGCTAATAGCTGTAAATGATTCCCACAAAATATGTGTAACTAGGACGGAATAATTATTTGCAATTAGAATAAATGAAACAAACTAACTGCGGTTATAAATTTTCATGATATGCTTTATATAAAAGTTTAATTAGGTTCTAATTACCTATTTAGTTATTTCAGTTAGAAGAATTAAATAAACCGTACACATTATAACATTTTCTTGTCATCTTAAAATTGGCTATTCATCGTTATAGTAAACTATCATTCTTAAACTCAGAGCTTATGTTGTCAACTGTCTAACCGTACCATCAAACTAAATATGATCGATTCCCATATATTCTCATACATCCACATTATAGGACACAAAAACCAATAGCTAGGTAAGTTGCTAAATAAATGTGTTCGAACGTCGAAGTAATTATAACTGGCGCCAATTCTTGAGGCCCACACCGTCCATAAGAAAAATGTTAATTTTAGCATTGGGCTTATGGTCGGCGTGGGCCTTAAGAATTGGCACCAGTTAATTTGATTGCATCACGAAAACTTAAAGTTGTTGTTAAACTGGAGCTTGTTTATTGGTTATTAGTACTTAGTAAAAATATAACAGAGTATTTATAATGAAGGATATTGAGTTTAAACAAATAAAAATGAACACAAAATTTTCTAGCTGCACTTGCCATCTAGTAATGGTGGATAGTGGATTGTGATAGTGCCAAGATATAACTAGATTTGAACTGTAATAGTATATTACGTATATTTGACGGTAATAGTATATTACGTTACTAGGCCGGGAAGTAGTGTTTTGCCGGACGAGTGGGATTTTCATGCGAGTACGGCAAAACTTCCCGGCCGTGTAACGTACGATATCATCATACTACGCAGAAAAAAACATACTTACAATTATAACGTAGTCCTTGCATAAACTACTTTTCTCAATCCTTCAAACCTAACCTCTAACAAACAGAACAAACATTTGCTACGGATGCAGTGCTGCCACTACATTCCTCTAAAAATAAACCAATAAACCACAAATAAACAAGCATTAAACGTCGGTTTGCTGTAAATCAGCAGATTATTTACTTCCATTCTTTCCGGCCTAGGTCGGATAAGAGTTTATCCGGCCTAGGCCGGCAATGGGTAACTATCGAGCCGATAAAAAGGAACTGAAAACAAATGTTTCTGTGTTAGTATGATGAAAAGTAATTTTAACACTTCAACTCCCAGGCCACTTTGGATGAAGTCCTCCTAGCCTACACGATATTTTAGAGAGTAATACCCCACAAACTGGAAACTCTTTTTGCTTTGCAATTTTCACCTATATATTCACAAACTTACATATGAAAACATACATTGTTATTCTTATTTCTGGTTTAAGCGCAATTATAACCCAGCTAAGTGAGTCAGTCGGTGGCGCAGTTGGTAGCGCACTCGGCCCCGGTTCTGTGGCGGCAGTGTCGCAGGATCGAGTCCCGATGATGTCGCATACTTTTAGCAGTACTGTTCATCCTTGTACTGTACCGGCTCACTCCTTGGGTTTGCTTGATAACTCCCACGCACAGGCCTGAGGCCTATGTGGGGGGGCAAATGCAATGTAAAAAGAGGCCGCCACCTCTTAAAAAAAATCCTTAATAATACTAATGTGATATTTATTATTGTCATAAACATGGTTTGTTGACACTTTAAAAATGGGGCAACAATGGTGGGTACAACCTGCGGTAGTAAAAAGTCAAGGCTTTTGAAAAATTTCAATATATAGAATGGAATTATTAAATGTCTCATAGATGGTTGATCAGGGGTTGCTTGGAGAAATTTTTATGCAAAACAAATAATAATACCCCCGTTGCAGCAGATCTGCATACTCAGCGAATTTCAATTGTAAAACAACATATATCAATCCAACATAGCGAGATTTGACATATTTTGGTAAGATCCATAAGAATAACTTAGGGACTGAGTATGCAGGTTTACTGCTACAAGTAACTGGTGGTTACTGGGTGGTTTTAATTCAATATTTAGTAGATCTGAATTAGAAGAAGCTATTTACCAAGTTGAGAAATAACAGAGATATAGAGTTTTACTTATTTCCCATAAGATTAACATTGGAAACAACGTACTGTGTTTACCACTTTCAATATCTCGGTAACCAACGGACATAGAGCAGTGATTCAAAGTGGTAAATTGTTTGTTTTTTTGAGCTGACTTAAATGGTGCCAACGAAAATTCGATAAATTTAATTTCTCTTTGTAAAAAAACTCAAAAAACCCTCTTTTGGGGGGGGTTTATCCCCCTTTAACCCCCCTTTCGGTGGTCTGATTGGGCTGGTTTACGAACTCATCCGAGTGATTACCACTTTACACGTCTGTACCAATTTTCATTAGGATCGCACAATTTTTACGGCCGCTATCGTGCTAACAGACACATACATATATATGTGTGTATGTGTGTCTGTTAGCACACATAATTAGAATTATATATATATATATATATATATATATATATCTGTCACAACGGAAGATTGTTTGTTCACTGCACTGCACTGAATTTACTGTTGTGGTTTTTGGTAAGTGAAATTTATATATAATTATATATATATATCTAAAAGTTCGAACGAATGGTGTTTTATGTTTCTGGTGGCCACAAAGCGAAAGGTTGTCATGGTCTCGGGCTTAGGTCTTACCATGAGACCTACGGTTATAGCTTCTTCTCTATAGGGGAAATTAGCTAAAACTCATAAAATTAAAATTAAATGTCAAAATAATAGTTTTGTGTAAGAATATATGCCAATCGATGATCAATGAAAATTTAAAATACAAATTCAAAGTTTTTGAATGGGTATGGAGAACAGAAGAGTTTAAAATTTAGATTTAGCGTCCTTGAAATAAGCTTGTTTGTAAATGTTAATTGAAATTCTTATATTTGAAAAATACATCTTGAGGATTTTAAGTTTTTGGTTTCTTATAAATTTAAAACTATTTTCCTTGAAATTCTTTTTGAAATTCTTATAAGAGTTTTTGATAATTTATGTCCTGTTTAGGTAGAATATTCTCACAATGGTTGCGAGCAAATTTTCTTCACTCAGATTTTGATTTCTTCTTGCGGCTTAGCAATGGTTAATTATGAATAATCTGTAGTTCCTAATAAAAGACGACAACAACTTTGCTTTATAGTGCACTATGTTATAATTTTGGAAAATATTGAACTTTGAGACAGGGCTCTAAAGAAATGTCTAACACTGCCACATGCCCCTTCAGAAGATGAATCCTTTCTTCACCTTGATCTTGCTCTAGTTTTTAACAATGGAAAATCATTTGTTCACTGCACTGCACTGAATTTACTGTTATGGTTTTTGGTAAGTGAAATTATGTTAAAGATATTTATAAATATATTTATATTCTATACGAATTGTGGTGTGAGACAAACCTGTTAAAATTCGAAAGAACATATCGTATTACATATAAAATGAAGTTACTTAATTATTTTCTAATTTTGGGGAAAATAAAAATCACATTTGATTTAATTAG
Source organism: Flexamia atlantica (assembly GCA_035578135.1). Classification (NCBI taxonomy): domain Eukaryota; kingdom Metazoa; phylum Arthropoda; class Insecta; order Hemiptera; family Cicadellidae; genus Flexamia; species Flexamia atlantica. The sequence continues at coordinate 27,405,376 of JAQJVK010000001.1, forward strand.
TTAAAGACAATATTGAAATAGTAACTAAACACAACATAATAAACATTATTATCAAATGTATTGAAATTGTCTACCTAAGGATAAATTTCCTTCTTTTAGGGTATCAGTTGCTGGTTTTTGTTTTAACATTTTGTCACTTACCTACCTTTGTACTTAATTTGGTTATCGTGGGCTTTGCTGAAAAGAGATGGTGGTGTCTCCTCCTATTGTCTTGCCAATGTTTTCTATGTTTGTTATGGTAAAATACTACCATACAAATACTACTTAAACTTTGTAAATAAATTATTCAAATTCAATGAAACTTTGTATTCTGTTCATATCCCGAAATCATGACAGAATCTCTTTTAGATTTATCAGTCTTGTCCTTAACCACGTCCGCATTAATCAGAGAGTTTTCCCGTGTTTTTCTATTTCCAGAGGATCTCGTCAAGTGTGCTAATAATCTAATATAATGCTTTCAATAAGATGGAAAAGAGAAAAAAATAGGGCACCAAACAATAGATTGCTGGGTTGTCATATTACAGCTCTTAGTAAATAGATAAAATTATCAACATAATTCTACAAGATTTATTTTGAGCAAATTAAATTTACCTCCGAGGGAAACATTCTCAAACGTAAAATAGTAATAAATGTGTTGGCCACATGTAACAAAGCAGTTTACACCCACACTTGTTCCACAACCGAGTTAACTTTTTATTTTTGTGAAATAGCAGTTAAAGGGCCAAACAAAATGACTTTTAATATTGAGTTTCCTTTAAGTGGTCACCAACGCAATAGTAGATTACAGTGTCAAATCTTTTACTCTCGGCTGATTATTGTTCTTGTTTTTTAGTTAATGATCATCACTTAGTATAAACTGATATTGTATAAACAAGCCTAACTAATATTAAGAATCGTTAAAGGAACAAATACTTGATTAGCAAACATTTTATACACTTTGGTTGAGCAATCCTTTATGTTGGTTCAACATATATATTCAAAAGATAATATAAAGCTGGTCGTCTTCTTATTATATTTACAACAAGGTTTTTTTTCCTACAAACATATACGATTTATAAAATCCCTTTAAACCTATAACGGAGAATATTTTAACAATCAGTGAGAAAGATATCGAGAAAGAATCTAATTTCAGGTAAGTGGCGTTGAAGCCTTCTTTGCATAATTCGACATTCAAGGCGCAGTGCTTTACAAGTGGGCATTATCATGCATAAAGACCACTGATTCCTGCAGTATTATTTCTCTTAGTATTGAATCCGTGATTAAATTATACTAATTTTTTATCCTCAGTAAAAACAATTCTGTAATCTGTGCTTCGTTCTAACTAGTGATGTATTTTTGGATCATAGTAAATAAGAGGATAATTTCAAAACATTGAGCAAGAAAGTCACCGTAGTAATAGGCTATATAGAAAAAAAATATAAGAGGTATAAGAGGCTAACAAAAAATAATATAAGGTATAATATGTAAGTAAAACACCGTCGCAATAGGTAATATTTGCACAGTAAAGATGTCCTAAGCTAGGCATCTATAATATTCAAGTAAATTTTTCATAAAGACACTAATACATTTATAATGCTAGTATATTATTTGGCCTTTCTCTACGAAATATCAACATTTTTTATTAATCGGTTACTAGTAAATAATCTGCCATTGTTGAAACGTTCCTACATATAAATATAGATTTTAATTTTTATACTGATATTATTTTATTCGGTATTTTGTGTACGGAATAGCTAGGTTTTTTTATTAATCGGTCACTTGTAAATAATCAGTTATTGTTGAAACTTTCGTGCATATAAATCTTCAATTTATTTTTTTAATTCCTTCAGATTTTTCTAATTAAAAAAATTGGAATTGAATGTCGTCGGTTCATTTGAATGGCTAAGGCATTAAATAAATTAATGTAATTTATTACATTAAAATTTTATTTATTGTACTTTTTTAGTTCTCATTATCATCATTAAAACAAATAGTGCAGTCGATCAAACTAGTAGATTTTTTTCATTGAGGCTATTTCTTATTGACATTCAAACAGTTTTCAGTAGTTTGAAAAACATGAAATATATCATTTTGAGTTGTCTTAAATCTTTTGATCTATTTTTGGAACTCAAAGGATTATGCTCAACATGTTAACTTACTGGATTTTTGTCAACATTCCTGAAAGTTTCAGCTTTAGGAGCCAGTATCAAAGGTCAACTGTTGAATACTAAGTAGAGAGTCAACCTCTTAAACCCGAAAGGATAATCTAGCTAGGGGGCCTAATTAACTTTTACATTTCAGCAAAATGCTATAGGAAAATACTTTTTTAAACCAATCTTACCTAACAAAAAATATTCGTAATATATACAGAAACAGCTTTTAAGGATAACTGTCCTTTGCTATTAAGTTGTTCAATGAGATTTAATGTTCTTAAAATATAATCATACGGGCTTTAATTGTGTTTGAAGATGTTAGGAGTTAATTTTTTTAAGGAATCACAAGCTTTTTTCATAGTTTTCAAATTCGAGCTAACACTAACACGGTGAGGAGAAGCCTGTAACGAAAAACATTAGAAGGAGCAGATCTTTTTCACAACGAATAATTGATGAACGTTTCGCTAGAGACCGGCAGCCCTCGGGTCCAAAGCTATGTATAAAACACTGCAGGGGTTCCTAGATAATCCTCTTCGCTCAATTGGAAGGCCTGAATGTAAGTTACCTGTTTTATTTGCAGACTTGAAATAAAGTTTTAAGAAAATATGACATAAATTCATTAAATTTAATGAACACATTGATGAATAATTTACAAATTTGATATAACAAACACATTAGATTCCTTTATTTTACCAGTTTCAGTCATATTAGTTTTTTTAGAATCAAAAATTTTCTATTTTATTATTATATCTCAAAGAAACATTGAGAGTTTACTTTTAATTCAGTGACAACTGAGAATAACAGGTAGGAGGAATTATCTTATAAAGAATCATGGGTAATATTATTAATATATAAAAACTGTTGCAAGAGCTTCTTAACATCATAATCAGTTCTTTAAAAATATATAACAAAATACAATGATATTATGACTAGAAAACATAAAGACAAATAATAATATGCTCTTACATGAGCATGTATATGCTCTGTTTGAATTCTATAGGCCTACATTAAATGAATAAAGCGGTTATTGCACATACAAACAAGTTAGTTTACCTTGAAATTCTTGGGAACCCTTAATGCACATTTTAGCTCATTCAAATGACGTGAATGAGCTAAAATGTGAAAAGTTTTTATTTCAGAAGCGAAGTTAGAACTTGCAAATCGTCTCCACCCCTAAGTTCTGACAACAAAAAAATTAACAAAAAATCATAATAGTAATTATGTTTGGATAAAATATATAAAACTACTCAAGCTCTCTACACTAATAGTAATGATATAAATAACATTTAAAACATGATATACGGTGTATGTATAAAATATAAAACAAAATGTAACTGAGGAAAAAAGGTTGTAGGTTTTTTACCACACGTTCACAATTGCTCATGTCGTCAAGGACCTGTCAAACCGAAGCCATCAGAGAACTTCAAAAGCCTCAAATTACTTCCACCCCGGACCGAGTACGGTTAGCTTCATTAAGTGATTAAGTGATTTTGATTAAGCCAATAAACGAACTCCACAATCGTGATACAGACACTACAAAAGATTTATTAAAAATGGTAGTTCTGTGTTCTGTTGACAAGAATGTTAAAAGATTAGAACGTCTACGAGTAATGCGAGCTAAACGATCAGAATCTCTACGACTAGTACGAGCTTTTAGATCAGAAATTCAAAAGAAAGTTGTCAGAGAAATACCTTTGAACTAGGAACTAAGTACCTAGTTAAAGTGCCTAGATACTAGAACCTACGTTTTGAAAGTAGAGTGAAACAGGCGAGGAGTGTTAAACTCGTGGAGATCTTTAAGGGTTCTACAGAGACAGGCAGTTTGAAAATTGGAAAACAGTCACTGTGCCTTTGACCAAAAGTTAGCTGCATATAGTAATTTTGAGCACGTTGTAATCTGTTTGAGTGCTCTACAGTCATGTTGCTGATCACAACGTTACAATGATTAAAGCGAGAAAAGCCTAAGTTTGTTCCCTAAGTTTTTTATTTTGTCGCAGAAATCATTGTAATTTCAAGGTAGAATTGTGGTATAGGGGAAGTGGAAAACTTTTCCTTGGTCGGAAGTCTAGGGTAGCCAACGACAAGCGTTTGAGTTTTATTACTTAGGAGTATGAGACCTTCCAGCTTGGCCCAGTAATTAATTAATAGTATCAGTGTCAGTGCTCACCTGCATAACTATTGTATTAATACTGTCGATGGAAAAATGGGCATAAATGTTTTAGTTGTCAGCGTAAATAAGAAAATCTGAGAAGTTAATGTACTCAGTAATGTCATTGACGTACGGTGAAAAATAAGTGGTCCAAGGACGGTTTCCTGAGACACAACCTGTATAACAAGTCTCATCGGCAACATAATGGAAGCTCTACTTCCATTTCAAACCAGTAATTATCGCGGAACAACAAGGATTCATCAAGGGTCGTTCTACAACGACAAACCTCATGCAGTTGCAGGAATATACGTTCAAGGCCTTCGTTGATTCTTTTCAAGTTTATTTGGACTTATCGAAGGCCTTAGAGAAGATCCATCACAGACTTCTACTAGCCAAAATCGAAGACTATGGAGTGCGGGGTGCCTTACTGAGCTGGCTTTCAGCGTTCTCTCTATGTCAAGTTTGATGGAGCTACTTCCGACCCATTTTATGTTCCTTCTGGAGTCCCCCAGGGTTCTCACCTCGGGCCACTACTCTTTGTCATGTTTATCAATGACATTTATAATATCCTGGATTGCCGCTTCCTTTTGTTCACTGACGATGTGAATCCGTTTAAGGAGATAGAGGGAGGATCTGATAAACTGGTTCTTTTCCAATGTACTTGAGTGGTATTCAATCAATGCCATGTCCCTGAACCCAGCCAAATGTGTAGTAATCTCGTTTAGTGGTGCCGCCAATCCAGTTTTCTATGATTACAAGATCAATGACGCAGCTTTGAAGAGAGTTTTTACGATCAAGGATCTTGGAGTGATCTTGTCTTCTGACTGGAGCCCCTCCGAACATATCATTGAGGTGTGCAATAGAGCTAGCTAGCTAGTTCCATCTTTGGTTTTATAACAAGATCCTCCAGAGAATTTAAATCTCCTTCTACACTGATATTGCTCTTCCAGAGAATTTAAATCTCCTTCTACACTGATATTGCTCTCGAAGTCACTTGTTCGACTGCTCTTGCAGTACGGGTCGGTAATATGGAGCCCTTACCAGCCTGGTTATATTGAAAGCCTCTCAAGAGTTCAAGTCTGTTTTGTTAGATTGCTGGGTGTTCGCCTTGGTTATGCTTACATGGATACCCCGATTTCTGTTTTGGAGAAGACTTTCAACCTTCAATCACTTGAGATGTGAAGACACCTGCTTGACCTAGTGTTCTTACGCAATCTGGTCAGTGGCTCTATCGACTGTCCACAGTTGTTAGAGGCGATTGACAATACCTAGTTGCACCCGCTATATGCTCTATACCCGACCAAGGAAAAGTTGTCCACTTCCCCTATACCACAATTCTACCTTGAAATTACAATGATTTCAGCGACAAAATAAAAAATTTAGGACTTTTCTCGCTGTATTTCGAAGAAAGTGCAGGAACACCTGCTATGCCTATAACTCTGGGGTCTCAAGCCTGCTAAAGCATGGGAGTGATGCTGCTTCTCAAATCAACTTCTTCACTGGATCTGCTGTTTCATTCAAGCGTAATGCCTTACAACATCTTCCGCAGCTTCCCGAGAATTTAACTGACCTTCGTCTTCTTGCTTATTTGTATGTATCTTAGATTTAACAGTAGCCTCCTTTTTCATCTCACTTAATTGCATGTTATTATTTATTTATTTTCCTTGTTTCATGTACATCAATAAATCATTAAATTTGTTTTCAATTTTTACTATTAAGTTCAATTTGCATGATGCGAGCAGTTGTTAATCATTTGAATTTCTCACGTTTGATTTTTTTTATTCAATGCATATATATTTTCTAGATAGTTGTTATTATTTTATTGTTTATTGCTGTTGCATTTGTCTGTTGGAGTTTAGTTATGATGCCTTAGTTGCTATACAACCTTGTACCATGTTCTTAATTTAGCCATCTCAGCCTATGTATTTTAATTTGTTATGTAAAAGGATGTTTTCCGTGCACAAATATTTAAATAAATGGATCTTAAAATGGGTTTCAGGTCTTTGATAGGGGTTTTTGATATGGGTTTTAAATGGGTAGAAATACTAGTTCTTAAGGTCCATGTCATGGACTAAATATTCTTAACATGGACATAAATCCAAACAAAAGTAAGTTAGTATCCTAGCTATGGTTAAAACTTACAATTAATAAACTGCCAAAGTAACAATTTAGTGAAAAACTACCACTTTGCTTGTCGATCTTATATCTAATTTGATTTGTTATATAAACGTTTTATACATTTTTTGTTAATTGTTTTCATTACACAAGACGTGTAAGTTGAAACTTTATATGCTACGAGATTGGTAGTCAACCATAATTAATGATTTTAAAGAGTAAAAGTGTAACAAAATACATTTAAATTCCAGATAAAAATAAGTAAAATTTGTCGACCGTCTATCTCAGTCTAATGAATACAAGAGCTCTGCAGCCTTATCAGAGCGTTGGCGACGCCTCGTAAACCAAACAGCGTTCTCTCCGCAGCGTCAACTCGCCCTTAGCATACTGAACAGCCTTGTTTTTATGTAATGGCTGAGATTCACGCAGAGAAAGTCATTCTTAATCACTTATTTTCTAATTACAAAAAAATATTCGGTGATATTTATTGTTTTATTCATTGATTCATCTATAATCTTAATTTGTTGGGTTATCATTGACCCCATTTTGAAAAAAACTTTTATCCCCTTAACTGAGCTGTTGAAAAAAGATAACCTATTTAACGATATGAGTCTCCTGGTTGTTTCTAGTAAAATAAAACTTTTACATACTGACATAATAGCTCAACCTAATCTGACTCTAGCTTTGTCTAAGTAGTCGTAAAATACTTAGATTAATACATTTGGCAAACGATACAACTTCCTGGCGTAGCAGGTGAACAATAACATCGATTTCTTCTTCATAAGTCTTGTTTTGTAAAGGCTCAAGACCTCACTTCGATACTGGTCTCAATCCAAACGTATGATTTTGCTGTATCTAGCCTCCAATGCATCCTAGTTTAGCCGGCGACAACACCTCCACGCACGCTGGCTATTTTATCATATGTCACTACTATATATTTTACTGACGATTACAATCGTAATTATGTTACAAACTATACTAAATTACTCACAGTTCATTTTGTCATAAGACAGATGCACCATTTTTAGTTTTACTTATTTCCACCAAAACTATCACGATGGGAATATAAGTGACTGCTTCACGATTGGTTGGTCTAGGTCACCTAGTTAACATATCCAAAGAAGTTCAAAATTATAATTATTTTTAATATAAAATAATATCGTTAGAGTTTATCTAAAATAGACTTAATAATTGAGATTGTTTTTATTGGCGGTTCTAAGTAAATCCGTCTCTTCCGATATTATAGACTTTAGGAAAACCGGAATAACAGTAGTCTTAAGGAGACCCATGTCTCGTATAACTCTTGTAAATTTATATCATTTTCAATCGACTAAAAAGAGCTTTCCATTTCGCGGGGTAGCCGTTCTGGACTTCAAGAGTAAGGGTTTGATATTTTGTAAAAAGACCACTAATAAATACATATTCAAATGGTTTTCATGCGGTTTTTGCACATTTCGAGTAAGAATATCAAAAGAAATCTTATAAAGTGAGGGACAACTTTCTTATTTAGGAACTTTTTATGATATATCGGTGTAATTGTTAAGCATATAGCCTAGTACAACATTAACCAGAACCAGTTGGAGGTTAGGAGATTGTAATAATGCATAAATGAGAATTGTTGTGCCTCTCCTAAAATGGTTTACCTTTCTTTAATAATGATCATTAAAAGTAATGTAATAGAGTTTATACTGTATAGCTGGCGCCAATTCTTGGGGCCCAGTCCGCGCATGGGGCAGGGAGTGGGTAGGCTGGGAGGAGAGGGGAGTAGTAGCGGCAGCGGCGGCCGACATTATACTAGCCTGGCTGCGTACATTCGGCAGCTCGCACATAGTTACTGCTTCTCTGTCAATCGTTGTTCAGAGTAACAAGACGCTTCAATAAATACTAATGAAATATTTTATATTATTGAATATAATTAAAACAGATCATTAATCGCCAGTAAGAGTCAATGTTCCGTCGGTCAATGTTTTTAGAACGACATGTAGTGACACGCTATTGTTGACGGCTAAGAGCAGAATGACAGTGCTGTGCTCTAGCGAGGCATTGTCGCGCATGCGCACTAGCCGTTTTTGCTACCGCGCATCCACCGCACTGGGCCCCAAGAATTGGCGTCAGTTATACATAAAACAATGTTTTTGTGGTCTTGACTTTTGTAAATAAACATACACACATCCTGATTACTAAATATAATTATACTAAGATTTTAATATTATGCCTATAAAACATATAATGAACATTTTTATAATTTCCATTGGCTGTATATACAAATTATATAAATTTTGTAAACATTCTTATACCCTACATCTTTTGGGATCAGGATATTTAGATCAATGTTTTTGAAATACGAACGGACTATATAAAGCAATTTTTAGCGAATTTCCCATATAGGGAAGAAGCTATTACCGTAGGTCTCATGGTAAGACCTAAGTCCGAGACCATGATAACTTTTCGTTTTGGGGCCCCCAGAAGCAGAAAACAACATTCGTTCGAATTATGTGTGTGTCTGTGAGCACGATAGCGGCGTAAAAATGGTCCGATCTTAATGAAATTTGGTACAGACATGTAAAGTGGTAATCCCTCGGATGAGTTCGTAAACCAGACCGATCGGACGACCGGAAGGGGGGGGGGTAAAAGGGGATTAACTCCCCCAAAAATGGGTTTTTTTGAGTTTCTTACGTAGGAAAATAAAATTTATCGAATTTTTGTTGGCACCATTGAATTCAGCTCAAAAAAAGAAACAATTTTGTATTTTTAATCACTGCTCTATGTCTACAATGTATACAGAACCCTCTGTATACATTGATGTCTATTGGTCACTGATATATTGAAAGTGGTAAACACAGTACGTTGTCCCAATGTTAACCTTAAGGGAAATAAGTAAAATTCTATATCTCGGTTATTTCTCAACATATATTGATAAAACTTGGTAAATAGCTTCCTCTAGTTCAGATCTACTAAATATTGAATTAAAACCACCCAGTTTTAATATACCTGTAGCAGCAAACCTGCATACTCATTCCCCATGTTATTATTATGGATCTTACCAAAACGTGTCAAATCTCGCTATGTTGGATTGAAACATGTTGTTTTGCATTTGAAATTCGATGAGTATGCAGGTCTGCTGCAACGGGGGTATTTTCCTTTATAAATACGTTTCTAAAACGTAAGCGACGCTCTTTCATGCTATACAAAACTGAATATCTGTAACGTTGCAAAATTACTGCCAAACATACACTTAGGATTACGTTAATAGTGTACATTTTTTGGCAAAATTTACTGATTCCGTGGTCATTTTTATTGCCCGGATGCAGTGTGTTTATTTATTACTTAATTGTTAATAATTAAGTAATATTAATAACTAAGTAAAAGTTATCTATTTACCAAATCCTGTAAATCCAATATAAAATATGAATTTAATCAATATGAAATAACTAGTATAGTTCACAATCTATATTAAAAGTTAACGGTAAATGTCTAACAAGCTCTTTATTTTGCTTCTTTCGTAACACGCAAATTCACTTTGTAAACACAAGAGGCTGCTTAGCATAATAGAGTGCCGGAGACCGTTGACATTATGTTTCCAGATAAGCTGAGAGGAACATAGCCTGGCTCGCCGTCCGTCAACCCGTGGTTGAATCGTCTTTATACCAATCGTGGGATGAAATCCTAGGATTGACTGCTAATCTTTGATTTCAATTAAAGTGTTCCCGTAAAAAAAACTTTAAGGTAGCAAATTATTTTCAATCCATAAAACATTTTTCTTCGGTTCATCCTGCAACTGAGTTGTTTGTGATGTGAAAGATTCTATCAAGGTGAGTGCAGGACAATAGGTAGTAGGTGAGTAGGATAAAACTGCATTGGTTTTCTTTGCGATTAATTCAATATTTAAGCTTAGGTTTTCATTTTTGATTTGTAAATAAATTGATCTTACTATATAATAAAATAATTTTATTTTTATTAATGGTTTTAATTTGGTTTTTATTTATATATTTCTAAAATTTGTAATACGAACGTTATTTAATAAATTAAATAAAGCAATACTATAACAATCATAGTATTCTTAGTTATCAATTTAAATAATACTTTATTATGAAAAGATTTTCTCTGCAAACTTATTTCCATGACCTATCATTTAGGTACGAATGAATAAGGGTGTAAACGCCTTTTAAGGGAGCAGCAGGATTCAATAGCTCTTAATTGTATAGGCCGAAAAGAAAAAAAGCGGAGAATCCGTTCGACTGCAATACAAATCGCTGTATAAACTTTATCAAGGTTTAATGTTCATTTAAATGGTAGAGAGAAAACATTTATTTTAAATAAAGATTTAGAAAAATCTTCTCTATATTATAGAGCAGAAAAATAAAATGATTGCCCCTTTTTTCTATTCTTATTAACTTTTAATGTTGATATCGAACAATAAAATTAGAATAACATGAACATTTCGAATTTTAAAGTAAAAGGGAACTGAAATGAAGGCTGTTTACATTTACCTTATTTTCCAAGAGAGAATATTTAAATATTCCTTCTTCACTTAAACCTTCAATCTTTAATCAAAACCCAAGCCCCTTTGTTATGTTAATCTGTACTGCTGAGAGTGAAATTCCAGATATATTTTAGCCATAAATATTTATGTAGTTTTGTATTTAATTATGAGGTATTGCCCTGTTTTCATAGAAAATATTTATTCTAAAACATTTGTTATTGATGCCTCAAAATAAAAAAACAGTATTTGTGCTTTTATCATGGTAACATTTTAGAGGATTCACTTGTCCTGAACATTAATATCCTTCCAGTTGTATCTTCGGACGAAGACAAATTCTGCTAGCCACCTTAAAAGAAATGTTATTGTGAGCAAACTAAATTTTTAAGCAATAAAACTAAAAAAAAATTTTATTTTTTAAAGGCTCAAAAAGATTTAGGTTTGATTATTTGCAATAGACAAGGATATATATTTTTAATAAGAAACATGTAAAAATTAACAGTTCAACTATCATAAGAGAAGCGTAAAAATTGTTCTTTATATTAAACATTAATTTATATTACTTTTTGTTTATTATATTTTATATTATTCTGCGTAAAAATACAATCGTTGTGTAATTTTCTCTAATATTAAAAATTGACTATCGAAAATGGTTATGATTGGTTATTATATTTTTTTTTCTCTTAGTAGTTAAATAACTTTATTTGAATTCATTATTTACACGTTAAAATTTCCCTCTGTCCTTTCGAAGAAGGACAAGTTCATTTTACCCACTTATGCTAATGGAAGGTAAGGAAATCGTTCTATTTTAAGCCCTGCTGGCTCAGGTGGGAAAGAAAGTTCTAACACATCGTCGAATAATGTTGCGTTTGCTAAGAGTTTTAGATTGACAAAAATGCATACGAATAATCTGCTACAAAACACGATTATTGTCCATAATTCTCCAATTGACAAGTTGCGTTGTAATACGTACCAAAGCAAATTCATAATGATTAAGTAAAATGACGATTTATGAGAAAATCGTGCTTAGCAATTCTACTAGAAATATTTTAATTTTTATAATACTGCTATTAAACATTAAAGTATTTCCTGTTTTAATTGGCTCCTCCTTTAATCTTCACTATATTTAAAAATGCTTGATAATGATTGATATCTTATTTTATTTTATACTAGCAGATACTTTCAGGTCAACCACTGGAATGATAACAAACTTTTTGTTGAATTGCACGTTTTAGCGAATTTCCCCTATAGGGCAGAAGCTGTTACCGTAGGTCTCATGGTAAGAACTAAGCCCGAGACCATCATAACTTTTCTTTTTGAGGTCCTCAGATGCCAAAAACACCATTCGTTCATTTTCATAAATATATATATATATATATATATATATATATATATATCTATATATATGTGTCTTTAAGCACGATAACTCGCGTAAAAATGGTCCAATCTTAATGAAATTTGGCATGGACATGTAAAGTAGTAATTATTCGGACGAGTTCGTAAACCAGCCCGATCGGACTACCGGAAGGGGGGGTAAAGGGGGGTAAACCCCCCCAAAAATGGGTTTTTTGAGTTTTTTACGTATAACAATAAAAATTATCAAATTTTTTTTAGCACCATTGAATTGTTAGAAAATAAGAAATATTCTATACCTCGCTTATTTCTCAACATATCTTGGTAAAACGTGGTAAATGGCTTCTTCTAGGTCAGATCTACTAAATATTGAATTAAACCCACCCAGTGTTAATATACCTGAAGCAGCAAACCTGCATACTCATTCCCCATGTTATTCTTATGGGGCTTACAAAAACATGTATATCTCGGTACGTTGGATCGAAATATGTTGTTTTGCATTTGAAATTCGCTGAGTATGCAGGTCTGCTGCAACGGGGGTATTTAGCATGTGCAATATTTACAAATTACCAAATAGACTGTATTGATTTTAATCTTATATCTGTACTTGGAGTTATTAAGCTTTTAATAGCTTAAAGTTCCACCGTAAATTAAATTGAGAAGGTGAACGTCTCCTCTCTGGATTACAGTATTATGTTTCCCTCAAGATAGGAAAGTGGAATTTGCTACCTATTGCTAAATGGTACCATTCTCTGTTTTTTAAATTTAGTCTTAAAGATACCGAAATTTCCTGAACTTTTGAAATTGCTTTTCTATTAGTTTAAATAGAAAAATATTCCAACTTTAGGGGTTTGAACAGAACTTTCATGGTACTACAATCTCGCCTAAATCCTAATACTCATGAGAATATGAGCATAACCTGGAATATAGTATAATGAAAGACTACAATAAATGGTGCAAAGTTTGGACTCATGCCTTCGCTTTTGAATTGTGTGTTTTTAAAATAGACCAAAAATATTTTGGATCTCAATCGTCCTCAGCCACGCAAATCCTCCAAACATTTTTTTTTATTTCTGGAAGCCCCGTTTCAAGTGGAAACTTCATACTCTGAGTGGAATGATCATGCAGAGCTAAATATTCTGGTTTTATTACTTTGGGTGCTTCGTTATTTCAGCATTTCGAAATAAAATACTTTAAAATCATCTCCTTTCTCATCTAGATCCTGAAAAGATGTGAAGAATATGTATTCCAAATTTCATGGCCCAAAGCCTTGCAGGTTTTGAGAAACTGAATCAGTCACTCAGTCAACCGGTTTTCCTTTTATGTACATAGATTTATTCGCTCCTTGTTTTAGCGCTTCTATTATCTGAGTGGCGTGAGTCTTTGTCGTTGAAGGTTCCTGTTAACCTTATCTGGTTTGGTGGCTTCGACATCAGTTGAGGTTAATGTTTTTTAGTTGATTAATTCAATATTTATATTTTGCGTATTTTTAAATTAATGCTCTTTTTATTTTTATTGTTTTGGAATATTTTTATTTGTTTTTGTGTATGAGTGTCCTATGATTTTGAACCAGTGAATTGAAAAACCAAATCAATTCAGTTAAAGTAAATATAAACTAAAAATATTAACTTGACAATGCGAGGATTTTTTTTACTTTCTGGGTCGTAGAGTAGCTAAACACTTAAGGCGAAAGGAAATTTTCAAATGAAGAAAACTTTGACTTTTATTAGTTCAATTAATAAATTTTAGTGAAAAATAAAAAAGCTTATTTTTTATAAATTGTTTCCTTAAGACCAGAATTATGTTCTTAACAAATTATTGCTCAGGGGATATGGATAAAATTCTATATCGTCTTTATTTCTTTACGTATTTTGATAAATCTTGGTATATGGCTCCTTTTAGTTGAGTTTTACTAGATATTGATTTTAAAATGCCCAATTCACATATACCCGCAGTAGCAAGTATGTGAAAACAATCCACTCAGATGATTCCCATGCTATTCTTATACAGAAAAAAATTTCATAAATCGCTAATATTGGGTTAAAATATTACTATAAGCATTATAAATTTTCTGCGTCTGCAGGTCTGCTGCAACAGGGGTATTTATTGATTTAAAATCTAAAAATCTATAATGGGAATTTCAAATAGTTTAAAACCAAAAAAAAATTTTTAATGGTATATAACATGTTAATTAAATTGTAATTAAAGTAATAAGAGGTAAAACTGAAACATTTTATAGCATCAGGCACTTGGTTTAAAATAAATTTCAACACTTGTTAATGTTATCGCTAGTCAAATTCTCTCAATAAGAATTTCGAAGTATATGTCTTTGTCTTACTATAAACTTTGATGTCTAAACTAGAGGTACGAGAACAAAATAGAATTAACTATTTATAGGCCAGTAAAATTAGATCAAAAATTGGTCATGCCTGGACAAAATTCCCGGAAAGCTGGAAATCGCCTTAATCTTTCCGTTTTACATCCAAGTATATGAATTCGAAGTTTGTCCCATTTTTCCTGGTGTGCTTCCGACCTGGGATCACAAAAATATCAGAGTTTTGGGTCATTTTTTATTCTTTTGCAAATAAGTAAAAAACCGTTTATTCTACATAAAAAGTTTAAATACAAGAATTGTAGAGGACAAAATTCTGCGTTTATTGAGTACCTTCTGATAAAGATACTTTGAATAGTAATTGATTTATGGTAAGTTAAATAAAGGGTTTTGGCGAATTCCTCTTTTAGGGAAAGAGCTATTACTGTAGGTCTCATGGTAAGACCTAAGCCCGAGACCATGATAACTTTTAGTTTTGGGGCCCTCAGAAGCTAAAAACACCATTCGTTCGAATTTCCATAAATATTTATATACCTATATATACGTATATAAATATATATATCTATATATTTGTTAGCTCGATAACTCTCGTAAAAATGGTACAATCTTCTTGAAATTCGGCACAGACTTGTAAAATAGTAATTATTTTGTAGAGTTAAAAATTCAGCCGGATCGGAACATCGGAAGGGGGGGTTATGGGTAATAAATCCCTAAAAATTGAGTTTTTCGGATTTTTCATGTAGAAAAATCGAAATAATCTGATTTTGGTTTACACCATTGGACTCAGCTCGAAAAAATAAATAAATAAGTATTTTGAATCATTGCTCTATGTCCATTGGTTCCCGAGATAGTGAAAGTGGTAAACACAGTACGTTGTCCCAATGTTAACCTTTTGGGAAATAAATAAAATTGTACATTTCGCTTATTCCTCAACATATCCTAATAAAACTTGGTATATGGCTTCATCTAGTTAAGGTCTAATTGATTATGGCATAAAATCTACAAATTTATATAATCCTGAGGCAGCAAACCCACGTACTCACTTTCCCAATGTTAACCTTATGGGAAATCAATAAAATTGTATAGTCTACAATTATTTCCAATATATCTTAATAAAACTAGTTATGTGGCTTTATCTAGTTAAGGTCCACTTGATTATAGTCTAAAATCCCCAATTTTATAGATTCCTGAGGCAGCAAACCTGCGTACTCATCTCCACAATGTTGACCTTTGGGAGAAAAATAAACGTGTGTAGCTTGCTTGTTTTCAGCATATCTCGTTGAAACTCAGTACCATGTGGCTCAATGTGGTTTGGATATTTTGGATTATACTCTAAAATCTGCTATTTTTACATTTTCCTTGTCAGGAAACTTGCATACTCACTTATACCATGTTATTCTTATGGAGAATATGTTTGCATGCTTATTTACGGACATAATTTGATTTTATTTGGTATGAGGCTTTATCTAAAACACTTATTTGAGCATTTTGAATCCGTTGAGTATGCAGGTCTGCTGCAACAGGGATACCTTTCATGTTTTATCATCAATTGTCAAAAACTGTAAGATTTTTATGTTTTAATTTCATTTTCTGGTATTATTGGCATCACTGTATTCAACATAATAACATGGCATAAGTGAGTATGCAGGTTTCCTGACAAGGAAAATGTAAAAAAAGCAGATTTTAGAGTATAATCCAAAATATCCAAACTATATTGAGCCACATGGTACTGAGTTTCAACGAGATATTCTGAGAAACAAGCAAGCTACACACATTAATTTTTCTCCCAAAGGTCAACATTGTGGAGATGATAACGCAGGTTTGCTGCCTCAGGAATCTATAAAATTGGGGATTTTAGACTATAATCAAGTAGACCTTAACTAGATAAAGCCACATAACTAGTTTTATTAAGATATATTGGAAATAACCAGACTATACAATTTTATTGATTTCCCATAAGGTTAACATTGGGAAAGTGAGTACGTGGGTTTGCTGCCTCAGGATTATATAAATTTGTAGATTTTATGCCATAATCAATTAGACCTTAACTAGATGAAGCCATATACAAAATTTTATTAGGATATGTTGAGGAATAAGCGAGATGTACAATTTTATTTATTTCCCATAAGGTTAACATTGGGACAACGTTCTGTGTTTACCACTTTCAGTATCTCGGGAACCAATGGACATAGGGCAATGATTCAAAATACTTATTTATTTATTTTTTCGAGCCGAGTCCAATGGTGTAAACCAAAATCAGATTATTTCGATTTTTCTACATGAAAAATCCGAAAAACTCCATTTTTAGGGATTTATTACCCATAACCCCCCCTTCCGATGGTCCGATCCGGCTGAATTTTTAACTCTACAAAATAATTACTATTTTACAAGTCTGTGCCGAATTTCAAGAAGATTGTACCATTTTTACGAGAGTTATCGAGCTAACAAATATATAGATATATATATTTATATACGTATATATAGGTATATATATATTTATGGAAATTCGAACGAATGGTGTTTTTAGCTTCTGAGGGCCCCAAAACTAAAAGTTATCATGGTCTCGAGCTTAGGTCTTACCATGAGACCTACAGTAATAGCTCTTTCCCTAAAAGAGGAATTCGCCAAAACCCTTTATTTAACTTACCATAAATCAATTACTATTCAAAGTATCTTTATCAGAAGGT
The DNA here is from genome assembly GCA_035578135.1 of Flexamia atlantica. NCBI lineage: Eukaryota > Metazoa > Arthropoda > Insecta > Hemiptera > Cicadellidae > Flexamia > Flexamia atlantica. Next base: position 27,422,624 of record JAQJVK010000001.1, read on the forward strand.
ACTCAATAAACGCAGAATTTTGTCCTCTACAATTCTTGTATTTAAACTTTTTATGTAGAATAAACGGTTTTTTACTTATTTGCAAAAGAATAAAAAATGGCCCAAAACTCTGATATTTTTGTGGTCCCAGGTCGGAAGCACACCAGGAAAAATGGGACAAACTTCGAATTCATATACTTGGATGTAAAACGGAAAGATTAAAACGATTACCAGCTTTCCGGGAATTTTGTCCAGGCACAATCTGAATTTTATTGGCCTATTATAAGTATATAATTGAAATGATTTTGAGTGAACAAAACAAGGCGTTTTCATCATTTTACAAAAAACTCTAAACCAACATTTTAAAGAACGGGCTTCATATAATATCTATTAATTTATACAAAAACATTTAACAAATATTTTCGTTATTTCCAATATGCTGTATAAAAATGGAAAAAATAGCAAGAACAAATCAAATGCTTTATGACTTAATTTTAAAGATGAATTTATTGACTGAATTATGGTTTTTAATCATTTGTGTGTTGTTACTTTCATAGCACTTGCTTACATTTTTTTCTTTGCTATGTTTAGATTTCTCAAAAGATTGATTTAGGGTAAGTACGCCTAAGTAGGTAATTAATAAAACACAACATTTAAATTATCTGAATGAATGGCTTATGGGTTGACAAACTTATTGTATCTATAATCCATTATTTGATACCTTTTGTTACAACTTTCATAACTGCTTTTCTACCGTTCATACCTCACAGAGCGTCAGCTTTAGCAACTGAACTTCTCAACACATTGTTTCATGGGCAAAGCGTAACTGTACTTCCTAGCGGTATGTGCCTTAAGAAAGACAGATACTGAAGCCGACCCATTGTAGTCATCAGATAACAGTGGCGTTTGGTCGCTCCATTCGATATACTGCTCCGACAACCGTCAACAACTGTCAGTAAACAAACTGTAGCATTTCGATAACCATTAATGACCGAAATCGAGGTCAAGTTCATTATTTGATTCTTTTACAAACAGTAAAATACGTAGTATAATAAAACGTTAAAACTAAACTAAACATAACACACCTAAACAAAAATAAATCAAAACGTTACTAACATAAAATAACTATAAAAACTTACCTTCTTTCCCCATCATCCGCCATCATGAACTGAATGTTATCAATAACCAATAACCACAAACTTTCACTCAATAGAAAAACAATCGATAAACGATGGAGTCGTATATTATTGACTTTGACAAACAAAATATATCAAAGTTCGTCTGTCGGAAGATCATTCTACATTTTTTCTTAAAGATCAGATGTTGAAATAAAATTCAATTGTTGCCTGTAGGAACGAACAGCAGATGCTCAGAAATTAAAGTCGTACCATCCTTTGTTTTCCAACATCTAAGCTGGACACAAGCAGGGACAATTGCTGTATACACGGGTTTTATAGAGTGCCCAGTTTTGTTGCTAGTTTTTAATGAAACTCTTCAATTACACTGTACGGAAAACCGTGCTAGGCACTTCATGGATTGTCCCATTACATCATGTGGCTACGACACATTCATATTGTGTCCCAGGTTGTAGATTGCGCACTTAAACGTTTTTCAAACAAAAATTGAAAACCACCCTTTTATTTTTAATTAAAGCTCCCTCTTATTTTTACTACCTAACTACTTAACTAATAACTCCTTATCGAAGGCAAATAGCCCGAACACAAACATTTCAATATGATAAATCTGATTCAAGCTTCGTAAAAACTATTCAATTTCACTTCTTAAGAGAGTAGGATCATCCATTCAAATCCTGTTTTTGAATAGAAATATCCCTTAAAATATAATTTGAAAATGACATCAATAATCAATCTTTATAAACTGTTAAAATCGTTAAAACGTTTTACAGTGCAACATAGAGAAGATATTTTGTACTTTTTCAACTTTGTGAGCTATCCACCCAATCAACGCATGTTGCGTGACTCTGATGCAAGTCAAATGAGAATCTGAAATACAATTACTCAAATACCCCCGTTGCAGCAGACCTGCATACTCAGCGAATTTCAAGTGCAAAACAACATATTTCAATCCAACATAGCGAGATTTGACATGTTTTTGTAAGCTCCATAAGAATAACATGGGGAATGAGTATGCAGGTTTGCTGCTACAGGTATGTTTAAACTGGTTGGTTTTAATTCAATATTTAGTAGATCTGAACTAGAAGAAGCCATTTACCAAGTTTTATCAAGATATGTTGAGAAATAAGCGAAATATAGAATTTTACTTGTTTCCCATAAGGTTAACATTGAGACAACGTACTGTGTTTACCACTTTCAATATCTCGGTAACCAATGGACATAGAGCAGTAATTCAAAATACTAAATTGTTTGTTTTTTTGAGCTGAATTCAATGGTGCCAACAAAGATTTGATAAATTTTATGTTTCTGTGTAAAAAACTCAAAAAACCCATTTTTGGGGGAGTTTATCCCCCTTTACCCCTCCTTCCGGTGATCCGATTGGGCTGGTTCACATTCTCGTCCGATTGATTACCACTTTACACGTCTGTACCAAATTTCATTAAGATCGGACCATATTTACGGCCGCTATCGTGTTAACAGACATATATATAGATATATAGATATATATATGTAAATTCGAACGAATGGTGTTTTTTGATTCTGGGGACCCCAAAATGAAAAGTTAACATGGTCTCGGACTTCGGTCTTACCATGAGTACTACCATAATAGCTTATTCCTTTAAGGAAATTCGCTAAAATTACAGGAAGCTTATCTAAATTTAAAAATCATTACGCAGTTCTGCTTGAAATACGATAAAATAAATTAAATTACATTCTCATTACATCTTTAGTTTACCGAATGGGGTCTATCTGAGTATATTTGATTTTATCAATAAAATATTCATTCTCATTTCCAATATTCATTCATAACAAAACGTTTTCTTTCTACAACCTTTAGAATCATAAATTTAGCAAATTTTGGTTCGATGTACGTTATTAAACCCACGTATTTTAGCTTACGATGTATAAATATTCCCCAAACAATAGAGACATTATGTCAATGTCAATGACACGATGTTAATTATAAGATCTGTTATGAAAGAAATATTATGAAACATTAATACGTATATCCTCTTTCATAGAATTCATAGATATGTGTGGGTTTTGATCTATTTAAGATCCTTAATTTGCCTCCTACTTTTCCATATCGCCTGAACAATTTTAAGCTGCCTTGTAGCCAAGGGGATCACTACACTTGTGAAATATATTTTACCCAAGTAAAGTGTACTATTTTGTACCCTGGTTAACAAAAGAAACGACTAGGCGTAGCGGCTTAGCTAAAACATTGCTTGTTAAAAATATTCTTTTCAGTGAAGCTGTATAAACGTAAAACAAACTGTTAAAAACATATAGTTAACTTTACTTCAATACTCAGTTAGTACCTCGTGGTCTTGGACGGAGCACTGTTCATTAGAACATTATTTTTCGCCCTTGTACTCGATGTCTACTGATTCTTATCCTTTTTCTTATGATACAGCATGTTACTGAACACTGCTTCTTCAGTTTTGTTTGTTTTGCTTTTCGTTATTTGGTTGACAATTTAGCAGCACTAATGGCCTCATGTTGAACTCCTACAAATTTTTAAATACAATTTTTTACGTAATTAGATTATTACTGGGGGCATGAACTACTTAGAATCCATTAGTTTTTAAGCCGTAAATTAATTGTTTCCAGGCTTTGAAGTTTTCCTCGGTTCCATTATTGAGATGAATGTGCAAACTAACAGGTAAATAAGCATTGAAATATTGCTAAAAATAGTACATAATTTGTGTTAGTTTTAAATATTATTTTAATAATCCTACTAGTTTATATTTCTTATGCAGTACATATTTTAAACACAAATCACGAATTAGAAAATTAAATTCATTATTTCCGGCTTTAAATTACTTTGCTTGGAAGCAATGCAAAACAACAACTTTAGAGAACCCTTAGTAAACCTTCATAGGAACAATATATCGAAGTAAAGGTTGCTGTGATAACTACGCGATTAATCAATTTATTTACCGTTATTCGCGTTGAACAATATATTTAGGTGCGGATATAAAAAATAATAAGATACAAGTCACACGAAAATGTTACTAAAAACGCAAACGACTAGTTAGTAAAATAAAGTTTACTACTGTACAGTTTTTTAATGGTGTGTTTTATGTATCTACAAGGCTATTAATTAAAATGAGTCGGTTACAGAGTAGCTCAACCTTGAATATACCTTGGTTACTTCAACTATTTACAAGCAGGATAAATTCTCGTCCGGTTTTTAGTTTCCTAAGGTTATTACTAATAAAAAGCTGCATATAAGTTTTATAAAAGTACAAGTTACTTGGAATAATATTCGTAATAGTTTAAATAGATAGTTATTAAACACATGTGTATGTTAACACATTGAAACAACAAGAATAAGCGAGAACATTTAAGAACAAAATTTTTCGAAATGGATAAATTATTAGAGTTTTGCCAAAAAAACTTTCACACGTTCGATTCCCCTATTACAGATGTACGTCACCAAATGAGTAAGGACCTAATTAAAAAAAAATCTGTGATCATGTTGAAAAGCTTATAAAAATACCTTAATCGTTTGTAAACGTATGTATTGTGGAAATAATATTTTTAGTTTTCTTATAATGTTTGTTTGCCTCTTCCTTGGAAAAGTTTTATGAAGCGGTAAGAAGCTTATAAACGTTGGACAATATTAATGAGAGGAGCTTAGATTTACTCTTTTCACTAGGACATGACAAACCTAAACTTGAGTCTTTCGTAGCAGTCTCGAAAAATATTTTTATAAAAGAAAATAAAACTCACAATGTCACGATATTGTATAAATCGTCTACTACAATTAATTTTAGGTGATTTTATATTTACTTTAGAAATATGTTTAAAGACAATTGAATATTTTATTATGAAATGTTAAGGATGGCATTTCAATTCATTGTCACAATGAAACAAATTTTTTACATTTTATAAATCGTTGTTGGCTATTAAGGTCACACCTCTCGTGACTGAGGATCTGACATTAATTTCATTTCATTTCATGGAGCGCGACAAGCCGCTTTCCATAGCCGGTACCTGAGCGTTAGCCATACCCGGCCCCAACCAGGATTGAGGCCATCACCCCTGGCTGGCGGGATGGCTTAAGACCATCAGACTCGTCAGCGACAAAGCCGAGCCCATTGAGGAAGGGGTCTCCCCCGAGCCGCTAATCAGGGCTACTCATGACCACCATGCGAAGCGGAAGGAAAACCAATGCCTCGGAAGGCAAGAGCCACCAACCGCAGCGTCAGGGTGGAGGTCTACGTGAGCTTCGCACGGAGCCTACCTTACCGCTGACAGTTTAGCTGCCTTTTTGAGCCGGAACAGGACATACCGGACCCACGATGCTAACACCATGAGCCCGGGGGGATAGCCCTGCCCATTTCGAACCACATACCACCACGAGGCCAACCTCAAACGCTGGATCCACCAGCCCTGAACGGGAGTCGACCCCAGCCAGAGCCAGCGGGGCTTGACACTAGCACCCGTGGTACTTCGTTTGCCCATGCATCCAGCCTCGCGGCCTTCCGCTATGGGTTTCTCATTACGGAGGCTGGATTAGAAGTGGGTTCCACCCGGGATACTAAGTTAAGAAACTCGTCACCCTTGTTCAACACAGGCTACCCGAATAGCCCCCTCCATCCAAAGGACGGCCTGACGTGAGCCCTGCTAGGTTCCCCGTTTTCACCGCCAGCAGACCTTTGCCCTCACTCTGGGTAGGACTAGGTCGGGAACAATGTCAAGACCCGGCCCCATTTCACACCCTGGATCAGATCCATCAGGATAACAAAAATGGCCAGATCCCAATGAAATTTTGCAAAGATGTGTAAAGTAGTAATTGTTTTAGACGAGTTCGAAAACCGGCCCGATCAAACCATCGCAAGGGGTGTTAAAGAGGGATAAACCCGCTTGATATTTTTATTTTTACGTACAAAATAAAAAATCTTTTTCTGTCATGTATTTTAGTTCAGCCCCCCAAAAAAATCAACCATGGGGTAATTGTTTCAGCGTGGGTAATTTCAATCATTGTCTATTATTGGTCTGCGAGATACAGAAAGTGGTAAACACAGTACGTTGTCCCAATATTAACCTAATGACAAAATATAAAATTCTGAATCTCGCTTATTTCTCATCATCTGAATAAAATTTGGTATTTAGTTTATATCTACTGGATTGTTACAAAATCTCTCTTAATTTCATTTTTATTACATTAAACCTGCATACCAATTTCCCATATTATTCTTATAAAGAAAATTTGTTATGCTCATTTTAGGATTTCAGTTAGCTTTAATTGGTTTGAGACTCCGTCTTAATAATCATTTAGATAATTTTATTTATTTATTTTTCATTATTTTTTTAGAATAGGGTTAATTTTTTTAAGTGATCGGTTTGATATAAATTAAAAACACTGCATTTTTGCAAGTACTACTGTCATTGATGTACAGTACTTTATATGGTATACATTTAAAAACAAGAATAGTTTATAATCACGTGAAGAAAATCAAGTTCCTAAATTATTTTTTTTTACTAAACGCACCTATTGCAGCAGACCTGAAAACTTGGCGAGTTTCAAATACTTAAATAAATTTATTTATTTATGGATTTAAAGTTAAATCTTTTTAGGCATTTGAAATTCGCAGGTCTGCTGCAAAGAGTGTGTTTTAGTAATTTCAAGTGTTCTTCAATGATGCGAAAGAAATATTTAGTGATGTTTTTCTTCACGTCATAAAATTTAGTGTTTTTAAATGACGGCCACATTAAGTACAGTACATCTTTAATTGCAGCACCAGCAGATACAGTTTTTTTATTTATACCAAACCAATTTTTAAAACGATTCACCCTGTTCTACTACATGACAAGTACAATTTTTATAATATTCAATTAGCTGATGACACCGGTTTTATCCCTAGAAATGCAGTAAGTCTTTTGTGAACTTATTGCAGTGGTAGATCAAATATTGGATTTGAAGTTTCTATTGGCGATTTACTCCCATAAAATTAAATATTCATTAGAAATCTGTAGGGTTTATTCTTACATGGTCGAATTTGGGCAATATAAGAACTTCCCACGAGAAGGAGCCCTGGAATATTTTGCGGAAACCGAGACAGGTGGAAAGCTGCTGGGTACCGTACGGGACCTATTATGAAAATGTAATTCCTTACTCGTTGTGTGTATCCTTACGGTACCCAATACACTCATAGACATAGCGTTTCTGTTTTTTGTGGAGATAGGTGGCTCATCAAAAAGGAGACTAATACAATACAGCAAACCATTTAAAATGTTTTATATTACATATAATATAATTGCATGTTTCACTAACTACGAATACTGGAAGAGACCTGGCCGGGCGCCACGATAGACCCAAGTGGTGCATTGGGAGGGAAGACTTGGATTTTAAGGTACTAATATAATATTGAAACTGTGGTTGCTTTAACACGTTAGGTGGGGTTTTTGTTAGTATTACAATTATAAAACTTCTATTACAATATTAAAGTTGTCACTTAAATAATTGTTTTTGTCATAAAGTGAGATAGTATTTTTATAATATTGATAAAAATATTATAAATTTTTACCAGGTTAATAATTTTTTACGATCTAAAAATAATCGTAAAACTTGTTATCATTTAATAACATTTAAATTTAGTAGATATAATCAATGTATGCAAAATAATAGCGATATTAGAAATAGTATTAAACCGTTTGACAAGGAAAAGCTTGTTTTGCTCACTCGCGAGAAAATGTAGCGGATAAACAAGTGGGCCTTGCAATGGCTGACATGAAAACATGTTTTATGTAGATGTCATCAAATCTGACGCTGTTTTTCAAAATTACGTATATAGTGGTTTGTTTTGATGTGTACACTTTGTTGTTCTCAAGTAATACTATAGAAAAAGTAAGATTGTTTAGGGAATTTAATAGTCCTGAATCAGTGAGATTGCTTACCTATTTATTTGCATGTTTACATCCCGTATCGATTAGAGTTTTTGATGAAATCAATAACGAAAAATACTCTATCATAACAACGATCGCGATGTTGCAAACGCTTTTGGAATGTAACAGACAAATCGTGTGGGTTCAAATAATATTACCGATAACTAGTTAATATTTAGAACCGGAGATATACATACTTGACTAAAAACAAATTTTCGTAAATAAATATTTTTAAGTTCTTAATAAGCCTTACAGCTCATCTGTCACTCAGCCGATATTGATGATTAATATCTTACATGAGAGCCCTATTTCACTGAGTTTAAAAAAACTCAGCCTAAAGCTAACTACATATTCTAATTATAATGAGAGATACAATAAAAATCATCCGAAAAAAATACTGAAAATATGGAACGTCCTTAAGAAATGTACAGGGATGAATTTTCATTTGAGTATACATTTTTAACGAATTTATATTCTCAAAAAAAACGGTTTCGGTATTGTAATCAGCATAAAAATCTAGATTATAGTAATGTCTCATAGCACCATTTTTATATTTAAAACATTAAGTTGATATCCAATATGGCAGATCCAAGATGGCGGCAGAAAATTACTTTCCTGCCACCATTCACAGGATAACAATTTTCTGCCGCTATCTTGGATCCACCATATTGGATGTTAACTTTATAAGTAGCCTTAAGGCGCGTGATCAAGTTTATTAAATATGAAAATTTGTAAAGTTTTCATCAAACTATTTTTACTTTGTTAATTTGTGATGTGTTAGTTATGATTATGTAAAAAATATATGTTATTAAATTAATATATTTTTAACAATTATTTTGGTACTCAGATGTTCTGTGGTCGTAGTAAGGATATTCATTAAACTTGAACTAACTATAATTTAACCTAGATCAAATAATCTTCTGAAAAATTATAGAATATTAAAAAGAAATATTTTTTATAAAGAACTTAAATAAATAATCACATTATTACTGGAAGTGACTTTGAAGTTTAACCATATCAGTAATAAACTTGTCCTAGCATACTGTATCAAGATATTTTTATGTAGGAGTTAATATATGACAATTGCTCGATTCCGAGCAACGAGTTTACTAGTTATAAGAATATGACCCGTTTAAAATCCATCATCAAATATGAAAACTCAATTTTGAAATTGGATGAATATAGATGAATTTAACTTTATAATTATTTTAAATTGATGGCATACAACCAAACTAAAAGTCTTCTTATAATGCTTCGAATCATAGGCAAAGGCTTTCAGAGAAAACTCAACGATTATTCAACTGAATTTTTAAACAGAACCTAACATATAATATCGTTGTCTATAGCCAGAACATATACGAGGATTTAATATTAATATCATTTCACTTGGGGATTATTTGGTCGTCCTATTACAATGTTGTAATTATAGACCATGGGCCGCTAATATGAAACCCTCCCCCCGCGGTAATTTTTGACTCATATTTTTTTTGTTTCTACTGACATGTACTTTAAGGTTTTGCTTGTTAGCTGCTTAAAAAATACAGCATAGCCAGGAAAAACAAAACATATTTTCGATAAATACTTGAAAAAATTAATATGAATATTTTTTTAAATAAAGTTACTTCACTGCATTTGTACAGCATTTTTTGATATATTGACTAGGGACCAACACAATGCGTTGGTAAAGTCATATGTCATATGACTTTATCATATGACATGATAAACAATGATATGTCATATAATTGTTGGGTTATAAAATGCTGTGTTATCAATGGTACATTAAACTAAACTACAAATTATGATGAGTTGCAGTTAATTGAGTTATTTCCCAGGTAATATATCTAATTAAAAAGTGAAAACGCACATTCTGTAACATATTAAATAAGTGTTAAGGATATACACGTCTCAATATCAGTTATATATAATGAAATTTTACGGCTTAGAAACTCATACAACACGAGCGATGATCCGTTACCAAACGAGCTGGTTGGACAGCGTACTTTATATCTGTTTAAACGCCTACCACTCCGTTATACTCAACGCACGAACGCGTTCTCATAATGCAATCAGTGTAACTCTCATACATTTGACTAGTTTCCACATTTTACATTTTCGACGATGTGTAGATTAAAATCTCGAAAATACTTGTCAAGTTACAATAGTTCCTGCGTTTTGGTTTGGGCAGTTTTAGATTCGCATACGATAATTACAAATACAGTCGCTTGAATCCATTATAGCTAAATGCAACATTGCATATCTTATTAGAAGTTCACGGAATATTTACCGTACACTGCACATTAATTTAAGTACAAATATTGGCAAAGATTATCTTTCCTGTTAACAAGAAGGTACAAATATTTGAAAATTATTAGGCTCCTACCCACCTTGAGGTATGTGGTGTCTGTCTAATTCTGCGAAGATTTGATCAGCCTAAATCCTCTTGTTTTACACATAAAAAAAATAAAATACATAAACAAACGAATAACACACAGTACGTTGACACCACAATATTTACACCCAACGTTTCGGGAAACAAAACTAACGCTTCCCGTTTTCTAAGGGGGTCCTTGAAAAACTTTTTTACCACGCAACCGAGCCGACCGCCTGACGACGATAACCTTAGTAAACGGGAAGCGTTAGTTTTGTTTCCCGAAACGTTGGGTGTAAACATTGTGGTGTCAACTTACTGTGTGTTATTCGTTTGTTTAAGTATTTTATTTTATTTTTTTATATGTAAAACAAGAGGATTTAGGCTGATCAAATCTTCGCAGAATTGGACAGACACCACATACCTCAAGGTGGGTAGGAGCCTAATAATTTTCAAATATTAATAATAACCCCACCTAAAAGATGTCTTTTAAAGAAAGAAGAAGGTACAAAAGCAACTGTTTCGATGTAGTATTATGTAAAGTGCTTTTCCCCACCTGCTATGTTTAGACGCTTTGTACTCCTTGCAATGCATGAGAAAATAATAACTTGTCTCCCAGCTGAAGTAAAGTGATTACTTTGTCTCTTGCCGGGAGAGAAAGTAAACCCATAAGAATAACATTGAAATCACTCATTCAAATATTAGAGCGCCTTCAAATTTTCACGCACATATGTAAATACTCGTATGTTACAGATCAACGTATGCAGACACTAATAACTAATTAAATGGCATGAATAACCAAAAAAGAATAACATTAACGAAAATCAGATGTGAGAACGTCTAAGAATTAAGCATTTAAGACCGTTGCAACAATCAGCTAGCTGATTGCTGGTGCATTAATGGTTTACAGCAAACCGAATGCAGGCGCTAGTGGCAGAACGAAACAGAATAGGTAATGTATTTTACTTACGAAATTAAATAAACAGATGTTTATAGATTGGGTATTGATTATTGAATGTGGGGAAAAATTTTGTGTATTTTTAAAGAGTAGAGCACATTGTCTCTCTCGTGAAAATTATCGCCCTCGCAAAGCTCGGGCGCCAACATTTTCACTCCTAAGACAATGTTGTACTTTTCTCACTCAACACACAAATAACAATTACATCATACTACACCGAAATATCTGTTTTATGTGCGTTATTCTTGGCTGGAAAGTTACTCTTTGCCGATATAACTGCACGGCAAATTTACTGTGTACTCGGAAATGGAAATGACGGAAGTAGACAATAAGCATATTGCAGCAATCTAACATTTAATGCATGTTTATATGTTATTTTATAGGAATGTATTGCCAACACTGGTAACAGTAGTAAAAGTTTGCTTGTAAATTATGGTTGGATTTGAATAATTTAGAAACCAAGAAATTTATGAAAAGAATATGATATAATTTAGTTCAGTAATTTTTCTGAGTGGTATAATGTAATAGTAAATTACGTTAATAGACCGACAAGTACACTTTTACCGGACGAGCACAAAGTTCCCGCGCGAGCCAGAGGCTGGTGCGGGATTTTCATGGGAGTTTGGTAAAACTTATTGGGTGTGTGACGTACGATTCTTTACATCATACAACTCAGAAAAACACATTAATCATAACGCATGTTCTGCACAAACATTTGCTACTGTTACCAGTACTGCCACTACATTCCTCTAAGATAACCTATTAAAACATACAACGTCGGTTTACTGCAATCAGCTGACTGTTTTAATTGTTAACTTCCGTTAACTCGGTTTTCTTTTGCACGGTAAATTCACTGTGCACCGAATGGAAAACTTTCCGTGCTCGTGCACGGTAACATTTTCTTCACACTAGGAAACGGAAGTAATCAGCTGATTGCAAGACAACCACATTTCATGCATATTTGTAGATTACTTAAACAACGTGGTGGCAACACTGGTAGGAGTAGCAATCAGACAACCTTTTTCAATGCGTATTTAAGTTACTTTAGAGGGATAGAAAAACGAAGTGGTAGCAACTATTTGAAAATTCTTCCTATTACAAATATGTAAATAAATAAACAGCTGACAGCTGATTGCAACATCACCATATTTATTTTCTGATTAGTACGATATAAAGTATTGTACAGGACACGCCTGGTAAGTTTTACTGTATTCGTATGAAAATTTCGCACTCACCTTCTGCTCTACTATTGGCAACTATCATGCTCACCCGTTAAAACGGTATTACCCGGGCTATTTTTTACAATAATCGCAGCTGCATAATCATGAAATAAATTTCAAAATAGGAATTTGAAGTAGCTAGATTCAACAAACTTGACTTGCTTTGTGTTTTATCAACAGAGCTACGGTGTATGTTGCCTTTTCATTTTCTCTTTCTCATCTCAGAATATCTGGAATTATTTAGTGGCTTAAAGATTATGCTGCTTTGAGTATGGCGGAAATCAACTTTATTTACAATGTGTGTTAAATCACGATCATTTATTGTGTTTATTCACGAACATTTCTGATTGTGGCTCTTTTGGCACTAGGTAAACCATGCGAGAAATTTCACTACAATATACAATCAAATAAAAACCAAAAATGTAAGTCGTGTATGTGAAAACATTTAAAGCTTTTAATGTATTTTTAAACACCCGGCATTTATTGACTAGTTTTTTAGTAAAAAAATGACAAGAGCTAAAATAAATGGTAATTTTTCATACATTTGATTAATGGATTAAACATTGAAATATAAGCCTCTTGTCTTAAAATACTAAGCTCGACATTCTGTTATCATTTAATTTCACATTTTCGACATTTCATTATCATATAATTTCACATTTTAATTTTTCAGCTTAAAATAATCAGTAATTTCCGTTATGCCTTACAACTAATATAATTAAAATAATGAAATAATGAAAATTTAATTAAATCTAGCTTTATTCTAACCCCCTCCAACTCTGTTCAAGATTCAGAATAAATAAAATTTAGACAGGTAATAATAATTCATCTAATTAATATTAGCTTTTTTACTATTTCATTAAGGTAAACAGCTATATTGGCTGTAATCCCTATTATAGGACACAAGCCACGATCCGGTGCCAAACGAGGCGGCTATAAGCTTCCAGACAATCCGTTTACACCCTCCACCCGCCACCGCCACCGCCACCGCCACCGCCACTCGACACACGAACGCTCCTCGCTGTGTTGGTGCCATCAGCGCTCGACCAGATCACGTGGATCGTGTAGAAAAGACTAACTAAGAAATTATTTAGTGACTATTACCACTGAGATATATTGAATTTAGTATTATAAGCTATATTATTATTAGTGTTATTATATTATTCAGTATTAGTACTATTCAGTATTATACAGTATATTATAATGTTATACAACATTCGAAATTATTACTCCTATAAAATTGAAATTATTATCATTAAAAAACCTTGACCCTATCCAAACTATCCAGTTGTATCATATAGTTGTATCATAACTTCATCCATTTTATTGTGATGGAAGTTATCTGAAACAGATCTTATCACTATTACTTTAATATTAATAGTGATTACTAATTACTTTAATATATTAATATATATATATATATATATATATATATATATATATATATATTAATTACTTTAACATTAACATGCCTTTAAGTATTATTTTAATACTTTAATATTATTTAAACAAATCAATAATACTTTAATATTAAACCTGTAATGAGCTTCTAAGTGAAAAAATTAAATTTCATTATTCCGAGGTAGTCTCAAAGTTGAAAAAGTATAACTTAAATTTAATTTTTTAGTTTCCCTAACACGGTTATAGTTTCTAAGAAGTGTTCCACCTAAAGTTTAAACAGATGAGTGTTTTGAAACAGTTTTTCATGATTGATACACCGAAGTACAAGTTGTTTTAGTTCTCTCTATTTGCTTAAACTCCGTCCCCCAAAACTGTATTTTATCATAGCAAAATAAAATTTTAAAGTAAATACTACCAAAATAACTGACATATTTGATAAATGAATATGACTGGTTTATAAATAATAATTTTCTTAGTTTTTCATCGTTTTTATTTCATCATGTTTATTTTATAAGTTTATTGATTTACAACGTTTTGTTTAAAAATGTAAATATTGTAATCAGTGTATACACACTATTTACGTTTAGCAACCTTTTAGTTCGGTTCAAAAACTATCTTGGTTATATACGATCTAGAAAGACAGTCTTTCTACTTTATTATTTATAAACTAATCTTGAGGAATTACAATCACCACAAAATATGTTTATAGTGTGTTATAAGCTTCTAATTACCTAATGCAATGGTCTTATCTTGTAAATGGATCAGAAAACAGTCAACTGGGATTACGATCCTAAATGAAATCCTCAACTGGAAAATTAAATAATTAACATAGATAATTTGTAATTGAAAATGAAACGAAAAAAACGTTCTTGTTTCTAAAAACAATTTAGTTTATTTTGTTTACATTGTTTAGTTAACAACTTTATATAAATTAATCCGTTTTAATTTATTCCGTGAACCGTAAAACTGATTTCTACTTTAACTACTCATGGGTAAACTAAGAACACAAACAATCTTTTTTGCAAACAACTAAAGTTGGGAAGTTTAGTTGTTGTGTAGTAAAGTTGAAACAAAAGGCCTGACTAGTGTGGTATTAGAACAAGTTTGTCCCAACTGGTATTAGACCATGGCCCAACTTTGTCCGTATATATGGTACTTTGCCCGTAAACCTGGATATCTTTAAATTTTCTCAAGATCAAATTGAGTAAAAATAATAATTTTACTAGAAGTTCCTAGAGAACAGGTATTATTGCGAAAGCAAAACTACATTTGTCGATATCGAAAAATCGCCATTCATTCCATTTTATAAAGCTTAACAGTATAAGACTTATTTAAAATTCTTCCTATATATTTACAACAGTTAATTTATTTTGAACATCAACTATAATACTACAAATATGCGAACTAGAAAAATTACCTTTCCACTTAATTTTTACCCGACCTTCTAGTTTCGGCCTATTATCAATGTGTTTTTATATAATTTTTTAAAATTAAAACGTAAAAAGTACCATCCTCTATTATTCTTGTTAGACTTGTTTATCTATGAAAGCGCGCAGAGTTGTACGAAAAGTTCATGCTTTGTTATCGTAATGGTCCAGAGAAAAAAAAATTCTGTTATCGTTTGTTGATCGAAGAAAACTGTTTAACAAACAAACTTGTAAAATCGATATTTCAATAGATTATATATTGATTGATGAATAAATATTATTAACTGTGGTAAAAATAACGTTTTGATTAGCACATTAAAATCGCCTAGGCTGGTATTCGGGTTCCGTTTTTCATTATAACAGTTTTCAGATTGCTGGGCAACTCGGCAGTGGAAGTTTTATTTTCCAGGGAAATCACTCCCGGGATCCATCCCCCAAAGGCTATCGCATAAAACCGACAATAAACAACAGCTGAATCCAAACCCTTTTAAAATCTGTTTGCCTTGCAGATCAAACTGATGCCCAATATTTATAAGGGAATGTTTGCTTTAATATACCATTATTCCCCGTCAAGGCTTAGATTTTTATTTTCTATACAAACATTATTTCCAAAATAGGTTATGTATAACTCAAGATATATTAGTCATTAGTTAGCGTTGTAATTTTTATAATAGACAACTAACTCATGCTAATCATATTCACTTTGAAATATAATATCTCATGTTAATCGTGTCTTACATGGAAAGCTTTAAATATAATTCTCTTTTGTTCAGTCACTTATTAGGAATTTCACAAAAAAATTATTAACGCTGCCTACGTACCAAACCAAAACATTTATCAGTTGGCAGTATTATAAGGCTTTTTCAGTTTTGAATCAGCTCATAATATATACCAAAAGTGGCGATCCAAGTTTCAGTTCGTTGATGCAAAAAATTGTGTTAGCGTCTTCTTTTGCATCCACCATTGATAATTAAACATCTAAATAATTATTTGGGTGTGTTTTGTAAAGTAATTTTTAGCCAAATTGTGTTATCCTCAACTTCACAAAAACAACTTGATTTATTTATCTCCCATTCTCACCGTGCTGGACTCCTAGTTGTATGGGATTATTGTGTCGATATTAAGCTACCACCAAAATAAGAATATCAAGAAATAGAGGACGCCCAGTTTTATTTTTAATTAGGTTACTACGATCGTAAATCTTGGATTATATATTTTTCGTTTACATAATAAAGAAAAGATAATTTTAAAGTTTTTACTTTGGCTTTTGTTTGTTTCTGTTTATGTTGATTTATATTTCATATTCAAAATTCTAACATTTTAAAAGACAAGACTCGAATCTTACAGAGCAAAGGACATCATTGCAATACTCTCTTTAAAAGAGTGCATGGTTGTAGCATGTTTTAAATGTTAAATTCATTGGATTTTTTCATGAATTATAAAGCATTCACTATTCAGTTCTTTTAAGAACTCATCTAAAAAATATGTTTATTTATCTTACGCTCAGTGAGATACAAAAGAATTCATTATTGTAATGTATTTTTAATTTAAATTCACTCGTGGGATTGTTTTTTTTAAGAATTAGTAATGTATGTCTCAAATTTTAATAGCGAATATTAATCAAATATTAATATTATGCTTCAAATAAATTACCTTTTTCTTCCAGCGTAATATTAGGGTACAACGAGGAAATCATGTAGCTTTCAATAAGTTCAGCTTCTGTGAAGAACCACAAAATCACCAAGGTAATCCACATTGTTCTAAGTTTCTTTTTCACTAACAGTTAAAATTTACACTTTACAAATATCAGAAGTATTGAGGATGGATAATTTTTTGCAACACTTTAAAATTCACATTGAACGCACAAGAGGGAGATAGGAGAGGAAGATCGCCGGCGCAGCAGCCTCCGTCGACGCGGCGGACAGGGAGGAA
Source organism: Flexamia atlantica (assembly GCA_035578135.1). Lineage (NCBI taxonomy): Eukaryota > Metazoa > Arthropoda > Insecta > Hemiptera > Cicadellidae > Flexamia > Flexamia atlantica. The sequence goes on from JAQJVK010000001.1 coordinate 27,439,942, forward strand.
GTCTCGCGACCATCGCGGCTCAGGATCTCGCCGGCAACTGGCTGCCGTCGCCTCGGAACCGACATCCGACCGCCCACGATCTGCGACGGAACAGCCCGAACGACGAAAACTAATAATGCAGTGGTATTATGCCACCGGGGCTAAATACACTGTGAATGTTTGTTTATATTACAACAGTGTCCACAGCTATACTGCCCGAGTCATATTTTTTAACCACTCTTCTACAGAAAACAAATTTTCAGCGTGAGGATAATTTATCTAGATTTGTTTTGGTTTTCTGTTTTAAAAGTTGTATATTTTTTAATTAAATCCTGTATATTATGAGTATTTTTAATCAGAGTGTCCCACAATTCATTATTACAGTCTGCCAACTACCTATATAGGGTGGGTTTTAAAAACTATATTATTCTTCGTGTTGGATAATTATTTATTAAACGCAGTTATTCAATAACTATAATAGATTCTTTAATATTATCATATTGATTTTTTGTTTTATTAAATATTAACACATACAATTAATTGATTCCTTTTGTGTAATCTTCCATTCGAAACAACTCGATTCAACTGACTTAAATTACCTATTGAGTTAGGAAATTCAGTTTATTCTAGGAAAAAAATTAAACACAATAAATGTTATTTTTGTCACTGTGCACATTTGTAGATAATATATTTGCTCAGGAAAGAAACATATTTTTACTAATCTTGGCTTCAATTACTGGTATTAATGTTTTCAATAAATGAGCTGAGTATGTAAATTTAGTTTTAAAATATACTTAAGATTTAAGAAAAACCTCATATTTCATAATAATATCACATTTTTTACATGATATAAATAATCTTAAAATGACTAGGCTGATATAATGGAATGTTTAATAGCTGGACTAAGCGATTAACATTTAAATTAGTGTTTTTCATTTAAGTCTAACTTGTTGTAGGCTAACTTCTTTTGAACATTTAGAAAGGGACACGCCGCGCCGGTACCGCCGCTGCAATCATGATTACATAACTATTACATTGTTTTTTCATCATACTGTCCCGAAAACAGCCGTTTTTAGTTCTCTAAATCGTACGCAAAATGATCGTTTTTGGATCACTTCGAATAGGAGTACTGGAAAAACATATGGTAAATTTTGCCGTACTCTAACGTCAAAATTGGTTTATGTTACGTTTGAAAGGTTGCACGATTTCTTAACTTGTGTTTGTAAACAAGTAACAGGTGTGTAAATGACGATGACTATTTTGGATAACCTCAAAATTATGTAATCTAATTTTTTAACGATTAAATGGTAATTTATACATAATGATGAAAATAGTTGTTCATCACACGGAGCAAAAGTGTCTCCTTGGTACTCGATCGCATTTCCAAGCTCGGCTGCGCCTCGCCTGTAAATTACGATCTCGTACCAAAAAGAGCCACTTTCGCTCCTAGTGATGAAAACTACTATTTAATTAATTGTTTTCTATAACTATAAATACGTTTCAAACCTGACCTTTTGCGATGTACCTCGAGAAATAAAAAATTGATGTACCACAACTGATAAAAATTTACAAAGTAAAATTATCTAGTTAGAACGTTAGGTTTTTAAGTGACTCAGTCACTTAGGTTAGTTTCAAAAATACGTTACGCTCAAAACCACTTTTTAACATATTTGAGAGTCATCATTTTTATCCTTGATATAAAAATATTGAGTTTGGTAACATAAACCTGATCTTAAAAACCATTTTTTTTAACTAGCCTAAAACTAAACTCCGATTACTTACAAATGTAATAAAATATGAGTAGTTGAAGAATATGAACTGTAGTAAGCTACAAAAATGCAAGGGTCTTATTAAATTATAATGAGGAAATTTTACAATTGAATCACCGATATGATATGAGTGTAAATTTGGCTTTTTTCTAAATTTAATGAAAAATTTCATGTGCACAAACAAGAGACCTACGAGTTTTACTCTAAATAAATTTCTTTCATACATTACTAGAGTACAGATAGTTCTTTTGCACAAACTTTAGAATAAAAAAATTTCAAAAATTTTAGTATTATGAGTTTCAAAGGAAATTAGTTTTATTGAATAGTTTTACTATCAAGATTCTTAATGCAATTGTTTAAGAAATTTAACTTCCAAATGCGCTACTTTTTAGTTTACACTCTCAAAGTGGTATTTGGTTAAGAAAACAAACAAATAGTTGGTATTTTAAATGAATGAAATAGTGCTAAGCGGTATGCTTCAAGACGTCTTAAGACGAGTTAAGAGTGAATTCCAGTGGGGGAGGATATGGTAAGAGGCGATGTTTTAATAGAGTTAGTCGTACACGAAACTCTATCCCCGACAGGTCCTTGGGAGCTTGTTCCTCGTCAGAACACGTCCTCTAGAGATGAGAGCTTCGCTCCTTGAGCTATGTAAACTCGCTTTACGGTGTTTATTTTAAAGAGCATGCCTGTTACGTGTTCTGCTCCTCTTTAAGTTTTTAATGCTACCTTACAACTAAAGAACGTCCTCTATTTACATTTACCATTGAGCCTTACAAAGAACAGTTTTTTTCAATATCAACTGGATTATATTCACTAGGCTTTTTCATAATCTCAATATTTTATTTTTGTGTTTTTCTTCTAGTTCAGTCGATTAAAACCAAGTTTAAGGCAAACTTTGAAGTCGTAAGGTAATTTTATACCCTCTTATTAACTGACACATTTGATAAATCAATATAATAAATATATTTCTTGTTGCACTTTTCAAATTTCCTCATGGAAAAGTCAAAAGATGTACAGAGTAAGATACCTGCAATAAGTAATTCAATTATTTAAACGATAAAGGTATGGCTGTTAAATTATGCATCAGCCCTTAAAAATGTTTAATCAACATATGTTCGAGATTGTTCGATTCAATGATGAGGGCTACTATATGTATTACGCAAAAAATAAGAACAGAGTACCCTTTGTGGTTTTAATTAATTGAAAACCGACATGTCTCGGCGACTCAGGCCATTTTCAAGGTATTAGTTCGTTACATAGTTTTAGGTTATCTAAAATTATAGTGATTGTAAACAAATAAAGTTCTTAGTTAAATAAAATAAAATTTAAATTTAAATCATCTGAATATAATTATATGGTGCAGTCGGGAGGTCGGAGTCATTATTTTTATATCTTGTTGTTTTCATATTCCAAATTTTTTCAAAAATTGGATTATGTATATTTATTTGTGTGTTTAAAATGTTTTGAGGGTTCTCTTTTTGTTCCCTATAAATATAAAAATTGTTCCCTTCTATCCATTCGATGGCTCTTCTGCATCTATTTATTCGTAGTTATGACTGTTTTCCAAGAGATTCTCAGCAAACGTTGACTTCATACACGTCTGCACGTTCTGTTGTTACTTTTAAGGGGGGGGGGGTGTATTTTCTTTGAAACGTGTTTTAAATGGTCTTACGGTTTGCCCAATATAGTATTTATATATATATATATATATGAAGAGTTGTGTTTTGGTATATTTCGGGCTACAGCCAAAACTACATGTCGTAGACGTTTGATCTTGGTGTTAAATTAAAGCTTGGAACCTCATGATGTGCACTGTGGAGGTTTGATATATTTTAGGCCTTAGACACAGGATCGTCCGAAAGGGAACCATGTCAAGGATTTTGAAAGTGCTTTGATTAATTACTATAGTTACCGCTTGAAATAGCTACTATGGTTCGTAACAGAATGCAGCACTAAGAAACAAGAATACCAAGAAGAAAATATCCTCCCGGGCAAAGCCAGGGTTATCAGCTAGTTAACAATAAAAAATGCCTTTCATATAAGTGAGTCACTTTATATGTTTTTATAGCCTCCTTACTTCAATTATAGTGTAAGATTTTTAGAAAACTTTATACGATTGTAGTTTAGTGCTTACCAGGGTGTCCACAAAATAACCCTGGGGTTTTAAAGGCCAATAGTGAAACTAAATAATGAGCGATGTTTGTTACAGCTAATATCTTCTAGTTTTTCTTTTTTTTAACTCAGTACATAATATTTATATATTTTTTTATTTATATTTTTTAAGAATTGTTTTATTTCATGATCTTTAGTTATTATTTTTTAAGAATTGTTTGACAAGAGTTATTTTGAAAAAACATGTACACATGGAAAACGCTGGCTGGAAATAAAGACGATTTTATTTATTTATTTATTTATTTATTTATGCACTTTTAGTGGCACGGCATAGGCCCACCCGAAATGTAACTTATTCTAAGGTATTGGTTAGCATTTCTGGAGATAATGCAGCCACACTCGTTAGGATTCTGATCTATGGTGATTAAAATTTAAATTTGTTTCAGAGTAAACATTATTGTTCACCTTTCCCCAACAGAAAATGCCTAAATGAGTAATATCTGGACTCCTTGGAGGCAATGAGATAAGTGGATTGGTCCTTTCCTGCCAATCCACTTATCGCCGAAACAGATAATAGTTTGGGTGTTTTGCTGTGGAGTCATCATTTCACTTCAAATATATGTCTAATTTCGCTTGTTTAGGCTCAATCACAGCTGGTTTTCCTTTAGCAATTAACAAAGCAATCTTAAAAAATCCCATGCAAATAATGAGTAGGAAAGCCAACCCAATCAGACTAAATTGCATTATAATAGCGTCCATGAAAACGTAAAAATTTAAAAAAAATAACTAAACAATGGTTTGGGGTGCCAAATGTAGTTGGAAAATGCCAAAAAAAATTTACGAACAGCTAAAAGATAAAAATATAATAAAAAAATCTATTTTAAAAAGTCAAAATTTAAAAACCAATGTTTACTATGTAGAAGTAATGTTTACTACGTTTTTCGTAATAAACAAACAATCATTTTATATTGTTTCAAATGCGAAAACTATCGTTCAAAATACGAGTAAGGGTGATTTGCATTTATGTTTGACCATACAAAGTGCTCGATAAATCTCGCTCTTCAAACATATGGTCTCGAATATGCAATGACTCACTTTCCACTCTTGTTATGAAGTCATACTATATTAATCTCTAATATGCATAAATGTCTAAGCAGTTTAAATAGAATTTTTACAACTAGAAATATTTAATACTGTTTGCTAATTCAATCAATTAATACACCTCAATTTAACTCCAAACGATAGTGATAAGAGTTTTAAATTGATTACGCTGATTCATCGAGCAAAAGCAAATCTAAAGACATTTATTAATCATTAAACCCCGCCGAGCAATTTTGCCAATAAAGGTCCCTAAGATAAAATGAACGAGCGCGTCTCTAAAGTACTTTTCAAGAAAACATTAACACATTAATGACATCGTAAACCCTAGGCCGTAAAATTGGGCGCCGACTTCTTGCTTTCATCTGCCGATGCTTCACGTCAGCGTCTTCTCTCCTCGGAGCGACTCATTACAATTTGCAATATCCTTTTATTAAATGTTTAATTTTAGCAGAATACAGGGAAATTACAAATAGAGTTTTGTAACTCTATAAATCGAAAACCATACTACAATCATGATGTAAGGATCAATTAAAAAGGGTGATACTAAATGTTTTTGTCACCACCCGTGGAAAGGTGTAGGCTAGTTGGATAATTAGCTGTTAATAGACGTTGTTGTAATTTCAAGTTAAGGGAGCAACGTGGTTCCGATAGAATTTTAATTTGTTTGAATCCTGAAATTTGGGTAAACCCAGTCGACGACATCAGTGCACCCCGCTTTCGTCTAATAAAAACTGTTTTACCCCTGATGGGGTTAATTTAAATTTTAGTATTTCCTCTGCCAACATCATAAAGTCAGGTCGTACAGTCTTTAATTTATATGGTTACAAAAAGTGTACTATTTATTAAAATTGTAACTCAAACTAATCAGTTTCTATAAGGACTAGTTATTCAACTGCCTTTCCGCGTGTGGTGTAAAAAATACTTCAGAATATCCTCTTCCAGTTGATTATTACATCATGATGATAGGTAGTTTAGTATTCGATAAGCAGACGTACAAAACTGTATCATTCATTTAGAATCACCCTGTATATCTCGGAAAGTAAGAACATGAAATAATTTAATGAAGTTAACTTTTAATTCTCATAATGATTCATTAGAGAAAAAAAATCATTTCGGTCATCCAAATTCGCTTAATATCTTTATTATTGAATACTATTGATATGGTAGTGTCTTGATAGCCAGGCGCTGATGGTTGGTTGATCTTTCCTCAGCAAAAACCTTGAAAACGTGTTATGAACCTGATTATATTACAAAATTACCTTTCATCTTTGCGTTATTAATCTAATTATTCCCGTCAAAGTATCATCAGGCCGGTCAGAAACTAGAGCTTTCTCACACCATGTAAATAATACTCTCCTTCCAGTAAAAACTCTTAACCATGAACAATAATTAAAAACGATAACACAATCTTGATCCTAATTTGAATCTTTAAAAAAATCTAACAAGCTGAAGTTGAACATTTGCTACTATTGAAGTCAAAAGTAGCAGCCGTCTAGTTTTAAGGATTGCTGCATTCGAATAGAAATTACAGTTTAATGTAGTTCGGAAAGAAATCATGTCAAGTTAAAACTTAATGAGAAAGTTAATTTAAATTATAAGAGGTAGGACTTCACTAATAGATGATAGATGATGTTTATCATTTTAGCTTCTTAGTCATATACATCACATTATGATAAGACAATAAAGTTTTTATCGGGACCGATTCTCGAAAAAACCGATTTGGTCGTTTGAATGTGTAGTATCCACTTTTCCCACATTTGCAGTCATTATTTATACATAATACAGAGTACCTGAGAATAATGTTGATTTGCAAGTTAACAAATTCTTGATAATAGCAAATATTACATTTTCAATCCCAGTTATTTTAAAATGTAGTTTTGATTTTGCAGTAACGCCTCACCAAAGGTTTTTCACTCGAGTTATTTTTTGGTCCATTAAAAACTCAAATAAAGACTAAGCGCCACGGTGGAAGGAGTTTATGTAGCGGTTGGTTGTGGGTACATTAATATCCCAACCAGGAATGCGGCGGAATTCATTGCCTATGTTGTTTATTCCTGCTTTCGCACCTTTTAATATTTCAGATTTAAAAATAGGACTACAAAATGCAAGATGGGGTTTCGAGTATGGATTATGATTAAGTCTCATTATTTCAGAATCAATATTTATATATATAAAAGAAGAGTTGTGTGTTGGTATATTTCGGGCTACAGCCAAAACTACATATCGTAGACACTTGATCTTGGTGACAAACTAAAGCTTGGAATCTCATGATGTGCACTATTCTGGTTTGGTTTTGATATCTTTAAGGGCTTAGGCCCAGGATCGTCCGAAAGGGACCCATGTCAAGGATTTTGGGAGTGCTTTGAATTGTTGCTATGGTTACCATTATTTCTAATGGTAGATATTTCTAGCTTCTATGGTTACTAACAGAATACAGCACAAAGAAACGACTAGAACACGTTAAGAATAAATAATCTCCCGAGCAAAGCCGGGGTTATCAGCTAGTATTTTATAAAAAATTAATGTCACCAAGGAATGATAAATAACTTTTTGAAGGAGATGTATATTTATTGATGTTAATAAAATTGAAACGAACATAAATTGTTAGTAAATTATACTTTTTTATTTATTAGTAACAATGACAAAAAAAGCCTACCAGAGTTCAGTTATGGTGTATCGAGTCTCATAAGCTCACAAAAGTAAATTCACTTAAAAAATAACAATATTTGAACGTGTTTTAAATAATAGTTCCGTATTTTGTATTTGCTTCATTACTTTCATCTTTCTTACATGAATATAAGTGGCTTCCACCGTTTAATTAAATTAGGTAAAGGCTGGATTTTACATAAAAAGATTCCGCTCAAACCATCGTATAAAAGCTTACATAAGCAATAGCATGAGTGCTTAAGAGACCCCCCACCGATGATATCAGATCCGGCGCCTTTGTGAGAGTGAGAGGGTTGAGACAAAAAGAGCATCCAGCAGCTGACCCCTCTACCATCCTCTTTGTTCTCTAGCCATTGTTTTATGGTAGGAGTCGGTATTGATCTCCTCGTTTGATCGCAAATAGTTGTACGACTCCAAAACTTCGATAGGGGGCTTTCGTCTGCGACTTAATTTTGAATAGTCTAGGTTTCCAATCAATAGTCAAAAGTTAAATATATTCTGAAACATATTTCAATTCAACCAATGTCGTTTATGTGTTACTATCAGAACCCGTGGCTTCGCTCACGATAAAAATTATCGTCTAACCTTGAGCATCTAGAGGACTGAATAGAAAATATTTATATCAAGGAATATGTCATGTAGAGATATGTTTGTTTTATGGTGGATTGTGGGATAAAATATAGATACCACAGTAGGATGTAGGATACCACAGTACATAGTGAAGGTTTTCTTTTCACCGTTATACCTCGAAAACGGCCGGACCGATTTTAACACCAATGTGTCGATTTTAAGGTACTTCTTTGTAGATCCCTGGATTCCCTGGATTGCCTAGTAGGGTATCAATTAAGTACAGTAAAGGGCTGAATGTTCGAAACAGTTATGGTGCTATCCGTGGGCAGTATTTCAAACTCGATTCACTTAGTATTTAACTTAAAATATGGGCGGGTAGTAATAATTTAAGATCAACCACTGATTGCAGCATTTATTTTTCCTTGAAAAGCCGGGACACCGTTGAATTAGATGTCAAAGGAATTTGCCAAATTATTGTAACTGGCATGATTGTAATGAAAAACATAAAGGCCGGCCTAAGGAAATAACTATAGCTTCCGCTGCCTAAAAAGATGGTACCACATAATGAGCTTATGAATGAACGTATAAGGTACGAAACTAAACCAAATGTAACTTTTAAATAGTACGAGTAACCTAAAAAAATCATCAAAACAACCATAAAACCATGATAAAATGAATCAAATTATAAATCAGCTGTAACAACGTATCCGTTTGTGAAGCTAATATGCATGATTTAATAAAATTTGAAATTTAAACAAAAGATCATCCATTACATTAACATGGGGCATTTCAAAACTTCAGCTCCACCAAAAACCTCTAAAAACCTCGAATTAAAAAAATCCGTTGTTGGTGAATGCCAACACTGTAAGGAACGTCCATGCATATTTTCAAGGTTCTAGGTTAAGTAGTTTTGGCTGTACAATGACAGGTCAGTGGTATTTGACAAAAATATAGTAGAAAAGATAGTATAAATATAACTTACAATCAGAGATTTGTATAAATTTATAAATTTTTACATAAATAGATCAAAGAATCATATAATTTCAGCACATTCTGTTTGTGACTGAAAAACCACTGTTCTTTTCTCTTTCCATCTTACCGGGATTTAGTCTCAAGACTCAGCCACCAAAGGCAGTATGCTCTTCACGTTTAAAACTGCGTACGTAGAATTATACGAAACACCAAATCATCGGTCAGGCATAGATGTAATAAAAAAATTATTAGGAACGCCTCCAGGAAAAACGATAACTCCCGCTACCGAAATATAGATGGTGCCACTTAACTAATTAATGGTGGATTTTATCTAAACTAAATGAAACTTTTATATAATACATAATTATGTCCTTGAAACAAATCAACAAAAATCAATGAAGCCATAATCAAAGAAATCAATTTATTATCATCTGTATTAACGTAGATGTAAGAAAAAAATTATTAGGAACGCCTCCACGAAAAACGATAACTCCCGCTACCGAAATATAGTTGGTGCCACTTAACTAATGGTGGATTTTATCTAAAATAAATGTAACTTTTATATAGTACATAATTATGTCCTTGAAACAAATCAACAAAAATCAATGAAGCCATGATCAAAGAAATCAATTTATTATCATCTGTATCAACGTACACATTTCCGAAGCTAACTACCAGCTGCTTGATTGAATGAACATTGAAAATGTAAACAAAAATCGTCCAACATACTTTTAAATGGGAAAATTTGAAAACTTCGGCCTCGCCAAAAACCCCTTTATACCACGAATTTTGTAAAATCCGTTCTTAGCGGATGCCTACGCCCTAAGAGGAACATCCATGCAAAGTTTCAAGGTTCTAGGTCAAGTTTGGGCTGTACGATGTTTCCACTGAGTGTTATTTGACAAATATATAGTAGAAGATTCTACATGATTATTATAATAGCTCTTGTAATCACTTTATGATGCGTTGACACAAAAACTTTACAAAGGCGTGTTAATGAAGGCTTTGAAATTAACTGGCAAGGACAATGTCAACTCTAAAGCATCATTTTACATTCTAAGGATTTAAACTGCGATAGTATAATCAGTTTTGGTGCCACATTTATACTTTTGCAACATTACCATTAAAATAATGTGTATGTTAAATTTTGTATATATTAAAATTCACTTCTAAAGGCTAATTTATCACTATAGACTTAATATTTAGTACCCCTAATGTATCGCTAAAATAATTCTGAACTGTCGAGTTCACCATGAGCCTTTAAAATTTTTATCTCAAACTGTAAGTTCTTGGATGTTAGCTAATAAGAAAACTGAATGGATATGGTCTCAGCTGCCTTTATTTTTCAGCTTATCATGACCAGTAAAAGTCAGTTGATTCGTGTTAGCAGGAGGGTAAGCCAATAAATTTCCCCTTTATTAAGCTCTTACTCAATTTATATTTACCTTAATATATGCACCTGCATTCTGCGGGAGTCGTAAATAATGATATAGTGACATCATATCTTCTTTTAGGTTATAAACTAAAGGTTCAGGTAATATCACAGTTTTTAATAGCGAATGCAAAAATTTAATCAAATTCTTAGTGTCGAACATTTGATTCCAAATATCTCGTGTGTTGCTAAGGTCTCACAACCATGTTATTATACTTACTTGAATAGATCAAAATAATGTATTTATGAAATGTATTTGTGACTGAGGAAAGTAGTTTTTGGTTTTAAGAAACTTTTACCTTCTACCTTGTGTTTTCTAAGGTTGTTAAAATTGTAAATTCAAATCCTCTTCAAGTTATATATAATTTTAAAGGGCCTGGTTAATGATGGATGATGTGGAAAATTCTGGTCAAACGCAAATTAATTAAATGACAAATATTTCATTTCTGCTATGGGATTTATGGCATCGATGTATATTGCTTGTATCTTTAAACTAACAACCAAAAAGGGATTGTTAAATTTAAATCACTTATAGCACTAGTTTGAAATTACGGGCCACAACACGGGCTTTAAGTCTGGAAAATATTATTACTGTGAAAAATGTTAACATAGCGGATCCAATTTAGCAGCTAAAATTCTCAAGTACCGTAGTCAAAATCTAGAAGGGCTTAATCAACGGAGATTCCCGGAAGTCTAATGTAAACTATAAGTAAATCATTACAATGCCACTACAGTTTTAACGCGGTGATTTTTAAATTTAATAATACAAATTTATAATTTGGCTTGCCACATGTATTGTAAGCAGCGCAGAAAATCAACATACATCCTCTCTGTAGTTTGCACGTTCTCATTCTTTTATCGAACCCTTTTAAATTCCATATCACGTAGATATAAAATTTGTATTTATGAGACGTATGGTTCTGACGTACTCTTGAACGACGCCGCGCCGTTTTTCGGGAAGAGGGTGAAATTTCCCAAACAGTACAATTTTCTTTCATGTTCACATGTATACGTTCCCCAAGATAATATTATTATTGTATGAAAGAAATTACACGGAGATGGAAGCTTTATGAAACGTGGTAAATTGCATTAAATGTGCTAATTCAAACATGTAAAAATAAACATCGAATGTGTTAATATAATATACTAAATTTTACAAAAGCGCCATTACAAATTGCAATGTCTTTGATAACAAAAACAAGGATGAATGTTCACATTATAATTACATTCAAGTGACACCTCCAGGCTTTTTACTGGAATCAATTTATATTTCAAATGTTGACGTCAACGTATTATTTGCTTGCAGGGGATGTGAACGTAATTGGTTTGTTAATAAAAAATAAGTGAATTCAAGGAAAGCAATAATGATCGTATTCTTCTCAATAAAAACAACACTTTAATTAGAAGTTGCTGGTATGACTTTCATAGCTAAATTACAATATTTATAGTTGAAATTGCCTTAAATAAATATGATAGGAATTGAGGAGCCGCAACTAACAGATTGGCATAACAAGGTAGGTGTAAATGAATTAGCTTAATGAAATAGGTGAGTTATTTTAATATTTTTAGTAGTTCTAGAAATATATGTATAACAATATAGTTAATTTCGCGTTATTACTAATATTGATAATAAAATAATATGCATCACAGCTGAAAAAAGTAAAATAGTATTTTTCGTTATACTGCTTCAAAAACAGATGTTTTCAATGCATGTTTTCCGGACCTAAATACACTCTTTTTATTCCTAGGAATTAAAAGCTGATGTACTCGATACCAGCTGACTCTTTATAGTCCTAGGACTATAAAAGTCAAAAAGTGCCGAGTACGTCGTAATAATCGAACAATATTCATTCGATTACAAATAAACGAAACATTCATCGTTACTATCGAAACATTCATTGTTGTCAGTTTAATCAATTTGTGAAACTCGCTCATTTTACCAATCGATTATTACATGCTTTCGATACGTCGATAGTTGTTCATTGTTGTCAGTCTACCCTAACACAAATGAAACAGACAATCAGCTGATTGCTTCAAATAGCAAGAACAAGACGGTGGCATCTTTTGAAGGCATCTTTAAAGGTAAACAAGCTGTAACATTTTGGTTTTCTTAAGTAGTTTACGTATTGTATTGAAAAATATAACGAAAAATATAATTCATCACACGGACCTAAAGCTGCTTTTCATTACTCGGTCATTTTTCAACCTCGGCTTACAGCCTCGGTTGTAAAACTTGACCTTGTACGAAAAGCGTCACTTTAGGTCCTTGTAATGAAATATACTATTAAATTGTTTTACTGAATGGATGCTTCATTTTATTTATTCATTAAAAATGTCGGTATTGAAAGAAACCAAAACACTGTCAACGTACACCCGAATTCCGCAACGGTATTGACTCACCTGCCCACCCTCAGTGGAACTTGATGCATTGTAAAGATCCAAATTGTATACATAAATCATGTACTTCAAAATTCCGAGAACTAATTTCATTAACCTTGAGTAATTAATTTCTCTTATCAATCTAGTTTCAACATCAAACAATCTTCATTAATTGTTTGTCGCTGGCAGATGTGTATACCTCTTATCACCTCTCTAGTTTGTAAATGAATTGTTTTCTTCACGTTTAGTCGGGTTTATCACTTTTATTAAGGACATGGTGTTAACTTCAATTTTGCATTATTTATTCACTTTCAACCAAAATAATATAAACTTGGTTAAAACTATTTTTTAAATATTTGTACCAATCAATTTATGCTCCAAAATCCATTCATCTAAAATAAAAGAAGTCGAATGCAATTATTTTAATATTATTTCATCTTTTAGTTGAACATGATTGTTTACATCATTGTTTAATGATAACAAGATAACAATAAAAATGTCTCAAAAATTGAGAGGGAATGTGAAAAAATAGCTCAAATAAGAGGTCAACAGAATTTGTTTTTTTTAGATTTTAGCCTGAACCCATAAATTATTTTCATTCGAATGAGATGGTAAAAATCTTTCAATCACTTCACGTGTACAAGAAAAAAATAGAGGGATAAAATAAAACTATGGACTTTATGTAGACTGTATTATATTTGCGATGTGACGCTTTGTTGTATTGATTTCACGCTGCCCAAGAAATCAATCGACGGCTGGTTCGATCCCATCAGCCATGAGCAATCCCCTTATGGCTTTCCTATTTGATTAGGTCGACATGGTCCTTACGACCATTTGATTTTTGATTTTTTATATTTTTTCATTTTTGTGTTGTCTCAGAATTACTGTTATACAAATAAAAGGCTATGTTAAAAATCCAATATTTGGATTGCGATCGTTTCGGTGAAATCACCATCATCAGATCCAAACAGGAATATCAAACATCTTCAATTGAATTGTCATAAATTGAAATCACACATTCAAACACATTTAACACATTTAAAAACAGCTAAAAAACTTTCAATGATTGTGGCCACAAACGCGCACTGCTTGAGGAACATGTCTAGACTGCAGTGGAGGTAGGTGATGCATTGACCTTTGCCCCCTATTATCTACTGTAGTTGGAGCAATGTTTCAAATAGTTCATTTGACTTAAAACTAATTTGATCATTCAGAAAGTCTTCAGGATCTTTTTTAGAGGCTTTATAAATTTCAAATTCCTCTGCAGCGTCCATGAATCTACTCTTGTTACAATAATGTAGGGGCTTTATATTTGTTTTGAAATCAGTATAGTTATGATTTGTTTTAATCAAATGGGTGGCAAAATTTGAATTGGTATTGCTATTGTTTTTATTTGGCAGGTGTTCTTTGAATCTGGTCTGAAATGTACGGCTAGTTTTTCCTACATAATACTTCGGGCAATCGTCACAAACAATTTTATAAACGCCGCGCCGGCCTTGTCAGCCTTGGTTTTTTGACTTTATTCGCCAATATCCGGTTCAGGTTGTTGGTCGTTTTAAATGCCACCGTAACATTATTTTTCTTTAATTCATTTTTCAGTGTGTATGGTAATATTTGACCATATTCAACTGCAACATAAGTTTTCTTCTGTGTTGAGGACATTTCATGTTGGGTACACTTTTTGTGTTTTTGTTTTTAAATTTTTTTGCTTGTGTTTTCTTTTTGTTACAGATGGTTTCCGTAGTTCCATCGTCGATGACATAATTAAAAAACAAAAACACAAAAGGTGTACCCAACAAGAAATGCCCTCGACACAGAAGAAAACTTATGTTGCAGTTGAATATGGTCAGATATTACCATACACACTGAAAAATGTATTAAAGAAAAATAATGTTACGGTGGCATTTAAAACGTCCAACAACCTGAACCGGATATTGGCGAATAAAGTCAAAAAACCAAGGCTGACAAGGCCGGCGCGGCGTTTATAAAATTGTTTGTGACGATTGCCCGAAGTATTATGTAGGAAAAACTAGCCGTACATTTCAGACCAGATTCAAAGAACACCTGCCAAATAAAAACAATAGCAATACCAATTCAAATTTTGCCGCCCATTTGATTAAAACAAATCATAACTATACATAATTATTTCAAAACAAATATAAAGCCCCTACATTATTGTAACAAGAGTAGATTCATGGACGCTGCAGAGGAATTTGAAATTTATAAAGCCTCTAAAAAAGATCCTGAAGACTTTCTGAATGATCAAATTAGTTTTAAGTCAAATGAACTATTTGAAACATTGCTCCAACTACAGGAGATAATAGGGGGCAAAAGTCAATGCATCACCTACCTCCACTGCAGTCTAGACATGTTCCTCAAGCAGTGCGCGTTTGTGGCCACAATCATTGAAAGTTTTTTTAACTGTTTTTAAATGTGTTAAGTGTGTTTGAATGTGTGGTTTCAATTTATGACAATTCAATTGAAGATGTTTGATATTCCTGTTTGGATCTGATGATGGTGATTTCACCGAAACGATCGTAATCCAAATATTGGATTTTTGAATTACTTGACACAACAGGTAACATACCTTTTTATTTGTATACTGTAATAGTAATTCTGAGACAACACAAAAATGAAAAAAATATAAAAAATCAAAAATCAAACGGTCGTAAGGACCATGTCGACCTAATTAAATAGGAAAGCCATAAGGCGATTGCTCATGGCTGATGGGATCGAACCAACCGTCGATTGATTTCTTGGGCAGCGTGAAATCAATACAACAAAGCGTCATATCGCAAATACAGGGTGTTTCAGAACTCCCTACCAATATTGTAGGAGATTGTTCCTGGACGAGAAACATATCTAAAAATCATATTTAAATTGTCCGGAAGTCCTTAGTTACTCGCACAGCCGCCATTTTTTTTTAACTTATTAATTTATTTCTAAAAAATGGTTAAACATACGAGCTTGAAACTTTGTACAATCATTTATGACAACTAGACAAAGCTACAAAAAAATTATGAAAATTTTTCAAATCCATAAAACAAAATGACGGCCATTTAAAATTTTGTTTCTTAAATAACTAAAAAACTGTTGATTTTACAAAACTTTTACAAGAATAACTTTTTTTAGTTAATTTAATTACAAATCGATTGACACCTTATTTTTTAAGAGTAGACGAATATTAACTGAGATATGGCAGCTTTAGTGATACGTGACCGCTGGAGGTTAGTTGCAGTGCATGCCGAGGCATGCAGCCTAAGTCTGCCACAACAATGAAACAGTCTCCGTCCGCTTTGCATGTTATTTATAATCGATATTAGATTATTTCAAAAAATAATAAAATACTACACAATCCCAAAATTAACCTTTTTATCAATTATCTCATTAGGATGGCTTAAAAATGTCTCTCCCTATTAATGTCTTTAAAATTCACACAAAAAACCCAAACTTTTTATATCAGCTGTGGTGAAAGTTAACGTACTTGTTTACGAACTAATGAGCTGATTTTATTGTTGCCTGAAAATGTTATTATTTATTCAATGTAGTTTTTAATTGTTATTCAATTAATGTAGATATTCAATAATAACATTTTCAGGCAACAATAAAATCAGCTGATTAGTTTTTAAACAAGTACGTTGACTTTCACCACAGCTGATATAAAAAGTTTGGGTGTTTTGTGTGAATTTTAAAGACAGTAAAAAGGAGAGACATTTCAAAGCAATGCTAATGATAGATAATTGATAAAAAGGCTAATTTTGGGGTTGTGTAGTATTTTATTATTGTTTGAAATAATCTAATAGCGCTTATAAATAACATGCAAAGCGGACGGAGACTGTTGCATTGTGGCAGACTTAAGCTGCATGCCTCGGCATGCACTGCAACTAACCTCCAGCGGTCACGTATCACTAAAGCTGCCATATCTCAGTTAATATTCGTCCAATCTTAAAAAATAAGATGTCAATCGATTTGTAATTAAATTAACTAAAAAAAATTATTCTTGTAAAACTTTTGTAAAATCAACAGTTTTTTAGTTATTTAAGAAACAAAATTTTAAATGGCCGCCATTTTGTTTTATGGATTTGAAAAATTTTCATAATTTTTTTGTAGCTTTCTCTAGTTGTCATAAATGATTGTGCAAAGTTTCAAGCTCGTATGTTTAACCATTTTTTAGAAATAAATTATAAGTTAAAAAAAACAAAATGGCGGCTGTGCGAGTAACTAAGGACTTCCGGACAATTTAAATATGATATTTAGATATGTTTCTTGCCCAAAAACAATGCCCTACAATATTGGTAGGGAGTTCTGAAACACCCTGTATAATACAGTCTACATAAAGTTCATAATTTTATTTTATCCCTCTATTTTTTTTCTTGTACACGTGAAGTGATTGAAAGATTTTTACCATCTCATTCGTATAAAAATAACAGTAGATAATAGGGGGCAAATGTAAATGTATCACCTACCTCCACTGCAGTCTAGACATGTTCGTCAAGCAGTGCGCGTTTGTGGCCATAATCATTGAGAGTTTTTTAGATGTGTTAAATGTGTTTAAATGTGTGATTTTAATTTATGACAATTCAATTTATGTTTGATATTCATGTTTGGATCTGATGATGGAGATTTCACCGAAACGATCGTAATCCAAATATTGGATTTTTGAATTACTTGACACAACAGGTAACATAACCTTTTATTTATATTTTTCTTATTTTTGATTTTTATTTGATTAGATCGCGACATAGGGCCTACGGGACCCTGTCAACGGTTGGTTCAACTTTCCTAAAACATGTTTTAATTTATAAATTTAATTTTTAATCGAACCACGGATATACAAAAAATAGCACCGAACCTTTATAATTGTATGGCAAAAGATGTTAATCTTGACATAAATGATGTTGTGTCGAGCAGCCACTCAGAGATTTGCGGAGCACGCTGTATATTGTCGGGGCAAGGTCGACTGCTGATGTGTGGAAGTGGTGGACGCTCCATTGACGAAGCGTCAACGGTTTAATTGGACACACGCCAACAATGAGAGAGGAAGCCGCCCATTGGTCCGGCTTCCTGATCACCGCGCTTCGCTTTAATAATTACGCAGACATAGAAAAATAGGGAAACCATTTGCACGTGCTAATTTTTTTTATAAAAACTTAAAAATTAGTTGATCTTAACGTCTATTACTTTACATTTAACACATATTTTGTTTTCCGTTTTAAACCTATATTATATACAGAGACAATTCATAACAAGTTATTGATACTCCACAATTTTTTCAAAATTTCATTTTAACACTTACCGTCTCTTAGAAACTTTAATTTCCATTTGAATTTGCTTTTAAGACAGAAATGTACTGTTGTGCTTTATTTTACATACAGGTAGAGTCAAATGGCGAGGCCCGGGCCATCCGTAAGTCCAATGCTAACATTTAAACTAGTCAGGCAGACTGGGCCATGTGATTTGATCGACCTGTACCTTCTATTTGAAGGGTGACGCGACTCACGCATATATTTAAGAACGTAAAGACTTACATTACAAAATTCCCTGAACAAAACATATCCTGAACGAAATAATTTAAATAACCTCTAAGAGTGTTTATTTCATTCTTGGCAATAATAGTTTTATTAGATGCAATGGGTATTTCAATCATTATTTATCACAACCGATATGAAGTTGTTCTCCTCTAAAACAATGAATAATGCTGATGTAGAGGTAATACTGATGCTACTACTGTTGAGAGGTAATGTCATTGGCCCTAAAGTGTCTGCTTTACATCATTGAATAATACTTTTGGTTTGGATAGGAAAAAACAATCCTTAGCAAGAAATAAAAAAGAATAACTTTCGCTTATAAAAGTAACATATGTATTAAAAACAACTGCTTTTGACTCTATAAGACAAAAATAGAAAATAAAAAGCGAGCTTTTAACATTAAATGAGACTTTTAGCCAAATTAAAATCTAATAAATATTGTATTATGAGCAAATTACCCAAAGTAGATTGAAAGTCATAAAAAATATGTGACCTGCTTAAGAAATCATACTTTTTTTAAATTGATTATTTGAATGAACCTAATCGTGATAATTCCTTATCTTTTGCATAATGAATTGTATATATCGAAATTGACGAATATAATGCTATTTTTTATTATAGATTTTTAATAAAACTAATAAATTAACCCAACTTATGCCAGATTTAAACTTTGAAAAATCTACAGCATAGCTTTTTTTGTAAAAATGTATCCATACATTGAAGTTTAGTGGCAAACTTGGTGGACCACGACCAACAACAAAAGCGAACGTTCAATAGACGTCAAATGAAGCAACTCGTTACTGGCGACTCTACCTTCAAAGAGATAGTAAATCTAGTATGTAACTTGATTGTCGCAAAATAACTAAGAATAGTTTAGCGAAATTTTAAGCCTGTCAGACAAATCATAGTATTGAACTCTGTCATTTAACATCCTCTGGTCTTATCTTATATCGTTACTCTAAAGGAAATATGTTCACTTTTGATTCCAAAACGCTCCTGTAATATAAAAACAAATCATCTACCATAAAACAAAAAAAGAAACACCCTCTTCCACCTACACTCCAAAGATCCCATTAGGTCGGAGTCAAGGTGGCGCGTGTTACCACTCAAGGAAATAACATTGTAGCAGCAAAAGCGGTATGCCACATGCCCGCCTTGTTAGAGGAGCTAACAAGTTCTTGTGGGCCGTACTCTCTCACAGATCCGCTACCTTACAAAATGGCTTAAGATTTAAAAATTAACCTTACGAAAAAATGTACATTGTTACTGTTTTGCGTTGTACATGTTAATAAAAAATGAAAGCTAAATACTTGTCTAATTAATTATCATTCCTGCACCTTAGTTATTTCTCTGAAAAAATCCAGCTTTTTACCTTGGAATTATGTAGAATTAAATCTGATTGAGTGTGGTCCAGAATAAAATCATGCCCCTGATTCCTACTTGGTGGTTTTCAGATTGATTTCTTGCATTTGTGTTTTGAATTTGTTAGCGTTTTGAGATTTTACTTCTTTTACAGTGTTCTGTTTTAGCTAATCTGGGTTCTGCTCCACCTGGGTATTTTACCCTAACATTGCAACATTGTAGGCTATATTTTCTTTTTATCAGAACCTAGGTCCTAAAATGGCCTAACACTTTTAACACTACACTTTAGTAATGCAGTCTGTTTCGGTTGTTGTATTAACAACTTTAAAACGTGTAAGCCTAACTTCTTATGGATACAATATAAGTAGATTCTCTTCAGATTACAATCCCGCAACCTAATTTCTCATTAAACATTTGCTAAAGCTACAAATAACTGTTTCACCTTACGTTACTCTTTTAAATAATATAAGTGCAACGTTTTAGACCGAGAATGAAACCAGTTTTGTATTACGTCGCGTGCTAGATTTAAATATTTGAAAGAGTGTTTTTGTTTACAGCTTTGATGTGAAATGGCCCATGTTCTAAACGGAATACAAATGGAAAGCCCCAGCAATATTTCCGACAGGAAACTAAACGTACTGCGCAACGGAAATATTTTGTCACAATTTATAACATGCTATTAACCATTCTTACTTTTTATTAATATATGTGTCATTTACAATTATTTTCAATGTAGTTACTTATTATTCGTAATTATCAATATTGAACAGATTTTAAATAAATATCAGTAAAAAATGTTTCTATATAGTCAGTTTTTTAAGTAAATCTTCGTTCGGTTACTGTTTTTTTTTTAAAGGTCATAACTTTTTTTGCGAACGAACAATGTCATTAAACAAATAGAATAAACTATTCATTATCGTTGCCTCCAAGAATCTAATATAAAAGCAAAAAGATGGGGTTATTGTTGCTTTGGGTAAGTAACCTGTTATATTAAAATAAATGACTTCTTTCGAATATAAAAACCGTGATTCACATATTAAATTATGTACACTATATCAAATTATGGAAACAATTAAATAATTTCGATTACTTTACTAATAAGTGAATATACCGATAAGTAATCTCATAAACCATTACAGAATGCAAGTTAAAAATCTAAAAATAGCTATTTAAAAATATATGCAATTTTACATTCCGTGACCCTTTATAGCAACTTTATTTTTGTTCTAATAGGGACTTCTTAAGGGTGATATTGGTTCCAGCCAGCTTTTGGCGTAACAGGATACTCGCGGTAAATGTAAGTTTATGTTGAAACCCTTGTTGTTGGTTCGTAAGTTATCTCTCTCCGTGTAAGATTAGGGTCTTGAGATATAATATGAAATTCATTAAATTCCAACGAATGTCAAATGTGTACACAAACTACTCAATATTGTGATATTATTTCTATTAAATCGTATTCAAAGACCCTTCTTCAATCACAACGGTTGATCGTGCAGACACAGTTGCAGGACAATTTTGCAAAGAGGAATACATATAAATACCCATAACTTGTTTATTTTTGAATCAGATTAAATAAATGATTCTTAAGAAAAATATTGAAGCAAAATTATAATAGTTTATTAGTGTGTAATAATATTCTCAAAAAGGTTTGGCTTTTGAAATGATGTTAAACTTTCTTAACATGGCCTTTTTAACTTTTGATATTATACAAAATTATTTATTGATAGTTTTTGAGATCAAACTACAACATGTTTAAAACTTATTTGGTAGTTCATTAGGTCATAAGCTACCATTAACAACTTAAGTACAATATTAATCCAATCAGTTTATATTTAACATTTTTGACGGTATTTTGATATGGTTAATGGCATGAAAAAAAAACAAGCCATACAACGAAAATATTTTCACCCAACATTTCCTATACTATATATATATAGTATATATATATATATATATATATATATATATATATGTATGTATGTATGTATGTATGTATTATCCATCACGTGGGGATCAGATGCTGCTGCTCTCTGGGGGAATCCTTGAGTACGATTTAGAGAAAGACATCGTAAGAACGTTACCTCTAAGTTTCTTACGTTAAAGCTTTTTTCAAAACAAACAAAACATGAAACATTGTCAAAAATATAACAAAATGAAAAAATTAATTGATGAAATATTTGTTGATATTTGAAGATTTGTTAACCAAACAGCATGATATGTACATTTTCGGAAGAAATATAAATGTGTGTGTGTGTGTCGCACATTCATTCATTTGTTTCTTTTCTGTTTTAAATTATCTTTTTTCGTGTTCCAGAGTTTAATAAAAAAATCTTTTCCAATGCTAATCTATGGTATCTTCACAATTTTTAAGACCTAACTGCTATGAAACTGTATAACAGGGATTTTCTTAAAAAATTAATGGCATATTTTTTGAGCTATTAAATTTTTGAGAAAAAAATAGAAGTGCGACTATTAGGTGCAAAATTACCAAACTGATTGAGCAGAAATTAACAGTTCATACTTCTGCAGATCAAAATTGTGGCCAACACATAGCGGAGGTTCACATTTAGGTTTTTCGAAAACTTCCCCCCTCCCCCGTTTTCGCTTCGTCAACTTTATACATTTTAATAATTTTAAGGGGCAGTCTTTGTTTGGGTTTCATGGGAAGAATCATTATTTTTTTAGTTATTAAACCAAAATCTAAAAACGGGTTCAGCAGCTAGTGGTACATAATAATTTGCCTTATCGACATTCATGACTATAAGAGTTTGGCTGAGATATAATGTTTTGGTTTCCTTGTTTTGTTCGCTGTACCTATTAAGTTGGATGTATGAATTTGATGTAAGGTTGTGACGACTATTGAGATTACGCAAAGGCAAGGCTGTGAAGTAAAGCTTATCTGAAATATATTTAAGTCATTCTTAAGAGTTAAGTAGTTGTCTCATGACTATCGAATGGATTAGATTAAATAATCGACTTTATTGAGATAACTTTATCGCTATTTAGTTGATTCATTGTCTTAATAGTCAACGCATACTAGGTTAGGAGCTGAGGGGTGTGTTAAGTATTATTTTAATCGCTCGAGCTGGCAGCTGACGCTGGAGCCAATTAACTTTGACATCACGTCTGGCAGCGCTACTTGAGGCCAGTTTACTCTCGTTTTAAATCGATTGACTTAAGTCTATGAAATCGAAAGTTAGCAAGCTAAAATCATTTTACGTTTCTATAACTATATAGAGTTCAAGTCTTCATATAAATGTAGGATTGGTAAAATAAAGGTATAAATATAGTTTTTCCCCACCTGCTATGACCTGGCAGGAGACAAAGTGAACCCATAAGAATAACATTGGAATCAATAATTCATAAATCGAGCGATTTAATATTTCTACTCAGACATGCCAATATGTTAAGGGTCAACAGATGCAGGCGCTAACGACTCATTACGTGGCAGGTATAATCACATAATAACACTGACAACAATCAGCAATAGGACGTCTACGGGTAGAGGTGTAAGAATGCTACAACAATCAGCTGACCACTTATGCATGATTGGTTGCAGCTACTCGGATGCAGACACTAATTATTGAAGATCAGAACAAAATGGATTTTGTTTGTTAATTTCTAAGTTAATAAAACATATGTTTAAAAATTGGGTATTTATTATTGCAGGTAGAAGGAAAATGTTGTGTGTATTTCGAAAGTAAAGCCTGGAAGGCTTTGACTACCTCGTAAAAATGGTCGCCCTCACAAGCTCAGGTGCCAACATTTTCACTCGTGAGACAATGTTGTATTTAGGACACAATTAACTATTGAAAGACAATCGTAGAGGACTAAAAGAATTCGTAGGTGCAAAGGCTCTCCATCCTAATTAACAGTTAAGTCACATTTTTATAGGACCATTACATAAGTACAGTAAACAAAGAATGTTAATCACGAATGCCGCGTTTTTTTCAGTTTGCAGTGCTGCCTTTGTGTTTTGTATACGTTTTCTGTATGAAACTTATTTTCACCAAAACACAAGTAAATAATAGATTTTTAAGGGATAAATTATTAAAATAACTTCCAAGTAGAGCCCGCTAACCGTAAACAATACGTTTCACTTAAAGGGACTCAATCTGCTACACTCTCAGTTAGTACAGGAGTGCCACAAGGCTCGGTCCTTGGACCTTTTCTCTTTATTATCTTCATAAATGATTTACCTACTAATCTTCCTTCAAATGTCATTATCTATGCTGACGACACAACAATATTTTCTTCACATAAATGTATTGAACATCTCCATGAAATTATGAATGAGGCCTACAATTCTGCTCAAAATCGGTTTGCTTCTAATAAGCTGCTGCGTAACAAGGAAAAAACCCAGGAAATCTTGCTTAGTTTGTCAGAAGTGGATGATCATCAAACTGTTAAGTTACTTGGTTTTTATCTAGATAAAAACATTAATTGGTTGTAATACATTGAAAATGTTTGCAAAAAGGTTTCAAGAATTACATATCTTATATGGAAGCTTAGAGACTTTGTAAGTGATGAATATTTGAGGGCAGCCTATTTTGCGTTTTTCCAATCTCATGTTTCATATGGTCTTTTTTTGTGGGGTCATTCTAGTGCAGTAAATGACATACTTCTGATTCAGAAAAAGATTGTAAGATCAATGTATAGAGCAAGTTTTAGGGAACACTGCAAACCACTTTTCATTAAATTAAAAATCATGACTGTCATTAACTTTAACATTTACAACATATTAACCTACACTAAACTACATATTACAGATTTCACCTTCAAAGAAGAAATACACCACCACAACACTCGAGGAAAAAGCAAAATTGATTTGCCTCATTACAGGTTAGCAAAAACAGGTAACTCTTTTAAATTCAATTGTATGAAATTTTTTAATAAACTGCCTTCTGCAGCCCGTCTTGTATCTCTCCATAATTAAAAAAATTAATGAATGGCTTACTTTAAATTCTTTTTATACAATATATGAATTCCTTAACTGTACAATAGATATACAATTTTAAGTAACCTACCACTTGTAACTACTTGTCTTGCTATAACATTGTGTACTGACTTTGCCTATTTCTGTTCCTACAGGTCAACGGCAATAAAGATTGTTATTCTTTTATTCTGTTATTCTGCTATTTTAAGTTTAACGGATTTTTCTAACCATTTTTTAAGAGACCATGACCGAATGTGTGTAATCAGGGATAATCCTTGGGTGCCCGATTTGTTTAAGAGTTCATACTACTCTTTACTGTCTGATGGTTCTTGTCTCCTATCGTTTTCACATAACCAACTCCCGGTTTCCCTAACTACTTTAAAATCTTTCATTCTCTGTGTAGTAAACGTTTCTTCTGGACCACATCGATTTCAGCTAATCCTGACATATTTTTTCCTTGTGTGTATTCCAACCATTATTCCAATAGACTATATAGGTTTAAGGTTCTCATCACAGAGTTAGATCTTTGCCTATGGTTGTTTTTATAATTAATTTTGATAATTTACTGAAATTCTTTCTCTGTTAAATTAAGATGAATAATTAGTAATATTTATCATTATTAGCTTGAACTTTCACTTTGTGATTATTAAATAAATTGTTTTACAAAGGAGAAGTAGTTAGTGGCTGGATATCATTCTGTGTCACACTGAAAAAACTAAAAGGTTAATAATAACCCAAAAAACGGTCACTATTGACCAACTAAGAAAAACAAATTTCTAAAAAAATGGATTTTCGTGTCGATTTTAGCCTTATAGCTCGTTTAGCAGTCGTCCGATTTTAATGATCAATAGCTCATATAAAAGCCGTTAAATGTCTGAGTATTTTAAGACCAAAACAAACTACATACCTGAATTAGAACTGGAGATATAAGAGATAATTCTTAAAAAATCTCAGATTATACATCCATAAGAAATGTATAGGGATGAATTGTTATTTAAGCATATCTTTTTAACGAATGCATATTTTGAAAAACGGATTTCAGCATTGTGTTCAGGGTAAAAATGTAGTCCATAATGTTGCGTCACAACACCATCTTTACATTTGAAAAACATATTTATATCCAATATGGCGGATCCAAGACGGCGGCTGAAAATGTAAACTCTGTCAAAATTTAGAACCAATCACCCAACGATGATTGGCGGCGGTCCAAAGTCAATATCTCGAAAACATTGATACAAAATGCAGTTGAATGTCTTTTTTCAAAATTTTTTGTATGGTGGGAAAAGCCACCATTTTGAAACGTATTTTAGTGAGGTTCCCATGGTCCGATTTCGGTAAACTTTGGATATGTTAAAATGTTTTTTAAGTAGAATTCCATCAAAAAATGTTTTCTTGCAGTTTTTTTTTGAGGTCATCGCGTAAATTGACTGGACTAATATATGTAGGCTGCAAACTCTTTAACATATCCCATATGCAATGAAATCTAATTTAAACACAACAAATTCAAATAATCCTTAAAGAACTTCTTAATGGCAAATCCAAGGATATTACGACTTGGCATCATTTCGAAAATTCTGACCTAACCAATGACGTACCCCTTATCTCCAAGAACAGTGGCGGTAAAAGACACAATGATAAACCAGATGTGTGGATTTCATTTTAAATTGGTTCACCATCAAGAGAATGTTAGCAAACGAAAAGGAGTTTATAATGTTGTCAAATATGATTACATACCAGTTTTCCCGTCACAGCTGTTTCTTGTCCTTCATCTGGGTTTCAGCTTATGCTAAGCCACAATCGTATCCTTGAAGGAGCTTTACTTAAAATAATTCAGCTTGAGATGTCGTCATTAAATCAATTCGGCACTTAAATTACAAACCTCATAAAAACATAAAAAACCGACACTGACAAACTAGGCCTAGTCAGATATGAACTTTCATGACAACCACTCACACCGTACAGGTTATCCAAGACAAGACCCAATTGATGAGGTGACCCACTAGAATAAACTGTTTTAAAATGACAAAGACTGACACTGTAAAATACAACACATGTTTGCAAGCGATGCAGACCCCACGCCGGTGCCGATTCGAGAGAGGAAGAAAAATAAGGTATTGTCGATTCAAGCCAAGTTGATTAAAAATTACCAATTTCAAAACCACTATCGGTTAGTTCCCACCGATGCGTTTGTCATTTTGACCGAGACGAGTGGGTCACTGACAACTAATCTGCTTGGTAAGCTATAACCCAGAGGACTCTCGATTGATTTCCACCTTGTTGTGATGGTAAATTCAACAAAATTTACTCAGTCAGATCAATGAGATGGTTAAAAACAACCGACCGCTTAGTCATCAATAACCGTTTGTAATTTGACTAACTTCAGTTAGTTACTAATGACTATGATGCACGGAACCAACACCGGGATATTAATGACTAAATAGATTTTGACCCTGACTTTGTCAAAGTTTAGTTTTTTCCGTGCATGGTGCATGCCAAATTAATAAACATTTGGGCATATTCTCTTCATACATTATTTAAATTTACTATCAAAAAGGGAGAGCCTCATAATAGCAGAGGATGCACTGGGTGGGTGTAATGCAACATACAGAGCATAAAAGGTTTGAGTAGTAGTTCGTTTGTTATGCAAATGCACGTGAAAATACTGGCGTAAAGGATTTAAACTCTTTGGAACTACTTATGAATTATGTTTTACTATTTTTCTGTTATAAGGAATAGTAATTTATAAGATTTAAACTTTTTCTAGTTGTAAATTCATAGAAATGTTTTTGCTAGGATTAAAATTTAATTTCGATTTAATTAACAGAAGTCTTTCTGTTTTTTTTTTTTAATTTCGAAGTCAAACAGAAATTTAAGCTTATTATATTGATTATTCTTGTCAGCATTAAAAAAAAAAAAAAACAATTAAGTAATAACACTTTATAAAATATTTTTCATCTAGATGACAGTATTATTGCATTTTGATGTTTAATACAAAATAGAGTCTCTGACTATGTTAATGTATGTTTATGCCTTTAGTAGTCTAATATTTTTTAAGACGTTATAATTGAAGTTTTTCATATAGTACACTATTTTTCACTTTCTCTCTTGTTACTAACTATTTCTACAATATCTATGTCAACAAATGCTGAGCAATTATTAAATTTTAATGATTGATTTATTACAGCTTACCCCAACAATCTAAAATCTTTTTAATTCACTTTGATCTTAGACTTTATCTTAATCTTATTATCGGATTGAGATTGAAGGTCTTGTGATTGCAATGTCTTTGTACATGAATAATTAACAATAAACTGATTTAAATTTTTTTTAAGATTATAAATATTAAAATTGTTCTTCCCCACAATTAATCAATGATTGCCAAGGATTGACCAAGGAAACATCAAAGAAGCACATAAGCTTGCTTCGATCACTCACCGAGAGCACACTTGGCTGTCAAACGGTCGTGAATATACTTTGCTTTACGGTGTTGTCCAGGAATTTTAGGCATAAAAAAGTCAATCGACCTAACAAATCCAGACCAAGTTGAAAATTTGCCCATATCTTAAGTAAATCTCCCTCATTAAAATCCCAAAATTGCCTAGGAATTCATGCTGTGCTTTGGCCACCATCTTGAAAAAAAAACATTTTCGGTCCGTGTTTCTCTATACATTTTTAAAATCAACACGAAAATCGTAAGAGATGAAAAAAGTGTAAGAGGGGTACTTGTATAGGATACGATTCTCAATAAAATGAGTATAATCATGTACATTAAATTACAAAATAACTGCTGATATTATAATTATATTACATAATTTTGTAAAATATTGCAATTTTAATACCACTGCCTTAAAGAATACATATAAAATATGATGTAAAACATTGCCAAGGGGGCGACACCCTTTGATTTGAATGAATTTACCTTCTTGATCAGCAGCATAACATGTTACACTTAATGAAGGAATCCTAAAGATCGATACGTCTTTCATCAAGCGTAATTCTAGGTAACTACTATTAACATTTATATCTGGTAGTCATTTTACACTTTATAATGTTGTTTTTATCAGGTCTATGTACGCTTACATGTTTCGTTGAAACACCGTTTTCAAAGCCTAGTAACCAACATTTTGCAAAAATACATTGTTCCTGCAGTTGCAACAAAGTTAAAATAATTGACGAACGTTAGAGAGTCTTATTCTCAACTCAAGAATCACTTATGTAGTTTAACTCCTCTTTTATTATTAGATTAAAAATTATGAAACTTAAACGGCATCAATTTTATATCTTGAGGAATGATCTAATCGATGAGTAGGTTGTTAATTTTTTGATTCAATATTTTATTTTTTAGTTTACAATATTTATTTGGTTGCTGATTTGAACTTTTGACTTCGGCAGTCGTCGTCACCCGTCAAAAAGTCTGGCTTGTTGAGCTGTCAAATGTCAAAATGTCGTTTGTCTGGCATTTGTAGTTGTGGTTGTAGGTTGTGTTAACTTTGTTTTATGGCGTACTAACCATTGTCCAAGCTATTTAATTTATGGTGTTAAATATATCTGTTACAAGTTATCTATTTATCACGAATTGAATTACAACAGTGTCTGCATAGCATGAAAATCTGCATTTAATTTGCTACATTTCATTTACTGCTGTGCTGCGATAGCGCTTGTGAATGCTAAAGCTAAAGCGAAAGTTAAAGAATAAAAGGATAAAAATAAAGAATACTCCTAGAGATATTGTTTTTGATTTATGATCAGACTGCTGTTGAATTGCACATTTGACGGTCTCTGGAATTAAGTTATTTTGATTGGTATCGTGATTTCGTGAAGACCCTCAAGACGCCAAGTCAGGACCGTAACAAGTTTATAATATCAATGGGCGCGTTCAGCCGCATTCCACCGGTGGGTAACCGATTACCATAATCACTAATAGGCAAATCCACCGCATCTTGACAATCAACAATGTCCGGTTACTTACCGAATCCACCGTAAACACAACATCGGTGGATGCACAACAATGATCGGTAGATGGTACGTCCACCACTACCGTTCACTTATTATAGGTTAGTATATTACCCACCGGTGGAATGCGGCTGAACGCGCCCAATGTCGGACTTACAAAGTAGGCATTGTAAGCAGAAATAATTGTTATACAGCCCAGTTGATGGAATATACAATACAAGTAACCAAATTAGGTAAGTTTATCCTGTAGTAATAAGGTTACCCAACTCTCAAGATGATAGTTTAGGTTTTTACACTTACCTACGTGTTTGAAATCCAGAATTTCCTTACACATTTAAGGTATGCACAGTTTTCCTTTTAAGTGTGAATATATTTTATAATAATGTTATCTTCATAAGATGGTGTGAGGAACTTATATGTAGACTTTGTCCCTGTACAGGTTATGTTGGTGGTTGGATAAAGTGTCTTAGCTGGAATTTTGTAATAAACGGTATTCTCATCATGATTTAACTTGGCAAAGATAGGCCTAAATTTTGCAAATGATGAAGATCAGATTGTAAACCCAATATCTATATTCTCATGATAACTGAAAATAGTAACGCCGAAGAAATATCAACAATATATCGATTTTGATTCACCTTTGATATATTTTTAGATTTCCCCACCCCCCCACTGGGCTGTAGAATGGACAAGGATATTATAATTTATCCATGGGCCATAAGATTAATTATTGGGCGAGGATCAGATCTAAAACTCATACCAAAATCTTTAAGCTTATGTTTATACAGATGTAATTGTACCCTCAAAACCAAAACTTCAATAACCCGGGATTCTAGATTGCTCAGAAAGACTGTCTGAGCAATTAAGTGCACTTTTATCTATTTAGAGTAGGCTACAAAAGTTTTTGGTTTTCTTTGTTTGTTTTAACAGATGAGGTTTAAGTTTTTAGTTTTGCATGACGTAAATTAGCCAATTACGCAGCGAATAATTAATTTCTACTGGAATAACGCAGACTTATCGTAAACTAATTTTTATTTTTACTCCTTTCCTGATAACGAATAACGATAACAAACCTTGACACTTTGACACTGTTCAGTACACATTAGTCCGGATTCGCAGGTCTCTACTGTAATCTTAAGCTTTCATGTTTGTTGCAGTTTGACTTAAACTTATTTAAGGACATTTTGTAGTCCGGGTTTGCAGGACTCATTTGCATCCTTGAGGTTAGAGTAAAACTAAAAATGTAGTCTAGCTGATGGTACAAGTTTTTATCTGCCTCATATTAGTAAGCTGAGCTTAGAGATAACAAGTAGGCCCTATAAACTGTGTAAAAGGTTAATACACATTTTCTAATATTGTATGTACTTCTCTCAGGTAAGGTCTAAGCTATAATTTTTTTTTAATTTAGTAATTTTTGCTCTAATTTGGGTTTGGGATTTAAGGATTTTTTGTTAGCTCTGGCTGAAAAACCAGAAACTGTAATAAAATGTTGTCTTGGAAGTTGGTCCTTAAGACCTGATGTATATTAAAGGATGTACGGCTTAAAAATCTTTTGAAATCAAGGTGAAATTTCAATAATACCTTATTTAAGGTTAGGTTTTGATATTTGAGTCCAGGGCTTAATTTATAAAGAAAAAAGTACCGGAGCTATGGCACACCGGGTGGCTGGGAGGGTATGGAATACCCTCCAGCAGGATGGGGGGTCCGAGGGGCCTCCCCTGGAACATTTGTATAAATTGCAATTAAAATTGGTATTTTTTTACGTTTATGACAACTGTATAATGCTTAGGCCTTGCACACTTTCGCACCTTCTGTTAAGGTGCGCATAGCTATGTAAAGGAAAATAGGACTGTAAGGTTGACTTAGGTAATTCCCAAATTTGGAAAGAGTTGTACACTTTATCAAAAATCATTTTCTGAACAGTATTAAAAGATGGCGTGGCCAGAAAAGACGGTCCGGAGCCGCACCGGTGAATTGTGATGTACCGAACTTGCGCTCTGGTATGCTCCGGTGAGCTCCGGCTGAAATTAACCCCTGTTTAGTTATATTATGATAGTTAAGGTTAGGGTAAGGCCTAGCTATATATGTATTTACTGAGGCGATATCGCAGAGGTAAAGCGTTTCCCGAAATATTGTTAAATGTCTCTGGTTCAATCCCAGTGGTGGACGACTCCCAGTCCCAGTACTAACTTACTTCTTCCATCAAGAGCGGTCATCTCTGGCTGGCCTATGTGACTATTGCCTCTAAGGTACCTTGCAGTCATCACACAGGCTTATTGGCTTGGCAGTTAAGGTTTTCGTTTATAAAAAATAAGTTTTATAGCCTATATATATAAAACTTAAGATAGGCATATATATAATTAATTTTAGCTTTCTTTTGAAGAGCCGACAAAAAAATGGGTATGCCATCATTTTTTTAATCAGCGCAAAATTATTACTTATTTTTTAAATAATTTTTTTAAAGTTGATAACAATAACTTTTGGGAAAACATAAAATTAACATTTAAACTAGACCTAGCCTATACCTATTTATTTCAATTCAAACATATCTCTACAATTATAGTGTGATTCTCTTTTGAGGACAAGATCTACTAAGTGTCATCGGTAGCCTACTTTTCCTAGGATAATATTCATGATAATAATGTACCAGTAAATTTTTGTTGGTAGCCTATTTACATTAGTATATTGCGTTTTAGAAACTTAATGTCATTTATTAAGATTGCTTTAGGAAGAATAAGTTTAATAATGGTAAACAGTTTTTTTAAGAATAACCTAGCTATAAATAGATTTCTTAACTTTGGAAATTTATGAATCTCAACTGTACTCTGTTTACATTGTGTCTGCATTTCCAACAACAGCAATCGATTAATTGACAGCATTCTACGAGATCATCGATTAGCCTTGTTGTTTGACTAAAATTATTTGACACAATAAAATGAAGGATTGAATAGTTTTGGGCACTGCTACATTACCTCTTAGTTAGGCCTGCAATATTTTCAAACGGTCAATCCGGGACAACTAACCAAGATGCTCCAGTGTG
This sequence comes from Flexamia atlantica, assembly GCA_035578135.1. Taxonomy (NCBI): domain Eukaryota; kingdom Metazoa; phylum Arthropoda; class Insecta; order Hemiptera; family Cicadellidae; genus Flexamia; species Flexamia atlantica. Next base: position 27,472,745 of record JAQJVK010000001.1, read on the forward strand.
TGTCACACCGGGGGGTTTGGGGGGCATGGAAGGTGAGCCTCCCCCGGAAATTTTTGGAAATTTTAGAGGAAAAGGGTTAATTATAGTTAATTTTTGCAGCAAAAATTAACCTCAAGCAGGCCTATTTTGTGTCCAGATTATTGAGTCAAACTAATAAGTTTCTAGGTTGGCCTAAATATAGGTAGGCTACTGAGGTAAAATTTACTTTTGAAAAACTTATAATCTGGTAAAAATTTATAAAAGTTTTAGAGTAAAATTGTGAATTTTAATGATTTGAAAAAAATTATTGTTATATTTTGTGTTGTGACGATGCAATTTTTTTGATGGTAAAGTGTAATAATAATTCATTACATGAAACAAAACTTACAATTAATTTATTTTACTTCAATGAGAAATACCAATGTTTTTTATGCGAATGAAATACAACTTAAAAACAAAAGTACATATATTATATAAGAATTGTTTCTTCTTTCTTCGTTTGCCGCAGCAAACTTGTTAAATTACAGGTTTAGTTCATTATTTAATAACATATTACACAATTTAAAAACTGACCAGGACATCAGGAAAACTGGACGGGACACCGGGACAAGAGCAAAATACCGGGACTGTCCCGGTCAAACCGGGACGTATGGCAGCCCTACTCTTAGTTTAATAAGATAGGAGATACATCAGCCTTATCAAATCTTACTCCATTTAATAGGCTATGAAACTATCCCCAATAGTGCATTTTAACCCAGATATTAAGCAATAAAATTAAGCAAAGTGTATCATATTAAACCTTTGACATAATATTGAAAAAGGGTGTTTTGTAAGTTCAGGCCGTACATAAATAAAGTATTCGATTTTGATTCCCTGTTATAACATAAATTGATGTTGTTTTGTTTTAGGAACATACCTTACTTAAACTTAGTAAATTCCGAATAACGACATGTTTTTATGGCCACCTTCTGCAAGTAAATGGAAGCACCAGATTCAACGTCAATTCATTTAATTTCATTGGCACCAGCACTCACCTCATCATACCATTACGGTAGGTCCATTGATCAATTGCTACTAATTTAGTTCTCTTATTAATTTAAACTTTGCTCCTACACAGTGGAAGAAGGTGCAAGGTTTCATTTTTCTCATTAGACATGTTTAGCCTGACTTATTTCACCGTAGGGAAACAATGCAATTTTTTGAAATTATCAAAAGTACAACAGAGAAAACACATATCTAAGGAAAAAATAAAACTGTTTTAACTGGTTATTTTAAAGAAAAACTTGACTCAGACAAAATATTTGTGCACCACTGGTGGCCACGGTGTGTCTTAATTAACTTCAACTACAAACATTTAGTGAAGATAACTCAGCAAAACTCCGAATGAACTTTAGAAAGGCATAAAATAAAGTAGAGACACCTCATGTTGTTACATATCGGTGTTGATTCAAAGTGCATGGTTGTATAATATGATCCCATTCGCTCCTTGGTACTGTGAAAAGTACAACAGTGGCAGTTGCCGCGCAACCATGACAGCTACTGACCTCATGTGTATAGGCCCTAAATTGTAGATTGGGTTTTTGCTAAATGTTGCTGTTATGTATTTTTAATTATTTTTTTTCTTGTTTTTTGCTATTATTTTTTCCCAGGGTCAAACCCTGAGAAACTTTCAAAGACACTGCCGAGAACTCATAAGTTTAGGCAATTTATAGTCATAACTACATACTGTTGGACCCCAGATATCTGATCTGATTTAAACTTATCCATAGGCATGCGCAGACCTCCAACATTCGGAATGCCAGCAGGTTGGATTTGACAAAATACCCTAACACAATGAAGCATTCTTGGCAAATTTGACCTATAAAATGTAAGTATATCATATTTATGACTTTAAAACTAAATAATATTATTTGTAAATAGATTTATACGAGCCGATGCTTTAAAGCGGCGTTTTTGTAACCAGTACCAAAAAATAATGGGTTGTTACTGACCGAAATACAATACAGGCCTACATAGCCTATATTTAAATTTGCAAAATAATAGATTCTCAAAGGTCTAAATTGGCAAAATAATAGATTCTCAAACGTCTGTAATGTAATGCTAAGTAACAGAAATTAAAATCAATCAGTAAAAATTCATTGTTTTGTTTCCTATTCTGAAAATACAACGTTTTAAACAAATAAAATTTGGAAAAGCGATTAAGGGTAGCAAGAACTCACTGGGTAGCTATGACCTGTTCTTCTGTCTACTCTTCTTGCTTGTAGAAGTACAAGGAGCACCCAACCATTCATCCGACTTTAACCTTCCGTGTTAGAATATGACAGTGGTATATATATAGGATTAATTTTTGAGATGGGTCCATCTCAAAAATAGGGTCCGAGTAAACTGAACCGGGTTTTATGAGGGTATATCAAACCTCGGAGAGTATATCTGGGTATCCCAGAAAATTTGGATATTTTGAAGCAAAACGGGTCGTTTTAGACAATCTTAGTAGTTTAATTTTAACTTCAAGCAGATGTTCAATGCGCCGAGAATGTTGGGTCAAACTAAAGTGTTTGAATATTTGTAATAAAATTATAAATTTTCAAACGGACCTATTATTTGGCGGGGCAAATAATAAAAAGTTTGATGCAAAATGCATCCATTTTTGTTTAAGTTTACTTATTCGAACTACTAATGTAATTGCTGTTGATCAACTGTTCTTTATTTCAGCCAGTGTTTAACATCTTGTCATAGGTTTATAAATTTCATGTATAGTTAGCCTTTGAATGTGTGTTTAAGGAGGATATTTTCTTTTAATATGGCTAAAGGCTAGCAGGGTGACTGAAAACAAAATAACTTGCCTCATTTTGTTTAAAATGACCTTGTGGTCATGGTATACAATCAGGTGCTGTGAGTTTTTTAAAAGTTGTAATGTTGCAAGGAAATAAAGATTCAACAACTGATTGTGATCTGCTATAAGCCGAAGCCGATGCCCAATGCCTATACTGGCCGCACTACTATATTGGTGATGATAACTTAACTTGGCATATCGGCTACATCGGTCACTGTGTATGCACATATCGACTTGAAATCAAGATCCCTCATGTAGGGAGATCAGGTGAAATTTGTTAAGTAACTTATAAGATTTTAAAACAAAATGTTTACATGCGGGAGGACAGATGTCCGGTATTCTGCCTGCCACAGATATGACCTTAGGCATGAGTTATTAAAATAATTCTCACCATATAAAACTGGCGTAAGGCTACGGTACTTGACGATTACTCCGAACAGAAAGTGAAGTTAAATGTGTACTATGTCAATAGAAGGCTTAAGGTTAGGCATGCCATGGCACTGATGGCATGCCTGCTGCGCACGCCTATAGGCTGATTCCTGTCAGGATTTTTTTAAATATGAATTACAGTAGAGTCCCACAAACCCGGACTAATGTGGACCGAACGGTGTCCAGGTTTGTGAAATTTCCGAGTTATCGAAAAATGAATAAAAATAAGAAAAAATAAGAATAGTTTCTGTTACTTCTATGAGGAATCATTTATTTATTGCATAGTAAAAAATACAAAAACTACATTAAAAGTTACAAAAAAAATGAAAGAAAAACCAAAATTGTTTTATATGTGTCACACCATGCTCTGGCCTTTAATCTCAGTGCACTTTATTGCTCTGGTAGGCTTGCCGAGTTATCCAGAATTCCGGGTTTGCGGGACTCTACTGTATCTGCAAATGTTAGAAGGCCTAAAACGCTCTTTCAAAATTTGATTTGAAATAAACTTTGATTTCGTCATTACTCTAGGTATACCGAGTTTTGCTCTAGGATAAAATATAGGCAACCTAAATATATCAATCAGTTGTTTTGGTTAAAAATGGCCATAACGATAACATGGGTACTTTGTTGACGGGCTGTAGGATGGAAACCGGATTTCCCCCCATCTTGTGGCCAGCTTCAATCGATTTCTCATGGCCGCAAAATCTATATAAAATTAAAAAAGTATTTTTCCCTTGGATGAATAAAGTATTTTGCCCTTGGATGAAAAAAGTATTTTGCCCTTGGATGAAAAAAGTATTTTGCCCGTACTAACAGAGCATAGTAATAATTTTTTTTTTCAATAGTATATTTTGCAACAAGGGCATAAACTGAGGTTTTGCAGGCTCGAGATTGTATTTCAAATTTAAGATGAAGTCGAGAATTTGAAACAATCAAGAGCTGCAAAACACTTTTGGCCGAGGTGCGAACCGCATTTTTCACCACAGTACACAATGAAATGTACCCTATACAACATTAAAAATCTGATTTTTATTTGGCATACTTGAAAACAAAACTTTGAGTTTATTAGCAATGGACTTCTTTGGCATGGTTTAAACAAACACAGCTACGAAAATCATATGATCGCAACTATTCTGTCTTTGTAACCTATTGAATGCTGTATGACAGCACGAGATGCCATATCTTTGTGTGTGCTGTGTCTTGTATGCGCGAGATGTGATGTCCTCGCGTTCTTTGAAGCAAATATAGCTGACTTTCGGCCCTAGGGACGAAAGTTTTCGATTCTCTGGCGGAAAAGAGTTAGTTTCAGCCACCAAAAGATGTTTGTAAAACCAGTGATTACATATTAGTGTGTTGAAAATTTTTTTTATTATTGGAAAATTCTTTACTTGTAGTTATTAATTTTTATTTCTTTGTGCCTGTATGTGAGATTATATTTGGAGCCAAATAATAAACTGCATATAGAAAAAAGAGCTATTTACAATTTTAATTTAAACCATATAGATAGGCTAATATATTTTATCGTAAAAATATTAAAGTTTTTAGTTGTTATGAATTAAACTAAAATAATGAATGTGTATATGAACTAACCACAAATTAAGTACGTACTTCCCGATAGGTGAGTTTCATTTATCCCCCACCGTTTGTTGTTTACCGCTCCAAGGTTGGTTATGCCCACTTTGATTCATATCACAATATAGTTCACCAAGCTGATGGCATGTCAAGTTCTCCAAATTACTTAGGTAGGACACATTATATTTTACATAGTTTGTTTTTGAGCTTGAAGAGAAAATCCTATATGATGCCTAAATTCAATCTCCTTTTTTAATTTCTTTATTAATGATATGAGGAGCCAAGTCCCAAACAATTTGGTATGTATACAATTACAAAATTATAATATTTTTTATTTTTTATTGTTATATTTTTATAATCTACTATATATTTGTCAAATACCAGTGACCTATCATCGCACAGCCCAAACTATACGACCTAGGACCTTGACATTTTGCGTGGACGTTCCTTTCAGGGCGTAGGCATCCGCTAAGAACAGATTTTTCTAAATTCAAAGTTTTAAGGGGTTTTTAGCGAGGTCAAAGTTTTAAATTTTTTCCATATAAAAGTATGTTGGACCATTTTTGTTTACATTTTTAATGTTCATTCAATCAGTCAGCTGGTAGTTACCTTTACAAATGTAGGTATGACGATATTATAGCTGCTAACAATTTAATTTCTTTCATAATGGTTTTGGTTTTTATAGTTTTTTGTTGATTTATTTTAAGTACATAATTATGTGCTATATAAAAGTTACATTTCGTTTAGTTTAAGTATCTCATCTGTTTAAGAATAAAATCTGTATATGAGACACCCAGCGACCAAATAATAGTATTAGTAATATTATTCTTTCGTCGCTGATGTCACCATCTTTATCTCGGCAGCTGGAGTTATCGTTTTTCTTTCCTATACCGTACATTTGTCAAATACAACTGACCTATCATCGTACAGCCCGAACTATTGGACTTCGAACCTTAAAATTTGCACAGACGTTCCTTTTATGGTGAAGGTATCCGCTAAGTAAGTTATATATTTCCAAAATTCAAAGTTGTAAGTTGGTGGAGAGGAGGCTTTAAAACGTTCCCATATAAATGTGATTGTCGATCTTTTGTTTACATTTCCAATTTCATTCAAGCAAGCAGAGGGTAATTAGCTTGACAAACGGATACGTTGTTACGGCTGTTTAATAATTTAATTCTTTCATCATGGTTGTTTGGATTTTTTTAGGTTATACGTAGTGTATAAAAGTTACCTTTTCTTAGTTTATATTTAATCCATAAATTAGTTTTTCTACCTTATCTATTTAATCATGAACAAACTATGAGGCGCCATCTTCATTTAGGCAGCGGGAGTTATAGTTTTTTCTCTCATGGCGTCCTCAATGTATTACAATCATGCCCTAAAACAATTTGGCGAATTCCTTTTTCATCTATCGATGTATAAACATCCGATTCGATGGTGTGTCCCGGCTTTGCACAGAAAAAATAAGTGCTGCAATCTGTGGTTAACCTTTAAAATTATTAATAACCGCCCATATATTACGTTGTAAACAAAGTGAAGCAAGTTTGAAACACCGCCAATTGATAGTGCTACTGTTTCGAACTTTCATCACTTTATCGTACTTAATTGATACTCTATTTGATAATTCTGAGACGTATTGGCAAATTTTCGACCAATTACCGTAAAATTGACACTTTTAACGTTAAAATCGGTCCAGCCGTTCTCGAGTTATGACTTTGAAAAGAAACCCGACATAATCCACTGTGACTGTCCACAGAGTGTGACATAAATGTTTTTAAGACCTACACAATGCCATAACAGCGTTATATTTTATATAAACAGACCTATTTATTTAAACAGCTATTCATATAAACACGTTACATATTCTTTGATAAAACTCTTTTTTAATTCAGGCCCTTCAGATTCGAGCTTTTAAGGTTGAACTCTAATTTTTATCGTGAGCGAAGCCACGGGAACTGTTAGCATAATAATATTTTGAAAATTGTAATTCTTTTTATATTCCTCCAGAAACGTTTTTTCATAGGAATTGTTTCATCCTTTCATTTGTGTATAATGTGTTGTAAATATTTGAATGTTTTTCACTAATTTCATAAGGTCTATTTTCAATTTAAAATATTTTATTTATATTAATACACTTTTGTTCTTTCAGAAAGATATTCTCTTCAATTGCCAATGTGCATTGAACTTCAACCATTGGGTTCTGGTCGTGGGTGTCTCTCTGGTCTGTGCTGCCATTATGTTCAAATTGTCATCACACATGCTGTATTCGTTGCGGATCAAATGTTTTTTATTATTCATGTTTTTGATATTGTTGTATGTTGATGTTTTACATTATATATTAAAATATAAAATTGTGCATTATTTTACTCATTTTTACTCCACCAAATTTGTTATATATTTCTTAACAAGATTAAAAAGAGGGATTTGCGTATTTGAGACCTTTGGTTTGGTATAAAGTACAAGATTTATTGAACACTTCATATGGTCGAGCATATGCCAACCAATTTCATTAAAAACGTATTGAACGAGACTTTTCTCCTTAGTATGTTGAAATCAGCTGTATAATTTATTTTATATATAAAATAAAACTAAAATACCCCCGTTGCAGCAGACCTGCATACTCAGCGAATTTCAAATGCAAAACAAGATATTTTAATCCAACATAGCGAGATTTGACATGTTTTTGAAAGCTCCATAAAAATAACATGGGGAATGAGTATGCAGGTTTGCTGCTACAGGTATGTTAAAACTGCCTGGTTTTAATTCAATATTTAGAATATCTGAACTAGAAGAAGGCATTTACCAAATTTTATCAAGATATGTTGAGAAATAAGCGAAATATAGAATTTTACTTATTTCCTATAAGGTTAACATTGAGACAACGTACTGTGTTTACCACTTTCAATATCTCGGTAACCAATGGACTTAGAGCAGTAATTCAAAATACTAAATTGTTTGTTTTTTTGAGCTGAATTCAATGGTGCCAACAAAAGTTAGATAAATTTTATTTTTCTATGTGAAAAACTCAAAAAACCCATTTTTGGGGGGGTTTATCCCCCTTTACCCCCCCTTCTGGTGGTCCGATCGGGCTGGTTCACGAACTCGTCCAATTGATTACCACTTTACATGTCCGTACCAAATTTCATAAAGATCGGACCATTTTTGCGGCCGCTATTGTGCTAACAGACACATAGATATATATATATATAGATATATATATATATATATATAAAAAAATTCGAACGAATAGTGTTTTTTGCTTCTGGGGGCCCCAAAACGAAAAGTTATAGTGGTCCCGAGCTTAGGTCTTACCATGAGACCTACGGTAATAGCTTCTTCCCTATAGGGGAAATTCGCTAAAAGGGTTTATAGAAAATATTATTTTTCTGAAATAAACAATGGTTATTAAAGAACGGTTTTGCAGGTGACAAACACATAACAAAAACAGATAATTTTTTGTAGAGTAATGAAAATAATTTTTGTTTCATATCTGAGGCCTACGCGATTTTTGACTTCCAGTTGAATCGGGTTTTTTTTAAAACGGCGTAAGTCCATTTTTTTATTTTCAGGTTTTGGTGGTTTTGTACTCTTTAACTAGATACATCGATTTGCTTTGAAAGGACTTACCTATAATGAATGGTTGTGGATGAAATCAGCATAGCATTTCTGTGATTTGTTTTAAAAGGGCGTATGTCAACAAAGCGTTATATGGCGTTTTGGACTTACACCCTTTTGAAAATAAACAGTTTTTTCTTGTTTTCCGAAAGTTTCCTTAAAAAAAAAACTGATTCAGTTACTTTACGTAAGTTTTTTTCAGAATGTATTTCAGTTAAAATTATTGTGAAATAGACATTGCTTCCAACTTTGTAAAATGTGTTGTAATGGCAATACAATGAATTTGATTTTATTTGTCGCATGGCAGAATGATCATCCGACACTAAGTCGAAGAGTGTGAAATTGCCCATTTGATCATGTATGTTCCACTACTAAAATGAATCCAGAAGGTTTCAATCCGGTATCAGACAAACCAATGGTATTATCAGACTGCTGCTGGTTGTCGCATCAACAGTCATTGTCATATAATATGAAAGGTTTAATATATTTCTTGGCTTCACTGAAACTTATTTTCTGTGAGGACAAAATAAATAGCATTTTGTGAAAACCATTTTGTTTCTTTAGACTTCTTCCATTTCACTTTAAATACATCTTAAATATTTTACCATAACCTATGTTAAGAACCATTCTTAACATTTGAGGTCAGATCTACAACTATCCTTCAAGTAGCTTTTGTTATACCGTACGGTAAAACATTTGATCACTTTTAACATTCAAAATTATTTTTTATTTGTAACTGTATGAATGTTGTTTTGTTTCCTTTGAGTAATAAAAATGATAGGTTTAATGTCACCACCATGGTAAATTGCGAATACGTTCGTCCTCATACGCGACATCGGAGCGTACTCCTAGTAAATTATAGAAATAACACACATTACGAGCAAAAAATAAAACGATTTGGATAGGCCTATCACACGAAAAAATCATTACGTCCACGGCGCAGGTCACAGATTGAAAGTTGTCCTGTGCTGATAGCGAGCTAAACAGGTTCACTGCCACTGCTGATGTTATCAAAGGACGTCGATTTCCTGCTAGTATTCAAAGTGGAATCAAATTTGAGATGGGACTTGGAGTTTTTCATTCAAGGTATTTTAGTTTGATTTTTCTCATCCTGCATTTGGGCCCTGTAACTCTCATATTCCCCGAGTGTGTTAAGCCTGCTACCCTTTTCACAAATATGGAGAATTTCCATTGCGCTATCAATATTTTCAAAGTCATGGCCGTGGTCGACGAAGTGTTGCACAAGCGAGGACGTCTTGTTTGCCCAAACGAGGAACGGGCCGATGTTTTTTAAACCTCGTTCTAAAAGTTCGCCCAGTTTGACCTGTATGTCCACTGGGCAGTCCGCACATACAGAACTCGGACGAGTTCGTGAACCAGCCCATTCGGACTACCGGAAGGAGGGTAAAGGGGGATAAACCCCCCAAAAATGGGGTTTTGAGTTTTTTACATAGAAAAATAAAATGTATCGAATTTTTGTTGGCACCATTGAATCCAGCTCAAAAAAAATTATTATTTTGTATCACTGCTCTATGTCCATTGGCTACCGAGATATTGGAAGTGGTAAACACAGTACGTTGTCCCAATGTTTACAGTAATTTCAATAGTAATAAAAAGACCACTGGGCTGTTTATTGATTTTAAAACTGCATTCAATCTTGTAGACCACAGCGTATTACTGTCTAAGTTGGAAGCAGCCGGAATTACGGAAGCTGTTTTGTGCTGGATCAATAGCTTTCTTAGTAATAGATTACAAAAAGTTAAAATTTCTGATCAGTTGAGCGAACCACTCACTGTGAGAGCGGGAGTGCCCGAGGGATCGGTGTTATCAGTGACTTTATTTCTTATGTTTATAAACGATTTGCTTGAAATGCCGTTTCATGTGGGTGCGAACGCTTTCGCAGATGACATTGCATTTTTTATTTTGAGATGACCATTCATGAGATTTGGACCTAAATTAATGAGGTCCTGGAAATCCTAAACGTATGGTAGCATATGAATAAGATGAATATTAATGTAAATAAAAAAAATATGTAAACTTTAGTCTGGTTAATACGTTTGATTTCCTGCAGACTTAGTGTTTCACGATTTAAACTGTCTAAAGATAAACTGCAAGTGTGAGAAAATTGAAAAAACCAAAGCTTTTAAGTATTTAGGTTCGTTCAACATTGGACGAAAGTTTAAATTGGTATAATCACATTGTAACCGTACATAAAAAATTAAATCCTCCATTAGAATTCTTAATTTTATCTTAAGAATTTTTGTGATCCTAGTCTTTTAAGAATATTGTTCACCCTACTTGATTCAAGGTTGCAGTATGGTATTCAATGTTGGGGTGGTACGTTTAAGCATTACAGCGAAAAACTTCGGGTTTCCTAAAACCATATTGTTAGGTTAATCCTCAACTGTCCTATGAGAGAGAGTTCGTTTCCTTTGTTGCCACTTAAGAAAACTACCAGTCCAACACCTATATGTATATAAAGTACTGAAAATATTTCATATTGGAACAGGTAACACTGGTACTGAAAATCTGTTATATCAAACTAGGGGAAATGTGCAAAAGTACTACAGACTACCACAAGTTAATAAATCTGCTTTCAAACAATCATATCAATACTCTGCTCCCGAATATTTTAACCAGTTGCCTCAATTTTTAAAAGACTGTCCAAATCTAAGAAAATTTAAGAAAGAATTGAAATATTGGCTTTTTTCTAACAGTGAAATAAATTTTCTAAGTTTCAGTCTCGTGTAAATATTACTATTCCATATTTAATTGTTAAGAATTTATGTAACTTGTTGTAATTTTATTTTAAGTATTGTCATAAGTACTTTTATCGACTAAGTAGCATTATTTACTTGACTAAAAAAAACTTTCTTAAACACACCTTCAGAATGTATTCTGTATATTTTGTTTTAGAAAAGCGAACACTTCATTGTCTATTAACATGTTACAGTCGACCACAAATACTGGACAAAATGGTCAACTTATATTCCTCAACTGTACATTGTATTTTATTGCATTTATAAACAGGAATAAATTCATTATTTCAAATTTTATTTCATTATTTCACCTTATGGGAAATAAGTAAAATACTATATCTCGGTTATTTCTCAACATATCATAATAAAAATTGGCAAATAGCTTCTTCTAGTTCAGATCTACTAAATATTGAATTAAAACCATCCAGTTTTAATATACATGTAGCAGCAAACCTGCATACTCATTCCCCATGTTATTCTTTTCATGGAGCTTACCAAAACATGTCAAATCTCGCTATGTTGGATTGAAATAAGTTGATTTGCATTTTAAATTCGCTGATTATGCAGGTCTGCTGCAACGGGTGTATTTTAATTCTCTGGCGAAGCAATTCTGTAACGTTTGGCTGTATTCAACACGAACAAACTTATCACTCGTTCCGTCATTTATATTTCTGAGTGCTTTATTCTTAAATTTGGTTATCAGTTTATCTATTACTATACTGTCATAACCATTCGCCACAGCTTTATGTTTAAGTTCAGTTCTTTATTGTAATTTTCACGCGATAACGGATAGTTTAATAAACGTTAAACCAAACTATTGTAAGCAGCAATTTTTGAGATGGCGGGTGGTAGGAGGTGGCGTGGATCGTCATATTTGGGGTTGTAGGCTTCCTGGAAGAACTATATTCAAATTTACTAACAAATTTTTCAATGGTCATATCTAGAAAATTATTTTATCATATTGTTAGTTTCAGTTTCGAGAGTAAATTTGAGTTTTGGACCACCAGAATCTGAAGAGGATTCGAACTGTAGACGGTTTTAAGGTAATCTTAACCTTTGTTTTATAGGCATTTGCTGTTCAGGGGATATAAACATGAACTTTAACAGTTGTTTTTATGTTTAAGATAATTTAAAGTAATACACAAGCTGATGATAACCCTCTAATTAAGGATTCGGGAACAATAGTTTGGGTACCCAAAGTTATTTTTTCATATTTGGGATAGCAAGATACGTTTGATTTGCGATACGAAACGTAGATCTAACGTACGTAGATAAACTTATTTTAAAGACTTTTTTTACTTTTTTTTGTTATTTTGTCTTCAGTAAAAGACTTGACACCTATAAATTTTTTTTAAACATAATTACTTATGTAAGTTTGCCCTGAGAGGAAAACTATATATTTTTCTTGTTAAAAGCGTCCCTATTATTCCATTATTTAAACTTACTCGACCATTACATAGACATATACAGACTTATGTATATAAATTACTATTGATAACTTTCAAGCAATGTTTGTGCGGTTTGACAACTACTAAATAACCCTCCTGTTTTTGTGAGTGTGCTGCAGCTGATGGTGAACAGTACAACTCTCGCACACAGCGAGCAACAATGCAATTATGGCATCTCAAAGCAATTAACATGACAAAATAAGTTTGAAAATTAATTTTTATTTGAATCTGCATCGATGTAAAAAACAAATATGACAACGATCCCTAAAAATCAAACTTTAATCATACAGTGAACGTTAATTTGTCGGTTTCTACTGGCCTATATTGATTATTTAAAGTTAAATTATGCACCTAAATTTACATAATACTGTAATAATAACTTTCAGCTTACAATATAAGCTCACAACGGAGCTGGTTATGACCTAAATAAGGGTCGGAACATCTTTATTTATGGTCATGAATTATTCAATGAGCGGAGATGAACATTCCGCTAATGTAATTGCTGCAAATTAATTGTATATATTTGCAAATATCTGTCTTCAACTTTCTCCATTCATCCTAAGACTTTTTTTATTTATCTCACGACCAGTATTTATATTATTCAATCAACCATAGTTGAATAAAATCATAAATAATTGTTTCTAACCTGTCTAACCTAAGTACTGCACGCTGAAGGTCGTAACGTAAAATAATTGACTGGTGAAAAGTCAGTTTCATTCAGAGTCACATGATATGGAAGGCAAAATGTGTTATAATTATCTTTGTAGACAGCTGCCCCCAGACTCGATTATGATGGACGGCGCGCGTCTCTCGTATCTGGTTAAAACCCTGTGTAATATTACAAATTAACTGGGTGAAATTGTTTATATAACATAACAATGTATTTTCAAGGCACCTCATTAACTTTTTATATTATAATAAAATATTTTAACTTAACTTCTTTTTGCTAAAATTATATTTATGTACGCATAGGTAAGTATCAAGTGGTTTTAAAATAACGATTAATAATGCACTGTTAGTACAAATTAAGAAACTTTACTTAAAAATTATTTTGAGACTTGAGAATTAACAACCTTCAAGCAGATTAAACTTCTCAATTTTTTTCAAATTTATATATCATTTTATTAATATCGATTCTCTACTGTTTGCCAGTTTTTTTCCAGTCTAGCTTTCATGCATTTTTTAATGATAAAAATTAACTTTCCGTTACCAACTTTTTTATGGACGCAACTCGAAGCCGGCGCACAGGTATTTGTGCCCATGTCCGGCTTATTCCCACAATCTTCTTTACAGTTAAATGTTAAATAATATTAATCTGAATTTTTCTTAGCATGTACAGTAAGTTTTTTAGGTATTTTTTTACATCAGAAAAAGCATTAAGAAGAAGTTTTTGTTATTAACTACAAATTATATGCTGTAAACATAGTAAATATTTGTACTGGAATAAATAAATTGTTCATTCATTCATTCATTCATTGTTAGAATTTTTTCTGTATATTTTATTGAACCAATAATATATTTCACTACTAGTCACGAAAGTAGTCCATTTCGGGGCAAGATAGTGTTTTATCTATGTGCCTCAGCGCGCGAGGCGTAAGCTGAGCATGTAAAACACTACCGTGCCCCGAAACGGGACTTTTGTGACGAGTTGTGAAAAATACTTTTCATCACGATGCAAACAAATAATCAAACTTATAAAAAAATCATCCAACATTTTATAATTTAGTAATTTTTCTGTATGCAAACACAATACGGCTTAACTGTCTATTTTAGTTTAGAGTCAGCTGGTTGAACTGCCAAAATTGGAACTTCGTTTGTTTGGGTACGGCAAAATTTTGTTTGGGTACGAAAATTGTTGTTTTTGTACAGAAATGCAATGCTTGGATACAGAAAAATCCGCTGATAATTATTTGTTTTGGTGAAAGGAAATCGAGGGTTTTCGTAGATATCAGCTGTTCGGTAACGGGCAATTTTCATATACACAGTGATGAAATGTTATATCTCTTAGATATATAAATTCCGAAGGTTTAATTAAAAATTCCATTACATATGTGCAATGTTTATTAACAAATTTCAAGCGTACCTATTGATTCTTTCTCGATACATAAATAGTATATAGCGCTACTAGGCCAGATAGCGTTACTAGGCCAGAAAGTAAATTTTTACTAGACGAGCATGATAGTTCCCGTACGAACCGGAGGCGAGTGTGGGATTTTCATGCGAGTACGGTAAAACTTACCGGCCGTGTAAATTACGATACTTTTCATCATACTACTAAGAAAAAAACATACATTTCCTTATAATGCATTCCATGCACTACTACGTACTACTACGTTTCTCAATTATTCAAACCGTACCTATAATAAATAAACAAACATTTGCTATATTACTGCCAGTGCTGCTGCTACTTCCTCTAAAAAGAAACCTTTAAACATGCATTAATCGACGCAGCCGGTTTGCTGAAAATCAGCTGATTGTTTACTTCCGTTTCCTGTAACGCAGTCCGGAAAACCTTAGGCCGGAAAGTTTTCTGGACTGGTATTGGCAGGGGGTAACTTTCGAGCCAACAAAAGTTGTTTCTATGTCAGTCGGATGAATAATATTTTTTTTTAACCGACGAAGTAATTGTGTGAAAGGTTCAAGTTTTGTTAAGATCTGAAGATGACAGGATAACTTGGCGAAATGCATAGTCTTTAATAAGATTACTTACCTCAGAAATTTTCTATGTTTTTCAAATGATGTAATTGAAATAAATCCTGCCTCTATTTTGAGAACCACACCTTGTGGTACTAGCGTTACAATCATGACTAAAAATAAAATTTTTAAGCTGATCAGTCTGTTTTTAGATCACCCTAAAGCGATAGAGTCGACTCTCGCCAACTCGAAAATTAATAAATTGAAATGTAATTATTCTCAATCCACTTGGAAAATACTGTCTTAGTCAGAAAAATAACCACACATATCTCAAATTAATTGTGCAGTTATATATTATCTCTATAAGTTAAGGAGACAGGATAGTTACCTCTATATCACGACGTTCGGAATGAAAGATGAATTCTACTTGCACTTTACCTCCAAAATTGGAAGCTATGCTACCCACTTCTATGCTACCCAAACTATACATCATAGGCTTATTAGTTACACAAATCTAAAATTATGACACCCAATAAAATTAATTTTCCAGTCAAATGCTATAAATAAACGGTATCTGGAAACTGACACATAGTTTCTCCTACAAAACGTCTCTACCACTTTGTTCATTACAAAGAAATGAACAACAAAATAACATTTATTCCATAAAAAAGAAGATTTTAAAATATCTTCCACTTATGGAACTCAGTGCTGCAACTACATTCCTCTAAAAAGAAACCTTAAAACATGCATTAATCGTCGCAGTCGGTTTGCTGCAAATCAGCTGATTGTTTACTTCCGTTTCCTGTAATCGCAGTCCGGAAAACTTTAGGCCGGAAAGTTAAAACTCATTTCATGCACTTATACATAATATTCATGTATACTTTATGTTTTAAATTAAGCTTGGTTGTTACACCTTACCAAGCTGTGATAAGCCTCTTGTCAGCATTATTTCCTTGCTGGCGTTTTGCAGCATTCTTAAATTTTTTGGCGACCTCTTTCTCACCTTGCCCTTGCCCCGCCCACATAGGCTATTGATCTGTGCGTGGACGTTAACAAGCAAAGATAAGTGAGCCGGTACAGTACAAGGTTGAACAGTACTGCTGAAAGTATGCGACAAGGTCGAGTCTCGAACCTGCAACGCTTCGTAGCCACAATTCCGAGGCCGAGTGCGCTACCAACTGAGTGTATTTACCAACTGTGTTTATCACAAAATGTAAATATAAATTTTCTTTGCAACCAGTTAACCCAAAGTGGTTAAAAGTATTGAAATATCAGATTATTTACTTTTTCAAGCCAAATATAATAGTTGCTGGAACATTTTCTATATAAATTAAATTTGTTGTGTGGTCGAAAAAAGTTTTTTTTAACACTCAAGATCCCATAATTTTTGAACCTGAATTTTCAGACATTCAGTTGGTGTAATTTTGTTTGGCATCTTAAAAACTACAAACTATGAAATTTTTATCAAAACTGTTAGGGAAATTTCCGATGAATTAGGATTTTTTATGGTTACATTTGTTATGGTTTTTATGGAGTAAACACCCCTAAAATCCAAAATTGAAAAAATGGGAAAAACTAGAGATATTACTATTTTATACATACATACTAAATTTCATGAAAATTGGACAACTGGTGTCGTCTCTAGCTCCTTTTACATACACACATCTAGTCCACGGATGGACAGACCCCATTCCAAAAACAACTTTTTGGATTAAGGAAGCATTTAAAAAATGTATCCCATAACAACTCACATAAGAAAATGTTTACGAAAACAATACTTTCTTCATAAACTAAGTCTAGGGGGGGGAGAAAGTAAAAATGCAATATTAATCCATTTAAAAAAGGGGTAATTTATTTAATTACCTAAAACATTTTGCCATTTTAAACTGGTAGACAGTTTTGACGAAAGTTACTTTCATAACTAAGGGCAATAAATTCAGCCGAATATTCTAGGACTGAAATTAATGTTCCTTGGCCCCAAAGGGTAAACTTTCTCTGTTTGTTCACGCTTGTAGCCTATAATATCACGGTATGGCAAGATACGATGAAGAAATTGCATTCTTTTTAGTTCTCAATAGTTTGTTTGTTTTTTATTGCAAAAATTAATTAATTCTTTTATTTGTATTTCTACAAGATTTTCAGGAACTCTAAATAATTTCAAAACAAGCTACGGCCTAATTAATTAGTTCATCGCTTAGTAATTGTGGCAAAATATCATGATTTTAATTTTATTTATGTACACTTGATAAAGTGTAATTTATTACTAGACTAAGTTATAAAGTTCGTTCTATTATTTTAATAGCATTAATTATGAAAAGGGCTGATTTAAGGAACCAAATTAAACTCTTAAATGTACTAAGAAAGATCGGACCAATAGACGGAAGAGGATTAACTCAGGTTTGAAAATATTACAAAAAGTTAAGAAATAAGTCCGCTGTGTTAATATCTATTGCGTTAATATTTAAAGAGCCTGTCAATAAACTGGGGTTTTCAAAAAGTACTTACCAGAATAGTTTAAAATTGCATTAGACCTGAAATAAATTGAATATGTAAGATTAAATTTTAATGTGTTCGCATGAAGAAGGCTGTTGAGACAACACTTTACAACTAAAATAAATAACTTTCATTTAAACAGCATTATTTCCATCACAGTTTTAACGTAATGCTTGTAATATAAATGCTTGTGGTTGTTATATAATAAGTCTCTTCAATTAAAAGTAAAAATTGTTTTAAACTACATTTCGTCTTTATTTTGTTGAAGTCTACATTTTAATAGCTTTGAATTTATTAAGATTATATTTTATATTATGTTATTTTTAAAGAGGTTTAGGAAATACGTAATGTTACAAAATTATTTAATTATCTTTTTTTCATCGTCGTTTGTGTGCTGGTGAGTTATCGGCCTAAGATGGTTCCTTCACACCCTAAACTTTTTTCCCAAAGAATAGTATTTCGTTAAAATTCAACTAATTGAGCTTTCAGGTTTTACTCTCTGTCTACCATCTACCATCTCACCCAAATCAAAGTCCCGCACTCCTTCCTGCTTATTATATGAAAGAAATTAACCAAGTAAGTACCCGTTGCTTAAACATGTACGATCGAAAAGAGCGGAATAAAAAAGAGCACAACACAGTGTACATGAATGACTTTGAAAAAAAAAAACCAAATACCTGGTACATTCATGCTACTGAAAAGTAAGTAGCCATTACAAATATATAATATTTTAATTGATGCTGGCACATACTGGCATTAGTGTCGTAATGAAAGTTTTAATTAATATTTTATACTACCTCCTCAACAAAATTATTTTTTTGACCTTTGAAATAGCTAGGATAAAGTAAACCTAAATTTCAAAGATGAATCATGGAACATTGAAACTTAGTTTTAATTACATCCATTTATAATGGATTCATGCTAATATATACTCGTAAAATCACAAATTCCTCCAAGTTGACAAACCCAACTTGAACAGTGTCCACAGTATCGTCACGGCTCTGTGGTCTGCAGTCAACTTTCTGCCCCTTAACTCCGTCCACTGTCCCTTACAGTAGCGTAGAGAAGTAGAGTGGCTTAAATCTACATAATGTTATGGGCAACGAACAGTAAAGTCGACATTCTCCACCTTATGTATATTTTATGAAATCGTTTATTAACCTGAAATCCCCTGATCGTTTATTAACCTGAAGTGCCCTTATTAACCTGAAATCAAATCCAAAAATGTGTTGACATTCAAAATAGTGAACCCAACGAAGTAAATTACAATTATGCACTTTCTACAATCATCTGTATTCAAAACAAAAATTAAATTTAAACACCACACAGGTGGTATAAAATTAAATTTAAATACCAATGACAGGTTAATTAACAAGTATAACATAGTTTTAACAATATAACAAGTATAACAAGTTAATAATGTATAATTAACTGATCATTTAAAAATACATTAAAAAAAATTCATAGCAATAATTAAAATAAGGACATAAAACTGCATTAGATATCTTTGAAGATACTGTTTCAATTGATTCGTAAGGATCTTTTGGTATCTTAAGGATCTGGTTATCTTTTGTTGGCAAACATGGTGTTTGAAATAAGTTGATTTATATACGTCTTGAAGCGAAGTTTGTTACAGTACCAAATTGCTACAAGCCTCTTGTTAAATCTTCCAAATTGAAGAAAATTGTCTCTATCAGGAAGAACATTTTCTTAAATTATAATCTCAGTTAGTACGGTCGTAATGTTATATGCAATAAAAAATTACACAATGTTATATATTTGAAATGTAAGAAATATATTGACTTTTAAGATTAATATGATTTAATTTAATCTATGGTCATGAAAAAGTCACTTCAATATAACCTGCGGTTCTGTTTTTCCGGAGAAAAAACTGTATTTTATTTTTAGCGCAATAATTTTTATCTTGTAACAATTCAATTTGGACTCCAAAACCATGACCTAATCCATTATTTGATGCACAATGACAAAACGTAATTATAAAACTAAATATTCTAATTTGGAAATAAATTCAAAACATAAATTATGTGCGTAACATTGTTGTTGTGTTTTACGAAAACCTGAGTATTATAGAGGGTTTTTGATCCTTTTGCCAAAAAATATAAATTAGATTCTCTTAACCTTATTAATTATATATTTTTCTTTGAGAGGAGTTGATAAGTGTAATTAGATATTTCATGACTTAATTATAAGAATAACTGTTGATACTTCACGTAACTTTGATATAGATCAAGAGCATGTAAAGTATTTTAGTACATAATAGTAAGGAAAAGGTCCAAAATATCCTAACCCAGCAGGTGTTACAGCTGCTGGTTTCATTGCAGATCTTTATCTGTTTAGTACCTACGTGATGCCACCTCAAATCCCACTCACAGACGTTGCTCGAAATCAAATGATTGTGTGTTCTTAAGGTAAACATAGTATTAACATTTTAAAAGTTTTCGAGCCTAGTTAAATGGTTAATGACCGACTTCCGTACAATAGGTCGACACTGATTCAACTCCTAGGATATTCAATGAGAAATTGGGACCGCTTCCCAGTCCCATCGACTAAAAGTGCCGCAAGTAAATAAATTCAAATTGTGTATACAGGGTGAAAATTAAGCCTACAAACACCTTTACACCTTTAAGCCACAGAAGATAAAAATGCCAAAGTTCACACAGCATCGCTGTTGACAGGGAAGTACATAAGTTATGTGTGTAATTTGCGGCCGGATAATCCATCTGGGAGACGGCCCGAAAGGAGTTGGTTAAAAATCTTAAATGTAAGCAGTTGGACGAAATAATTATATAACTCGTTTATTCGAAAATAAAAATGCCAAGAACCGGCGTAAAAAAGTTTAGCAAAACATGGTGGCCGATTGAATTCTTTCTAAATTTGACACTGACGAAAAATTTTAAGCATAAAAAAGTGAATCGACCTAACAAATCCAGAAAGTCGAAATTCCACATTGATCTTAAGTAAACCTCCCTGAGAAAAAACCAGAAATCTCTTCTGTGCTTACGCCACCATCTTGAACAAAAAAATATTTCTGTCTAGCTTTCTCCATACATTTCTTCAATGAACGCGAAAACCATAAGAGATGCAACAAACAAAAAGAAATGTAAATGGCGTTATTGTATAGCAAAATATTTTCAATTAAGTGAGTATAAGCATGTACATTTATTTTTACGGCTATTTAATTTTTTTAATGCTGTAATTTGAATAGTTTGTCTTAAGGAACACACATAAAATTTTATTAAAAATACATTCCCAAGGGGGCGAAGCCCTTTGATCTTTATGAGTAATAAATTATATTCTTAGAATCCTAATAAAATGACCAGATATTTGATACCTCAATCATCAGTGGCTCACAATTAAGGTCTGGCTAGGTTTAGGCAAAATACTCCCCATGGTAATATCTTTGCAAATTCCTTAATAGATACTTTTTTTGTGATCTCACCCTCGCCTTTATTGTAAACGAATTTTGATGATGAAGGTGTCAAATAACTGGAATTTTCATCAGGATTCTATGAATACTTGGGAATGTATTTTACATCAAATTCAACATTTATTAACTATGGCAAAGGTATTTTAATTACAGAACATTCGAAAATTAATAATATCGGCAGTATTTTTTTAATTTGTTTTACATAATCATACTCATTTTATTGCAAATTTCATACTCTACAAAAAGTCATTTACACTTTGTAGTATCTCTAACTGTTTTCTTATCGCAAAGTATCTAAACATATGTTTTATTAGTTTTAGTATTGTTGACGCTATCTATCCGGCCTAGGCTGGTCATTGATGAAGAGGGGTAATAAAGGTAATAAATAAAGGTATGGTTTTCGCGTTAATTGAACAAAATTTAAAGAGAAACACGGACTGGAAATAGTTTTTTTTTCAATATGGCAACGGAAGCACAGCCGGGATTTCCAGGGATTTCTGAAACTTTAATTAAGGAGATTTACTTAACATGTATGTGCAGGGATATGTTTAATGCATTTTTCTAAAATTCCTGGGATAACAAGGAAATTTAAGTTTATTATAATTGTGAGCTATGTAGCCGTCCTTTTATGTTGCGGTTTGCAGCGTTTTCATACCTTCGTGATATCATCAATTAGCAGTAAAATTTAACCTATACCTACTTTAAGGTAAGACACTTAGATAGTTCCCTTAAGAAGCTCCCGTCAGTTTGGTCGTATAAGTTGAACTTTATTTAATTCAAATGACGTTTACGTGAGCATTGAATTAAGCTCGAAAAAACAAACAATCTAGTAAATTGAATCATTGCTCTATGTTCATTGGTTACTGAGATACTGAAATTGGTAAACACAGTACGTTGTCCCAATGTTAACCTTATGGGAAATAAATAAAATTATATATCTCGCTTATTTCTCAACATATCTGAATAAAACTTGGTTTATGGTTTCATCTAGATGAGATTTAATGTATTTCAGTCTAAAATCACCGAAATTTCCATTTTTTGTGGCAGCAAACCTGCATACTCCTTCCCCATGTTATCCTCATGGGTAATACAAAAATTCCATATCTTCATTATTTCTAAACATATCTTGATAAAACTTGGTATATGGCTTCTTCTAAATAATATCCACTAAATATTGAAATAAAACCACCCAGTTTCAACATGCCTGTAGCAGCAAACCTGCATACTCATTCCCCATGTTATTCTTATGGAGATTACGGAAACATGTCGTATCTCACTACATTGGATGGAAGTATTTGTTTTCTAATTTGAAATTCGCTGAGTATGCAGGTCTGCTGCAACGGGTGTATTTTACTTTACTTGTACGTTTTTTACGGCTTTCCGACAACCTATTGGTCGACATGAGGCCCCCTAATAATGCTTGCCTTAATGAATATGAAAACCTAGGCATTTAGCTTGATATTTATGAAAACAATAGGCTTAAACATTTAATAGACTTCCGAGGCGGTAGCTTAAAGGCAAAGCACTTGCTCAGTACGTTAAACGTCGCGGCGTCGCCGGTTTGATCCAAAGATGTAAATAAATACAACTGGATAGCGCGCTCCCCGAAAGGCTCGTGTAGTGATTTCCGAGCCAACACAGCTGTGCGTTGGGGTTGCAGCAGACTCGAATTGAAAAAAAACAATTGGTTGGTTGGGGGAAAAAACGCGAAATTGTATTGTTAACCGTTTTGAAACCGTACAGATTTGGGAGCAGTTTTACGGGTAAAGCTTGCTATAATAGATGTATTGCGACAACTATTAAGTAATTGCAATTAATGTTTAACTAGACGGTCAGTACATGTTGGCCGCCAAAAGATGCGTTCTCCCATCACCCCTGCAAAATGCAACCACTGCCGGCGCGGCGGCTCGCGTTGCGGGGCCTGAGTTACCAATCCAGTGTACTTATTTACATCGATGGTTTGATCCCATCCGCGGGGACTCCTGATCCATCACGAGCGGTCACCTCTGGCTCACCCATATGACTACAGTAGTACCTCGCTGTTTTTACTTCCCGGTATAGGCTTATTGGCTTAAATTAAAGTCGCTCAAAACACTAAAATGCTGCTGCCTAAAGAAATATTGCCAATACATAAAAACACTACCAAAAGAAATCGAATTCCATACCCTGTGATTAACATATTTACCATATAGGTTTTATTGTTCAACATAAAGAAAAAGTTAGTAATTATAAATAATGTTCTTTTTATTATTGCTATTACGTACATTGTTTAACATTTCATTTTCTCGAGGAACACTTGTTAAGCTAGCTTACTCATTGTTAGTTGTGTTTGAAATACATATTTCAAGATGTATTAATTCCAAAATTTAAATCCACCATGTTGGGTTTGAATACCCTATGCAAAATCGGGACGAATAATGTTTATGTTCGGTTTCGGTTTGAATGCCGAGTCGTTTACGACAAGAGTTGCTACTCGGTCTCATTGGTAGAGAAGATACAATCTGCAAACAAGACAACCAAAACTGTCTAAAAAGATTATTGTTTTTCAATTATCTTATATCCATTTCGGGTCCTTAGTAAATCTTATTTTTCTTGAAGAAACCAGGCAGGATATTTTTATACACTCGTTATTCTTTTAAGGGTTGAACAGTATGCATTTTTATTGTGTGAGTTGTATTCAAATGCAGGGCTAACTTAGGATAAAGATTTATATTCTAAGTTAGCCCTGCATCAGAGGATCTTAATGATATCCTAAGTTATATTATCAAAGGAGTGAAACGCAGTATGGTCTCGAGAGGAAAATATTGTCGCCCGAGTTTTGCTGGGATCCAACATTTTCCCATGGAAGGTAACATACTTCAGTCCTATAGTAATGTTTTCACCGACTGTGTTTATAAAAATATAAACAATGAATAACAAACTGTTACTTACATAGAAACATCACTTTAACAAAATATTGTTCCGTTGTTGCTTCTCCAATACGCAAGGCTGCTACATTCATACAATATTATTCAGCTCATAGTCAATTTTGATCAGCTTATTCTTATTAATGTTATTCTTGTGGGGTTCATACGGGTTAAAGTTCTTATGTGTAAAGAAAGCCCTCTTCTCATTGTGAATAATCAATAGGATATGTTTTACTAACTACTTATTCAAATTTTAAAACTTACCAATGCCATAGTGAGCTGAGGAGCCTGGAAAAATATTTTTGATTCAAAAAGATAAAAATTACTATTTTATTACCTAAGTTTCTTTTGAAATCTTAATCATGTTAGTTTTTTAATAAAAAATTACTACAGGCAGTTTTTATTTTTGTTGATAGCCTATTTTTTGTAACTAGTTTGACAGCTGTAATTTTTAAGAGAGTGGTTTCGCCTTGATTTTTGTACATTAAACCTTACGTCCCAAGAAAATGGTGAATTTTTAGAGAACCCAAACTTACGCGTTTACTACTTTAACAAATGTACTTCTTGAAAATCTAAAGTAACTTAGTTACTTATATCTCAGGGCTTAAACATTCCTCCATATACAAGTACAATCTTAAATAGGACCCATGGGTTTTTTAATCCTTCTTTTAACAATGTCAAAATAAAAGTACTCTTTTATGAAAAAACCTTTTGACACTATATCACGGCTCTCTTTATTTATTAATGAAACCATTTACAAATTCTTCGTAATTACTTCTTATGATTTAAACATATTAAACACGAAATAATACAAAAAATGTTGTCTTTAAAAAAATAAAACGAATCAATGTAATTGATTTTTCATTATTAAGAGGACAGTGATATCTCAACACTAGGAGAGTAACAAGCAGACACCCAGCTGTGACGCGACATGGACAGCTGTTGTTGCCCGTCGCCAGATGGAGCTGTGTTAGTCACTGATCTCTTAAAACTCGGAGTGCACTTGCGAGCACCAACAGACAACACATACTGTGTGACAAAAACAGGCAACACACAACAGACAACACTATGGTGGTGTGACGGGTGTCAACAGGTTGGTTAACCTTTTTTCAGAATTTTGGGTTTGATGAAATGCAAAGCCTTGGTCAAAATTTCGATATAACTGGAAAAAATTAAAAAAACTAATTAAAAAAGTATTGAAATTGTTATTAGATTCAGTAGAGTATTGATGACTTTGCCGATCTGCCCACGTTGTTCGGTAAAATTAGCAATTGTCACAACGGTATGTGAGTCGAGGACCCAGTTAGCGACGACGGCCATTGGTCCTGAGTGCCAGACAGAGTACATCAGCTACGCCTTATAATTGGGGTAAGGCAGCCTTTCATATTTTATCCATATTATTTTTTAAAAAATTTCTGGTGTTTCGTTCGAGTCTAATTTTATCGGAATATTTAATGAGATCTTATGTGTATTTTATCTTGATTTCAGGTGTTGAGTACTTGTAAGTTGGATGGAGATAATTTTGTTTCATGAATGAAAGAAAGTGATTTGATGTTTTATGCTATCGAAGGTTGAGGCCGTGAGGAGCTTTTAATCTTGTTATTATTTGATGTGATTGTTCGAGAAATATCAGAGATGGCTCACTAAAATTCCTGTTTAATTGTCATATAGGTTTTACCTTGAATGCATTTTAAAATGTTCCTTATATTCCAGCCAGTGTAGAACCAGAGGTCTCGTCATATCCTAATGTCTGTAATTAAATCAATGCGTGTTTGTCGTGGAACCTGTATAATCTTTAGGAAATTTCTTGCATTGTATTTGGTGAATGATTTTTCTGAATCACCTGACAACAACCCTGAATGTTGTAGTTTTTCGATGTTGAACTACTGCCAAATGTAATGTATCTTCTATTTGTCTGCATATCATACATCTAGGCTTTCGTCATGTGAGATCCTGGTATTCTTTTGACTTCTTCTTCAATTGGAAGTTTTGGGTGTGACATCTCTTTGAGTGTTGGTGACCGTCTGGTTGTAATTCCTGGGTGTGTTGAAAATAATGAACATACTGAAAAATCATATATATAAGTATGTTTGTTAATGTATAATATATATATACAAACAGAAAATATTGAAATACAAAACGTACACTACAAAAAATTTAACTAAATTCCGTTGACCTTAAGCAACTTAAATTATCGCAGATATAAGCACTGCTTATTCCCATTATCCATATATTCATCTTCAATTCCAGGAAAATTTAATTCCAGAAGGGAAGTGGAAAGATATCGCTCACGGCAATCATTAGTACACCGTATGCGGTAAAATGTTAGTCTAGATTGGAATATACGTATTTTGAGATAGGAAGTCACAAACACGCAAGGCAGGCCCGAAGTCGGAGAGCCAAAATTCACAGACGTCCAGTAGATCCAATGTCCAAGCAGTTGTGCATTGGGACGGCAAAAAACTAGGACAGTATAACCACCCCATAAATAAATAAGTGAAAGTTCCCCATGAATAGTGTAAGTGGGTATGTATGAATTATGTGTAATATTAAACACATAATTTGCGTTGCTGTCGTTATTTAAATTTAATAAAAGATTTTTTCCAAAACAAATATTATAGATACTTTTTTCATTAAATTTACGTAACACAAAAGAAACTTATCATGTCAATTAATTTTCTTTACTCGAGGTAGGAGGGTAGGTTCCTTCCTTTTACATTTGATTTCATGTTCAAAATTAAAAAAAAAATGAATAAACAACGCATAATACTTTTTTAAACTCTGAATTAGCATTTTATCAAAGACACGTTAATAATACTCTGTACTTAAAAGTTATTCAGATTCAACATAGAAGTATTTAAATTTTCCAAATAAATTTCTATACTCAAATATGTGCAGTAAAGTATAGCTTAGAATTTCAAACTAAATAAGTTTCAAGTCATCTAATATTATTTATCCGGTAAGAAAGCCTTAAGAACTTTCAACAACCACAATGCTATAAAAGCTATAAAATAATCAAAACATAATTTCATTACTTTAATTAATTTACATTTTCTTAGATTAAAATTTATTTTTCGTTATACTGCTTCAAAAACAGATGTTTTTAATGCATGTTTTGCAGACCTAAATACACTCTTTTATTCCTAGGAATTAAAAGCTGATGTACTCGATACCAGCTGACTCTTTATAGTCCTAGGACTATAAAAGTCAAAAAGTGCCGAGTACGTCGTAATAATCGAACAATATTCATTCGATTACAAATAATCGAAACATTCATCGTTATTATCGAAACATTCATTGTTGTCAGTTTAATCAATTTGTGAAACTCGCTCATTTCACCAATCGATTATTACATGCGTTCGATATGTCGATAGTTGTTCATTGTTGTCAGTCTACCCTAACACAAATGAAACAGACAATCAGCTGATTGCTTCAAATAGCAAGAGCAAGACGGTGGCATCTTTTGAAGGCATCTTTAAAGGTAAACAAGCTGTAACATTTTGGTTTTCTTAAGTAGTTTACGTATTGTATTGAGCAATATAACGAAAAATATAGTTCATCACACGGACCTAAAGCTGCTTTCCGTTACTCGGTCATTTTTCAACCTCGGCTTACAGCCTCGGTTGTAAAACTTGACCTTGTACGAAAAGCGTCACTCTAGGTCCTTGTAATGAAATATACTATTATATTTTTCCTGTAACGCTGACCTAGGCCCTGTTTCTTTCGTTGGCTTAACTAATTTATTTTTATTGATTTTTTTTTGTTAATCTGATTAACAGTTAAAATATAAACATGGTCTACAATAAACATAAGACAGTAAAAGACGTTAATAACTAATAATTTAATCAAATGAATAAATTGTTTAACATGATGGGAACAACTACCCCTAATTTTATTTTAAAAACTCTCCATAAATCTTTCTAAAATATATATATATATATGTCTGTTAACACGATAGCGGCCGTAAATAAGGTCCAATCTTAATGAAATTTGGTACAGACGTAAAAAGTGGTAATCACTCGGACGAGTTCGTGAACCAGCCCGATCGGGACCACCGGAAGGGGGGGTGAAGGGGGATAAACCCCCCAAAAATGGGTTTTTTGAGTTTTTCACATAGAAAAATAAAATTTATCAAGTTTTTGTTGGCACCATTGAATTTTGCTCAAAAAACAAACAAATTAGTATTTTGAATCACTGCTATATGTCCATTGGTTACCGAGATATTGAAAGTGGTAAACACATTACGTTGTCTCAACGTTAACCTTATGGGAAATAAGTTAAATTCTATATCTCGCTTATTTCTCATATAACACATATCTTGACATATCTTGATAAAACTTGGTAAATGGCTTCTTCTAGTTCAGATCTACTAAATATTGAATTAAAACCAACCAGTTTAAACATACCTGTAGCAGCAAACCTGCATACTCATTCCCCATTTTATTCTTACGGAGCTTACCAAACATTGTCAAATCTCGCTATGTTGGATTAAAATAAGTTATTTTGCATTTGAAATTCGCTGAGTATGCAGGTTTGCTGCAACGGGGGTATTGCTTTAATATAATTCAACATCAACATTTATAATTTATATGTGATGTCTAAAAATATGCTTAAATGACGTTCCTGCTCATGATTGATTGATCCTGTTAGTGAGATCATGGTTTGAATATAGTTACCATAAGCATAAAAAATTATATTTATAAAAAAATATAAATTTTCATGAAAAAATGTTATCAACTTGTATGATTTATGAAACGGCCTCATTAAAAAGGCTGAAGGACTATCCTGTCTTAGTGAAGGTGATAACACAATTAAAATATTTTACGCCGAACGTCATAGGAAGTTAGTTTTATTTTAATTAAATTAACAACTTAAAAGTGGAGAAAAGGAAATAATTACGAGAAAAAATTAATAAAATATTGCATTACAAAAATCTTTGTATAGTTCATTAAGTGACTCTTCATCATTGTTTCTCATTGATTATGCTTGAAATTAGAAAAGTCATATTTTACTCCTCATGCCAAATCCTGTTTTCTTATTTTACGATGACTATTGATCGCCAAATATTTTTCTTGCCACCGATTTCATGTATGAAACCGATCTCATGTGGCGTATTTAACCAAGGTTTGGTATTAAAATTTTCACCAATTAAACATGTTGTAATATCATGGAAGTTTTCTTTGTTTGGAATTCACTGTTGCAAATGGTAATTTTAAAATTTTATTTTAATTTTTGCGTACATTTGTCATTACTGATTAGTAAAAAACAAGTAATTTGTTTTTTTTCTAATAGGTGATGGCAAATGTCCATACAAATCAAAATCAAAACAAAAAAACAAAAAAAAGAAGAATCAGACATAAGTTGGAGGTGGTAAAGAAAATGGTCCGGGAAAAATATTTAGGTTTCAAAAGAGTCGAAAGAAACATACATTTTTACTCAGATGAAGCAAAGTAATATAATAATAAATATAATTGTAAATAATATGGTAAAAGTTGAAATAGTAAACATGGGATCATAGTGAATATAAAAGTAAGAATAGTTAATTGGGTAATTTATAAGTAAATGGAATGCATTAAGAGTAAAAGGATGGGAGAAGTATGTGACGGCAGACTTTTTTTTTTGGCAAATGAACACTGAATAAATAATTTCCTAATACCACTGAATAAATTGTATAGATTACATTATGATAATGATATGGAAAAAATTTTTAAGGCACACAATAGCCTTAAATATAGATTAGATGTTGATTCGATCTTCTCGATAGTGGAAGCTTAACGCGTAATGAAAACTGTTTAGCCAAACAAATCGAAACACTCGTACAAAGGTACCCCATGTGTAGAAAGGGAAATATGTATCAGAGAGTGTATTAAGTGGCAGTCTATAGCCGAATGCTCCTCCACCCGGTCCGTTTTTTCGTTTAATTGTAATATTTTTCGTAATCGTGTCGATGTGTCCGTGTCCTTGCATGTGTAATTGTATGAACATTCTAAAGAAAAATGACGACATTCAATTAAAGTGAAATGAAGACTCCTTGTATATAAGATGATGGTTCAATCGAACCATCAACTTCTTTACTTCGCCACAGAAACTTCTTTACTTTAGCATTACTTAGAATTACTTTGGGATTACTTTAAAGCAGGTATTTAAACCATTACTAAATATGTATTACCCCATTTTCTAATGAGACCGTATTAAAGTTACTGTCAGTAGGATTTCTAGCAAAAAAATCTTATTTATGCACTATTTATGGCTAATGCAAGTCAGTTCAAGCTAACAATGCAGTTCAAGCTAGTTTAATAAGTATGAGGTGTAGATTAGCCTAGTCGATCCTTTCTTTTTTGACAAAAACAACAGGTACGACGGATAAAAAATGTTCGTCACCTCTACCTAATCTATTTTTGTTTTCTTGAGCGATAGTTTCTTCTACTCTGACAATGTTTTGTCAACCATTTTTAGTTTTATTGTTGATTTGCCAAATAAAATGAGAAACAGCTGTCATAGGTTTACGTTGACAACTTACTTTTAGAGTTAATTTTGTTAATTGAGATTTCTGGGCTTATTCATACCAATTTCAACATTTTTTTAGATCATAAATATCTCACTATTAAACTTGGGGTAAAAATATCCCGAAAATAATGGCAAATGCTTTTTGATTAGACTCTAATATGCTTTAAAATCAAACCGTATGTAGCTTAAGCTAACAAATCGCATAACTACATGTTTATTTATTGCCACTTTCATTTTGTATATTACGGTCTGAAGTAGTGTAGAACATATTTTGTTATACTTTACAACTTCTTTGCAAATGCCGTACGATCTTGAATACTGACCTGTTTGGATTTATTTTTAATGATTGACCGTAAATTGTTATTTTTCCATAAGAGATATATGATCATATAAAAGTTCCGAGTAAACCGTGATATTTGTCCATTACTTATGGAATATGATACGCCTACAACACAATACTATGTTAGTACAAATAAATGGACTGTTTGAATTCTACCAATCCCCTAAAGAACAATATGCAAATTTAGTAATAACAGAAAAGACATGATGTCATTGAATTATTCATTGCTGAAGAGTTGAATCGAACTGTTTTATTTATTGTCATGAATAATTTACTTTTTCTAGTTCTAAAAAAACCTTTTTTAACAAAGGAAATTGTTCTTTCAGTTATTAAAAAGTGTATTATGAATGCATTTTCATTTTATTGCATACAACTGTTTCATGAAAAACTATATTTCAAAACGTTTTAAGTGACAGGCCCAATGTTTTACCCCTAAATTTACTAAGCATTCATAGTTCTTTTAATTTCTTGATTTGTTAATATTTTAAGATTTATTCTCCTGACGCGATGTCTCTGTATTTCATCCTTAATGTATTTTTAAGTTCTAAAATTTTACCGACCATACTTGTTATAGTTCATATTGGAATCCGGTTTCCGGTTTCTGTGTCACACTATTATTGATAGCACACTATCAAATGTTAATGATTAAAAAAATGAAAGCAATAAGTTACTTATCTATGGTTATTATTCTCTGTAACTATTATTTACAGATAAAGAATAGTGAAGACAAATTATATGTAAACGTTATTTGTGGCTAAACTAGATACATACATACTTCGGCATCTGTCCAATTTGTTTACGGCAGGAACCTTTATGTCGGTCCTATTTTTGGACGGGCCGCGGAGGACGGGTGGTGGGCATATTATCTTGGCGTTATTTCGTAATCGTCTTCATTTATGTAAAATGAGAGTAGTTGTGATTTTTATTTTGGGATTGACGAAATCGACTTGTGTTAAAACATTTAACATTGTTTAAAACATGAAATCAGTCTGGTTATAGAGCTGTGTAACCTAGTAGAGTCGAATCACAGTTCAAGAGGCTAAAATCATATATATTTATTTGTGTTAGAAAAATTCAACTTATCTTTTGATAAAATAAAATAACTTATTTGATTTTATTTTAATAACTCGCTTGACTGTTATAATAACTTAAGCCTGGCAGCATTGCTCGTGGATACACTTTAAAATGCACTTAATAACTCCGCGGAAAGTATCTTGCAAGAAAACATTCATCATCAAACGCAGCAATTATGTTTAGGGTCTTGTTAGCAAAGGTGCATCGTTTGATCTCATTATGCTGACAGCTTTTACCAATAGCCCGAAGATCCTTATTTAAATCCAAGTTTACCAATGAGTGAATGAAAAAATAAAATAAAAATTTGATATAACAAATATATTTAAGAACTTGAGGATTCTGTTTAGAACGCGTGAAACATGTTATGACACTTTTCTCTTGTGTATCGGGACCTCTATATATATATATGCTATTTGACGTTACTTAAATTTATCGTCCTTTAGGTTTATCCTTTTTATATTAAAACTTAAATTAAACTATCTTTATTAACTGTTCCTCTCTGTACTTCCCATCCAGATAGGCTTTAATTATTACGCTCAGAAATATTTTTGATACTTTTCTCAATAACATACTCTAGTATTGTTTTTACAAACGGAAAACATTGATTATAGTGTATTCATATTGGTGGAAATTTTAACAGGTTCAGTCTAGCACTGTGTAAGAAATGTGTGGGGTATGTGTACACGCATATTGTAAACTTAGTTTTGAAGAACATGTGGTAATTGTTTTAATAAATATTACTGTCTCATAAGTGACTTTATTTTCAATTTGTATTTGTATCATGTTAGATTTCTTATCTCGCTTTGCAACATTTAATTTTGCCCAGGCAGTATAAACACAATTGAACTTAACAAATGGTGTAAGTTCATCAGATGCCAAAGTGACTCATCCAACAAAAATTGGTTATCTAGAAAAAGATGGAATGATTTTTGAGTAAAAAAAGTAAGATTATTTATTTATCAATCATAACTCAATAGTTCACGCTCGTACATAGGTTTACGTGTTTTAACGTAGTTTATTTATTTATTTAATTGCATATGGAATTATGTGAAAAATATGCTGAAAAAGAACACAATTCAAAATATCTTTAGAACATCGAATATAATAGGAGTTTTTTAAAGAATTAAGATCCAATTATAATTTTTCTAGGGCTAAATGCTACCGTTTTAAGCATTATTTTTACCAACTGTTCACGCGATAAAATTACGCACATGACACCATTTAGTTGATGTATTGAATTGTTGCCAACTTAATACATCAGATAAATATAATTTTCTAATGTAACTTAGCCGCTAAAGCTAACTCAAAGACAAAGATTTTGTTTCCAGGACTATTGCATTTTTTAATTTTACAGCAACGCATGCTCTATTTGCCACTTAGTCCAAACAGTTCACTTTCTCTTCAGTAGAATTTAGTTGTTTGAAAGCCAAACATAAATTTGTGATTTTAAAACAAAATAAAGCCTTACATAAATTATACTCATGAATAATTTTGTTTTATTCCTGTAGAAGTTATTTGAAGTAGGCCTACTAGGTCCAAGTGGTATTCTGAAAACAACGACTCTTGTCCAAACTATGGTTGGCTTAATATGAAATAACTGTTACTAAACTCTTGGTAAGTCCAGTATAAACTTATGAAGCAGAGCAATCTAGTCGCTTTTATGGGGTAACTAAGTACATGGCAAAGTTATATAATTTTTTTCTTTTAGGTTGGATAGAACTGTGCAGTATTTGGTTAATGTTTCATTTTAAAATGTTCCTTTCATAAAAAATAAATAAATATATATATATGTATATATATATATATATATATGTTTGTATTTTAATATTAATGTTATGATAATATACATTATCAAAATATTATGATATTTACGTTTAGGATCAAATTAGGAACTCATGCTTTTATACAAGTTAACAAAATATGAAATATTGGAAGTATTTATACGTAGCAAATATTAATTAAATTGGTTGAAAATGTCATTTATCATGGCCATATAAAACAAGTTAAAGTATAGATTAACTGTACTTAAAACAATGTGTAACATGTAATGACAATATTTGGTCCAATTGGAAAATACAACCTATTGAACGTCACTTGGTGGAAAAGATATTCGAATGCAAATATCATATAAAAAATAATTTTCTTCATGTAAGCTCTTACGTTTTACTTAGTTAATTGATATTATGAAACAAAGGCTACGACAAAGTGCCAGATCTGATTAAAGTCGTTGGACAAGCCTTTGTCTTTCCTTACTAGAATTTACGCGTTTTACAAAGGATTTTAAAGTAAACTCTTGATACGATTTTAAAGGGGATAAGTGAATTTAAATTTAAGTGGATAGCGTTCTTACATTATATGCAATCTTGGTACATATGATTGTTTCATAATATACTTAGTGTATAAATAATGTTACTACACCTAGGTTTGATTTTATGTGTTTCTTTGTAAGATGGATTGCAAAGACTCAGATTAAGGTTTAACTTAATTTTCTTACGTGATATATAAATAGTGAAGAATCAATAAAACATAATAAGCCGCATTCATATTTTTAGCTACGGTAATGGTTTTCTTAAAAATCATTTCACTTTATGATTTTAATTTTAGTCAGTCTCAGTTTATCATACTATAGTAATATACTGAACTTACTATTAAAACCCATTTGTTATGTATATTTTTAAGTACGGTTCGTAATATTCTGTGTGATAATGAACGTCATATTATTATTAAATCTAATCACTCAGCATAATGCAATCAACGTTAACCAATCCAAGCATTTTATGTTATATATTATTATTTTTAATATCTAAATTCATCATCCACCCAACTGCTAGGTTTTACTAATCTTATTAATGACAGGCATTTGGCTGGTGCTCTATTTCTTTGTTTTAACAGGACATTTTTAGGAATGAGTTTTACTGGAGACGGAAAAAATCCCTTATAATATGGGAATTGTTTTGCTATAGTATCCGAGAATAAATTACCATTTTTAAACTAACGTACACTCTTTTGTACATTTTTTTGAAGGTAAGTATAATATCTAGCATTCCTTCTAGGGATCGGAAATCTTTTCTGGTAGCAGGTCTTAGTGAAACTCTAATTGGCGATTACGCGTCGTAAGCTGCTTAGATTTTGACTTCATTGTTAAGAGGGTGGAGAGACAACCGTAGCTAGCTCGGTAGTGCATTGGTGTTGGGGTGTGTTGGGTTAACTGAATTTGATATTGTATAATCGCTAGAACTTGTGCTGCTCATAGAAAATAGTATAAATTTATCGAGGTAATAATTTAAATTAACCCTTACCTGATAAACTCCTAAGGTTGCTTACTAGAGGGCAACTCACCGGTATAGAACTATCTACAGCAAGTCCTTTTCTGGAAAAGCCTGGGAGGTCATGAAAGTTGAGGGTGAGTTTATCGGAGATTCAGGACCCGGAAATAGGTTGGGAATGGGAATGCTCTCTACTCAGTGGCAAGGTTGACCGGCCAGTTCCCTGCAAATCTTCTCCCCTCGATCCGAATGAAGTTGAAGCTGGATAAAATTCCAAAACGGAACGTGCCAAGCCTGGAAAAGGGTCGAGGAGCTTCCAGTCCTTCAATTCCAGATTTCAACATACCTTTTTCAGGAAAAGATTTGTTGTTAATTATCTAAATATATTTTAAGTACCATGTTGATAAACAAATTATTTATCGTCTGACTTTAAAAGGACGTATTCATGAAAACAGATTACATTAATTTTTGTATTAATTTACAGCATGCGTATTTAATGTGTGCCTCGAAAACCCGAAAGAATTTTGAAAAGATTCACTTTGAAATTTTAGCTTTCTTTGTCATAAATGCGTTAAAATTTATTTATTTTCTAAGATATGGAAATTGATATTTATTTATGTAGAAAACAATAAGCCAGGTATTAAAACTAATATCAGTCCTTGTGGAGTGCAAATATAATACGGAAGCCGAACTTACTTGAACTTACATGTCTGGTCCAGGGTACTCCTTGTTGGGGCAATGGACGCGTCAACGTGCCCAATCTTAGTTAGGTTACGGGAAAGTGTTGCTATGTTAGTCTATTGTAACCAGAGGAAGAGAGTAGCAGAGAAAATTCCGTAATAGAGAGAGAGATAGCCAGAGACTAAAATGTTAGTTACGGTTGAGTTATGTTAGTTTAGGCTAGTCTGAGAGCATAGATTAATTAGACTGAATGGGATGGCTTAAGGCTGGCCCAGAAATTTTCAACCTTATAAAAGCATTTATTTATCAAAATTTCTTGAGTGTTATTTTGAATCTATTGAAATTTTCAATTTGTTTGATTGAATTTGGTAGGAACTGATAAAATTTCTGCTCAGCGTAGTTAGGCTTTTTTTGCGTAGCTAATCTGTGCTGTTCTGCAAAAATATGCTCAAGTGGAATATCCGTGTAGAAACTCATGAAAAAATTAAATTCAATCATATGGTCAGTTTTACAGTAATTAAAACATCCCTGTTGCAACAGACCTACATCTCCAGCCAATTTCAATAAAACATAGCCTATTATCAATCCTCATAATTGTAAACATACCATATATTATGCTACATTTTCAGGCAGTTTAGACCAAGACATCCCCCCCTCCAAAAGCTTATACTTTCTTTATTAAATTTAAAAACAATTTGTATTTTTTGATATAGTATATATTTTCTGCAAAATCTTGATCGGTGAACTTTAACTATTCAAAATAAACACAAATAAAATATTCATCACCTGAAAATTTAATCATATGTTCAGAATTGTATTTTTTAAATATCTTAAATCAGGGTGACTATACTTCTTGGAGGGAAAAATTAAAAATAATATTGGACAACGTTCTGTGTTTACCACATCCAATATTATCCAATATCTAAGCAGCGAATTGACGTAGAATAATAGATTCAAAATGCTTAATTGTTTTTTTTTTAAGCTGAAGTCAATTTTGACAATGAAATTTAAAAATAATTAGTAAAAAGGTGCTAAATCTTGAAAATAAATTTTATTTCGTCAAAAAAAACTTCTTAGAGTAAACCAATCTTGCTGGTTTTCGAATTCTAAGTCATGAATGACTCTTTACACGTTTGTTCCAAATTTCATCAAGATCGGACCTTTTTTACAAAAGTTATCGCGCCTACGGACTGATATATATATATATATCCCAAGATATATATACATATCAGTTACGGTGGTCCCGCGCTTAAGTCTCACCGTGCCGCCTACGGTCCTACGGTAATAGCTACTTCCCTATAGGGGGACATTCCCTAAAAGGTTTATTCAATCATTGTTTTAATTTACTAAACATATTTGTTGTTGTTGGTTATTTGGTTATCTTGTTTTAATTAAAGAAAAAAACTGTTTTATTTTAGTCAGAAGTATTGCATAAAATGTGCATCCCACGCAAATTGTATTTTATCTCCTCTGTGTATTATCAGAGTAGATTGATGGAATGTGTGGAAACCCATCAGTTACGAGAAATTACATTTTAAAAATGCATTGTAAAGTTTGAATGAACTTAAAAGTAGTTAATATCTTCTCTCGCAAAATCACTGTTTTCCTTTTCTAATGTTGTTTTTCCCCACCTGCTATGTTTAGACGCTTCTTACTCCTTCTAATGAGGAGTAAAATAATATGATAATTATTATGATATTAATAATATGATAATAAAATAATAATGTGATTAGTTTGTCTCCCACAATATGCAAAGTAAACCCATAAAAATAACGTTGAAATCTAAAAGTAAAAATCGAACGTCTTCAAATTTCAAAATTCAAACAAGTTGAGGTTCAACAGATTATAGGCGCTAAGAGCTGATTTAGTGGCATGAATAATCATATGAGAATAATATTGACAACAATCAGGTGTAAGAACGTCTACTAATTAAGCTTTAATAACTTCTTGATCAGCATGATACGTGTTGTTTTATATACTGGATATAAATAAAAGACGTCTTACAACAATTAAAATATATTTACACTTATACTGTATTCAAATACAAGACGGAAAATATACATAAAAGATGGAAAATAGCGATCGATTTCGGATGGTCACACCTACCATCATTAGGCCCAATGAGAGACCGGCATGATCAAGATGACGGCCTTCCTTATATCCTGTCAACCCCCTGTCATTGAGCCTGATGATGGTTGGTGAGATCAACCGAAATCGATCGTCATTTTCCATCTTTTATGGATATTTACCGTCTTGTATTTGAATACATTATAAGTTTAATAGTATATTTCATTACTAGGGCCTAAAGTGACGCTTTTCGCATAAGGTCAAGTTTTATGACCGAGGCTGTGAGCCGAGGTCGAAAACTGACCGAGTAACGAAAAGCAGCTTTAGGCTCCCAAAGTTGCTTCCAAATTGTTCTTGCTACTTGAAGGAATCAGCTGATTGTCTGTTTCATTTGTGTTAGCTTAGACTGACAACAATAAACAACGATCGATATATCGAAAGCATGTAATAATCGATTGGTGGAATGAGTGAGTTTCACAAATTGATTAAACTGACAACAATGCAACAATAATAATAATAACAATGCAATAATAATAACAAATAACAATGCCCAAGGGCGAAAAAGAGCTACTTTAGACCTGCAACTCATGTAATGAAAACTGCCGTTTTCACAGCGGGGTTAACGAAAATATATTTTTAGTGTTGAAAGATGTTTTTTATTTATATCCAGAATTAAGCTTATAAGTTGCAACAATCAGCTAATCGCTGGTGCAAGAATGGTTGCATTTACTCGGATACAGGCCCTAATTGTAGAACGAAACCAAATGCAAATCGTTTGTTAATCACTAAGTCAACGATATAGATCTTTAAATATTCCAGATAGTTCTTTAGTATTTATTATTACAGATAGGGAAAATATTTTGTGTATTTTGAGAGCAAAGCATATTGTCTCACGTACTTATTCGACGCACAAATCACTATTTTAAGTACTGACTTACTTCACTTAGTCCCGTTGGCTCCTCCTGGAGCATAGGACCTCCACTGTTCCTCTCCAGCTGACCCTGTTGGTTGCTTCCCTCTTTATCCCTTTCTAGGTCTTTCCTTTCTCCTTCAGCTCTTCCACCAAGGTCCTCTTCCAAGTATTTTTCGGTCTTCCCACTCTCCTGCTTCCAGCGGGGTTCCACTCCAATGCTCCAATGCCTCCTTAGCTACGTCTCCATTTCCCTTTCGCAAGGTGTGCCCTACCCACCTCCACTTTCTTTTTAGCGAATTTCCCCTATAGGGAAGAAGCTGTTACCGTAGTACTCATGGTAAGACCTAAGCCCGAAACCATGATAACTTTTCGTTTTGGGGTCCCCAGAAGCAAAAAACACTATTCGTTCATTTTCATAAATATATATATATCTATATATATATATATATATATATATATATATCTATGTGTCTTTAAGCACGATAACTCACGTAAAAATTGCCCAATCTTAATGAAATTTGGCATGGATGTGTAAAGTAGTAATTATTCGGACGAGTTCGTAATCCAGCCCAATCCGACAACCGGAAGGGGGGGTAAAGGGGGGTAAACCCCCCCAAAAATGGGTTTTTTGAGTTTTTTACATAGAAAAATAAAAATAATCCAATTTTTGTTGGCACCATTGAATTCAGCTCAAAAAAACAAACAATTTAGTATTTTGAATCACTGCTCTATGTCCATTGGTTACCGAGATATTGAAAGTGGTAAACACAGTACGTTGTCCCAATGTTAACCTTATGGGAAATAAGTAAAATTCTATATCTCGCTTATTTCTCAACATATCTTGATAAAACTTGGTAAGTGGCTTCTTCTAGTTCAGTTCTACTAAATATTGAATTAAAACCACCCAGTTTTAATATACCCGTAGCAGCAAACCTGCATACTCATTCCCCATGTTATTCTTATGGAGCTTTCAAAAACCTGTAAAATCTCGCTATGTTGGATTGAAATATGTTGTTTTGTACTGGAAATTCGCTGAGTATGCAGGTCTGCTGCAACGGGGGTATTTTTATAACTAGTATAACTATTTTAAGTACAAGTTGTAAATAATAATAGCAATTTTTTGTCATAGAATTTTTTTAAAAAATAAACATTTTTTAAATTTTTTTTTATATTATATTGTAACATTTTTCTGTACATTTTATGTGCAATGTATGATTCATCTAACCAATAACATTTTCTGATTTATTTAAATAAGCAACCGTGTGAATATTTTGTGTGGTGATTCATTGCAAAATCACAATAAGGCAACTTTGTTTTATAGACATACAACTGATGAAAAGTTAGTGTAAATTTAGCTGATAGAAGAAAACACTTATAAAAAAGAGTTTTCATGCAAATTAAACGCCTCTATTTTTTTAGCAATTAAAAATTTTATCATTTGAAATCATGTTATATAGCTAAGTTTTCTATCCCGTAGTTATGGAGCGTAAATGTCTTACTCAAACTGTGGCTCCTGTAATGGAGAGAAGGCCACTGAACTAGGTAGAAAAATAAGGTAGCATAGATGAGAACACTTGAGTGCACTTGACTAAACATTTAAAACACTGTTAGATTTTTCTAATTCTATCTATTAGGTTTAACAATGTGCATTTATATTGTTGTTACCTTTGGTTTTATTGTTGTTATTTATTTATCAATTTGTTACTGACCTGTTCCAGTGTTTCTTTTATTATTGAGTATTTGTTAGGTTTTTCTATTTCCATTGGGCATATCGTTGTTAAGGCTGCAAAAGCAAACATCAACTTGGGTTGGCCCTTTTGTTACAACTTTGGCGTACTTTGTTGCCCTTACGTATTTAACCTATAAGTTAATTTATATGACTTGCATGAAGTATGTATATTATTTAAATATATCCTTAGTCAAGTCAGAACTTTTTTATAAGACTTTAAATAATAGCGTTGCCTATTGGCTATAATAATTACCGATGATGGTATTAGAGCCATCAAGAAAAAACAAATAAACAGGTGAAAATTAAATAGGAAAACAATGAACATAAAAATAAACTAATCTGAAACGAAGTTGACATAATTGTCTTGGATACAGTAGTATACCTTATTTATTATTAGTAGTTCCAATTCGTATTTGACGTTGGCAACAATGTTTTTTCAGATTTTCAGGAAGGGAATTGACAGTTTTATTTAAGAAAAAGGTTTGTTTTACATGCATAGATAGTCATTTTAGGAAGTGGAGGAGAATGATTGTCGAAACTATAATGGCTTCTTTATCAAAAAATTTACTGTTTTTACCAAGAG
Organism: Flexamia atlantica; assembly: GCA_035578135.1. Classification (NCBI taxonomy): domain Eukaryota; kingdom Metazoa; phylum Arthropoda; class Insecta; order Hemiptera; family Cicadellidae; genus Flexamia; species Flexamia atlantica. The sequence goes on from JAQJVK010000001.1 coordinate 27,514,021, forward strand.
ATTGATCATTTAAAAATATAAACAAGGGAAATCCAAAAAAATCATTGGGAAAATATTCCTTTTCATTATTTCAACTTTTTCATCTACATTCAAACTTACCTCTGCCACCAGAATGGTTTTTAATTTTAGAACCCCAAATTGATAGTTCGTAAGTAATGTTTGAAAGAAAACAGCCATAATACACCACCATAAAAATTAACTTATTCACATGAAAATTTAATCGACGAAGAGGCTAATCAACTGAAAGCAGATTTGATTTGTCTGTATGGTGAGAAATTTGATCTAGAATCAATGTCAATTACTAGGAGATGTGTGAGCTGGCTATATCAGTCATTTCCGATCATAAAGATCCCCAGTTCTTGCTATGCGCATGTACAACATCCAGGTAGATGCTGTATAGGTCCTTCAGGGTAGTGAGAAGAGTCGAGGCCTGGCTGAAATCCAATCCTTTTTATTGAATTAGGGAGTGTTTCGAACCTAAAAAGATATATATATATATATATATATATATATATTATGTAGGCCTAAAACCTACCGCCATTTTAAGTTGTACATTATAAATACGTATAGGGTTAGTAACACATTACAGTCGTTGAGTCGTCTTGACGCCATCAATTCTGTCATTGGTTATCCATGAATGAAGAGGTAGGCTATTTGGACTGAGCTACGAGGTAGTAACAAATAATGAACCTTTTGAAACGCAGATTTTTCCATTAAACTCTTCTTTATGTTACCATCAAAACTAAGAGCAAATCAAGATACAATCACATTTTAAGTTATGTACTTATTCCTCAAAGGCCGTTTTCAAATAAAATTTCAAAACAATGGTAATTCTTATAAAGTGTAGATTTTATGTATCAAACTTTTTCTGTAAGGTACGGATCCTCTGATGAAAAACGGTAGAAAATTATCGAGCTGTTTCCATACTTTTTCCACTTAGTATACAGCATTGAAATCCTGCCTTGAAATCTTAGATCCTTCCATACAACAAAACAAGTAAATTCATTAATTTTGTAATGGATATCCTTACGTTACACGAATGAACAGTTTGTGACGACATTGTAAGGCTTACATTAATTTAACGTGTTGCTTCTCGTAATATCAAAGAAAGAACAAGGATACAGGTACACTCTTTGTGTGAATTTCATTGTTGGGATGGTGATTTAATGTTTTGATTTTTGTTTTTGCGGACATTTAACATCACTGATTAGTAAAAACAAGTTGACGACGTCTCCGGATCTGGAATCTGATCCTGAAACGTCGTAAAACTTGTTTTTACTAATCTTAGATGGCAAATGTCTGTAAAATCAAAATCAAAACATACGAATACGATTCTCAAAATTTTGAAATGCCAGGGCCCATTTCATATCTAATCAGAACACATAATACTACTAGTGAAATTAATATGATTCTTTGAATAATTTTACTGAAAATGTTCGTTGTAGATTATTATGACATGAAGGCTTTTCGTCGGTCTCCCTAAAAAATGTTTTAGTTCTAAAAAAATATTTAATTCTATAAGCTAATCGGTTCGCACAAAATATCTCGAATTTTCTTAATTTTCCCCCACATTTTCTAAGAAAAGTACTGGTTCAGTGTTTCTATTAGCTAATTAAAATATACCAATGGTGTAAACATTGTATTTTTGTTTGTTGATACCGACTTTCTGTTTTAGAAAGGATAGCTAAAAAGCAGCAATCAACCACAATTTTTACATCATTTTTCATCTTACTTATTGCTTTACAAACCAAAATATTAGAACTTGTGATTGATTGGCGAACTTTCAAATTTAGAATCAAACATTTAATAATGACTTTCGAATTTTATTGCGTTTATTTCCTTCACAATCAATATTGTTACGATTCGTGGGGAAAATAAACTGTATGTTTAATTATTACATTATTTTTAATGATATTCTGAACTCATGTTGTCACTTATCTTCTGTGGCTTTGAACAAGACATAATTCTTCTTCCACTATTGCCTAATAAGTTTCAAAGCTTAGTTAATTCCAGGCTTACCGGCTGTAAACCTGCTAATTCCATCCTGAGTGCAAGCTTAACTGTAACTTCGATTTGAAACTTGTTATACGGCTGATGCACATAACACTGTAATAACCCACCCCCAAAACATCTGGTGTCAGCGTGTGCCGTTCTTGTTCAAGAATTCACGGGAAAAAGGATAGAAATGGATAAAGTTGGTTAGTGAAATATTTTCAATTATCGGTGCAAAACTTTTTTCAATAAAAATTTTAATATTTTACAGCATGTAATGACTTAGTAATGTAAAACAAAAACGCATTTTAGTGAAAATCCCGTTAAGTGTAATGCATTTTTTTTTATCTATCAGAGAATTTGAAAGGAACTGAAAAATCTTCGGTGAGAACTGAATTCCGCCATTAATCACATTGCAGTTTATTTGGCGTCAAGCGTCCATTCCCCCTCCAAAATAAAAAATACCTCCACATCAGTCAACGTGGAGCATTGAAATAATGAAGATGGCGTTCTTACTAATTTGAGTTAATGCAAACTTATCTATTATATTAAGGAACGATTAAAAATAAGTTGAATGGTTTTCTAAGAGTAATAATTGACTGCAAAATACAACCTATAGATTTATTTGTATTTTTACAATAACGAAAGTAACGTAATGCCAACAGAATGAAACTAGCAACGTGTAAAACTATGTAGCAGTGTTGCCATCTCCGGGAATTTAATCCGGCGAATGGGAATTTCTGATTTTTGTAGAGGGGAAACTAATTTAAACACGGGATTTTTTCAGTTGTTACGTTAAAACACTGCGGTTTGGTTGTTTAGAAACGTCAATTATGTTAAACGTTTCATGAGAGATGCTATTAAAGTTTTTTTTGGACTATTGGTTTGCAACGATTAAATTTAGTTTGAAAAGATAAAATATGTTTGTTTATTTGATGTTTTTGTGTACCAACGTAATATAAATTGCTTTGGGATAAATGCATTATTTGAAACTTACTATAAACTGCATATATTATATTTTTTATGGAGAATTTACTGCGTTGGAGTTGGAATTATGTCCCTGCGTAAAATGGAAATTACATGTTTTTAAGGAAAAACTAATTTGAGCCTACTGACAGTTGATGAGGATTTGCTAACAGGGAAATTTATGGTATTGAATTACATCGAATATGAATTTGAAGTTGGGGGACTTAAATACTTTTATTTGGGAGGAAATTTATTTTGAAAATATCAATTGGAATTTAGTAAGAATTTTCTTAAGTATTTTTTTCTTGTGAGATTCATTTATGGAGGCGTATTTTGTTTGTTCCCTTGGGCGTCAGAAGAGGTTTTTGAGGATAAATAACTAAATTTTTGTTTAAAGCTAGTGTAATTGTAGGTATTGTTTTTGTGATGTTTATGTCTATAGTTGCCTCTTGTACCTTGAATTTTAAAATTGAGTTTTAGTAAACGCTTGCTCAGTTTGAAAGCAAGTATGTCATTTCAATTATTCACTAACACTTCGATAGCGAATTATTGCTCAGTGGTTACTATCATCAGCAGTACTATAGTGTAATTCGATCGAGTCTCTTCTGAGAAATATGAGTTGTTTTAATTCAAGCTATAATGAATAAAATCTACTAATATCAGGTTTCAAGTTTCGAATCATACAGAAATATTTATCAAAATAATTATTGTGAATAATTTCTTAAGGTTGCTTATAGGTTTTGAATCCGTATAAATGGTATGGTTCGGGACTAAGTCATGGTGTATTTTGTAGTATGTTTTGGGGAGGTTGAGTGTGCCTCCTTAGCGACTTTATCCCTCGGGTTCAGGATGGCCTGGACCGTGTATGGCGTACTGAAATGGTGGAACTATATTAATAATACCCCCGTTGCAGCAGACCTGCATACTCAGCGAATTTCAAATGCAAAACAACATATATCAATCAAACATAGCAAGATTTGACATGTTTTGGTAAGCTCCATAAGAATAACATGGGGAATGAGTATGCAGGTTTGCTGCTACAGGTATATTAAAACTGGGTGGTTTTAATTCAATATTTAGTAGATCTGAACTAGAAGAAGCTATTTACCAAGTTTTAACAAGATATGTTGAGAAATAACCGAGATATAGAATTTTACTTATTTCCCATAAGGTTAACATTGGGACAACGTACTGTGTTTACCACTTTCAATATCTCGGTAACCAATGGACAAAGAGCAGTGACTCAAAATACTAAATTGTTTGTTTTTTTGAGCTGAATTCAATGGTGCCCACAAAAATTCGATAAATTCTATTTTTCTATGTAAAAAACTCAAAAAACCCATTTTTGGAGGGTTTATCCCCCTTTACCCCCCCCTTCCGGTGGTCCGATCGGGCTGGTTCACGAACTCGTCCAATTGATTACCACTTTACATGTCCGTAAGAAATTTCATAAAGATCGGACCATTTTTGCGGCTGCTATCCTGTTAACAGACACATATATATAAATTCAAACGAATAGTGTTTTTTGCTTCTGGGGGCCCCAAAACGAAAAGTTATAGTGGTCCCGAGCTTAGGTCTTACCATGAGACCTACGGTAATAGCTTCTTCCCTATAGGGGAAATTCGCTAAAAACGGTACACAGCATAAGAAAAACGATTATTTTATGCTTCCGCAGGTCAGGAATTCTTTGTTGGCTATGGGGCCAGCATTCCCGTAAAATATATCGCCCAATAGAAAAGAGATCACCTTCTTGATAAAGAGTTTTTTAGGCAATTTGTTGTTAAGTTTTAAAGATTTTTTTGAAGTCAATGCTGGTATTTGTAATGAAATAGAAAAAATATAGAGTCCTTAAAAATAATTTTTATGTGAGTGTTTGTCAAATTTGTAATAATTCATAATATCCTTATTTCTATTGGTCATTGAATAACCCTCTGGGTTTGTTATACAGGAGAGTTCTTGTTTGTAAGCAACCCGTTTTGCTGCCTCTGTTGATTGGGACACAACATGGGAGTGGGATCCGTATGCTGCAGATCTGCTGTTAGAGTAGCAGACAAACACGGGGGGATGGATAATGGATGGAATCAAGGGTTTTGAACAAGTAATTTAGTTAAAATTGACTTATAATCTAAAAGAGGCTAGCATTAAGTCTCTTGGACAATTGTACAGAACGTTATTACTGTAAATTAAAATAAAGTACGCAGAAAGGCACTCATGTTGGAGTGCTGATGGTCAGCATGGCTCACATGGGTAAAGCTGTGACATCGAGGTCGTTGCCGCTGAGCCTGGACACAGTCGGGAGAGTTGACTCCGAATCGTGCGAGAGCGTTGTCCGCGTCTCGTCGGTCGGCCCATGCCGCGTTCGCGCGTTCTCTGTCCCTCCCAAAAATTAGACATCTAATTAGTAATTTAAATTCTGTACCAGAATCGATAAATGTTTGATTTTTGTATGTTAATTCATAGTTAAATTGTTAAATCGGGTTAAATTGTGTGAATAAAGTTAGATTTTTGTAACCACGTGCGTTATTATTTGAGCTCCTAACCGGCAAATAATGCGTAACTATCTCGGCTACTGGCATAACTTTGGCCACGTTTTAGGTTACCAAAGGTGGTTTCAGGTATTTCAGGGTAAATAGGGTCCCAAATAAAAAATAAATTAAAAAAATATAGTCAACCGTCTAAGCCGTCACTATAAGGTTAACAGATTGTGGTGATGACCTCCATCCCCCCAAATCCACCCTCAGATCACCCTTGATGATTGACAAAGTAAACTTTAAATAATCCCCTATTCATTATCAGTTTTGCAATAGTATTAATGCAATAAAAAGTTTTAAAAACCTGGTGAATAATTTTGTGCCCGATATTATATTTGTCTGCTTCAAAATAATCATGATTCTTTATGCTGTAAAGTGATTTCAGCAACTTAATTACCTATTTAGATTTATTTGTTTCAAAAATGTATAATTATTTACAAAATGTTGTTAGTTTGGAATAACTCTGTATATTATAGACAACTTACCTCATTTTTTGGTTGTTTCATTCTTACATATAGTATTTAAATACTTATAAATAATTTTACTTTTTTAATCATAAAAGTAACATATAATCTTCTTATTTTAAACTGGGATAAGATCTCCAGATTAATTTTCACTAAAGTATTAAAAGCTTTCGAGTGTTTGAATATTTTATAACCCTGTTCCATTAAATACTTTATTTTTAAGTCGAAAGTGTTGAAGCATTAAAGCAAACTTATTTAACATTTAAAACCTAATGGAAATATATTCTTAGCCAAAAACTCTACAAACAAATAAGAATGTGTGTTTTATCCACGTCTATTACCAGTTACCGTTGCCATTTCAAAGTTTTAGGATTATCACGAAGGTTTCAGATTTGACAATTTACAAAAACAAATATTTAGATGACCAATAAATGCCAAGGTTAACTGAAATACATGGGAAATTTACTAAATTTTAAGTTTAAGGACATTATAATATATCGTGCAAGAAAACATAAAAATATGGAAACGTAGATGAGTTTAATGTCGTTTAAAACACTGTTCATTTCTAACAAGGGACTAACCAAGATCTTATGCACGTATTTCATGCCCAACGAAGCAATAGTAAATTAATAACACACTTCCAAGAATTATTCGTTGACCGTAGGAGAAGTCTTCAACTTCAAAGGTAATAGCGACTCATCACTTAGATTAAAGTTGAGCGATCTCCTCGAGCGGATTTCGCTCTAGTAAAAGTAATTTCGCCGAATTATTTCACTTTGCTCGTGTTTTAATCAACACTGACAACTTTACAAACATTGTTTATAGAAAATTACCTTACGAAAGTAGAAAGGTCAGTCAGTTGTTTTATTAGACCTTTTTATTTACTGATGCACCATCTAATACTAAACTCCTTTTTAGTCCGTCATTAATTTTGGAGTCCTGATGGTACATTTCCCCCATTTTGTGGAGTCCCCAAGGAAGTATTTGTGAAATTTAATTTAAAATAATACAAAAAATGATCAATACTATATTTTAATACGTTACTTTAATCTTACAACAATAATCCTGTTGTATTCTGTTAAATTAAAAAGTAATGCTTTCTTTCTTACAATCATTAAGGCTTCGATGTAAAATTAACTTGGATAATGTTCTCAACATGTTCTATGCCACATTACTAAAAAATGTTCACTTATTATTTCTTTAAAACTGTTACCCCAAAGAATTATTAGTTATAAGGGAAGATAGAGTATTTTAGGAGTTTTTGTAGGCTGTGTTTCAATTTCAAAACTTTTCCCCTGTACAAATTAACCCATAATTTCTGTATTTAAAAATATTATCACAATTTATCCTGTAGAACATACATAAACATATGTATACATTTTAAATTTACCTACTTACAGCTAAAACTCAATATGTTTTCTTAACTTACAAAAATACAAACTTTGTTTTGTTATAACAAAAATTTAATATTTCTTAAAAAAAGGCATGGAATATTAACAATTGGCGTTGTAAGATAAATTTTACGTTACCTCCAAAGAAAAAGCATGTCGCTCAGCTGCCTCCAGGCTGTCTCTCTAGGCGCGGCGTCCACGACGGGGACGCTTCGTAGGCTAATAATGATTAATTTACTCCCCGAGACAACTGGAAGCCACCCCCACTCCTTTTTTATTACTTATTTTGCTGTCAATACTGATTTTCCACTTTTTTTTGTGCCCGATTATACATATATATCTGAGTCGTTAAACGTGCCTTATTTACTTTCACCTACAGGCTATCCTCCTATAAATGATAATATCGACAACTGGAAACTCTTTGATGCAAAATTCAGTTTTTAAGTCCAATAATAACCGGCAACTATTATTATATGATAGTAAAGGTTAGTTTTTTAATACCTATTACAAAGGTTATAAGTGGTACATTCATATTAAAACTGTGTCAATAAAAATGGTTTTTGTTGTATCTTTATTGAAAATTAACAGAATGGACAAAAATTAAATATGCCATAGGCAAAATTAAACACGAATGTGTTGTGCAGTTTTATAATACAAGGGGTATAGTTTTTGTTCCATTCCCTGTTCAGTTTCTATTTGTTTCCAAATTTCGATAAAAGACCACCTAAACAATTTGCTGGGTTATTTGAACGCATAATCATTTCCGACCGCCATCTTGGAATCTTTATATTGGGCACAATAAAAGTTTTATATATTTGTTTATATAAATATGGGTGTTATGAACCATCGTTTTAAACTAGATATTTACTGTAATTGCGTGTCAATCAATTTCTGAAAATAGGCTATTTATTTGTTCTTAACATTAGACTACGAATTTTTGTAATTTAACTTTTAACACATTTTGATAGGTCGTAATGTAAAATTAAGACTATAATCTCAAAACACAGTTTAGTAATCATAATCAACCACCCTCGGTCACAGTTGAGCCACTTTACTTAATTTTGACGGATATACATTTTCTTTTGCCACCTTGTTTTAAATGGTAGGCGGCAGAAAGTTCATACTCAAGGTGGCAAAAGAAAATGTATATCCGTCAAAATAGTGACTCAACAGTGACCGGGGGTGGTTGATTATGATTACTAAACTGTGTTTTGAAATTATAGTCTTAATTTTACAATACAACCTATCAAAATGTGTTAAAAGTTAATTTACAACAATTCGATGTAAAATTAAATGTATATCCGTCAAAATAGTGACTCAACAGTGACCGAGGGTGGTTGATTATGATTACTAAACTGTGTTTTGAGATTATAGTCTTAATTTTACAATACGACCTATCAAAATGTGTTAAAAGTTAAATTACAACAATTCGTAGTCTAATGTTATGAAAAAATAATTACATAACTGATTTTAAATAGAGAGAGTTGGTATTGTTATCATTGATTAATTTATTGTTCAAGATAAATTACTATCTATGAGTCAATCTGACAAAGTAAAATCTTTTTCCTTTCGAATAATGCATTTTATTATTTTCAAAAACTTCTTGAATACAATAAAATTATCTTATGTTCATCTTGTAAAAGGTAAACATTTCAAACAAATGAGTGCATACAAGCAACTGCCAATAATACCAATAAAGTTTTGTAGTTTTTTTTTTTATTTCATAGTCTTTCCATGCATCAGAAATGTAAAATTTGAATGTAAATTATACTTCCATGGTAAAATGGTAAAAAGAATAAAATGAAAATTTGTGTATTTTGAGCGCATTACATCTAAACTCTATTAATAATAGGCCTACTCATCGGCAACTGTTACTATCGGCTTTGAATCATTCCAAAAGCGTGTAACATCCCAACCTCAAGTTACGTGTCATAGTCATAATAAGAACATGTCATTCTCCTAATTCTATCATGCTCAATTCTACAAATACCATAAGTTGAAAATATTGACAATGTGAAACGTCCATAAGAAACGTATAGGGCTAAATTCTTATTTGATCATATCTTTTTAATGGATGCAAATTTAAAAACGGATTTCAGCATTGCTATCAGCGTGAAAATCTAGTTTATAATGACATAACACCATCATTACATTTAAAAAATTAAGTTGTTATCCAATATGGCGGAACCAAGATGGCGGCCGTAAATTATTATCCTGTCAAAATAAAGGATTGGCGACCCAACAATAACAGGTGTTGGTCTCGAGTTAATATCTCAAAATACCCCCGTTGCAGCAGACGTGCACACTCAGCGAATTCCAAAGCAAACAAAATATTTCAATCCAACATAGCGAGATTTGACATGTTTTGGTAAAATCCGTAAGAATAACATGGGGAATGAGTTTGCAGGTTTGCTGCCGCAGGTATATTAAAACTGGGTGGTTTTAATTCAATATTTAGTAGATCTGAACTAGAAGAAGCCGTTTACCAAGTTTTATCAAGATATCTAGAGAAATAAGCGAGATACAGAATTTTACATACTTCCCTTAAGGTTAACATTGTGGCAACGTACTGTGTTTACCACCTTCAATGTCTCAGTAACCAATGGACATAGAGCAGTGATTCAAAATACAAAATTGTTTGTTTATTCTAGCTGAATTCAATGGCGATTAAAAAATAGGATTATTTAAGTTTTTCAATGTAAAAACTCAAAAAAGCCACTTTTGGGGAGGTCTACCCCCCATTACCCCCCTTACAGTGGGCCGATCGGGCTGACTTATGAACTTGTCCGAGGGATTACCACTTTACATGTCTGTGCCAAATTTCATTAAGATCAGACCATTTTTACGGCCGCTATTGTGCTCACAGACACACACACATATATATGGATTTAATAAATTCGAACGAATGGTGTTTTTTGCTTCTGGGGGCCCCAAAACAAAAAGTTATTATGGTCTCGGGCTTAGGTCTTACCATGAGACCTACGGTAATAGCTTCTTCCCTATTGGGGAAATTCCCTAAAATGCATATAGAAAATGCATTACCCACTAGTGAAGTAACTTGTTTTCAAAATGATCCCATATTATTTTTTCCAACTATTTATGGATGACATTTTTTGTTTTTTGGGTTATATAGTAATTTAAAGGGGCAAACAAACAAAATGCTAGAGTGCATGACAGTAGCAACAAAAAATATGTGTCGAAAATATTGGAGGAGCGGGGGGGAAGGTTTCATATTGGCGGCTCATGGTCTAAATGGTCCTTTTTACATCAAATGTATTAAAAGTATTAGATTTTTTTCAAAATTGGTTTATAATTAATTTTTGCATCATCCAATTAAATTATGAAAAACACTTTTAGTTTACATAAACGTTTATGTGTGACTTAAATTCAGTTTAATTAGGATAGATTTCACCATCTGATTAGAGTTTTAAGGTGGCTAATACAAACACTTGCCTTAAGTAATGATAATAAATGAACATTTGGGCAAAAATGTCAACCACCCCTCAGGCTACGCCTCAAAACGTCTTCACTAAATGTTTAACGCTGACTTTTTCGTAATATGGAACAATAATGGCCTAGTCTAATGGATTCTTTTCGAATCCATTAGTAAGATGCGATTTCAAGACTTTAAGGGGTACACCGATACCCTTAAGATCGAAGCACGTTAAACAATAATTAATATAGACCGCTCATGAGACAGCAAAACATGAGGACTTACTGGGGGATAATCGCCGATATTCAATCACAAACGACAAAGACTTGCGGTCTTTTCTAGAAAAAAATCACATTGTTCCATCTTCGTTTGCCTTTGTTTTTGAATCATCAAATCGCTTAAAGGATTATATATCAATGTTATATGTTATACGATAAAAACAAAAATTCGCCTTAAATTTGAATACCATTATTTATAATTTGGCAATGTGCTAGTACCGCAGACGGCATTGCTGAGATGGATTTCAACAAGTATTAAGGGAGAAGCATAACTAACAACTAATCATGACAATAACGCATGCACTAACTATTTCAGTACCGGTTTGTCACGCTGTTTTTATAATACAGTTAAACTCAATTCCTTCTGTGCAATATTTAGTCACGCTTTTTCAAACCCGTAATATGGTCTATTAAATAATTCCAACCCTAAAAATACAATAATATATAGATATTCTACTCTTCATTTCCTGATAAATGAGAAACGCACAAACAAACATGATAAATTGGATCAACAGATCAAGTTTAAAAAATCAGATCATCACTTCGCTCTAGCTTACTGTTAGTATAGTATTCATGTTGGTATGCGTTATAGAAACTCATTTTAGCGAATTTCCCCCTTAAGGAAGAAGCTATTACCGTAGGTCTCATGGTAAGACCTAAGCCCGAGACCATGATAACTTTTCGTTTTGGGACCACCAGAAGCCAAAAATACCATTCGTTCGAATTTATATATATATATATATATATATATATATATATATATATATATATATATATATATATATATATATATATATATATATATATATATATACCGTATATGTGTCTGTTAGCACGATAGCGGCCGCAAAAATGGTCCGATCGGGATGAAATTTGATGCAGACATGTAAAGTGGTAATCACTCGGACGAGATCGTGAACCAGTCCGATCGGACCACCGGAAGGAGGGGTAAAGGGGGATGAACCCCCCAAAAATGGGGTTTTTGAGTTTTTTACATAGAAAAATAAAATTTATCGAATTTTTCTTGGTACCGTTGAATTCAGCTCAAAAAAACAATTTAGTATTTTGAATCACTGCTCTATGTCCATTGGTTACCGAGATATTGAAAGTGGTAAACGCAGTACATTGTCCCAATGTTAACCTTATAGATGATAAGTAAAATTCTATATCTCGCTTATTTCTCAACATATCTTGATAAAAATTGGTAAATAGCTCCTTCTAGGTCAGATCTACTAAATATTGAATTAAAACCACCCATTTGTAATATACCCGTAGCAGCAAACCTGCATACTCATTCCCCATGTTATTCTTATGGAGCTTACCAAAACATGTCAAATCTCGCTATGTTGGATTGAAATATGTTGTTTTGCATTTGAAATTCGCTGAGAATGCAGGTCTGCTGCAACGGGGGGTATTACAATTGTATAAAATATTCTGCAAATTATACTGTACACTATACATTATTCTGTTGAATGCAAATGATTCTGCAAATATACACTGTTAGTAAAGTATGCATGTTGATAAGCGTTATAGAAACTCTTTCTCCAATAAACAATACAAAATTCAATAATTCAAGTCATCTGTTTATAGTTCACATAATTCATATTTCAATCAGGTCGTTGAAGTGTTTTAAAAATCGCGGGCATTAATCTAGTAGCCCGGTGAAACATTGTTAGTTTTCCAGTTTGCTCGTTTTTTAGGAAACGGCAAATTGGCTACCACCATTGCAGCACCCTCGAAAGCTTCACTTTTTCCAACAAGATGAGCAATCTATGATATTTTAAATGTCGTTGATGTTACCACATGTTAATACCTGATACGAAAACGCCGGAATGTATAACGGTCACACGTAAAAATATTCGTGAATCAATATAAGCAAACTATTTTAACGTCAAATTGAACAAGAAATAACAGTTTTTTTAATATTGTAATACGTCCCTATATGAGCACCTAAATACGGCAATATTCGATTCCTTGCCGAGTGTTGTTTAGTAACAAGTCTGGCGTCACAGTTGTGAACGCTAGCGAAATTCACTGGTGATTGCCGTACATAAATCGTTAATACGATATTAAAATTATGTTGACACTATTGTACAGTTTTACTGCGTTTCAATAAAGGCTTTTGATTAAATTAGAAATCAAGAGCTTCCAATACATAGCCTTAGGGAACTCCATTTTCCCTATACTAAAGAGAATGTCAATAACTTAAAAAATACCAAAAAACTATTTTTTGACTATTATTTTATTAGAGAAAACAGATAGTTTCCCTAACTGCAATCAGGCTTTACAAAGAACCACAGGGCATGCATGCGCGACATTGATTAACATGTCTAGTGATTTGATTGATGCCAGATATAAGGGCAGATATAGTTCCCTTGTAAAGCTTGATTATTCCATAGCATTTTATTCTGTAGACTATAGGACGTTACCTGCAAAAAGAGTACTTCGGTTGGTGATGAGGTGACAGCATACATTAGATCTTATCTCGATGTCAAGCTGTCAAGCTGCAGGTTACCAGTCTAGGGAGTGAGAAGGAGCGCTCGCCAAACTGCGAGGCGTCCTCAAGGCATTTGCCTGGGCCAGCCACACACTCTACACTGGTGATTTTCTCAGCAGTACATGGCAGACTTGTATGCAGACGATTCCCAGTTACACATCATATTAGCCATCCTCGTGGCAAAAGCTGTTGCCCTTATAAAAGCCAATACGCTGAATAGTTGCAGAATTAAGCTAAGCTTACACTAGCATCTAAAAATGTCGTCACTTAGACACTCTAATTAACATTGTTGTTATGCCGATACAGGTTTACCAAAAACAGCTGTGCTAAACGTCAATTGTTAACGCTTCATTGATTACACTGGTTCGGTGCGATTCTGAGTGGCGACACAAATATTTGTAAAAACAAATATTTGTGTCGCCACTCAAGACTGCATCCCTCCAATGATAAATAAGGTGTTGAAACAATTGAAGTGTTAACACAGCTGATTTTGGTAAACCTGTATCGGAATTACAACAATGTTAATTAGAGTGTCCAAGTGAAGACATTTTTTTATGCTAATGTAAACTAGGCTTTAATCTCGTCTACTCCTGGCACTTCCCCGCTTTTTAATAATAAATTTACCGCTTTAATTACATTACCCCTAAATACAAGTAAGTTCTAACTAAAAATAATATTTTTCAGGTTTTAAAATTAAAAATACTTTGACGAGACCAACTAATAAAAATATTCATCCAAAACTGTCATCACCAACATCATACAATTTATCATCTACAACTGTAAAAAAAATACGTAATTGAACTCAGTGAACCACTTGTAAATCTTATTTACTTTCGAGGTTCAAGGTAAATAATCATGTTGGGTCGTAATTTCCTGTGTGTAATTAATTAATGTGTAAAACAAACAAAATACTTCTGACTACATTCTCTTTTGTGTTCAACATTTTAATTTTTTGGATTTGCATTTTAATGTAGTTTTAGTCGTTCATGATATGTAAAGTTATGAGCGATGAGTCACATCTTTACTTATGTATGTTTTGAAAACCAAGTAAACTGGGGAGTACACTATATCGGGAATGAACTGCTGACATTATGTTCAAAAGTAATTGAAATTCGGTCGTTATAACCAGAGTGTAAGATAATTGTGTTTCTTGGAGTAACTGCTGCGTGATCTGCTTCAACAATACTTGCCTTACACTTCAGAGTTGTATAAGTTACATAGCTTAAATTTGAATAAAAATAATCTTTAATATCAATAACAGAAATACCAACAGGTTATTGAAATATATGCAACTTTTTAACATAACTTTTTAACTAGCAATGAGGTGAAATTTAAAACTGTTAAGGTAAATATCTATGTAAACCCCAATTGTTCTGTTTAGCTTATTTTTTTATAAATTTGTAATAATGGTTGATGAACTATATGACGATTTTAAAACTAAATAGGCTATGGGATTATTTTAGAACGATAATTTATTCGAAGGCTAATTAAGTTACTACTAGCGAGTACGGCTGATTGGGCTGTGGTCCGTAACCAGATTTGACGATATGTGGTCGATTAGATTTCGGATTAGCATGCAATGTTTCAAACTACCACGATTCAAAGTTTAAAATATGTTTAATTACAGCATGCACAAAAATAGTGAGTTTCTTGTAACATGATAAAAATATAATATTTCACTTTATTTTGCATTTATTTATGCCAAGTGAAATGTTTAGTTTGATAGATAACATCCGTTTAAATTCGTAATACGAGGAAGAATACGTAAATTTAGATGAAATTGAAGTGCACTATCTGATTTTAGTTCGAGTGAGTCGCAGTTGGTAGCGCACTCGGCCTCGGAATTGTGGCTTCGAAGCGTTGCAGTTCGAGACTCGAGCTTGTCACATACTTTTAGCACTACTTTTTACCCTTGTACTGTACCAGCTCACTTCTTGCCTTTACTTTATAACGTCCACGCACAGGTCAATTGTCCATGTGGGCGGGGAAAGGCAAGGTGAAAAAGAGGCCGCCACCCTCTTAAACAAAAAAAAAAGTTTCATCATGCAAAATCTTTCCAGGGTAACTTATACTTGTTGATATAGATTCACTAGCTGATTAAACAGGTTTTACCCGTGCAAAAGTGGAAAAATTCCTTGTATTTGGGACTTAATTTGTCATTCTTCATAAAATGCCGTGACAACTTCATGAGATTCCATAAAGTTTAACGTTGAAATTTTGAAGTGCCGTAGGGCGTAGCCGTAGGGGAGTTTTGCAAAATTGTTTCTTAGTACGTATCTGGAACCCAAGGAGAGCATATATGCCGAATCGCAGTTCTGTTGTTCTTATCGTTTTGGAATTTTCCTGTCCGATTGAAACCCCCTTCCTCCTTATACAGTATAGGTTCTATTAAAAATTGCAGGAATATCATATATTTAATTTCGTAAGGCATTTCTCTGCGTCAAAATTAATTGTGGGCGCCCGGCAAGTCGTAGAAAGATGGGAGAGTGCTCAAATTAAAGGTCCCTATTCCGTGATGGCGGGAAAAATACTAAAATTACTTAAAATCCACCAGAAAATTAGATATAACATAAAATATTTGCCATTTAAAAAGCATTAGAATCTAAAAACGTATGTTTTGTTTACATTAAAACATGTGTTGCTAATATTTGTTTTAAAACTACATGGTAGATGTTGATATGTAACATGTTTTATTTAAAATTTAGCTTTAAATGAAGGTTGAAAATACTATAGGAAATAACTATTTTTTACTTTTGAATTTTATTACTTTATAATTTAGGGGCTTTTAACATACTCACCATTTTAAAAACATACTTACCATACATACCATACATACATGCATACCACATTACATACTTCTGTTTTGTTTACATTAGTAGTAGTAGTAGGCCTACTTGATGCTGGTTTAAAGCCAAGTGATTTGTAATTTTAAAGCTTATTTTCGCAGTCTGATAAAAACAGTTGTTTAACACCCGGAGCAAATTTTTTTGGCGCTCATTTGTTTTTTCCCTATACATATCCAAACTACCCCTAAACATTGTTGCGTAGTTAACACTTCATTTTGTGTGGGCACTCAATTCGCCGCCAACTTGGATCCGTCATATTGGACCCAAATTATTGTTGCAAATGTAAAGTGGTAGTGGTATTTTGACCCATTATTTCAAACTTGATTTTTGTTCACTCCGCATTCCGTTTTTAAATGTCTTGATGGTCTTAAAGACAAGTACTTTTAATTATTTTATTTTAACCAAATTTAACATTGCAAATAAATTAAATTGGCTCATTACCACAAAATAATGGCAGATAATGACTAGTGACCACTACGAGTCATTGTTGAGTTATTTCCACTTCATTTTCACTAAAGTAATTTTTTGCCGCCATCATGGATACGCAGTTTTAAAATTAAGTACCAATATATCAATCTTTCTTGTAGAAAATCTTTAGAATATTTAAAAATAGGCCCTACTATGGGCTTAAAACTAAAAACAACAGCTTACACTTGGTTGATGAAATTGAATCTCCAACAAAAAAACAAGACGACTACAGTAGATCTGGAATATTTTAGCTGAATTGTTCAGACTGTGATTCTGTTTACATAGGACAAACTAGGAGACCTTTCAAATCTCGATTTCGTGAGCATATCCAAGCTATAAAGACTAACAATATAACTTCTATCATATTGCATTTTGTAGAACATCTTCTCCAATCGAATCTTATATATACAAAAGCATAGAAAACAACATGAGTATATAAGCTAAGAAACAAAAGTAAAAAAAAAATTATTCAAAATTATTGCAACATTAAAACTTATATCTTAAAAACCGTAAATTTTACAAAAATCGTATAAGAAATAAAAAATCTGTGCAATCTTATTTCTTGGGAAACCATAAAAAGGCTTTTAAGATCGAACTACAATTAACGGAGATATTACAATTTATTCTAACAGATTACCCGCTTCTTTTATGGCAGTTATAGCAAATTTGCTTGAATTCTGTTAGCAAAATTGCTATAACTCCGTTGATTGTAGTTTAATCTCAATAATCTTTATACGGTTTTGTAGAAAATGAAATTACACAACTTTTTTGTCT
The DNA here is from genome assembly GCA_035578135.1 of Flexamia atlantica. NCBI lineage: Eukaryota > Metazoa > Arthropoda > Insecta > Hemiptera > Cicadellidae > Flexamia > Flexamia atlantica. Next base: position 27,531,661 of record JAQJVK010000001.1, read on the forward strand.
GTTATGCAATTTTTGTAAACTTTACGGTTTTTAAGATATAAGTTTTAATGTTGCAAATGGCTGCAATTTTGAAATGGTACAAAGTAGAATCTTGATTCTCCGCACCAAATTAGGTCCTATTAGTCAGCATTTACGTATCAAGTTTAAAGCTGATATCTTTAGCAGTTCCAAAGTTATACAAAATCATGTTAAAAACACATACATACAGACAGATGGTTAACCGAGCTTTTTAGGTTTACCATCTGTCATAACCCATGTTTACATGAACTTTTTTCTTAGTTTTGATGTCAGCAACCATATCCCAATGTCCTGAAGGGTTTTTTATCAACACCCTGTATACTCTCAAAACTTACGATCCAAATAAATTGCTTAGTAGTCAACTTAAGCTGAAAAAATCCTATTCTTGAATAAATACGTATTATGAAAATATGCTTTTTAGAAAAACAGCTAAACCACCAACATTACAAAGACTATATGCAACAAAATTAATTAATTTAAATTATTATTGTTTACTCAGGTTAAAATACTTTTTAAATCAAAGTTATGTAGGGGACTTGACTTTGAAAATGGCCTGAAAGTGCTGAAAATAGTCAGTCGAATAAAGAAAGTTGAAGGGGACATGGTTTTTCTTTGATATTACATTACATAATTAAGGCTAATGTAATTCCTCAAATCCCAATTCCTTTCAAATAACTTGTTTTACATTAAATTTCCTACAAACTAATCCCCAATCACGTAAACGCGATCGATTTATGTAATTCATTCACGAAACTTAAGGATGTTATTGAACTGTAACATCAAATCTCTGAAATCAGTATGTATACAAATGTTTTCAAATTTACCTAAATAAATGCAACCGACTTTTTAGATAAACATTCACATATTACACACTATTTGCTTAGGATGGCCACGGAAACAAAAAGATGAAACATTATTCACCACGGTAAGCTGATATTGTCTTTTCTAATCCGTAATCCTTAGGGAAAGTCACGGCTCAGAGATTACTGAAGTTTTAATTCACTAAGTGAAAATTCTTACTCATTATAAATGATTAAAGGAAGTCAGTATCAAAACCACTCGTATCTCGTTTGATACAACCTCATATTTGTAAATATTTTTTCTTAATTTCTAATCGTAACAAGAGCCAAGGTAATATTATTGTTTTAAAACTTTAAATAAAGATTATTTTGAAAATTACAAATAACATCAAACTTTACATTGTTATCGTACTCATTTTGTGTGTCCTAGAATAATTGGGGATTAAAAGCTATGACTATTAACTACATCACAACGTTCTAACACACTACATAACATTGCACCATATAATATTTTAGGCTGAGCTTTTTGAAATTTCTGAAGGCTTTGGAGTTTTTTTTTTACATATTATACTAATTTTTACTTTTAATCTCTTAGACTTCAATATTCCCCACCCTAACTCGTGCAACGGTACACCCAACATCTGTACCAAAGCCCTTGCTTGTACTAATTTTTTTTGTCAAAATATATTTTTACTGTACTATACCACTAACATGTGTTTTACAGCCATACATCGTGGTAAAGCAGAGAATTTCAAGCGGAGCGAAGCCGAGGTTGGCGAGGATAACGGTGTTGTGACGGTCCGTCTGAGCGTCCTTTGATTTAGGACCGTAGAAGTATCCCCAAAGTCAGTAAATCATACGATCACTGATCATTCTCCACAAAACACATTTAATCTGGGCAGGATGTTTACCCTGTTATACAGGATAAGTGGTTCTGCTTTTATCAATGAAAGGAACATAGCTGCTTAGTTTCCATTAAAGTCATAAATATAAATAGGTTAATGATATGATGAAGTTGAAAAAGTAAATATTCATTCTGTTTTATTTATACACAAAGACTAGAATATGAGGAATATTGTGGTTAGGGTGATGTCGATTTTGAATTTATTTACTAACAAAAACACTACGTAAGTTCATTATAAATTAATAGTTCTTTTTTAACACCACGACAGTAAAAATGTAAAGAGACGATATTCATGTAAGGTTTTGTTTATTGATGTATAGTATGATATGTAAATTTTATATGATAAGTAAATATGATAAGATATTTAATATTAATAAATGATCATTTTAAATAATTGTCAGCATAAAAAGTGAGGTTGAAGGTGACTTTAAGGCTGAGGTTTAACGTTTTAGCCTTAACTATTCGATAAACTATTTATTTTCAATAAAGACAGCTTTCTCAGAATTAATTATAAAATTCAGTTATTTCTCCTCAGAAAGATGAATTAGTCCTAAATATATAACTTATATGGCCAAGAGAAGAAATAAATATAAAATATATTAATGTTATGTGTGATTGTACATGTTTCAAAACTTCAATCGACGTTTTTGGTTGGTTTATGCTTGCCAAATCATCTATAACGTACATCTCAATTTATTTTTAGTATAAACCAGCTCAAATAAAAATATTAAGGTGTCTAGCATAAGTTTATATCATGTAAAAAAAACTATCCAATAAAAGATTTAAATGGTATTTAAAATTGCCTTGATGAATATAATTTGAAAACTTGGAAATACATTATGTGCATTTTATCCGATTAGTATCTTGCAGTAATCAGCAATTTTATTAGAAATTAGATAACTATCAGACATCATCATTTCATATCCCATTGTCTGATTGTCTGGCCATGACTAGTTTTGATCTTGAGGTACAATAACATTTTATTAATTTCAACGAGGAAAATAATCTGGGGAATTCCTCAACCGTTTTAGTACCTAGGTCGAAAATAAATATTTACAAATAATACTACCGCAATTATTCACCACGAGCGAGTTTTAGTAGCAATTCTTGAGAAAAGTAATCTGAACATCCTTTTATCCACATAAACATTTCCTGTAAATATCTCCCCTTTATTTAAATAGAGGTTTTAAGCAGTGGACGTTTGTTTTACAATTTTGATTTTGGTTAGAGCCGATATATCATGTATTGCTTATTACCTTAGTAAAAGCTTTTTTGTCAACGTCTATTAAAATGAATCAGAAAATTCTTCCAGGCAGTCGCCCGTATTATTTAAACTAGTTGCCAATCTATTAGTTTAAGTTACTTTTAAACTTCAAGGATAATAGGTTTCAGCTATCAGATGAGTGCTTCGGCTGTAGTTTATTGATTCTAGAGAACCTACATTCCCTCTGTTTTTGCTGGCTGTATGTTATTTCATTGTTTTTAAGATAGACTTATTTCCATCGTCTATAGTAATTCGATTTAAAAAATTTAAAAATATATTTATTTATTTACCACAATCAACTTTTTGTTAGTAATATATTCTCATTTGATGACGAATTAACCTAGTGAATCACCTGCAAAGAACTATCCGAATCACTTCTTTCTTTATTTTTTTTTGCAAAATGATTTCTAGTTCAAAGAAACAAACGTTTTTTACATCTTTTATTATATAATTATAATTCATTCCTAAAAAAGTAGATTGAATATTACGAAAATCAATCCAGAATAAAGTTAATATAAGGCTTTTTAGGAAGTTGTGAAGTTAAAGTTGTTACATTTGCATACCAAGATCTAAATATTTCAATGAAAAGTCTTAGTATGCCAGAAAATTTAAACATGAAAAAGGCAAACCTCGCAAACGTGCATCGTATTCCGATTTTTTAAATATTTTTTAGCTTTTCTTAGACCAGTTAAATGCAATTTGGCAACCCTGAAAACTCTGTGCAACACCCTTAGTACTCGAAAAACTCCCATATGAAAGTTTTACTTATTTTTTTATAAATATATCACCTTTAAGGAAGCAATTTGTCTTAATCTGATCCATTTATGGAGTTGGAGAAGACAAAATTGCAACAATTTGACGCCAATTTTAGTTCCCTAAATTTAGTGGTTGCGGAAATATAGCTAGTCAGAGATAAGAAATTTTCATGCTAACTGTGAAAATTTATCGGAAGTGCCTTTTTCCGAGGATTTCAGCCGCTAGAAATATTTACCTCCATAACTACTCGTCATGGAGGAAATTATAAAATTGCTGATTAATTTTTATTAGCGAATTTCCTATAGGGAAGAAGCTATTACCGTAGGTCTCATGGTAAGACCTAAGCCCAAGACCATGATAACTTTTCGTTTTGGGGCCCCCAGAAGCAAAAAACACTATTCGTTTGAATTTTTAGATATATTCTATCTATATATGTGTCTGTTAGCACGATAGCGGCCGTAAAAATGGTCCGATCTTTATGAAATTTGGTACAGACATGCAAAGTGCTAATCAATTGGACGAGTTCGTAAACCAGCCCGATCGGACCACCGGAAGGGGGGTAAAGGGGGATAAACCCCTCAAAAAATGGGGTTTTTGAGTTTTTTACATGCAAAAATAAAAATAATCTAATTTTCTTGACATTATTGAATTCAGCTCAACAAAACAAACAATTTTGTATTTGAATCATTGGTTACCGAGATATTTAAAGTGGTAAACACAGTACGTTGAACCAATGTTAACCTTATGGGGAATAAGTAAAATTCTATATATCTCTTATTTCTCAACATATCGTGATAAAACTTGGTAAATGGCTTCTTCTAGTTCAGATCTACTAAATATTTAATTAAAATCAACCAGTTTTAACATACCCGTTGCAGCAAACCTGCATACTCATTCCCCATGATATTCTTATAGAGCTTAGAAAAACATGTCAAATCTCGCCGTGTTGGGTTGAAATATGTTCTTTTGCACTTGAAATTCGCTGAGTATGCAGGTCTGCTGCAACGGGGGTATTTAAATTATCTGTAATGTGAGACTTATATGGTTTGGATTAGGTAAAATTGCTTCCTTAAAGGTGATTTCCTATAGAAAAAAAAACTAAATTTGGTAGTTTTTCCAGTACTACAGGAGTTGCACAGTGTTTTCAGGGGTGTAAAATTGAATTTAAGCTGGTCTATGATGTGCTAACGAAATATAGAAAAAATCATAATATGATACCCGCTTACGAGGTTTGATGTTTGAATTGACTGGCCTATAGTGCTTTCAGTATTATAAATATGTTCGTAAATGAAGCCCAATTTTCTATGAAGAAAACACCAAACTTGTATTTTTACATTTAAAAAATAATTAGATAATTGGAAACGAATAATTGATTCCCTTTCATGTGCACACAGGAATATGCCCTTCGAATTTAATCATTAATATTCAAACAGCCATGATACCTTTTAATATATTCAAACCATTACTTACGCAATGCCTGTAGATATCACAATCAATTATTTATTCATTGTGCTGGAAATGTTTCAAGGGCCTGGCTACTCATCTTCATCCTCATCGTCTAAGTAATAGTTTGAATATAATCATTCCTGCAAGTTAGTAGTAGGCTCTGTTTTGATGTAGATGCAATGCTTGTAAGGTTGACAGAATGTAAGGGACAAGTCCCAAGTTTCGACTGGTTCTCACTCACTGCCTTTGACATCGCCGGTCTCAATATCGCTCGGGGAGCGACGCCGAGATTCCTGATAGGACGCTTTGACTTTCCAATTTTATTTGAATACAAGAGACGTTCAATGCTACAGTAGATTTAAAATTAATCGTCCATCAAAACGGTCGTGTAAAACATGATACGGCCACAACAACTACGATTTTTATTTATTTTTTTTTGCTCCGTTGGTTACACTACGGAACAACTTTACATTCAATTTATTCCATTATATCATCATTTAAAGTCTTGTAGCTCATAAAGCAAGGCCTGAGTTGGGATTCAATCACAATTTTTACAACGCATTTTTTCACTGAGTTCCTAATTATAATGTGTCATCAATTAATTTTCGAGCGAACGTACTTGAAAGTGAATGTGCCGACAGAATGAAACATGTTGGAACTTTAGGGCCATGTACTGCCCATTTTTTAGCTTTCAATATATCTGGGAAAAAACTTTTAAATACGATTTATCAACAAGGAAACTTCATTTCAAAGAACAATTTAAATTTCAGAGGGTTCTTTAGTATCTTTGTATGAGTCATGTAATGGTTCTTAAAAATTTGTGTAGGGTCCTTAAATGTGCCTGCACCCAATCGTATTTAAATATGAACGCAATTTTTTAATTGAAGACCAATTGTTCTGTATACTATATTGGTTAAAAAAACATAAATTAAACCATTGCTAACGTTAGCTTTCAGACCTTCTCTGCCTAGAAACTTTTGTAAATAAGACCTACGGTACTTTGGGAATCCGGTTTAACGGTCGTGATCACCTAAGATTAAAAAGAACATGTTTGGAGTATTCATCTTTGTAGGCATTATAGTTTCGAGATTTGAATAAAATAAAGCATTTATTTTTATTTTACAAATATTTAATTCAAAATGTATCCTTTAAGTAAGACACCGACCCTGGTGTGATATTAAGACATACGTGAATTAAGGATGAGGGTGGTTTGGGGAGGTACTCGTAATGTCGTTGTTTTTTGCAGAGACCCCCTGATTAGCTTTTTTTTATGGGTTTTTAATTAATAGTCATAATATTCAGCTACTGCTTGAATTTTTTTTTCATCCACGCTGGAAGGGAGGTTAAAAATAGCCCTTACCCGCACCGAAATGCGGGCCCTCTACGCCGCTCGCCCAAGAGAGCAAAGCGACGAGCAGGGGTCTCCAACCTCTGACAGACAGCATCAGTGTCAGAGGCCCCGCCTCGAGGCTCGAGGCGGCTAGGAGTGTACAGTTGTCTGTACGTCTCCTTGGGCATACCTGCTAAAAAAAACCCCCTCGCGTGCTGTCACCACATCATTGCGATCGACCCGAGCGTCTGCTCATTGCGACATCGCAATGCGTGGCCTCTGGTCCCTTTCAGGACTCCACGTTGCTGTCCCTTTCGGGACTCCTCAGTTGGTATTCAACCGATCTTCTGCTGTCCTCGGTTCTGGGGTCACTCGAGACACCCGTCTGCCCTCTTCTGGCGCAGGACAAACATGACAAAGTCAGCCACTGCGTTCCAGCTGACACTGCCCTGCAGCATCTTCCCCACGATGTTGTCTGGGGTCAGATGACCGCCGACCGAGTCGGCGAGGGCAGTCCGTTCTTCGTCAAAGCGACGGCACACGAAGAAAGTGTGATGCACGTCATCTCCGTCGTGTCCGCAGTACTTGCATCTGGGCGAGTCGACCTTGCCCATTCGGTGGAGGTACAGACGGAAGTAGCGATGACCTGTCAGGAACTGGGTGAGGTAAAAATTCACCTCCCCGTGGTCGCGGCAAACCCACGGCTCCAGGTTCCTGATGAGTCGCCATGTCCACCTTCCGGTCGTGTCTTCGTCCCATCGACGCTGCCAGGCGGCCATTGTTTGGCCACGGGCCAGCTCGGCAGCCTCTTCCCGATCCATCTCGGGAGCACGCCCCCAGATACTGCTTGAATTACACCAACCGTGATCCAATGTTGTAAATGGACACAGACCTAAAATGCTTAAGTGACGAAATAATCTATATTCAGAGTATTTCATTAAGTGAAGATGTAATTTTCACTGTAAGGTCATACCGTATTTGTTGTAGCTTTTGTTTAGTGTCAGAGATCCTCAGTTCAAATATTAAAGATAAACAAATCTGCATAATTCATGGCAGGTTCTGAGCGTGCAGCCCCTGGATGTGAACACGAGGGCTCCACAATGCATTATTCAGAGGACCAAAAAGATTTAAATGTAAGAAAACTTGCTTTGATCCGTAGCAATGAGGTAAAATAAAGTAATGACTCTAAGACTGATGTACTAAAATTATTACAGTACTAAGTTGATCTCCGAAAGTCTTTGTTCAGTTTTTTTATTGAATTCTATCTTAAAATGTTTGACGCAGTAGTCATATTTAAGCCAATAATGTTGTTCTTATCAGTAGTAACGTATTATGGTGCTCATCTAAAGAGAAGTGAACCGCATGACCTGGTTTTTAATGCTAGTTTGCTTCGCATAGCACAGCTCAAGTCTGACTGGTTATAGCTTGCTAACCAAATACTAATTAAATTGTATTTTTACTAATATATATTTTACTAAAATATATTTTGGATACATATTCAGTTTAGTTTGTTTTAATGAATTGTCGTTAATGAGTGAATAAGACAACGGCATTTATGGCATAACATTAATACGAGTATTTCGTTGCACTTTGTTGGCATTCTAATCAAATTACTTAGTAAAAAATCACTAACAATTTATTTTATAAAATTTTGAGGTAAATGCCAACCACGACCACATATAACAGTTGACAGTCGAAATCAAGACAAGTGAGTGCCCATGTGTCTGTGTTACTTGATCAGCTCGCTGCTGTCGTGTGAAGAGGGATGAAGAAGTGTTGAATAGCAATAGAGTATATCCAATTTCAAATTACTTTCAAACAGAAATGAATGTGTTTCTGACCTTATCGTTCTTATCACGGAACATGATTTCCATTTAATTTTAGGCCATTTTAAATTTTCTCATCCTGCTTTAAATAACAGCACTAAGTAATTTTTTTCAGTTTTTTTAATGTTTTTTTTTAATAATAAGGTGAATGTGTTAGTGGTAAAATAATTACAAAAAAGTTGTTACTAGGAACTAAAAACCAATCCAAATAAGTGACGTTTTTCGTTCGAGGTCAAGTTTTTCGGCCGAGGCTCTTGAGCCGATTTGTATAATTTTTTCCTTTTACCGATTAACACATTCCGCTAACTACTTAAAAATCCAAAATTTCACACCTTGTTTACCTTCAATAGATCCCTCCCAACGAGGCTTTCATCTTGTTCTTGCTATTTAAAACTATCGGCTGATTGTCTGTTTCATTTGTGTTTAGGTTGGACAGACAGTAACTAACAATTGATGTATCGAACACATTGAACTATCAATTAATGAATCGAGCGAGTTTAGCAATATTGATTTTCATTATGACCAATCAAAGGGAACATATTGCTGACACCTCGATTGAGGCTATGTTTACCCAACAAGCATTGAAGTCCGGCATTGACGTCACAAGCTTTGACTCCACAGCGCTTATGAAAGTAAGGCAACCTTATATTATTGTGCTCTTCTTCTGTACTAAACTTGGTTTTACTATATAAAAAATTAACAGCTGACGTCCTCAACTTCACCTGATTATTTTTCTCCCTACAGAAAAATAGAGTAGAGCTTCTTTAGCCCCGCAACAAATGTGATGAACTGCGGATTTCGTAGCGGCATAACGGAAAACAGTTTCTGTCTACCGTGATTTTTTTACTAGCCAAAACCGAATGCATTGCATAGGCATCGTCTACTTTTATAACAAGTTTAATGTTCTACAACTAAAAATGGACGTCTTCAACATAAAAAAATAAATAAAAATTTTCACAAAAATCTGAAAATTATTTTTTTTCAAAGAAACATTTTTTTTACAGGAAATTCAACATCTAACAGGAAGGATAACGTTGAACTAAAGACACCAAATTTACTATCCGTAGTGTTTGAAGAGACCATTTCAGTCCATGATTCTTTCGAGAGCAAGTGACGAAATACAGGAGCATTGCCATTCTTGAAATTCCGAGTAAACATGAATTTGTCAGAGAAAGTTAAAGGGGCCAACAAAATGTCTGTAATTTGAGGATGGTGGTCGGATGTAGCAGTTTTAACAACGTCTGCATGCATAGTTGCAGGGCCGGATTTAGGACTTTAGGGCCCCTAGGCTCACTCAGTGGTGCGGGCCCCCAGGGCCTTAGTGCCCAACCGTCCGTTTTTAGGAGGATATGTCATCCTTTTTAACCACTGTTCTTCACGACTTGTCTATCGCATTTGCGGCCGAAAAATATCAAGCCTCTCGTTCTTTTCGTGGCCGTCACATCTTTTGGCCTTATCGTGGCCAGAAAATCTGTCGTTTATAAAGCAGCTAACGGGTATATTTCTCGGTCGTTTCGCGACCGTCAAGTCTCTCTCTCTCTTTTGTCATATCTACTGACCACACTGCGGCCGAGAAATCTATACCTGGCCGTTTATACCCTGTTTATACCGCACCTGGCAAATCTGTCGGTCGAATCGCGGCTGTCAAATCGCGGTCCACAGTCATAATATCGCGGCTGAAAAATCTCTCGGTCATATTTCGGTCGGAAAATCGTCCAGTCTTTTCGTGGCCAGCAAATTTCTCGGTCACATTGCGGTCGGTAAACCTTTTGACATATCGCGGCCGGTAAATCTGTCGGTCGCGTTTTAGCCGTCTGTATTTTACATCAAAAATAGTGCTAAAGTGTTCGATTTAAAGGCTACATTACCGATATTACTGGACGGTAAATTTAATATGTGAAATCTGGTGGACACTCTGCTTTACGTTTACAGCGGTTAGCAAATTTCTCGGTCACATTATGGACAACAAACAGCTCTTGGATAGGCTAGGCTTAGGCTATATCGTAACCTGCGAACATCGGTCGCATCGTCGCTTTCGGTAAATCTCATTCATTTTTCACATTCATTTTTGTCCTAGCTGCAGGTTATGTTTCCGGTCCTCAAAAGACGTCACAATTTGTTTAAATTTTCGACTGAGATAACTGAACACTATTATTATTCTCCTCTCTTCTCTTTTCCTCTACAGACCTTGCCCCCATCCCCACTTAGAGAATTTTGCGGCCTACAACGCGGCGCCGTCCGCAACAGCTGACCTACAGTGAACATGATGTCATATCTTTTGAGCTGTCTACTACTCGTAGTTAAGTACTTAAATTACGCTGTTCATGTTTCACGTTCAATGAGGATAACAATTTTATTAATTCTGTTTTTATTCTTGGTCGAGGTTTATTGTGTACCAAACCACGATAGTTTCTGGATTTAAAAAAATTCATATATTTTTGTGTGGCGCGGGCCCTCTTGTGGTGCGGGCCCCTAGGCGCGCGCCTATGGTGCCTATGCTTAAATCCGGCCCTGCATAGTTGAGGAGTTAATATTCGAATACGACATAATCAAGGAGAGATTTAGAACCCATAAATTCCATGGTGTACGAATGAACAGAATTCCTTAAACCAAAAGAAGTCAACAAACCAGTAAGCTTACTCTTAGCAAAGCTCTCCTCAGCCAAATCAAAATTAAAATCACCCATAATGATAATGTAGGAATCGTGTCTCAATGTTTTGACCAAGCAATCATGAAACAAAACGTATCGACATTTGTAACATCGGAGGAGGTTGGCCTGTAAACACAAATAATGAAAAGGGGATTTGAAGTAGAATCATCAACTTCAAAGGCAGCAAGTTCACAAATGCCCTCTCTGCAGTATGGACTGTCATCAATATTTACGCACTTAAAATTGCCCCTGATGAACACACAAGCTCCTCCTCCTTCAGACGTTGCCCGACAATATGATGAGGCAAAAAAAACACTTAAACGTAACACTTCCAATTCATCTGTTTTCAGAAAGTGCTCTGACAAACAAATTATATCAGGGGACTCTAAGAGCGTAATCACCTCCAATTTACACAAAAACAATCTACAGTGCCAGATCTATTGGCTTGACATTAAACCTCTTATGCAATTACCGAACCGGAATTTGCAATTTATTATTTACAATTTTTGGGTTTAGGGAAACGTCACAATTCGAAAATGCTACATTAAAAATAACTTTGCTATCACACAAACCATACAACCACTCATATTTCGCAAAAATGTATTATTATTTATTTTAATTTTTTAGATCTTTGGGTTAGCCGGGAAATCTATCGCTCCTATGCCAGAACTTCAGCTCGTTTGTGCTAATTCCGAGTTAATTGATCCGAGTACGTCTATAATGATGTTTATAGCCATTTATATTACTCCTTGGTCTGTCCCGGATCCAAGCGAACTTTTGAATTAAGACTCTTATGCATACAAAAGTATATGTTAGTATATTTTTATTACATATAATTGCGCATTTTTAATCATAATTGTTGTTCTTTATTTAATATTATTCTTTTCTTCTTTTGTTTGAAAGAAAGTAAAAGATTTATCAGTGAATTTTTAATTGATAAAAGTCCGACCAAATATTTTGATCTTGTTTCTTTGCAATGCTACAAGGAAGGCTTCCAAAGTAATATGACGATTGTACCTGTCACTCATAATGAACTGGCTCAATTTTTCTTGCCTTTATAACTTCAACGTACAAGACAGAGGCCAGATTTAAAGGGGGATGGATGCAAGGTAAATAAAACCCTTCAACCTTGTAAAAATATAAAAGAAAAATTTGCATTTGATTCATTGAAACTTGTTCATTCTCCTTGCCTTAGTTTTCTTTCAGTTCACGTACATTCTTGGGAACGTTGAAAAAGGAATAGAAACACCTGGTAATTTAATAATTAAAATTAGCTAAACAACTATACCCAATATTATATTTCAACGTTAACATACGGAAATACGTCCCAGCTTTTCACTTAGGAAACTATGAAAGTAATCCTAGTATTTTTACCTATTTTGAAACAAGTATTTTTAAGAAATAAAAGGGTCCGTGTCCCCCAGTCTATAAATGGAACAAATTATACCGTTCTTTATACTCAGCAAGAAAGTTCCATGTGCAATATATTTCGATGATCAAAAGAATCCTATAAACAAGGCAAATTAGTTCGCAATTCTACAATTAATTTTGGGTCAACTGTCCGAACAAACTAATTTTTTGAATGAATGTCATATTCAAACTGTCAAACTGCATAAATGAATGTCATATTAATACAAACTGTATAAAAAATACATATGTTACAAGTCCTAGCAATGGCCACAATCTTGGAAAACAGTTTGCAGGATTATGCATGTTTTTCACGTATTCTTTGAATTTACATTAAAACCATAAATGACGCGCAAAAGAGTGAAAATTATGTTTGTTGAGGATAAATAACTGCAAATATTATTAAGTGTTAAAAAGGTTTTAATTTAAGAATTTTAATTAGAAATAGATTCCATTTTTCATTATATACTAGTTATAAATTTTGACTTTTCCTTCCGCCTCAAGTGCGAAAAATGAAAAGCCCAAATAATTAAATGACAATAACAAATCCATCGCTATTTTATAAAATAAAGATGACACTTTTATCTACAACATAATCCCAAAAAGGCAAAAACTGTTCCTATAAAAACTTAAAGTTAAAAATAAATAAATAATAAGTTAATAAATAAATCTATATTTTTCTGCACATTATATGCGGACTAATCTTTATCCTTTCATTCCTATTAAAGTATATGCCACATACAGTGTATTTAATGCATGCAATACATCTATATAAAAAAATAGGCCGCATGATCACTTAAAATACTTGCTAAAACACTCGTAAAGTACTCGTAAAATACTTGAAGTAACCTTGCGTTTAGCATAGTTATTTGCGATGAAAACAAAAGCTTGCGCCATAGGGCCAGATTTGATTAAAAACAGCGGACAAGCCTTTGTTTTTGCTCCTACACTTGTTAGAATGGACGGCGTTTTACAAAGGATCTGAAATTAAATATTTAAATATTGTCATGCATTGAAGTTTATGCTGTAATGAGACATTTTATAGTGAGGTAGCATTTTGGTCTCTAATTACAGTACATAAATAGAATCTATGTAATTAATAGGGAAGCATGATATTTGTGATCTCTTTTTCTCTTAGCCTGGAGGCACGGCAGGAAAAATGCAAGCACACTGATAGAATTGTATTTTCCTGTAGATGTGCACGATCCCATTAAAATTTACTATGGCTTTTTTTAGAATTGAAGAAAAATAAATTTGAAATCATAAAAAACAAGGGCAGATGAGTTGTCTTGTTGGTTACAGAATAGAAAGAAAATAAAAACAAATGCAGTCACATGTTTTATTGGGGCAAAGAGTAAAAACTATCCAATGGTAAAAACTAAATCCAAATACTTTCTAGTTGAATTGTTAATAGCAAGTGGTGTCTTTTAATAATTGTTCGTACCAATATCTGTCTATTATTTTAAGTAATATTACTTGAACCTTTTATTGTTCAAAAATAATTACTGAAAAAATTATGAAAGCGTCATTAAATCAACTAAACAGCTTAATAATTCTAATTCAAGTTTCAAGAAATTGAAACCGTGAATTTCACATGATCTAATTTGTAAAATAAGAGAAAGAGATAAATTAAGTAAAACCATAAAAACAACCATTTAATACAGATTTAAAGAGCCGTTTCCACGCATTGAAAAATGAATTAAAATTTGAAGCAAGCCAAAAACAATTATTATAAATTATAATTTGATTCTAGTAAAGGTCTAGAATCAAAAAATAACCCTAAACAATTTAGGAGTGTTCTTAATGAGTTAGCTGGCAGGGGTGTAAAAAGGACATTTTTCGTCTGACAAAATTCACTGCAAACAGATCTAACACCGACTCAGACATTGACATGAGACAGCAGGTGGCAGGCAAATTTAATAACTACTTTTCTCACGTTGGACCAGACTTAGCAGCAGCAATAGATTCGGGCAGGCCACCTGTAGTTGGCGACGCTGACTACGCTATTAATTCCGTCCTCACTGAGTGAGGCTCACTCTGCGCACTGTGACTGAGCAAGAACTGTTTCACTATGTGACTAGTCTACGGGGAGGCTCAGCTCCGGGGTATAATTGTGTATCAGCTACTGCTTTACTGAGGGAAAACTGGGAGACTTTAAGACGACCAATTTTACACAGCATTAATATGAGTATCCGAAGCGGTGAGTTCCCCGATGCCTTTAAAGTAGCAAAGGTTGTTCCCCTCTACAAAGCAGGAAACATCACGGCTACCTCAAACTTTAGGCCAATATCGTTGATGAGTGTGTTCACTAAGGTCCTTGAAAAAATAGTAAAATACCAATTAAATGACTATTTAAATAAATATAGCATTTTAACTTCTCGGCATTTTGGTTTTAAAAATTCAATAAATATTAATGATGCACTGTTTGAAGTAAATAAAGATTTAAATATTGCAAATAATGAATGTAATCGGGTCATGTTGGTATTTTTTGATTTAGCAAAACATTTGACTCAGTAGACAGATAAATCTTCCTTAAAAAACTTGAATTGATTGGCATTAAAGAATGGTTTGAATCCTATTTTCAAAATAGAAAGCAGTTTGTGACAATTAACGGCGTTAGTGGTAATTTAGAACGAGTAGACTACGGGGTGGTTCAAGGAAGTACGTTGGGGCCTTTACTATTCTTAACATACATCAATAACCTTGTTGAATTGGATATTAAAGGCAAATTTTATCTCTTTGCAGACGACACCTTTGTAATGTTTAAGGGGAAAGATTGGAATCACTTTTTTTCTGATGCTACAAGAGATATTTCTAGGATCAAAAAGTGGTTTGATCAAAATGTCCTCACCCTAAATGAAGGAAAAACGTAATTCATGCAATTTCCCTTAAGAGGACCTGAGGACACATTTATTTAACAACGATCTGAAAATCCATTCATGCGGAATTTTTCCAAACGATGTGTGTGACTGCCCTGCGATCGAAAGAGTCTAGAAGTACAAATATTTGGGAATAATAATTTATTCTAAACTTTCGTGGGTCGATCATGTCGCTTATTTGAACATGAAATTGAGAAAATCCATTTTTGTTTTCCATCAGTTAAGCCAAGTTCTTGACATTAAGGAAATCAGAATAGCATATTTTGGATACGTCCAGTCTGTTTTGGAGGAGGGAATAATTGTCTGGGGTTGCGCATATCACAGCATTTTGCAACCGTTAATCGTCACAGAAAAGGCCTTAATTAAAGCAGCCCTGGGCAAGTGTTGTCGCTAGGTTCGTTGACTGCTAGTTTTGACCTACAGATAGACAATGACGTGGCAGCTGATCCGAGGATCGCCTGCTTGTTTGGCTGGATGAGGGTGAGAGGTGAGAGAGTGTGTGTGCGTGTGAGCCGTGGTATGCGAGTTGAATGTGTGGGCGCGTGTGTTTGCGTGCGTGCGTGTATCTGAATGTATTATCAGTTTTCAGTGATTAATACACAACAGTAAAAAACTTGGGAGAAGTTTGTCCGTCTGTCTACTAAAAACATTTCTTTTTTGTCATTCAGATATATTCACCATTTATTCATCCTATTAATTTTCTTATTTAAACTTCCGCCAGTCTCATTTAGTCATATAAGTAATTTTTTTTTTTTTAATTTAATAATTAATGAGTAAACAACCCAATTGAAAATAAATTAAAATCTTTGAGCAATTTTCAAAAATGCCAAATAATGACTCATCCCCACACACGGATTTTTCTATGTGGGGATATATTTCGCTTAAATATCAGTAATAATTAATTAAGTATCTTTGTAATTAGCATTTTAAGTACAATTCTGTGAACCCTTGTATGAAATTGAAAAAGCGAAATAAACAATTTTTGATTTGATTTGATTACACTTTCCTTCTCTCATGACTTCTTATAACATTTTTAAAACAATTATTAGGTGGTCAGGAACTAGTTTTAGTCTTGATAGAGCAAGTTAAACTTAATAAAAGTAGGAAAATTATCAAAAAATTCACGTTCGTACATTCGTTATTACAATAACTTTAGACAGTTCACTTTTTGATTGATAAGATCGTGAATTGTACGGGTGTCAACCACTCTTCTAATTAGAAATGTGGTTTCCTTTAAATGTTTTCCCTGGCTATAAGTAAAAATTATAAAATCCTAAGGATTAGTAGTGATAAATAAGTATCCAAAATTTAAATTGTATCTATTATTATACTGTGCTATTTAATACTTTCAACAACAAATTATATTTGTGGGATATATAACACAGTAGTAAACTTATTTACGTGAGGGCTTAAATTAAGCATTTTCATACTATATAGTTGAAGAAATCTGATAAATTTCAAGACCTCATTTGGTTGATTGATTTATCATGATCTCCATGACCATGATGTCCATAACCACAGAGAACATACTCATGGACTTTCTGTACGTTCTCTGCGCCATAACACTGCTGAAATGAAATAAGTGCAGTGTATTTAAAGCAAACTATTGGCTAGTTATAATTTTTTGACTTAGGTTTAATATGGTGAAAATGTAAGTAGCATCTTATTGAGTGAAACAAATTTGCTTATTTCATTTTTTTTGTTTCGGATGTAATTAACTGAGCTTAAAAGAAGTTTACTCTATTAGGAACTGGAAAATATTGTCACGTCTAATTACTGAGATATTCGTCACATACCAAGACGGTACCTAGAGGTGATAAGCAAGTATTTTCAGTTTATCTTAATTTAAATAACCTTTAGAAAGACCTATTAAGATAAATGGCATATGAAAGTGATAAGTCGAGTATATGCTGCCTATCATTTTGTGGCAAACGAAGCACAAAACACACAGTTCTTTGATTGAAGAAGATAAGAGGATTTACTTTATTGCTAAGCAAAAATAATCTTTTAATGGATCTTGAATGTACCAACAATTTTTTCATAACTCAAACAGTTTTGCATGCAAGAAATCTTACTCATAAGAGTAACAATTTTTACATGGAATAATCTATCTTATCTAAATAAGGACTCGTCATTATAATCTGAATCTAAGATTCTGAAGGTACTGTTGGCCTTTTACGAGTTTACTTTGTGTGAGCATTTGGTTTTTTTCTATAGGGTGTCCGGAAATCATGGTGAAATATTTAAATATTGGACTGTAAAGGTGAAAATAAGAGGAACAGCTTATATAAACGTAGCTTCTAAGGTGCTTTGTTTTGCGACTGGGTATATTTCTGGTAGTGTTTCTTTACATATTAAATAATATCTCACGAAAATCAATACTAAATTCAAACCTGGTACATGGATGACGACTTTAACGCCTATTTTTGTAAGAAGTATAAAATTTATATTTTGTACAATGGTGACTTTTTTAACAAATATCTTAAAAACCATAAATTTCAGAGAAATATTACAAGAGACTAAAAAGTTAAAAAATGTAATCCAACTAACACTGATAATGAAGTTATGATCATCAGAGTACTTACAGAAATAGAACATTTTCCAAAAGAAAACATGTTTCTTTAGTGCGCGCTATATGAAATTTGTATGTTTTTATTCGTATAAAAACTTGTTTTCTTATTGTCACATCTACAGCCATGTACTAAAATACATTACCATAATTTTCTTAGATCCTGTATTACGATATACATACACAAAACTGCCGTCCGTCAGTCCGTTTTTTGTTATATATAATCCAAAAACGGTTGACTCACTCAATTACTGATCACAGTTTCTTAAGAGTTATAAGACCTTGGGGCATGACAGATATTTTCTATAGGCTCTAGATGCGTACTAAAAAGGATTTAAACATATTCTTTCTCAAAGGTTTAAAGAGGGTATATTAAAAAAATCTAAATGACAGCCATTATTCAGCTTTGAAAACTTATAAAGGCTTCTTTGATAATGAAACTTGGCTCAAATATTCTTTATAAGCTCTATATACGTACTAAAAAAGGATTTTGAAATATCAACCCTTAAACGCTAAAATAGTGTATATTATAATATTCAAAATTATGGTTATTCTAGTTTTTTAAACAATGGTATGAAGGTATATGGAAAAGATTCAAGGGATAAAGAGTAAAAGAGGTCAAAATACAGTTTACTAAAAGAATAAAATTAACATTCCTATTGCGGCCAACTGCGATATATTTGTCAAATGCCACTTAGGCAACTCGCATTTTGGTCTTCGGACCACCCGGAGCACTCAAACTAGAATCTTGAAATTCTGCATTGACTTTTATAAGCATCCACTGAAATATCACAATTTTTGACTTTTTAACTTTGTTTGGACTATTTAGAAGTAAAACATATCAAAATTCCCCGCCCTTAGCCCTTGAGCCGGCTGGGCTGGAAGGGCCTAAAGGTACAATTTTTGGGTTTTTCCTAAATATCTTGAAAACTATCAACTTTTAGTGTCCCCTAATAAATTTGAAAATTAAAGAAAATTTTCTTACAGGAAATTTAATTTTCTTTAATTTTCAAATTTATTAGGGGACACTAAAAGTTGATAGTTTTCAAGATATTTAGGAAAAACCCA
The DNA here is from genome assembly GCA_035578135.1 of Flexamia atlantica. Taxonomy (NCBI): domain Eukaryota; kingdom Metazoa; phylum Arthropoda; class Insecta; order Hemiptera; family Cicadellidae; genus Flexamia; species Flexamia atlantica. The sequence continues at coordinate 27,550,578 of JAQJVK010000001.1, forward strand.
AAAGTTTTACCTTTAGGCCCTTTCAGCCCAGCCGGCTCAAGGGCTAAGGGCGGGGACTTTTGATATTTTTTACTCCTAACTAGTCCAAACAAAGTTACAAACTCAAAAATTGTGATCCATGCAATTCCCTCTATACCTCTTTTTGAGCATTCATTGCCTGGACTATATGTATCAATTTAAAAATTGTACTATATTTACGGTTACATTTCAAAATAATAATTTGTTGCAACTGTTGTCTGATTCGTAACATTTCCTAATTTTGAGGGGAAGAATTATAGAGGAACCGTTACACCTTCTTACTTCAACCTGGGGTGGAAAAACTAGCTGCCACCATCTTAGGTGTGTGATTGCACGCTCAGAAAACAGCACAGATATACATGATTATGAGAAATCGGTCTATTTGTTAATTTTGAAAAATGCCCGATATTACATACATTAATTTATTAAGAATGAGTTATCCTTTAAGCGGACAAAGCCGCGGGGATCTGCTAGTATTAGTATATATATATAAATAAATAAATATATATATATATATATATATATATATATATATATATGTGTGTGTGTGTGTGTGTGTGTGTGTGTGTGTATGGGTGTGTGTCTGTGTATTCCATAATACGTTCCATTAACTAATACAGTATTGTTTTTTTTTATAAAATTTACCAAGGCGTTAGCACACCATTTTTTCATTCCAAAAATTAATGGTGAATTTTTCTTTAATTTGGAAAACTAAACAGGATCAGAAAATATATTTGAGTTCAAATTTGTAAGACTATACAAATTTAACTGTTCAAATAAACAGAAAATTCAAGTTACCATTTTAACATTTTGATAATAATACATACTTCTCTCTTATTAATAAAACTTTCTCGCAAGGAAATTTTGTATTTGCTTTCAAGAGTAAAACCTTTTTTGATAACGATGTGCACTTTCCAACAAGTACCGCCAAAGGGTGTGATATTGTACTCCTTATAACGAATACATGAGATGCATACTTGAAAGAATGGTGGGTGGATCCTTCGCAGTTTCGCTCTCTATATTGCGGCGTTTATTATGCTTTAATTTTTTGAAAGTATTTCTTAGAAATTTCCTTTTTTTGGCATCAAAACCAAAGTGTTGGTACTAATTGTTAAATACAAACTATTAATTAATTATCCTTAGGAAATTTCATTTATTTGTGTGTTCCAAGACAAAAGTTGATGATTAAAAATTGGAGGAGGCCTTCTGTGGGCTAGGAAGATTATCTGGTAGTAAGCCTCTCTCAAATCATTATTGGCGATTACGCTTTGTAAGCTGATTTGGATTTGACTCTACTGGTAAGTTTATACTCGAGTGTAGAGTAAACCTGTTTGATGAATTATTGAACCTGTAACAAGAGGCTAAGTTCGTTCCAGAACGGTTTAAATGTTTTAACAATGTGGAATCGCAAAAATCATGAGACCTACGGTAACAGCTTCTTCCCTATAGGGGAAATTCGCAAAAAAGTATGAGGCTAAATGTAAACACTATCCTTTTGCAATCCATCACCAGAAAACATTTACACCGCATAATTTTGTTTAAGATAATTTGAGGTTTGGTTCGCGGCAACGTAACCGACTAACAATTTAAGTGTTTTATTTTTTATGTACAACTCATTCCACGCTTACATTTAAGTTTTTTATAATAACACATTTAAATTATTAACTTTTGTAAAAGCCTAGAATAGTTTAAGCTAAGTGATAAATGAGTGATAAGTAAGGTCAGATACTTTTTTGAGATACCCTGTAGATAAAATGTTTATCGTTTTGCTGTGTAAAACCCCTGGATAAACAACAATATATAAATAATTTTAAGCATTTCATATGAGATAAGAAATATTTAGGTATTTTAAGTACAATGAATTATTCCTATTTATTATTAAATTCATTACAAAACAAAAGATATAAGTGGCTAAGCCAGTTCTGTTAGGCTAGTAATAGTGGTCTGTATGGAGTTTAAAACGAAAAACTTAGTAATATTAAACGTTCCTGTCGTAAATTTTATTGTAATATTGTTTTGTTGACCAAGTAAAAGGATGGAGTGAATACTACAGAGTTAATTGCGACTCATTACTTTGATTAAAGTTAAGCAATTTCCTCGAGCGGATTTTGTTCTAGTAAAAGTAATTCCGACAAATAATTCCACTCTTCTCGTATTTTAATCAGCACTGTCAGTTTTAAAATTGCTGTTTAGAGGAGATTAACCCTGTGAAAAAGAAAATTTGTACTCAGTTGTTTTAATCGCACAACATTATCAAGCTCTTTTAAATTATGATAATGCGATTTCGACATTTTTACAAGTGCAATAAATAGTTGAATATAACTTAGAAAAGACAATAATAAAAGGTTAAAAAATTTTACCTTCCGTTGTTATATTTACATACCGAAATATGTCCCTCAACTTTTTTGATTTGGTTCTACTTATATTTGAGGGAACCTATGATTCGTCAGGAAAATCTGAAAGAATAATAATTGTTAAATTATATAACCTTAATCGTTTGCGAAATGATCATGCTATTTCCTATTATATATGATGCTGCACTAGTTGGTTCTGGCAGTGCAACGTGTTTGTTTGTTGTTGGAAGAACATTCGAAACTTCCAATGATTTGCCTAACTGCATTCGACGAGTAATTCAAGGATTTTACCGTATTTCCTGGTAGCGAACATTTTAAAGCATTTCACTTCAAATATTTTTATTAAATTTTTTTTTTTATAAATATTTGAGTGTCTAATATTTAGTAGAGGGATGCAATGTGAACTTCATGGAACATAAAAATTCATGGCTACGTTAAGCCGTTTTGTTTTTCGTAGAAAAAACAATTATAAAATATTAGTATAGTATTGTAAAAGTAATTTTTAATTTCCAATATTTTATATAAATTTGCAAACTCCATTCTAGATAACGTTCATGGTAACTACGTTGTAAAGGGGAGATTAATACTTATTTGTAAACTGAGAACATTCAATCAAGAGCTATGAGTAACACCTTTAACCATAACTTTTTTAGTTCTAGATTGTTCTATTACTGATAAGTTAGGTAGGTCCAGAAATACACAAAGACAAATTTGTGTCCTGTGGGAGAGAATAGCGGAATATAAATTTAATATTTTTCAACGATTTCTATAGTTGGAAGGCCAACTTCATAGAGTTTTGAGTAAATCTATGGATATTTAAAGCACAATATATTTTTTTTAACTGAACCCAAATCTTTATTTTATCAGTGAAGGATTACTCTCCCCGAAGATCCCGGATTTGACCCCACTGTATTATTTTCTTTGGGGATACATAAAAAGTAAGGCCTACGGAAGCAATTCACAGGATAATCAGCACTCAAAATAAACTAAACAATTTTGATACAAGAAATTCAAAAAGGTGTTTTGCAAAACGTGTTCAGGAATTTGATGGAGAGTGCACAACTTTGTAAAAATGGGAATGGCGGATCGTTTGAACACATAACGCAAGCTAAATGTTATCAGACTTACATAATAGGTTTTGTAAAACAAAAAGACTAACAAAACAATACTCATTTCATCTTTATATGTGCATTATTCAATCTTAAAAATGGGTTGCGTTAAAAAAACACCCTGTACTAGCTGTCTTCTTATGGTGAAGTCAATTGATTTCGTTACAGTATACAACAGTAAAAATATAGCTTCAAGTTATTGTTATTCGTTATCTAAAAATTACAATTTAACTGAGGCTACACCCAAGAGGCCAATTTGGGTGTAGTTTTTTGTAAATTTCGAAATAGTCCAAAGAACTAAATAGAGGGTTTTTAAAATAGAGGGTTTTTATTGATACACAACATCTTAAGGAACAATCAGTATATTGATGGCTAACTTAAAAATGCACTTTTTGAAATTTATAACTGTATCAGTTATCTGTACCAAATAAAATCTATGAATATAGGGCTAATCTTACTTTGTTTGCTGGACACCAATTTTAACATCAGGAACTCATCTGAAACAACAATTTACTACCTAAGTTTAGTATTATACAATATAATATAATTGATTTTTAACATATAAATAGATCAAATGTACAGAAAGCAAAGTTAACGTTACAAAGTTATTTTTCAAATCTTAACATAATCGTTCCACGAACAGAGAATTGCTATATTTAAAAAAAAAAACACATCAAAATAGTTGAGAGTAGGCCTATCAATATTATTAAATAAAATAAATAAAAAGATCATTTTACTCGTGGACTAAATTCAACTTTCAAATTATTTTACTTTTCGTTATATTCTACAGTTTACAATTACAATGTCTACAAGCGTATTATAATTTCGGGTGCCAGTCATAGAATGAACGAGACAAATTTGCCGGCCAGAAATTATTTGAACTATCAGAGTGGTAATATAACAGAATGGTGAAAAAACTAACTTAGCTAATCTAATATTAAACATAATACATTTCTTTTTCTCATTAATATAAATCAGTACAAGGCTTAGGTTTTGTTCCTAAAATACAACCAAAATAGTTGTCATACTCTGAAAAAGAGGATAATGGTAAATAGCCCACGAAAGAATTAACATTAGGGACATAGTGAATAGCTCATAAGCTCAATTACTTTTGCTTGGTTAACTAATTACTAAGCTGACAGGCAATGTTGATGAGATTTATATAGAGTATTAAATTAATATTTAGCCTTGGTGTAACATCAATATTGCATTAATAATTTGTTCTTAGACATTTACCATGGTTACCATGCAATTTACCATGGTCCTCAGATATATCGACTTTGTCTCATTTCAAATGCATGTAACGTTCTAACCTCAAGTTACGTGTCACTGTCGGAATAGGAACTTCCCTTTCAATGATTATTATCATTCGCAGGATCTCTAATATAATCTAATATAGTACTAAATGTATAACTAACATTTTATCATAACGTTAAGTAATATTTTTGTTTAGCAAAATAAATATTCGAAACAGAGACAGCCAAATAAAACGTGGATGTTAATGAAAAACGTCTTACAACACTTAAAACTATGTTTTTACACTCATACGACTGCCTCTGACTCTCACTGGCTTGATGATGATTGGTGAGGCCAAAAGAAATCGTTCACCATTTTCCAAATTTTGTCTATATTTACCGTCTTGTATGTCAGTATAAGTGTAATTATAGGTTTAGGTGTTATAAGACGTTTTTATTTACATCCAGCAAATACAATAACACGTATCATGATAATCAAGACATTATCAAAATAAAAGTTGTACTATGCAAAAACATTTTTCACAAAATCTTAAGTTCTTGAGAGTCTTCAGGGGTCTCGATATTCGAGGCCCTGAGAGGTCTCCGAATTCACCTCCAAGCGCTGGATAAACAGCTAAAATAAAATCTGAGTAGCTACATGATGTCACATTTCAAATAAACGGTATCAGGAAACTGACACATACTTTCTCCCTTCAAGTCATTTAAAACCAGAAAACATTTAAAGTAAAATAAAACAAATTAACAATTAATCATCACACAAATATATGCCAAATTTTATCAAAATCGGTTAGTAAATAACGGAGATATCGGTTTTTGAATATTTGCCATAAGAATAACATTGGACAACGTACTGCATTTACCGCCAAACTAAAATATCAATTATCTTTGTAACCAGTTGACGTCGACTAATGTTTCAAAATACTAGATTATTTAGTTTTTCAAGCCAAATTTAATGGTTGCAAGTACATTTTCTTTAAAAGTTACAAATTTTGTGAAATTTGAAAAATATGAATTTTTTTAACTCTTAAACCCCCATAACTTCTGAACCTGAATTTTTACAGACATGCGGGTGGTGTCATTTTATTTGTCATCCTAAGCACTAAAAACCATGAAATTTTTATCAAAATCGTTAGAGCCGTTTTTGAGAAATTTGGATTTTTGTTATTTTTTATGGGTTTTTATAGGGTAAATACCCTTAAAAATCAAAAATTTAAAAAATAAACGGTATCAGGAAACTGACACATACTTTCTCCCTTCAAGTCACTTAAAACCAGAAAACATATTTAGTGAAATAAAACAAATTAACAATTAATTATCACACAAATATATACCAAATTTTATCAAAATCGGTTAGTAAATAACGGAGATATCGGTTTTTAAACATTTGCCATAAGAATAACATTGGACAACGTACTGCGTTTACCGCCGAACTAAAATATCAATTATCTCCGCAACCAGTTGACGTAAACTAATGATTCAAAATACTAGATTATTTAGTTTTTCAAGTCAAATTTAATGGTTGCAAGTATATTTTCTTTAGAGGTCACAGATTTTGTGAAATTTGCAAAATATGAATTTTTGAACACTGAAACCCCCATAACTTCTGAACCTGAATTTTTACAGACATGCGAGTGGTGTCATTTTGTTTGTCATCCTAAGCACTAAAAACCATGAAATTTTTATCAAAATTGTTAGAGCCGTTTTTGAGAAATTTGGATTTTTGTCATTTTTTATGGGTTTTTATGGGATAAATACCCTTCAAAATCAAAAATTCAAAAAAATGAAAAATACGACTGGAGATACCACAGCTTTATACCTATATGCCAAATTTCATGAAAATCGGACCTCTGGTGTCGTCTCTAGCTTTGTTTACATCCACACACACACACACACACACACACACACACACACACACACACACACACACACACACACACACACACACACACACACAGACAGACAGACACCACGCCAAAAACCACTTTTTTGGATTCAGGGAGCACTAAAACTAATATATCCACTGACAACTCAAATTCGAAAATTTTGACGAAAACAATACTTTCTCCATATACTATGAATAGGGGGGAGAAAGTAAAATGAAAAATACGCCTGGAGATACTACGGCTTTATACCTACATGCCAAATTTCATGAAAATCGGACCACTGGTGTCGTCTCTAGCTTTGTTTACATCCACACAGACACAAATACATCCATACACACACACACACACACACACACACACACACACACACACACACACACACACACACACACACACACACACACACACACACACAGACACACACACACACACACACACACACACACACACACACACACACACACACATACACACACACACACACACACACACACACACACACACACACACACACACACACACACACACACACACACACACACACACACACACACACACACACACACACACAGACACAGACAGACAGACACCACGCCAAAAACCACTTTTTTGGATTCAGGGAGCACTAAAACGAAAATATCCACTAACAACTCAAATTCGAAAATTTTGACGAAAACAATACTTTCTCCATATACTATGTATAGGGGGGAGAAAGTCAAAATGTGCAGGCTCATTGTTATATAAATAATTACTGCAACAACTTCGAACTTTTAACCGCTGTGCACCACTTTATAGACAATGATCAACGATGATTTCCAAATTGTAGTTAGTAAGTGCTAATAAGACTGTAAGATTTCACTCAGTAAACATCGAATAAATTATAACTACTGTAGTACTTTAAAAAAAAACATCTCTTCATTAAAAAAATACTCACTTGCTTATGTTGCAAACTTTATTTGGGTATACCCGGCCAGTTAGAATAATATCGTTTGAATAATATATAGTATTTAGGCGGTAAATGTGTTGCCACTGACGAGACCATCTGATTGGGCAGCGGCTATTGACCCAGTTCGACCGTTGGCAGTTGATTGGATCAAAGTCTACCCACTCAGTTAGTGTTAAAATACCAAAATTAAAATGTCTGAAATTGTTCACTTACATCGGCAGCAGTATAACTTTACTGAATTTGAGTTTTTTTTCTGGGGAAATTACTTTCAATCATTCATTCAAAGTTTATAATTTGAAAAAAAATATTTATTAAAATTCAAACTCTTCATTCAAAATATATTTTCCCCGACCTGCTATGTTTAGATGATTTTACTCTTTGCAATGGGTGAGTAAAATAATTACTCACTCACCTTTACGTAGCCAGTAGTAGTGAATACAGTATTATTAGAACTTATTATATTGATTTAAGTTGCCTGACTGAATTTTCATATATCTAGGGTAATTAGTCTTAAACGTTTAATATAGAAGAGAGTGAAAATGTTGAGTATGTGATATGAATTTAAATGTATAGGTCAGTGTTAAGATATGGACTTTGTCCATTGGGAGACAAAGTAAACCCATGAGAATAACATTGAAATAAATAATTCAAAAATTAGAACGCCTTCAAATTTCCACGCACACATGCAATTATGTTTCAGCTCAACGAAGTAGGCGCTAACAGCTGATTTAGTGGCAGGAATAATCAAATAAGATTAACATTAACAACAATCAGCTGTGAGAAGGTCTAGGAATTGAACATTTAAGAAAGTTGTAACAAAATCAGCTGATTGTTGGTGCATGCATGGTTGCAGCTATCCGGATACAGAATCGCCATTTGCAGAATGAAATAAAATTGAGGTGAAGGGAAAATTTGGGTACTTCGAGAGTACGTTATCTTCATCATGAAAATTGTTGCTCTCGCAAGCACGGGCACCGACATTTCCACTTGTGAGACAATGTTGTACTTTACTCACTCAACACACGAATAACTATTGAAAATTACTAGATTTTCAAAATTACTTTTAACTGTCATGATTATTCAATTTAGATAGGTACTTTGTTCTTATTTTTGATTTAACAAAAGAAATAGTTGATTATAAAATGCTGAAAAGTCAGTCCATTTGAAAATTATAAATATTAATTTCTAATCAAATTAGAGAAAGTATCGTTCGTTATTAATAATAGTGATTATATTACGACTTTTTCGATAAGATGTCTGATCTAATCATTTTGCAGCAAAAACAAATCACTACAGCATTTGGCTGGAGCATTCACAAATTGGTGTTTTTACCAAGTGGCTGCACTGGGATTGATTTACGTGAAGTCCCCATGTTTGTTTCACTCCCGATAACTTATAGACCGACAAGACAAACTGCCCCCACCAATCATGAGTTTAACTTTAATAGAACAAAGTACCAGTAGCTACAGATATTCAATCAGTTCTTTAATTGATGTTCCTAAGAAATGTTCACTGTATCACGTATGAGTAAAAACTAAATGTTTGGTATTAAACTATCAAATTTATCAATGGGTTGTGTAAAAAATTTACAAACTTCTTCTTTGTCATCTGTTAAATTTATGCTTAATATCAGATTATTGAAAGAATATATTCATATACACCACACTAATATTATTAAAAAAGAAAAAAATCAACTAATACCTATTTGTTTAAGTGATTGATCTTAGCAAAAAAGGAAAAGTAAAATGTGTTTGCAATCGATGTGTGATGAAAAATGAGCTAATTATTGTAGGCTTAGTATTGACATCATGATGCATCGGACCTGTAAAACTATAGTTGTGATGAGTTTTATGAGTACTATGTTCATCGTACGATCTTTTTTTAAAATCGGTGATGTTTGATAGAAAATTAAAAATTTATCCCTTACAGTTGGTTTGAAAATCAGCCATTTCCTTATAATCTAAATATAAAATATATTCAAAACCATTAATATGTTTAATAGTTTTGAAAATATATTTTTTACTTTAAAAGACAAAATGGGGGACATTTTACTAATGAGGTGTTTTCGGGAAAAGTTACTCTTCATTCGGTTTCTTTTGGATCCCTAGACATTCCTAAGTTTTCGTACTGAATTACGGGACACCCTGTACATCCTGAATCCTAATTGCATTTTGGCACACTAAACAGTGTATGGCTAAAGGCTGTAAAAATAAATATATTCAATGCTATAACAGTAAATTTAATAGATATGATGTAAAACTATTCAGATATCTCCTGTTCTTAAAGAAATTGATAATTTAAAAACTGACTGGATAAAACCTTTTAGCCAGTAGTAGTGAAGACAATTTTATTAGATTAGTAACTTATTATGTTGATTTAAGTTGCTTAACTGTATGTTCATATATCTAGTGGAATTAGACTACAACGCTTATTATCGAAGAGACTGAAAATGTTGAGTGTGTGATATGAATTTAAATGTACAGGTCAGTGTGAGGATATGGAGCTACGACGGGCCAAGTTACGACTCTCGACTGTGGTTTGCCCGAGGTCCATCCCAGCAGTAAACTACTTCCCCTCCTCTAATTGGATTACTCCTCATTTAACTCTGTTTTACTTAAGTCGAATTTTTATCCTTAAATTCCAGTACCGAATTTTGTCAAAAGCTACGCGTAAAACTAAAGTAACCAGGTTGTACGTTGTGCTTGGTAAGTAAAATAAATCATCTGAAAATCTCAGTAGCACATCCATAAATATAAATAATGTAATTATTTGTTTAAAAAGTATTGTTGGTGGATGATAATCTTATGTATTCATTTTTATTTTTCAGGAGATTAGCTATCTCTGAAAATGCAGTCTTTGCTGAGCTTTGTTTTGGTGTGGACATGTTCGTTTCTGATTGGTTGGAATGTGTACTCTTGTAATTTGTTTTCATAAAGTGCCTTGACTGATCTGACAGTTCTCTGTCGTAGACATTTTTTTTCAGTTCATCTTGGTTTTGTGATACTAATCTGGTCATGTTCAAGGTTCCTTTCCAACCGAAGACGGGATCAGATCCCAGATCACGAGAAGTCGTGAAATATGTTTTTTTATAAATCAGTGATGGCAAATGTCCGAAAAAATATTATATTCTTATATAATGTAATATTTTCATTTATCCTTTTTAAATACCAATTTCGGAAATAGATAATTAAGCAATTAAAAAATATAATACATATAAAATACACCAAGTATAATCAATTACAGTTACAACTAAAAAAATATTGGCAATCAATTAAGGACAGTGGACCGGAAACCAAATCAAAAATTACTAAATATTGTTAATATCAAGCTCAGAGTGTTCAAAAAATGTTCATTCATAGAAAGCTATATATTGTAAAAAAATTAGAAAGGTATATCGTAGTATATGTCTTTTTTTTGCGTAAGAAACATATTTTGTGCTCTATCTCATGCCAAGTGTGTCACATACTCTCCTAACATCTTTATATTAAAAATTACAAAAATTTAAATTAAATGTAGTCTATAAGTTACGATATACTTTATTGGCTCCCTTAAAGTCTTCCTGTTTTTGTGTTAGGTTGAGGGTTTTCATAATATTATTTTTTACTGTATAGACATTGTTATAGAAACAAAACTTTTATAAAACAACGGTCGGCGATATTTCATGACCGCGACAGTTACGATGGACTGAAGTTACGGCGCTCATGTGCGGTTTGGCCGGGTCGCCGTCCATAAACTACAGTCCCTTTCAACTAATCAGAACCTAGTTGATTCTGAAACATTTTGTTAAAAGGTCTAAATCGTTTTATTTTCATTTTTATAATGATAACTATAAGCATTATTTGAACTCGGGCTTTTACGATTGTTAAAGATTACGTTTTAATTTGTGTTTTTTATTCCGTGGAAGTGATTTTCTTCATCGCATGAGTTGAAACATTGTTGCTAACCTAATACTTTTTTTGGCGTGATTTCTCAATCTTAAAATTTTGTTTTTATATTCAATTTTATCTTCCTGGATAATACCCACGTTTTTTCAATAACGTTCATGATAGTTATCAATCTGACTACTAGCAATTTTTTCATTTATTTTTTTTATTTCCTTTTTTTAGTGTTGAAACCACACTACGTTTCGAGAGGTATTGAAACTGCTCTTATTTTCAAGTGACCCTGCATAAAGTTATATTAACCTACTTATTTATATTCAACCTACATTTTTGGGGTTTTTACACACAATTTATATCCAACATTCTACAGCAAGAAATCTCACCCACACAAAACTTCATACAAAAATTATTGAACATAATACATAATATACAGATAAGAAAATTAAAACAAAAACATATACTTACTAAAGGCAATTCCTCCAAGCTGGTGGCGACACAACACGCACACAAACCACTTACATTCACACACGCTATTCGAGCAACCCCGGAGAGCAAATGGAGGGGGAGCGGCCGTACCAGGGGCACAAGTCAACCTCAGCCAAGGGCACAAGTACAGCAAATCCAAAAAAATGTGCATCCCGCATCGTAGTTACAGGTGGGGAACAGGACACACAACTCAGCCAGAGTTTCCTTCGAGGGAACATAGTGTAGTTTAAACACTAGAAGCGAAAGGAAAGTCCAATAAATTAAATACTAATTACAAATCCTTCGCTATTATCAATTTTAAAAAAATTATTTGGTCAGCCACTGTACAATGCATCTTTTTAACGATAATGGTTTCCTAGTTTAAACTTCTATGGAGTTTATTTCATTTAGTCAGAGTCACTGTGCGATACATGTATTTTACGATGATGGTTTCCTAGTTTAATTAATTTAGATATGATTTTTTTATTTCACCATACTTAGTATAATAGTGTTTTCCGTGGAGTCAAATAAATACATAAAGTAGTAATGAAACAATTATTGACTTTAATGATATAATTTATAATTAATTAGTATTATCTTGATAATAATCACATCCCCACTCATTTTGAAATGTATTTAAAAAAATATATTTCATAACGAGAATAGAAAATGAGACTTTATATTAGAGACCATATGTTTAAAGTGAAAGATTTATCGAGCATTTCATGTAATCAAGAATACGCATAACATTGTTTTGAACTAAATTTTTCCCTACAATTTGTTGCAACTCATTACGGTGTATTGAAATCAGCTGCATTTGTTTATTTGTTTCTATTGGACAAATATGAAAGTATGCCCTATTTTGGCTACCTATCACTATTGCAATAAAAACAAAAAAATTGTTTTTTATTTATTTTTTATATTTACAGTATTTACAATTTTTTATATTACAATTTTGTGTTTTAATTACAATAGTGATGAGCATCCAAAATAGTGTATACTTAGAAAACTCCATCGCAAATAAAACATACCACCAAGAATTAAATATGAAAGCTATGCAAAATAATTTTTCACAGAAAACGATCGTTTTCTCACAAAAACCATGTACAGATGATGTTTCACAGAGAATAAACACACAACGAAAACTGATGATTTCACAGTAGTACAGTGAAATCCTTATTAATTCAGTTTCAAAAGTAATTTTACTGTTTTATCCAAAAATCAAACAAAATTATGAACTAAATATAATCATAATTATATCAGTATCTTAATTGGTGATAATTGGTGTGACCAATAGAAATTAATTGCAATTTTCCATCTTTTATGTGTATTTACTGTTTTGTATGTGAGTACAGTTGAATTATAAGTGAGCTAATATTATCAGTGTTGTAAGACGTCTTTTATATCCAAAAAGATTACACGTATCATGATAGTCAGGAAGTTATTTAAAATTATAATATACACATAAATAAAAAGGAAAGATGTTATTTAACGTACGCTTGAAAATAATGGCAGGAAAGTTATTACTTGCAAAAATAAAAGCGTTGATGTAGACAGTTAATTAACAATTGAAGGATTTGTTGATTAAGGAACATTGGTATCAGCCAGAGGACAAGGAATAATTTTTAGTTGCTTAAACCACCGTTCGCGGACAGTAATAAATTGGTAGATTAACAGAATACGATATAAGAGAGGAAAATGTTCAGATAAATAAAACTTACTTATCAAGCATTTTTGTTCCATTAACAGAATTATAACTCAATAACGGCTATATCAGGAAAATATCACTTGACGAACTCTACCCAATACAATTACGTTTAGGTTCACTTGCCTTTATTCTGTACATTGAACAAAACCATAAATAAAACTCTATTATTACGATACATTCATCAAAATTCAAATTCAAACACTGAAATGGGAAATTGTTGGCATTCAAGCAAGAAATGGTTGATGAAACATTATTTTAGGTTCACTTAACCCTCTAGGACCTTTTGCAGTGAATTTATTTCATAACTGTAGCTGTATTTAATAACTGTAGCATGTACGATTTCTACGAATTGAACAGACCTAAAAAGATTTTCTTAAAAAGGAAAAGTGATTGAAGTAAATCTTCTATATTGGATGAGTCAACGGGAAAAACTGTTAACCTATAAATGGCAAGAAATCCTCCCCCACCATTTCGCATACAAAGAGCTTTTTAAAAATGTTTTGTATCGATTTATCTACAGGGTGTTCCAAAACTTCAGGCCACAGGTTTACATCTTAAAATGTTCTTATGTAAATCTAAAGCAAATTATGTGTGATTTTAAATGTTTTGCTGAAAGGAACATTTTGACGAAAACAGTGCTAAATCATCTCATTCCATTTCAAAATTGCGGCCATTTTGTGAAAAATATAAATTTATGTTTACAGACACCTCTGTATTTTCTAAAACATTTTTCGATTCTAACTCTAAAATTTTCGTCCCTCTTAACACCGTTTTACTATATAATGTTACATGACAAAATTTCCACATTTAGAAAATTTACATAAGTACATACATAATTTAAAATAAATTTTTGGTAGCCCTGAAATAAATATGTCAAGTAGCAACATATTCCCAATAGATTATAATTAAGAAGCTCTTGAAAATTCCTAAAATGTTGTCATTGAAAATAGATTTCTACGTTCTTTAAATTTTTACGTTATGGACAAAAACTCCATTTTACCCTATAAAGTGCATGTGAATTATGTAGAAAATAACACCAATGATAGTGATATCCATTATCTTTGGGTATCATTTCCTGGACCATTTAATAGTGGATACGCAAGTAACATGCACTTTTTTTTGGATAAGTGCGTTTTTTCGTACATGACTTAAAAACTAAATAAAATAAAATATTTATTTACTCTAAATATTTTATGCATTTTTAAGAGCATCAAAATGATATGCTATTTGACATAAATTTCTATGTAGTAATTTAATTTTCAAGCCCACTAATGTTTTCGAAAATATTTCTAGAAAATTTAGTTAATGTGAAAATGTAATTTTGAATCGGAATCAAAAATGACTGACTAGTGGTTTATGAAATACAGGAGAAAACATAAATGCATGCCCTTTTCTAAACATTTCACACAAAAAAACGCCATTTTTAAGTGGATTTAGATAATTTAGTTATGACCTTGCCTAAATGTCCCTTTTAGCAATACCTTCGAAATATGTGCAATTTTCTGTAGCTTTGTGGTATACTTCAAAATGGTATGCTTTGTGATGGGATGTTTTGAGATTCAAACTTGTGACCATTATTTCTGAAACACCCTGTATATAAATAGCAATGAATATATTTTGAATATTCATATTTTAAATTCTTCATGCGCGAAGTTGTATAAATAATGTTTTTCCCCTTTCTACGTTGAACCGCTTCCCCCTTGTTTAGGTGGACGGGTGGTCTGACTCGCCCTGTATAAAAATAAATCTACATTTCTATAGCCACAAGGTTCTTGAAAATGTGCTAGTTCAATAATTATTTTTTGTTATGTGTGTTATTGTTTTATAAAAGAAATTTTCCACCATAATCCAACGTCAGGACTCTGCCACATTGACCTTTAAAGTCACTACAAACATGCATCACTAGGTGGAACATAAAAATATTTTAGATCATGACTATCTTTTGATAAAAGAAAATGTAAATTTGAAAATTTCCCGAATTTGGAAACAGGATCCAGAGTAATATTTGTTTTTAAATTACTTTATTCGGCGCAGTAAAAGTTTTTTCGAGATGATTACTGTATATTTAAGATACAGAATTAGATATATAATCGAGAGGTAATTGTATCCATTATTGTTTCAACTTTGAGGTGTAGGTGTGTCACTCGACATGTTCGGTCTTTGATTTAGCTAAGTTGCACACATTGGCACGGATGACTGTAATGTATCCAGAAGATATGCCAACAGGAATATTACTTTCTGTGTCAAGCAATTGTTTGGGATAAACGAGTCTAGATCTGTCGTTATGCAATTCTACTCGTATGTTTACATTTGTTTTAAGTGTTTGGACATAATTTCATACAAATTGCTTTCAAAAGCCAATTTGGTCAAAAATATATTGAGACATTTTATAGAATGCAAAGCTAAATTAACAAAATCACGGATGACACTTCTGACAATAAGAACGACTGCTCATTAAATACAGCTTAGATGAGGCTATTGCTCTACACTGAGTATATGCTTAGTGGTGTAGACTGTACCGGACAGGTAAAGTTACAACTTTGTATTTAAAAACACTAAAATAAACAATCATATCTGTTTTTAATCTTTTTTACTATCCATTATCTTTAAATCTAATACATGGAAAAGACAGGACAACGACTGTCAGGTCAAGTAGTGAAATATTTAAACAAACGAATAATTATTGATTTAATGATTAGTATTATTAATGATATTATTAATGACTCTTGTAAGAAGAACACTCAATCCTTATTTTATAAGTATTTAGATGTTGACAATACCTACTCCAAGGATAATAGCGATTTTAACTATCAATAAAGAACTTATTTGAGCTCTTTGCTCCTAAAGTAAAGCTATATTAAGGTACATGTAGAGGTTAGTAATTTAAGAGCACACAATCTGTTTCAGGAACTTCCTCAGTTCTCAGAGATCATGTTCATTCAGTGCAAGTACTTTACATTTTCCAAACAAATTAGTACAAGGAAAACCACTTAGTCAAACAGATGTAATTAAGGTAATTGGATGAGCTTTAATCAAATCTGGCTCGCTGCTGTTGTTTGTGTTAGTTTTAGTTTAAAATAGATTCCAACTTATCTACTAAGATACCTTTAACGCCTATTTTGACGAAAAAAAGGTATAAATCATAATTGGTTAAATTCTGTAACTTTCTGACATGTTTTTATGGACTGACATATTTTTACCGTCTCCTCGAAAAAATCTCATTATTAAAGATATTTGGACTTAACATCGAAAGTCTTATTGTATGTGTCTTTGTTAACTTTTACACCCTATTTATAACGCTTATCAATTACCTGTATTGAATTAAAAATTTCCTTAATACATTATACAATAGTATAACGTGGAGCAATTAGATGGCAAAGACTATAATAATTAATTTTTCTATTTAAATTTTCTTCCGTACAGTCACTTATTTTTTTCGTTTCACCCCAATATAAGTTACTCATAAGTATATTCACAAACGAAAATATTTTACATGGACAAATAAGAAATATAATTTTCTAATAACGATCACGTAAAACACTTAAAAAGCACGGAAGAAGAGCACATGTGTCGCCATAGGGGACTCATGACTCATGTCATGTTCCTATGTTTGACGTGACTGTACCTCCTTTTGCATATTAGTCTTTCTCATAATTCTTTTACCTCTTTGCTTTACTTGCTTTTAAATTTAAGTTTCCAAGCCTGTAAATTATGTTATATGGTTTCCCAATTTCAAATTCTTGTAACTTATTTATACTATCAATCACCATTAGTGCAAATTTGAAGTTGTTTTTAAACACATTTTTATATTTGGTTAGCTGCAGTTACAATCAAACTAATGATAGCACAAACAGAGTAATATAACCGTTGAGTTAAACTGTGGACAACGACTGGTCTGACAAAAAAGCCAAAATATCGTTACTTTTTATATTACTCTTAGTGTTCTACTTAAACCAAGTTTTCTAATATAGACACAGGAACCATAAAACATTATATTGTTAGAGTAGTCCAGTCATGTTTTCTTTTGCTCTGATTAATTGAAATAAAAATGAAGTAGAAAAATAGCCGCAGCTATCAATTTCAGCTCTTCGAATAAAGTGTGTGTTATTAGAGTTGGGTAAATATTGAAGTTTAGAACTAAAAGAAAAAGGAAATTTTGCACTTAGAGAAATTATAAAAAACTGAGGGACAGGTTAGGTGACTCACCAGTATAACTACATTTTTTCAAGTGGGGTGAGGCATCATGGTCTTTCTTCCTCTTGATGGTTTAAAGTCAGCTGATTGTAGAGCTAGGCATAGAGGAAGAAAAGGTTTGGTACTGGATATGAAGGAGCATGAATGTATTAAGGCATTGGTACTTGGAAAATTAAACTGTCCATATTGCCACAAAAATATTTAACCATAAGTACTAAACCAATTGTCCACCAAAAATAAAAAGTTTTTCTTCAAATTTAATGCGCAAAATAGTAAATGTTAATGAAAAAACACATTTTAGAGCTCATAAATTGTATTGAAAGACAGAATTACTAAACAAGAACGTTGTGGACTACAACACGGTACTGAAACAATGCAAAATGAGCCGACCAATCTATAAATACTCTCCGAACAAACAAACAAATTTGATTGTTACGATAGTTATATACAATAGTAATCACTTCGACAATGTTTTGTTTTATTTCTCCCTAGGGGGAAAAAGAACTGCCTATGTCTTGCAAAGTATGCATTGAAAACTGCCTTTTCCTTAGCATAGTAACGGAATATTCTATTTCGTTGAAGCCAATAAATTGTGTCGCTAGAGCCTAAAATGACACTTCATTGGAACTACATTTTTACACACCGAGTTAACAAAATGAGAAAGTTCTAGAAAATCTACTTTTTAGCCATGTGATCGCGTGATAATAGTATATTTCATTACAAGGACCTAAAGTGACGCTTTTCGTACAAGGTCAAGTTTTACAACCGAGGCTGTAAGCCGAGGTTGAAAAATGACCGAGTAACGAAAAGCAGCTTTAGGTCCGTGTGATGAACTATATTTTTCGTTATATTGCTCGATACAATTCGTAAACTACTTAAGAAAACCAAAATGTTACAGCTTGTTTACCTTTAAAGATGCCTTCAAAAGATGCCACCGTCTTGTTCTTGCTATTTGAAGCAATCAGCTGATTGTTTCATTCGTGTTAGGGTAGACTGACAACAATGAACAACTATCGACGTATCGAACGCATTTAATAATCGATTGGTGAAATGAGCGAGTTTCACAAATTGATTGAACTGACAACAATGAATGTTTCGATTATTTGTAATCGAATGAATATTGTTCGATTATTACGACGTACTCGGCACTTTTTGACTTTTATAGTCCTAGGACTATAAAGAGTCAGCTGGTATCGAGTACATCAGCTTGTAATGTCTAGGAATAAAAAGAGTGTATTTAGGTCCGGAAAACATGCATTAAAAACATCTGTTTTTGAAGCAGTATAACGAAAAGTATATTTTTCGCCAAATCGCACAATATATTTAAAAACGAAGTTTTCAATGCTAACTACTTTACTTATTTACAAAACAAAGAGTTAAAAACTTGTTTATTAAAATTTTTCTCCTGAAATGGCTTATATCTGGTTAACTATTTGAGAGCTGACTGTTAAGTAAGTATCAAGTGAAACTAATACGACAAATGAAAATAGCTGCTCTGCACCTACCTCCTGTTCTCCCCAGTGTAGAAAAGAACTACTGTACACTCAGTACAGCTCCTCATGTAATGAAAAACGTTTCGCAGCAGTATGACGAAAACTAAATGTATTGCTTCTAGGAGATTCGATCTGTTTATTTTCAATCTGTCAACACCAAAAAGATGAGAATCGCACCTAGGTACATTGAAATGTGTGTTAGGAGGCAACAAAAAAGCCATTTATTAAAAACCATTATGTGTTTTCACTCAGTAAACCGTTTCAACGCATTCCGGTAAATTTTTATCCGATTCTCATTTTTATTATTTTTTAAAGTAATTTTTAGTAATTTGTTTGGTTTTTACAGTTTTTTCGCCATTCTGTTCAACAATTTAAAATGGACGCTATTTTTAAATTTAAAATTGGACCAAGTTGAATTTTTTTTCTAGAGTATGTCTCTTTTACCCTATACATATCGAGTTTTAATAACATCGGTTGACAAAATTTGAAGTTAAAAATTATTCTGTAAAAAATACAACATGGTGAATCTTTGTTAAACAAAGAGTTATGGAAAAAATGTATTCTTAATTTTCTTCTTACTTTGACCCATATAACCTTATTCCGGAGTTTTGCACTTACTTATTGGAGTGCACCCTGTAGTAACCCTGTCGTACAGGGTAGTCACCCTGTATATGATGATTAATAAAACCTATGTTTGTGAAGAATACAAAGTTTTAACTTTGTACTTTAAAAATTTTGGTTTTTTAAGAAAGCCTACAATTAATTTTCTCAGCTACTCTGTTCTACCTTTCACTAATGAAAATAGGGCACGTTAAGCCCACTTGCGGTACGTTCGGGATCACCCATGGGTGAAATGAGGTCAACAAATTTTACAAAAAACGTATATATTTTAAGAAGGTTGCGTTTGGATTTGTGACAGTGTATAACTACAGCAACTCGAAAACGGAAATGGCAGACATTTCCGCGGTTCTAACGTCACGGCAGACGCTTTGAAAATGGTCGATAATTTTTCCCTGACATATTTTAAGAAAGCTAATATTTGATATGTCAAAGTATACCACTATTGTTTGATGGAAACGGACATGGCAGACGTCTACCATGGTTGTGACGTCACGGCAGACTCTTTAAAATACAACTTAGTATAATGTAAAAGTATATGGCCAAAATCTTTAAATTATACTTTATAATAATAAGTGGCTGCTGTTAGTCATTATTGAGCCACCTCCACTTAATTTTGACCAAAAAAAACTTTCAGCCGTCATCGTGGATCCGCCATATTGAAATAAGATAAGTTATTTTAAATATAAAGATAGGACTGAAACACATAGTTTGGAACTAATTTTTTACTCTTAATTCAATTCTGCAGCCCGCTTTCAGATACACTGTTTATTTTTTATTGCTACTTTTTCAGGTTGTAAGATTGTAAGATGTAAGATGTAAGATTGCAAAATGTAAGATTGCAATATCTCAAAAGTTAACGGTCATAATTTAAATTGGGATTATTTAAAATACTTTAAAATCCCAAAGAACATGACTTCTGCGAAAATTCATCAGTGTAATGGGAGCTCTAAATATTTAACCAACACGATACAATAAAACAACTAAATTACATGAAAAATTACTACTAAGAAGCCAATAAAATTGTTCAAAATGTTAAATATGTATAACTGTTTAAAATGTTTCGGGTTGTTATGAACAGATCAAATGTAGAAAAACACATTATGAAAATTCGTTATGTAGTTCTGGAAA
The DNA here is from genome assembly GCA_035578135.1 of Flexamia atlantica. Classification (NCBI taxonomy): domain Eukaryota; kingdom Metazoa; phylum Arthropoda; class Insecta; order Hemiptera; family Cicadellidae; genus Flexamia; species Flexamia atlantica. The sequence continues at coordinate 27,571,634 of JAQJVK010000001.1, forward strand.
GAAAAACTATTGCTCAGTCACTATACGGGAAAGCTTTTCGCCAAATTCCTCAACACGTTATTTCGTGAATTTGCTGGTGAATACCAACGACGTCAACAGATAACAGTTGACACCCAAAATCAAGACAAGTGAGTGTCCATGTGTCTGTGTTATTTGCTTTGCTCGCCGCTGTATCGCTTTAAGTGGGGTACACGACAGTTTTCTTTTCTAGTCTAGGCACTAAAATTTGTATATTTACATAGTTTATTGCTATATCATATATTTAATTTCGTAAGGCGATTCTTTCCGTCAAAATTATGGGCGTCTGGCAAGTCGTAGAAAAATGGGAGAGGGCTCAAAATAAAGGCCTTTATTCCATGATGGCGGGGAAAATAATGGAATTGCTTGAAATTCACTAGAAAACGAGAAATAACGTAAAATATCCACCATTTAAAAATCATTGAGATACAAAAACGTCTGTTTTGTTTACATAAAACATGTGATGCTGATACTTGATTGAAAACTACGTGGTAGGCTAGATATCAATATAAAGTAGATTCAGTTTGCTATGAAGGTATTTTGTTATAATAAATAAGGATTGTTATAATTTTCCCTCATTAGGGGCTTTTAGTCCCTTCAAGCCACTAGTTCTAAATAAAACGTTTACAAAAGTAAAAAAAATCCATCTTTTTAGGAAATTTACTTTTGATTTTAAAATTTTCATATACGATATGTATCATTTCTTAAAGTAAGTTTTAGCTGATACTTACTTTAAATACAAACTAAATAACAAACGCTGAATCCTTTTTTACATTCTACAGCCTGGGCAATAATGATAGAATTTAGAGTATTGCTTCTAGTTGACGCCAAACCCTCAATACCAAAATAAGATGATCGGTGGAGCGACTGCGTGAAAAAATATACTAATTCATGACGCTGTAGAAACGCATACCATTTTTAGTTTTTTAAGAGTTCAGCATAATTTTCAAATAAGTTAAAATCATCCCGCTTAGATTTTCTTAGGTGTAGTATTATAAAAAACATTAGTTACTCATTAAATTCTTCATTGCTTATTTTTAATTTAGAATTACTCTTAATTTACTTAGTGTCCAATGAACACCTGTATGAATATCAAAGTGAGAGAAAGAATAATTCGTAGTTTACATAAGGAACCTGTTTATTTTAATATAAATAATTTCCTAGAACCACAGGTAAGCTCAATAAAAAGTTTCTTCTATTCAAATTACAACTAAACGTTCCAGTGGTGTGAGGCACATTTAACAGTCGGTCGTAAAATTATTCCATGACCTCTACGCCAAAATCATTTTAATTTAAAAAATATGCATGCAAAGTCCCATGTTAACTAGAATAGTGCTGATTAGTTTTAAGAGAAGTAATTCCTATAATTAGGAATTAAGTTAAGTGCTGTTTTAACAGACTCTTAGGAATTACTTCTGACCGTAAGACAAGAAAGTACTTTTTTTGCTTATATTTCATCTTCACGCGCGCTAAAGCCTTGTTTCACAAAGGATGTGGTTTGAGTAACACAATCTTGCAAAGCTGTAAATTTTGCTAATGTTACTGCGACAAACTCTGTTCATAAATAACTGTTAATACATCATGTCAGTTGAGAGCTCTCCCTGACGTTAACGGTGCTTGCAAACATGTTGTCTGTGTTTTAAAGGAAATATAACATTACAACAAATAACATGACGTGAGTATATATATTCTTTTAAGTCTACATAGGATTACCAAAATGTGATTGGTCGTACTTCTTTTTAAAGTACAATAACAAAGCTCTTTTCTGAAAATTTGTAACATACTTTATCTTAATGTCATAAAATGTCGTACTCTATAACGTGTTCCTATACTCGATTCTACATTCACCTTTCAGTATATTATATGGGAGATAGCTGTTCCATTAACTTTACTGGGTACTTGTTTACAAACGTACATAATAACATTTTATAAAATCATCAGCTGATTGTAACATTATTTGGCTAGTATAACTTACAATGCCATATAAATATGAAATACACAGCTTATGGAAATTCCATACTAGAAGATGAATGTGGAATTGAGTATATACATTTACCTTTATTTACAGTATTTGTTTTATTATTACATAATCTTTACTGTTTAGTTTTGTGAGTTGTATACACTTGCAATGCATATATTTTCTTTGTATATAAAAAGTTGAGTTGAAGCCTAAACGACCACACAAGCCAATAACCAAAGTTTGAGTGGGACTGAATTTAAATCCAATCAATCAAAGTTATAACTGATGACAGCACGGATTTGTGAATCCATTTCATTGTTTTGAATATTTATTATTTTGTAATTAATATAAATAAATCATATTAAATTGTGTTTATTATCTGAAGCTACTGTAGTAACATACAGTAACTACACACTCTAAAGAAACAAAGATACAACTGTAAAATAGGGGGGATAAGGTGTAGGTGGGGAGGGGCTAATTTACACCCTCTCCAAGCCCCAACTCACCCCCGACCATAAATTTAAAATGGGATTGTTACCCTTGTTACATATTTAAATTAAATGGGATGAAAACCAAATTTTCTTAAAGGAAATTAAAAATTTCGTCGCCTGTTCTCAATATATTCATTAATTATAGCACGAAATCCTGATAAAAGTTATAAATCTTGAGAACAAGTGACGCGATTTCAAATTATCTTTAAGATTTTTTCTTCATCCTTTTTAATTTAATATGTCACACGGGTAATAATCCCATATTAAATTTTAAAGTTAGGGTTTAGGTGAGTAGGGGGTTGCAGAAGGTAAAATTTTGTATCTTAAAATATATCCGGCACAATGGTGACAGTTGTTTCTCTCAATAAGAATACCAGAGTACCTTTTACTTTTTCAAAAAATAAAGATCTAACTAACAGAGGTGTCAGTTGTAAAAACACACTTTCTTTTACGTTTTAATTGTTTTAACACCTAAATAACGCGTGAAGCGATTTTGAGTTTCCTTTCACAAAAATTGTTCTATTTTACCCGTTTTTTGTATTGTTTTTTAATGTGATGTGTGACAAAGGGTATGTTGTCGTTTGAAATTTTTAAGTCAGGGGTTGGGGTGAGAAGTTGGTTGTTGAGGGTATGAAACTTTCATGTGAAATTTACTTCCCCCCACCTTGGTATACGTTTCCAGTAAACAGAACACTAACATTTATTTCTGTTTTTTAGAGAATTAAATTATGATTTTAGATATAATTCTGATTATATTATAATTAAATTTTAGAAGCAAATTAAAAAAAACACTCTTTATGTTTAATCTATAGCGAATAGATTATCTAGGTACATCTTTCAAAGGTTAAAACATTTGCAATAGCTTCAAAAACCTGATTTTAATTGCAGAGCTTGTAACTGTACAATTAAAATAAATAACTTTTAATTCATTAATTTAAACAATAAAATTCGACTAGAACAAGTAAATTTATGATTTAATTTCATTGCTATAATCAAACAGTGTTAAATTCAGTACATTTCTCCTCCAAAGACGCGTTCTTTTTCTTCTACCTTCTTATGAAGTACCTTTCTTCTCTTATATATATATATATATATATATATATATATATATATATATATATACATAAATACAAATCGGTTGATTAACTCACTCACTGATCTCAGTCTCTCAAAAATTATGATACCTTGGGCATGGAACTTGGTACAAATATTCTTTATATGGTTTAGATGCGTACTAAGCAAGGATTTTAAAAGATTTTCTCTCAAAAGGCTAAAATAGTTTACATTATAAAATTAAAAATGATGGCTATTACTCAGTTTTCAAAGGTTATGAAGGCTTCTTTGGTCATGCAACTTGGCACAAATATTCTTTTAGGCTTTAGATGCGTAATAAGAATGTTTTTTACATTATTCTCTCTCAAAGGGCTAAAATAGAGTAAATTATAAAATTAAAAATGTTGACGATTTCAGTTTTTGAAACAATGGATGGAAAGTCGACAGAATATTATCAAGGGATGGAAAAGGTACAAGACCCAATAGATTAAAAAAATAAAATAAAAATCGATTTCGACAGCCTATCATGTATTTAGTCGAATAGCAACTTAAGCTACTTAATGCCCGATTTACTGTTGCATACCCAAAACCGAATCAGTATATTTTGTAGATTACTTGTAAATATTTTACATTAAAACCTAATTAAAATTTGTTATATTTCCAGCGGGCGAAGCTGCGGGTACATTTGCTAGTCTTCATATATTTTGTATTAGATATTCAGAAAACCTCATCAATTGCCTTACGAAATACCTATGTAGAATGTTCAGAAGAACGATTGACTGTCCAGCATCCTTATTACAAAGAATAATGATGACATTCTTTATCCGGAGAGGTAAAATACAAGGAAACCATTTAGCTATGTAGATCTGTTAATCAAAGTCTTTCCTTGAGCTCTTACTACAGTGTAAAGAGAAACTATAATTAATTAAGATGTAATTAAATCAGGCTGAAATAAAAACAAGCTTCCTTTAATTTTGTTGCTGAGGTTCGGATGGATTTGATAATCTAGTCATACGAACTAAATTATAGCTGTATAATGGATATGACGGTTATTTGAAGAAGTTAACAGGCGCGGGTCGGTTCAAATAACGTGGCCCAGCCCGTCCGCAAGCCCGATGCTAAAGTTAGCTAATATTAGTCTTATGGCCATGAAATTTGACTCGTTCTGTAGCTATAATTTAAAGACCTGCTATACTTTTTGTATAAAAAATCAACTAAACGTTAAGTACACAGTGTAATGTTTCTTGAGATATATAATTTTGTCCAGACCTTTGACTAAACATGCTTGTATTATTAAAGTCATAATAGGTAATCGATAACAAGCGTCCTTGAAATAAAACACCATTATAATGCTCTGGAAGAAAAGAAGTCACTTTTTAAGTTGTTACTTATAACAAACATATGCTACGAAACGGGATTTATCTAGCTAAGATGCTGTTACCTTTCAAGTAATTGTAAAATGTATGCTATGAATAAGGATTTCAAATAAACCTTTGCCGTATTAAACGTTAGTTACTTGAAAATGTCCTCTGAGAGGCAGTTTCCGGTTTTTTATAGAGTGGTTCAGTCTAAAATCTTAACTTCAATCCTCTACGTTACTTAATAATGTAGTAACTCTTCTGAATTATTTTAATTGCTATTTAAATACTATTTATTTAGAAATATTTAGTTAGCTATCAAGTTAGAAATAACTAAAACGCCTTATATAGTATTGTAGAAGGAGTCAACTGTTCAGATTTTTTGAAAGACCAAAAATGTCCAAAAGTCATGTCTCTATTGTTGAAAGATGTTGTTTATCTTTTGTTTTACAGGAGCACTAACAGTGTTACACGATCCTCAAACTTGTATCGTGTTCGCCTAACTTACAAAACACGCTACTGAGGTCTTCCCACCTCATCTCACTCTATCAAACTTATTTGATCTCGGTCCTTTGAAAATTATCTTGTTAAATAGCATGATAAAGCCATGCTGTATTAAAAATTTTCCACCTAAGATTTTGAACAAATAAATAATGAAATATGTCTATGGACTTTACTTTTTATATTGCATTTCAAGGGAATCAATTAAAAGCTTCATTACCAACTAACTATTTTAGCGAATTTCCCCTACAGGGAAGAAGCTATTATCATAGGTCTCGTGGTAAGACCTAAGCCCAAGACCATGATAACTTTTCGTTTTGGGGCCCCCAGAAGCAAAACACGCCGTTCGTTGGAATTTTTAGATATATATATATACTGTATATATATGTATATATATATATTTCTAAATTCTATATAGTTATACATATTATAAAAACATATATGTGTCTGTTAGCACAATAGCGGCCGTAAAAATGGTCTAATCTTTATGAAATTTTTTACGGAAAAAATTGAAATGATCCAATTTTGGATTTCACCATTGAATTCAGCTTGAAAAAAACAAACAATTTAGTATATTGAATCACAGCACTATTTTCATTGGTTAGCGAGATATTGAAAGTGATAAAAGCAGTACGTTGTCCCAATCTTAACCTTATGGGAAATAAGTAAAATTCTATATTTTGCATATTTCTCAACATCTTTTAATAAAACTAGGTTTGTGGCTTTATCTAGATGAGATCTATAGTATTTTAGTCTATAATCCCCCAGGTTTTGATTTTAGTGGCTGCAAATCTGCGTACTATTTCCCCATGTTATCCTTATGGAAACAAAACAAATTCTACATTTTTATTATTTCTTAACGTATCTTGATAAAACTTGGTATATAGCTTCTTCGAGTACAGATCTGTTAAAAATTTAATTAAAATCCCCAGTTTAACATACCTGTTGCAGCAAACCTGCATACTCATTCTCTATGTTATTCTCATGGAGATTACTAAGACATAGCATAAGTTTGATGGAAATATTTTGTTTTGCATTTGAGTATGCAAGTCTGCTGCAACGGGAGTATTTTAGTTTGGATGAATTATTTTATTGACACTTAACCTGTTTGCATAATTTTGTAAAAAAAAACGTTAAGTACAGTAAGATTTATCTATTGTCTATTGTTTATTACATTGGTTTAATGATTGATTTTATTGAGTTCGTTAGCTTATATTTGCTCCCTGAATACCCAGTTGCCTAAATACTCCCCTTGAGAGTGTAATTTAGAGTTAATATCATTATATTCTGTGCACCCTTGACGCGGTTGGAGAACATAAATGCTCTCTTAAACCCTGCCTGACACAAAAGATGGCATTATTTTGACCATGGCAATGGAAATTTACCAACGGTTAATTTCAAACAATCCTATATTCTTATATGAGCAATGTTATCGTCCGTTCTTGTATGCTTGCTTGCTTGCTTGCTTGCACAACTATCTCAAAAACGGCTCCGAGGATTTCCTTCAAAGTCTGTAAATAAGTAATTTATGACTCAAAAATGTCTTTTATGCAGATTACTTGGCCAAAGAAAATCTAAGAACGTAATAAATCGAATTTTAAAGTTGTAAAATTTTAACATTGGCCTTATGGGTTGCCGTGATAGCAACGAAAATAAACAAGGAAAGCGTAAACAAATGAAGTAATCATAACAGCTGTTTGGGATCTACAGCTATCAAGGGAAAATACAGCAGGTGGGATGAAGAGTCCATGGAGCAATAAAAAAGGTTTATATTGATAAATTTTATGACATTGAAATATTTTATAGTAACTGGATGAACTGGTAAACATGAAATAACACCGAGCAAGGCTCGGTCCACCAGGTACTAATAAGAATACTTCCCTACAAAGCCATTGGCCGTGTAAATGATTAGGTCAATAGAAAAAAGAGTATTAGTATATATATAGCTATGTACACAAATGTATATTATGTTATATTTGAGAACGTTTTCATAAGGTTTCAACCAACGGTTGACAAGTTAAAGTTTCACTAAGAAAGTTAATTCCTCTAAGACAAATATTTTAGTTTCATGATTTTTCCAGATTTAGGACAAACGCGAATGGTATTAGAAATATTGTACCAATTATTACTATTGCGATTTTTTATAAATACTTTTTTCGTAATTAGTAATATTTATGTACTTTTGATATAAAATGTTTCTTAAATCTCCAAAACTAAAAGTGCATTTGTTCAAAGTCACTCCAACTCCTCATACTTTTATAATAAGTCAATATTTTCAGAAAGATAAGCAACAGGTAGGATTTTATCGAGTTAGCCAAAGCTTTCAGAGTCTTCTATGACGCATCTATTTCCAGCTAAGCAGAACTTTATATTGATAGGTGCGACCACTATATTTTTACTACAAAAATATGATATCTTAAATATATTGTTTTTAATACTGGCTTAACTTAAATGTTGTTTGCACAAAAGCCCATTTTCAAACCAAATTACATCCTACTTTCCTAATCCAAATTTCACATCTAAGATCATAGTGAGATACTGAGGATATAACTGAAAATGAAATAAGCGTATGTACGGAAGGTGACACGTGACATACTGTAGTGACATTTCATGCATTTGGAATGAGACATCCTACAGAACATGTTCTTTGCGTCCAACATTCCTGTAGATTATATTAGATCCATGTGGTGATAACTTTTAGCTTGATACGAAATTTTAACCAGCGTTCTTTTCAAAGCAAAACCAAAACATAAATTGATATCAGTATAAGATCAATTTAGAACAGTATTTAACAATTTAAGTTTGGTGTTTTTTTTGTTTTTTTTAATGTTATGGCTGTTGACTGTTGTTTTTTTTTCTAAGTTGTTTCTAATAAGGCAATTATTTTTGATGTCTCAATATTAATCTCCAGCATCATTGTTATTTGGAATAACTAAAATGTCATGGGTAATACAGAATTAAAAATAAATTGGAAATTAATACAGATATGTATACTGGTACAGCCTTGTTTGTGGCTTCACCCAGTTGTAGTCCACTTATCTTTAACTAAAAACCCTTGCTTCTACTCGGAATGGAATGGCCATACTGAGTTTTAGGATTCTAGTTTGCGTACTTATTTATTTATTTACTGTATGTACAACCTATTTCAAAAAAGTGGGAATATAATACAGTACTTTAGGCAATAAGAATTTTAAGTGATATTTTACGACATACATAGTAGGTTGTCGAAATACATTTTTACATTTTAATTTTTCAATCGATGCATCTTGTCCCTTTTTTATCTCTTGATAATATCCTATCGGCCTTCCATCCATGGTTTCGGAAACTGGAATCGTCACCACCTTTAATTTTATAATTTACCCTATTTTAGACGTTTTAAAGAGAATATTGTAAAAATATTCTCATTACATATCTAAAACCTATAAAAGTATTTGTGCAAGGTTTCATGGCCAAAGAAGCCTTCATAACCTTATAGCCTTCATAAGAACTGAATAATGGCCGCCATTTTCAATTTGACAATTCACCCTACTTTAGCCTTTTGGGAGAAAATATTATAAGTGAGGCATTTTTCAACATTTGTTATAGTTTATATATTGCTGCAGTTATCTTGCTGCAGTTATCCCTGTGTGTTCTTATTTTTGTAATAGCTTACGATAATAACTCGGAATGAGACACTAAAATGTGAAATTTCCTAATTATTTTGCAGCATATCTCTCTTTATCCAAATAGGATATGACATACTCTGAATCAAATTAAGTAGTGGCGTTTCTGGCCCAATCAAACTTTGACAGCCAGTCAATTTTTTGACAGCTACTTCCGGTCACGTGACCGGAAGTGACGTCATCAGCTGTGACGTAGCTGTGACGTGTTGGAGGTGGGTATTTAAAGTTTAAATGCCCTACTGTGCTGGGTATTTAAATTTTAAATGGCCGGAAGTGTGTCAAGGTCGTTTGGGGATGTTTTTAAAAAAGATCTTGCATTTTCGGAAAATCCGAAAATGCAAGATATTTTCTTTTTTTATTTATTTGTTTTTTTTTTACAAAAGTATTATTTTACAAGTTAGTAAAGTTTGCTCCCAAATTTGAAAAGTAAGTTGTTGTCGGTGCTGAAATTTCTTGTTTATTTTCATTCTTCTTGTTGTTGTAAGTTGGCAAAAACACATTTTTTTCGTTTTGATTGTTTGTTGCATAAAGTTCTAAAGATAAACCAAACCCAGTGGTTATAAGTTGTTTTAGTTCTTCACTAAAAATTTCCAAATCCTTGTAGGTTGTAAGATTGATAGTGTTGTAGTGAATCCCGCGAATGTTGAGAGACATGACTAGAGTTGTTTACTCGACGAGAGGTGTAGCAAGAATGACTATTGCAAAGCCGGTGCTGCAGGTACCTCCGATGGTAGTGGGGGTAGTGGTGGGGGTAATGGCAGGTGTTTGTTTGATCACTTTGAATTTAATCGTTGCCACAATAGACCGAGTCGATGTTGCAATTCTTCTAGTTTATCCAACCGGTTCTTTTGATATGTTTTGCAACTACATTTACAATAGCTGAAAGAATTACATTTTGTACAAGCTTTTCCGTCAACTTGATCTTCAGGTATTCTAAAACATTTTTCTTTGCAACAATAAGTTATAAGTGTTAGATTATTTATTTTGGATGACATGTTGGTTGTAGCTTGTCTTAAACAGAACTGAGCCTCTCAACGTTAAAGTTTCGTATTTATGTAAAGTATTCGAATAAAACTATCGAATAAAATAATCGAATAATACTATCGAATAAAACAATTGAATAATACTATCGATTAAAAAGTTCAAGGTCATCCGTTTGAGGTTTTAAAAAATACAACATATCAGTATATAAAAACATATACTGATATGTTGTTTTTTATCTTTTTATTTAAAACATTTTTTTTACAATGTTATTTTTGTGCGATGTGCAGAGTTAGTTCCGTAGAGTTGTTTCCGCTCATTCCGTGTGACACTAAATATAATGATCCTGGTTGAATTTCCCGCAGATCTTCATTTTGCAGCAACTAGACGAATCGTTTTGGAAGATATACTTGAAACTTTGGTTCATCACCCGGTGTATATGGTGCATCGGATAAAGATGCGACGACTGCGTCTCCATGCGTTGTATCAATTTCCTTCATTTCATGAACAATATAATGTTTCTGTTCTTTTAATTCTGAACATTTCTTGATAATTAGAGTATTTGATTTTGAATGCAAGTTGAATTGTTCAACTAAACATTGGAGAAACTGTTGTGATGCCATCCTTCACAGGAGATGTTGTCTGTTCGGAGTATGGAGTTAGACTGATACTCGGGGTGTGTTGCCTCTTCGTTTATATAACCTTCGGAACCCCCACTACATTCTTCCGTTTGTTGTTGTAAGTAAGCAGCCAAGTGATACGCGTTTTGTAATGCGCATTGAGATTGGTTGTGTTTCGGATTTATTGTAGAAACACAAATATTTCTAGCATCAAAGTGAAATGTTTTGTCCACTTTTATGTTTAAAACTTCTTTGTTTGTGTACTGTCGTATCCAATTCTTTTTTTCCAATCCTCTGGTATATATGTGTGTAAATTGTTTGCAAAAATGAAACATAATTTTGTGTACATTGTTGTACGGTAGGAAACCTTCATACCAATGGATATGATGAAAATTATTTGTTAGCCATCTGTTTGTTATTTTAGCTTTTGACTTTAGTTCATGGACAGAACACGGTGCTTCAAATAAAAACGGGTATGCTACTTGTGTAAGCAAATCCAAAATTACCAATTCTTTTATGGTAAATCTATCATCGTTTCCGCGAAATGCTTGAAATTCAATTACACAAGGTTTTGCTGCCATTTCTTCATCCTGTCTGCTCATCATGGTGTCTGCTGATCAACTGTTTTCCACACCACGGTAGGTTAGATATATATAAACCAGGCCGTACAGTTGTAGGCGCGTTGGTGTATGTTTAACGTGGGCACCATCCCCAGTAGGCCTACCCCACGGTTTATTCTTTTGTTAAATTACATTGTAGTTTTAACGTAGCAAAGTTTCTTCTTCTGTATTATTGTTGTTGTTGGTTTCTTCTTCTGTACTGTTGTTGTTGTTGGTTTCTTCTTCTGTAGCCTCCGTTGCAACTTCAGTAAAAGGTTCAAAGTTTCTTAACTGCCTCCACATTTCCACCTCGTGAGGTATTCTATTAAAGATGGATGTATCTATTGGTCCGTATTGTAAAGTGCTTTCTGGTTGTTTTTCGCATGCATCTACCAGATATTCCTTAATAACAGAGCTTGAAAATACTAATTGTTTCATATACCTGGTAATAGGTGATGTTGCATAGTTTAAAATGTAAATTCTTCACGTGTTAGAAGAATTTTATTTTCAAATTGTGTCGAGTCTCTAATTCTTACTTGTTGTTGACCACGATGTTTAATAATGTCAATTTCATTGTCACAATCCAAAAGTCGAATGTTAGTTTTTCTTCCAAAGAAACTGTTGGCTAAATAACATTCAATAAGATGTAGATGTTTTAAAAAGGAATCCCAAGCATTTTCTGAAAATAAAACCATCTTTGTTCCATGGCTTAGTATTACTGCGGGAGAGTAGTCTAATGATTTTACCAATCCTATCGACACACTTTTACTCATGCAAGATGAAATAGGATAAAAGATGCGAAGGAAAACTTCAGTTAAAATGTTTGGTGGAATATTTTCTTCAAGTTTTCTTTTCTTTCTTACGTTTGTTTTAATATTTTCCAACTTTTTATTTTGTTTTCCAAACTTTAAAAAGTCATCAATTTCCTTTACAATATTTTCTTCAAAATGTTTATCATCATTTTCCAATAAAGGTGCTGTTTCGGAAACGTCTTGTACAACTGATAAAGAACTCATTTTGTTTATAATGCTGTAGACGATGTTACCCATACAACTGTAGACAGTAAACTAAACAATTTTTGTTCCCGCTCCTGCTTTTATAACCGAGTGGTGGGGGTATTTTTTTTTCCTTTTCATTTTACAAAACTGCTTTTAAAATTCCTGTTAAAGGTGTATATGTAACAATTTTATCATGTAAAATTAAACAATAAGCAGATGTATCTTTGGGTACATTTTGTTCAAATTCCATTTCTATTTTTATATCTACACTGGAAGATTTTACAGATTCGTTTTGTTTTGAACAATCAACTACAACAATCGGATAGTTAGATTTAAATTGGTTTGGCGTTAATAAAGGTGTGTTTGTTTTTCCATAATATGAATTTTGGAATCTTGCGTACATATCGTACAAAACGCTAAACCTGTCTTTTGTAAAGTTTATGTTGAAGTTGTCGTATGAAAAGAATTGAGAGTTTAGAAACACCTTAAAATTTGTAAGTTTGCAATGATCAAATTCACCAGCATGTTTAGTTATTTCATTTCTTCTTTTTGTTTGTAATCCAAATATTACATATCTTGCCTTTTCCAAATGTGTAGAAGTTTTTACAGTCCATGTATGACGTTGTGTTTCCGGTAAAACCGGATATTCATGAAACTCCCAACTTCTAAATGGTATTACGATATCACGATCTGATTTTAAAGTTCTTAATAATGAAATTCTATTCTGATCGTTTAACCGTACATGCGGTACTCTCCAAACAATCTTGTCTAATTGCATTTTCCATTCTAAAGTAGCTTCCGTTGTTCCATCAGGCGCCATAATAATATCTTTGTCGTTTGATGATCTTAACAAAACTAATTCTTGTTTTACGTTTATTATTATTTTTCGGTAATCTTCGGCAAAGCCTAAAAGTAATCTTAAAGGAATGTAAAAGTCAAAATTGCCTGAACTGTTTGGAGTGATTATATTGGAATCGGGCGCTACCCATCCTGCGGCGGCTAGCATATTTTTTCACTCGGTGTTAAAGATGCTAATCCTTTTAATGTACTTGTAATTCCCACCTTTTTTGTTGAATCTACTGTAACTCCGGAAATTTCATATCTTATTTCATCAAACAAATATGCCATGGGGTTATTTATGAACGGAACAGTACTTGCAGTGCTTCCATCTCTTTTTGTTACTCTCCCTTCGATATACAAATAACTTTCACATGGAAGTGTATAAATATCCTGTTGTTGTATGGGAATTCTAATTTCATCATTATTATTTAATTTTGATGAAGCGTAAGGGTTGTGCGTATGATATTCCTTTTCCCATAAGGTTTCGTCGAATGTCGGACCCTGCGCTATATCCAATATTTCCATTATTAATAAGTTTTAATCCAATTTCTTCTAGAAAACGAATGTTATCACTTGTTAATCCTTCTATAGCTGAAGTGCTACTGACTTGTTTACCAGTCAGCTCTTTCTTTTTAAATGATAACCCCATTGTTATACGGTTGATTTTATATGTATTCGTATAGTTATAGGTTCGTCTCTAAAATCAATATGATTTCCGTCTTGATCTAGTATGTTCACCACAATGTCTGAAATAAAACTGGTGTTTAACGGTAGGTACACCAAGTTTTGTGGCTTTTCCACAATTTTAAAACCCGGAGCGACCGTTGGATAGAATGTGTGCAATATATGAGTATTTTCACCATCTCTATAAGAACCATGTATAATATTACATGTAATATCTATACTGTTAACTTTCATTATTGTCACAGTTCTAGCACCTGAATGGTTAATATTAGGTTCTAAAATTTTTGTTGTTTTAGGAAATCCTAATAAATTACCAATTGAATGTTCTTTGCTAAAATCTATATAATATTTAGATTTAATTTCAGCTTTCATAGTATTGTTATTTCCTTTTATTGTTATATTATCTTTTCCCATATGATTTTGTATCGCTTCATTTATATCATCAATTTCATATGCTCCAGTGGGTAAACTAAATACTTGTATATCTGAATATTTGTTTGTATTTTTATCTTTTGTTTTGTAATAATGTATTTTGTCATTAACATTTTCAGTAACGTTGGGAATAGAATTATAAGTTGTTATATCTAATAATGCGGCTTCCCATAATTTATCTTTTTCCAAACGTAACGCAGGGAAAAGAACACTTCGCAAAGTAGATGAAGTTCCAGTTAATGATACTGTATAGGAAGACATCTTAAAGTTGACTAACGCTTTTTGTTAAAAAATCTAAACATAAATGTCCACAGAATACCGTATCATCAGGTTGCTCTCTTTTATAATTGTATAGAACATTTTTAGCTGTTTTAAAGTAATATTGTAGTTCTTTTGGTGGTGGGAGATTACCAAAACTATCAAAGTAGTAAATAGTTGATCCTAGTTTCTTATAACATACCCAATGAGTGCCTGATCCTTTACTATTATCTAAATTTACTATTCCGGTTTCATTTTTCCAAATTTTAACAGGTAATGCATCTTTCATAAACACTCCTCTAAAAAATGGAATTTTTAAACAAGAAACATAAGTAATTAATTCTTTATCTGTTAATTCTTTATTTGGAATTAGTAATTGTTTTTTTCTGTTTAATACACACGATACGGTCTTAGGTATAATCCTCCTCCTTTTTTTATCATTGACCATATTGTTTGTTTCTTTTTATTTTTACCTGCGGTGGATCGTCGTTTTCTTCTTATATTTCCTCCACGTTTCTTTGCAGGTTTTCTCCTCCTTTTTCCACCTCCTTTCTTTTTTCCACCTCCAAACATCGTTTTACCCTTCATTGCTGCTGATACCGCTAAAGCTGCTGCTTTTTCACCGATACTAGCGTCACTGGATGTTATTCTTTGCCAAGCTTTTTCAGCAAGTGCTCTATCCGCTATTGATCTATTTTTAGTATCTGCAAACTTTGAATATGCTATATCGTGTTGTTTGCAGGCTTGATCAAGTTTATTTATTCCAAGATCTCCTCTAGCAAGTCTTTTTTTCAATTTTGTTCCAGGACCACAATATTGATAACCTCCTGGTAAATGTAGTTCTACAGGTAATAAATCGATAGCTTTGTTAACTATAGCTCCAACCGGCTTAGTAATAAGAGAAAGTGCTGTTGATGCTATTCCTCTTCCTCTCTTTATAACGTGTCGATTATGACTGATGCGTTGAACTTTCAACATGGTTTTTTATAGTGAAAGGAAATGCCAATACTTGTTTATTTTATAAATTCTTTATAATGAATGATGCACTTATCCTTTGACATTGTTTATTTATAATAAACATGTATTTTGTTTATGGGTAATAAACTTTTACCCAGTCTTTTGGTAGGATTGTATCCTTTTTATCAACATCAACTTGAGCAAATCTTAAATTTCCAGTTTTCATATTTAAAAAATATTTTTCCATAACATTTTTCTTAACCCAATGTAGTTTTTGATCAGCTTTAATGGGCTTTATCGTGTTATAAACATCATATAACACTACACTTAAGAGTCTTATAATGTAATTTACATTAACAGCATCAACAATATCAATAGGGTCATCTAAGCTAGTCAATCGCAAGTTTTGACAATAAAAAACGTTTTGTGTTTTTCTGTTCTTAAGCATCTTTCACGCCATTCTTTTACTCTAACTGCATCACTGTCATTTACTCCCATTCCAACATTAAATAGTGGTCTTTCTTTACAATCAAAGCCTTGTTGACCAAATCTTGATGAAATTTCTTTTAATGCAGGAACTTGTCCAATTGTTGCTACATCAACATCATTCAACCCTTCTTTAACATTAGTAATTATTTTTGCATCCGCATCCCATTTGTTATTGTTTAATTTCATTATTTGACTTATTGTAGCTGCATCTGATTTTGCAGTTCCCTCCTTAACGTTAGTTAACACTTTATTTTTGCAATCAATTGACTTAATATCATGTGTAATAGAATGATCTGTAACATATTGAAGGTTTACCGCATCTTTCATATCTTTAGGGTCTCCAATATCGTGTATTACAAAGTTGTAAAAGGAAAATTTATCTGTTTTTTCAGGTATGACTGAATGTAAATACTTTTTGGTAACTGAATCTTGATCATTAACAGGATCTGCTATATTGGCTATTCTAAGATCTTTTGCATCATATGCTTTATTATTACTTTTAGGATCATATCTTAAGGTTTGGTTTATGTACCACATTAAATATTCTTTATTTACCGAATCATTCTTATCTATTGGTTTTGGAAGATTTGCAATTCTATAAAAATTAGCGTTATACACTTCATTTTGAAGCTTTAAGCTAGGTAATGTTTCACTTCTTAAAGTTTTAAAATTTACCGCATCATTATCATCTTTTGGATCATTTAAAAACTTTAAACGTTTGTTATTTATATCATAATCTCCATCGGATGTTAGTGGTAAACCACCTCTTTTTCCATAAGATCCTGATTTGCTTCCAGTTTCGGAATACCGTCCAAACTTATCCACACTCATAGTTATACTGAATATTTAATCAGTTATACTTGTATTATATATACTCATATTTTGTTTATGCAATTACTCCTCGATTTCGCAGTTCGCCGACCAAAGCTACCCATTCATTTTCTAAACCACTATGTCCGGCTTGTTTAGCTTCATATATCAACTTCATTCTGTCAACCAATTTGTTTATATCGTTGTAGTATATTATATTAGTATCATACAAGTTTTTTAATAATCCTTTTCCTGATAAACTTGATTGATTTGTTTTTCTTCTTTTATGTAAAATATTTATTTCAGCAGAAGATAATGTTTTTCTTTTTATGGGTTCCCTTCTTTTTGGTGGGAAAAGTTTAGCAATAATAGTTTTATATTTTTCTGATGCATTTCTATGAACATTGAAATTTTTAGAATAATTTTTCTTATGCGCATTTGTATCCTCCAATATTTGTTTAAAAATGTTTAAATCCTTTTTAGTATATTTATTAGGTTTCGGCTTAAAAATAAGTTCAAACAATCCTTTTGTACCCTTGTATTGTTTATTATTTATAATAATATTGTCATGTTCGTCTACATCAAGTTTGCTATCTCCAATCATTAGCCCATTTTCTTCTATTCTAGCACCAAAAGTATGATATTTTCGAGTTGGTTGTGCAGAATGTAACATTTTTAATACAAATTGTCTTGCAAGCGGCCCTTTATACGCAATATCCGAGCCCAATTTGCTCAAGTTGGATGGATTAATAGGCTCTTCTTCTTCTTGTTGTTCTTCGCTTGTAGAAAGACCTTCTTTTTCTGTTAAAACACCCGTTTCTTCACCTAGTTCGCTTTCTTCTTCAGTTGTTTCTCCTTGTTGTGTAAAACTTGTATCACCTTCATATTCTTCTTTTTGTTCAAATTTTGAAATGGGTAAAATAGCATCTCCGGAAAAATTAAATGTTGAATGTTTAACATTTTGTCCTAATTGTTTTAATGGCTCAGTAATAGGTTTAAATGTTGATTCCAGAAATTTCTCTCCTTCACTTATTCCTAATCTTAACGCTCTGTTTTTATGTCTAATAGAATCACTAAGTGATTTTATTTCTTTTACTAGCTTTTCCTGATTAACCATGTTTACACCATGGAGACTTGTACGATAATGTTGTTAATTAATGTATTAAAACAAATTTATCAAAACCTATGCGGTAACGACCATCTGTTATAGCTTTATCTTTCATAATTACCAAAAATCCATATTTTTCCGCCCAAGCTTTTCCACAAAGCTCTTTGAATTTATCAAATGACATATCAGCATTTACATGATCGTTGTATATATGATTTAGGTTTGTATCGTCTTGTTTGAATAAAACTAAAATATTTGCATTGTCTCTAATTAGTTGTTTTGGAATTTTGCTATATGTTTGTCCGATATATATGCTATCAATATTATTATGTCTTCCCATGGCAAAATAGTTTCTAATAGTATCATGATTTTCACTAGATACATCATCAAATACAAATACAGAATACGGCTTAGCCTGGTCTGGTTGCATAACACTGTCACTAGCATTAAATTTGTAATAGTTAACATCAGGCACATCAGTCAGGATCTTTTCCAACAATTGATACTTTGGTTGATGTAAGGACTTTGAAAAAATATATAGGTTATTAAATCGCAATCCTTTTGTGTTTGTAATTAAGTTAAACACAACGTTAGGTTTGCCACAGTTTGAAGGACCGCTGACTATACATCGTACAGTGTTTGGAAATAAACTGCCGTGTTTACCATTGTTGATTTTAACGTTATCTACGGTTAAATCATCAATGTTATTAATATTAAATTTATCTTTATGGTGAACAATCTCCATCTTATTCAAAGGCAGAAGAGTAAAAAAGTTGATTTAAAACTAAATCAAATCTTTTATAGGTATCCACGAATCTTCAGTTTTATCAAACCCCAACCAACGTACTTTAACTTGGTCTTTTTTCCTTTGCAACACCTTTTCAACAAGATAAACATCGCCTACTGTTGACTTTAACAATTCATGTCCGTAAAAACCGCCTTGTAACAAATTTCCTTTGTTATCTTTTAAAATATAAGTTTCCGGTACAGTAGGTTGTACTTTATACACTGTAAAAACTTCGTTTGTCCAATTGGGCAGGTATTTTTTAGTAAACACTCCTTTGTATATACTAATTCGAACTTTATCATTTACATTAAATTTTCTTGGTTTTCTTTGTTCCGCTTTTGGCTGTGTATTCTTTTTAATTCGTTGTAAAACTAGTTTAGCGTTTTTCTTATTCACTTTGTTAGGTGTCATACCGATAGTTCTATGAAACTTGTTGTTGTAATCGCTTGTTAATTTTGGTAAGATATCAACCCATACGTAAGAACCTCTTTTCGAAAACATTTTATACATTGCACCTTTTAAGGTTCTATTAAATCTTTCAATTATAGCTGCCTTTTTCTCAGAATTTGTGGAATAATGATTTATGTTATATTTTTTCATTAACAAGGCAAAAGGTTTATTAAAAAATTCTTTCCCATCATCAGTTTGTAAATGTTTAATTTTATTTTTATCTCTTTTTATAGCTATTTCCATAGCTTTTGTTATGCTGTTACCAGTTTTGTCTTTTAATGGCAAAGCATCTAAAACAATTAATAATCGTAAGTATGTATTTAAATCCTTTATTTATTTTACTATGCGGTTGCATTTCAATTAAATCTGCTTGATATAAATCATTTATTCCTTTTACAACAGTATTTCGTCGTGGAAACTTTATTCTTGCAGGTTTATGAAGTTCATTAACAATCTTTTCCTTTAAGTCTGTCATGATGATTTTACTAACAAAGTCAAGTTAGTATTGAGTGTTTCTTTTTCTGCATCCGCTTTTATAGTTCAAGGTCATTTCAACATATTTTAAAAAAAGGGGAAATCACAGCGAGCATGCTGTGATTTCCCCTTTTTTCTTTTTTTCTTTTTTTATTTTTTTCTTTTTTTTCTTTTTTTCTTTTTTTTCTTTTTCTTTTTACTCATTGATAGGATTAAGAGAGTAGTGGCCGAATGGTAGAGTGTGAATTTTGTCTGGAAGAATGTGTCGTTTGTCATCATTGGAGCAGAGTGCTTTTTTCACTTCTGTTACGCTGTACAGTTGATGGTTGAAACTTCTGATGGTGTTGAATTTTGCAGTTATAGTCGTTTCTTCAAATAAGCATTGCTTGTAGTGTTCAAAATTTACATTCTTCTTAAGATACAAACTTTTTACTCCCTTAGCTTTTTTAATAATATTGTTTTCTTCTTTATGCAATTGTAGTGAATACAATTTTGACATTAGTGAAATAAGTTCTTTCAGTAAAATTCCATTTGCTTCGTCTTTAAATTTTCCAAGTTTCTTTTTGTTCCGATCATTGTCATAATTTAAATGATCTTTTGGATAGTCACTAAAATCAAATTCATTTTTGTGAACAAATGTTCGAAGATCCAAATACATATCTTCAGTAAGAATCCAGTAGATGAAAGCGTCCGTGTCCGTGTAGGCGATTCCGATGTTATCTCTACCGTAGAAGGCGACCATTTTGTTGTAGTGGAAATCATACATGTGGGTTTTGGAAATATCCAAGATTGACATTCCAACGTACAACGGACGATCCATTTTCACGCTTGTCTTCTTCATAGATACTGCCACAAGGTTTTCATTGATGATAACGGATGTTCCAAAGTTTGGTTTTTTGTACAAGTTTTTCTAGTTTTATAGGATCTGTAATTAATTTAACATTTTTGTGTTTTCTTTTGTTTTCCAATGTTTTTCCAAATATCGCATTATTCATTAATTTAAAAAAGTCCTTTTGAAATGTTGATGTTGCAGCTGCTCTTCTTCTGGTGTTTGAATCAATGTACGGTTTTAACCAGCAAGATTGGGAAAATTTTAAAACTCTATGAATTTTGGTTATACGTAAACCCAATTGGAGTGCTTGTTGAACAACCCAAAAGTGAGCTACGTATCTTTGTTTATTTTCAAGAGTCATCATTAATTTTGGATGTTTGCCAATTGGTGAAACTTCTGTTTTTGCAAGGAGCGGAAGATCGTAATGAAGATCATGCAAGTGTTCTGGATATTCAAAGTCACAGTCCAATATGTATCCGGTGTCTCCGTCTTTTGAAATTTGCGAAATATCACCAATAGAGTCTGGATTAACCCATTCAAAGTTTCCAAAAGGAAGTGGATTAGACATGGCCCATCCGTATAAATTGTTGGCATCGAAATATCCTAAGAACACTGATGGTTTTTCTTTATCGTAGTTTGGAAGATATTTGTTGTTAGCTTTAACATGTCTAGTAACACTTTGGGTCAATCCACCTCTAACGCCCGATTCGATCATCAACACCATGTCAATATCTGTTAATAATTGAAGGTTGCACTTTGTTTCTTTTAGCATAGCTTGCCAAGCTAGTCCTGGAGAAGTATAAGAATGAAGAGGGTCTAATCCGTAAGCTTCAAAGCAGGTGTTTCTAAATTCTTCCATCACATCGCAGAGAAGGGTCACATCAAGTTTTACATAAAAGTCAGAATAATCTCCCAGAGTGTTCATTTCCAATTCGTCCCAAACTCTGCATGCGTGTTGATAGTCTTCAGGTGAAATGTCCAAATCGGTAAGTTTACTTTTGAAAGCTTCTGGTGGAGGAAGTGACGTTTCTTGAAATTTATGTAGTCCATCGATGTAATCATACGGGAAAACTCCTTTCCGAAGAGCCAAATCCATTTTTTCAGCAGGTACAATTTTGCTTGTTTCTATTAAATTTTGTCTTCTTAAATTTTCAGAAAGTTTCATAAGACTGGAAGGCATAAATCTAAAAGAATCAACAAATCTAAGTTTAATTTTGCCCACCTTTTTTGAAAAGCTTATAAATTTTTCCATTGTTTGTGCTATAACGTCTATTTCACCGTTGTCTCTTGCTAATTCGGGAATGATAAAATGTCCATCGTATCCGCTAAGATTGTGAAAAACCACGAGAATAAAAGATGGTAGTTTGTAGTTGATGTTACATCCGTTGCAAGCTGCACCTCTGTAGGCTCCTGCCAGATGGTCATGGTCGCGAACTTTAACTTTAGTTTCTGTAAATTGATTGTTACACAAATAGCATGTTGTTGTCGAATCATAAAGATAAAGTTCTTCCGGTGTCATAGGTGACATAGGAACCACATTGCTATACATTGCTTCCACTTTCCCAGCGATGTCGTATAAATCATCAACAAAGTATCGAGCTGCTTCTTCTCCACGATAGATCTTTGGTGTAGATGTCAAACCATATTCTTGAAGATGTTCTTCAGGCAGAGTGGATTTTACTATTAAACAGTAGCTGTTTGGTTTGTGAAGTTGATACTTTGTTCTGCTTGTAATTTCCTCTCCTTCTTCTTGTTCAAGTGGAAGCAATGAAGATTCAAAATCTGCATACACTACAACGGGAATTCTGTATTGTTGGATAACTTTATCAAATTTTACTTGTGATCTGCTAGGGTGTGGTAATTTAATTCTTACTTCATAGTTTCCATTGCATAATCTTTTATGTTCTGTTAACCATTCTGAACCTCCTCTTCTTAAAGGTTTGTTTACAAAACAGAAACATCTTTTACAAGTTGTTTTTGGTTGTTCACGTTTTGATAACTGTTTGCAAACTAGAGCTTCAAAATCTTTAATATATACATAATGTGAGATATCACCTTTAGTTATAAATAATAAATCAGTATGATCTCTGCGTTCGGTGGGTGTTATACGTAAGGGATAGACATTGTTGGATGAATCTAAGCCAAAGATGTTTACAGATGCAAAAGGATTTTTCTTTTCAAATTTTGATATGTCTTGAATTGAAACAGGATAAGTCATGCCTTGAAAGTTATACATATAGCAAACCTCATCGTATGCTCTACTCGGTCGTCCCACATGATCTTCTACATATTTTGCAAGCATTGCATACTTGAAACATTCAGCATTTTCATTTTGTACATTAACACAAGATTTGGTTACTCGAATCTTCCTTGGCAAAGCAATATAACTACTACCTCTCATTCCATATCCATGTTTATGAACTCTCACATCTAAGCTTGTTATACTTAACAAACTCCATCCAGAACCTCTTCCTTCATGTTCTTGTAATTTTGTTAAAAGTTCTTCAAAACAATCATCCACAATTGAGCTTATATCCGATGCAAACATGATGGTTTTGTTTTTAGTTAAAAATCCTCTTGGTGATGTTTCATTCTGAACATTTGTAAATACAGTATCTAATAATATTCCAAACTTTATAAAATTTAATCTTCTTAGTTCATTCTTCAATGTTTCTGTTACTAATGTTTTTGCTTTCAATATAAATTGTGCTAGTTGCAATTGAGCATTGTCAATCTTAAAATGAGTTACTACACTGCCTGGTAAAGCTCGGGCGTATAATTCCACATCCAAAGATGGTCCGGGTGCGTATTGAATAACACTTGGTCTTGAATTTAGTTGTTGTTGATGGGTAGCCAGCATTTGATCTAATTCTTCCAAATCTTCTTCTTCTGCATTGTTTCTTGTTTCGTTGTTATGGTACACTTCTTTGTGTATTTGTAGTAAGTTTTCATTTTCAAAAGATTCTTCACAACTGATGCAGTAATACATGACGTAGGTGTGCTCTCCACAAAAGTTGCAGTAATAATAAAAACCACTCTTAAACTACCCCTATTTATAGACTACCCCCACCACTTTTTCTGTATTAAACACAAAAAGTGTTAAGAACAGTTAAATTTCTTATATTTCAAAACTCCTAAGTGTCAAGGTCATATAATGCAAGTTTAAAAAAACATCTAAGTGTCAAATAATGCAGGTATTAAAAAAAATCTATGTGTCAAGGTCAAATAATGGAAGTTTAAAAAAAATCTAAGTGACAAGGTCAAATAATGGAAGTTTTAAAAAAATTCTAAGTCTCAAGGTCAAATAATGGAAGTTTTAAAAAATCTAAGTGCTAAGGTCAAATAATTTAAGTTCAAAATAATACATATTATGCGTCGTAAGTGTGATCATCATTGCTGTTGTTTAAATATGTTATTTCCAAATCGTTATCGCTTTCATCTTCCTCCATGTCCGATGCCGGAAACAAACGTCGCCGAACAAGAGCATGTATATATTGTACTGGATCATAGTTAATTGTTACAACATGTGTTAACGGTGTTTCTTCGCCTATTGCTACTGGTACTTCCAAAATATTTTCTTCATCAGTTGTAGCATCAGACGTAGCATCAGATGTAACATCGGATGTAGCATCAGATGTATCTTCTACTGGAATCAAACTATTTTCAAAAATACTTTCGTCATCCGTTAAATCTTCTGGTTCAACTATTTTATATATTTTTTCACAAATTGTACATCCAAAAGGAAAATTGTTGTCTGTTGGAGGCATTATAAAAGAAACTTGATATTGTAAAATAAATGTTGAAGCAAATGTTTGAAAAATTTTCTAAGTCCGAAAGTATTAATTATTAGGAAGTTTTACAAGTCCAATGTAAAGTAAAATAAAGAAAGAAGTGTTGTTGCCTGTTTAAACAGTTGCAAAAGAATGATAGGTTTGAAAATTTTTCAAAGTCCTAAAATATTAAATATTGAGAAGTTTTAACACTTAAAATTTTTACAAATCCAATGTAAAGTAAAGAAAGAAATGTTGTTGCCTGTTGGAACAATGGCAAAAGAATGATGAAAACCAAACCCGCAGCAAGGGTCCTGTGGTTTGGGAGGGGGTAAGCGAGGAGGAGGGATGACCTCAAGCCGAGTTGGGGTCCGGGATCTGCGCGTGTGGTTCGGCATCAGTTGCTCGCTAGACAGTGAGGTGGTAACATGTTCAGAAGGCGCCCTGAACATTTTATCATTTTTGCTGTTTGGTGAAAATATCTTGGTGTTATTTGTATAATAACATCTTGACGTAGGACTGATTAATTTTAAGGCATGGTAGTTGTTTGTGCTTGTAGATACCCTAGGGTTGTAGTTTGTTTTTAATTTGCTGGTTTGGTAGTTAGTATTATTTTAAAATCTTTCTTTTACTTACAATATATTTCTGCCTAGAATGTTTAAATTTAAAGTAATATTTTTGTTTTTAAGAATGTTATATGATATGTTTTTAATACCTTTCTATTCGAATTTCCTTTTTCCAACAAGCTTGTTGAGGGCATTCCCTCTCTTGTCTTGTACTCCTTTTTAGTTAGGGACACCTTTCAATTCCAATTTCCTTTCCTTTTTTCCTTCCATCTTTTGCATGGTAAAACCAATAATGGTAAAACCGGCTACCGCTTTTGTAGTGATTACGCTTACCAAAGCGGGTCACTTACAACCTCTATACGTGCTGGATGGGTAGTTCGCCTACCTCCGGAGTTTCGCTGGACCCCAGTTGATTTGCGCCTTATGGTGAGTCGCTGGCTCCTTTAGTGTTAGGAAATAAAAAACATATTTGTATAACATTTTTTTACTTTTTACTGGCTGACTAGATATTTTTTACTTTTTAGCTCAGCGTTGTGCGCTTATGGTGAAGTGTGAGGGATGGCTTATGTCTAGCTCACACTGTAATCATTATGTGCAACGCTGCGCTGACTAACTATTTTTTTTAAACTCTAGGCAGGTTGTATTGTAAATTAGCTTATCTTCTTTTAGGTTTCCGGGGTGTACGGTTCTGTCAAACCGTACACCCCCCATTTTCTTTTAATTATCAAATGACCTTGACCTAGTTATTTTCAAGGTCAACAAAAGAGTAAGCGAAAATTTCTAAGTCCCAAGGTCATTTTTATGTAAAATAGCTTTTCTTCTGTTAGGTTTTCGGGGGTGTACGGTTCTGTAAAACCGTACACCCCTTATTTTTTTTAAAAAGTTCTGGATGACCTTGACCTACTTATTTTCAAGGTCAATAAAAGTTAGCGAAAATTTTTAAGTGTCAAAAGTAGGTCAAGGTCACCAAAAAATACCCTATGAACGGGGGAATAGACCGCTAAGTAATTCTTTTGGAACTACAAAGTGGTCTATTCCCCCGCTCCTATTTTTGTTGTTGTTATTTTTACATTAACCTCACAATTTTAACAAATGAAGATATTTTTTGTGCACACTGCATAATGTTTGATTCACACAACACATCGTTACACATTTTTTACCTTTTCTTAAAAATATAAAAACATTGTTCTTTTCTAAAACTGGATGATGAAGAAGAACCTGTCATGTTGCTAGATCCTAAATAGTAAAAAGTCATTCTGTTATCCCGCTTTTATAAGAAATTACCCCTCCATTGTAAATTTTGAAAATAGGTCAAGGTCATTCAAAAATACCCTATGAGCGGGGGAATAGACCGCTAAGTAATTCTCTTGGAATTACAAAGTGGTCTATTCCCCCGCTCCATTTTTTTGTCTTGTGTTTAATTTAACCATTTAACTTTATCAGATGGAGATTTTCTTACTAAATAATAATGAACATTACTGATATTTGGAATTTGAAGATTTACTGGTAATTTGAGCAAGTAGAGTTCATCACAACATCTAAGAACAACATCCCTGTTACTGATCTTTTTCACAGAAACATATTTGTGGTTTAATTTCAATCTGTTGATTTTAATTCTTTTATAGTTTTCAATTTTTTCTGGCAATTCAGTTTTGGAAGGTTCAATTTTGACTTTTTTAGAAGGTTGAATTTTGACTTTTTCGGAAGGTTCACATTTTTTATGCAGTCTACACAATTTTTCATTTACACTACACAATTTCACACACCTTTCACCTTTGTTCGCTCCTTTTTTTAAAATATGAGCACATTGTTCTTTCTTAAAACAGGATTTTCTTAATTTTTGAAGTTTTTGAAGTTTTTCAGAAATTTTGTTAGGAGATTTTTTCGGTGAAGATTTTTTTGGAGAAGGAGATTTTTTCGGTGAAGATTTTTTTGGAGAAGGAGATTTTTTCGGTGAAGATTTTTTTGGAGAAGGAGATTTTTGTTTCACAATAGAAACAACAGATGATGATGATGTTGTTGATGACGAGGAAGAAGACCTGGACGAAGACGAAGTGCCTGCCATAGCGCTGGATCCTAAGAAAGTAAAGATTACTCTGTTAACCCTGCCTTTATAACAGCCCCCCACCCATTTACCCCCTCTACTTTTCGAGGTCAAAAAAATATTCATCCAAGCTTTCTAACACTGGCAAGAAAACAGTTTCAAAAGGTTGATACAAAATTTCATAAATGTCTTGGTTTAAATTTTGCGAAGTTTGAAGATATTCTTCTATTTCCTGCACAAATTTCTGTTCGAATTGTTGGAATTCTTCTATTTCCTGTAAAAATGTCTGTTCGGATTGTTAAAATTCTTGTTGTTCTAAGTTAAATGTTGGTAATTTCAAGTCTTCTTCCAATTTTTTAATGTAATCTATTGCATTTTGAACTATAGATTGTCTGTTAATTCTTTTTTGTTTTTGACTTTCCGGTACAACTAATTTTAATTTTTCAAAAGCTTTTTTTAATCTGTGTTGTCTTCTTTGTTCCCTTCGGTTTCTACTTAATTTTTTATCAATCAGGTATTTTTGGAAAGATTCCATAACGTTTTGTTGATTCAAAATGTGGCAAACTATTAATTCTATGAAGCTTTTATCCGCTCAATATATATACTGGAAACCCGGGGGGGGGTCCTTCGCCATCAAGGTGATTGGTACGTATTTAAAGCTTTGAGGTTTGCATAGCCAGACCATAACTATGAGCTCCTTGTACGAGTTGTGTCTGCAGCGTATCTGCACCGATAACCCTATGCTCCGGCATATCAGAAGGGTGTCAGAGCCGCTGCCGCCAATTTTGCAAGGAGAGCTCATTTATGAGCATAAAAGACGATGCGTCTACAAAACCAAAATTTGGTTTGAAGGGCCAAATGTTGGCAGAATATGTGCCGTATATCACATGGTACGTTTTTTCATTAACTGCATTGTTTATTTTGTTAACAATATATTATTTTTTTTAATTTCTTTAAATTAATAATTTTTTTTCAGGCGCTTCCTCTTGCCGGCCCGGGGGAAGAGCTTTATCGAACTATTGCTTATAGAAGCGGAGTAATTGGGTATAAACTACAAATGCCGGCACCTCAAGAAAAATGTCATCTCTGCAATTTCTGCCCCCTGGCAAAATACGAAATTAATTGTGTGTGTTTATAAACACATATAATTATGAGAAATTAAATAGGGACGGGGAACAGAGCAGTTTGTGGTCCAACCACTTACTGCTCTGTTCCCCGTTCATAGGGTATCTTCAGATGACCTTGACCCACTTTTAAAACTTTATGGTGGGGAAAATGTATATATAAACCGTGGATTATATGAAGAGGCATCACTTCCCTCACCGATAATCATGGAAAGTTTCCGTATGTTTTACAATGTTTTTTGCACTCCTCAACAACATATTCAATTTATGTTAAATTTAATCCATGTCCTCCAGAATATTAATTTTCTTACGATTAATGTTACTGGGAAAAGAATGGTAAATTTAACATATCAACGTTTATTAGTTACCATCAACCCTTTGGTAGATCCGAATTGGTTTTCAACACTTGAAACATACATTGATACTATGGCTTTTGAACAAGGATTCCATTATCTTTGGGTTGATGTAGATTACATCAACTTTCAAAATGAATCAGATGATGATGGATATGATTCTGCCACATAAAAGTAGACATTAACGGAACTTCTCCCCCTGCCTTTTAGGAAAAAAGAGAGGAACAGTGTTAATTAATAACACTGTTCCTCTCTTTTTTCCGCTTAAAGTTAAATGACGTTGACCTACTTATTTTGAAGGTCAATTGTAACTTAGTGAAAATTTTCTAAGTCCTAAGTAGGTCAAGGTCATTTAAATCTTAGCGGAAGAATGAAAAGAATAGCTACCAACATGCACTGTTGGTATCTATTCTTTTCTTTCCTCCTAGAAAACCCCTTTAGTCCGTGTCAACTTTGATGTGAATTTTTGTACAAAATTGTACATAATAAAGGACCTATGTTTCGAGTCCTTCGTAATCCATAGAATCCGAAGTGCAACAGATTTTTGTACCGTCTGCTTTAACAGCTTCAAGTACTCCACTAATACACTTCAGATTGCTATGATACGTTCTTATGTACCATAGTACTTTTTTGGCTTCGACAAAGTTGTGCACAGCACCAAAGATCATGAGGGATTCCATGGCATATGTAACCACAAGACTACAGCACACCTTATATATATACTGTGAGCCCAAGGCTATAGCCTCGATTTTTGAGTTTTTGCGTCATAACTTTTATACCGTTGGTTTGATCAAAAAATGTTACTGGACCTTTTTTGTTTGTCTTTTAATTCCGCTTAATTTGACTACCCGCACGATAGATTTGGAGCATTTTTGTTATATCCACTGCCAACGTGTTCGGCGACGCAGTTCTAAAGTTGAACGGCAACGAAATCAAGTTGGCGACCTCCCCCCCCCATCAATGCGGTCAAGGTCAAGGTCAAGGTCAAGGTCAAGGTCAAGGTCAAAAAATTTTAACCCCCCCTCATCAATTGATGGGGGGGAGGTCGCCAACTTGATTTCGTTGCCGTTCAACTTTAGAACTGCGTCGCCGTACACGGTGGCAGTGGATATTACAAAAATGCTCTAACCCTATCGTGCGGGTACTCAAATTACGCGGAATTAAAAGACAAACAAAAAAGGTCCAGTAACATTTTTCGATCAAACCAACGGTATAAAAGTTATAACGCAAAAACTAAAAAAAAAAACTTAATATTTTTTTTTTACTTAATATATTTCCAAATTTTATCAGGTGGGTATTCAAATTACGCAAAATAATCTAATTTACAATAAAGTCCGGTAACAATTTAATAACACCAACGGTATAAAAGTTATAGCGCGAAAACTAAAGTTTCAAGGTCATTTAAAAATTTTAAAGTCCAAGAGTAGGTCAGCCAAATGTAGGTCAAGGTCATTTAAAATTTATAAAAAAAGGGGGGTGGGGAAGCGTGGGGTCCCTACTTTATTTTATACTACTTTATTTTATACTACTTTATTATATTTTATACTAACATGCAACGGTTACTGTGTGTGCTAGACATAAGCCATCCCACACACCTCACCGCCTTATTATATCTTATGCTACCCCTTAAATGCTAACATGCAACGGTTACTGTGTGTGCTAGACATAAGCCATCCCACACACATCACCGCCCTATCATATCTTAACCCCTACCTAACGTTCCCCCTATTCTAACTTATACTATGTAATATTACAGTTACGATGTGTGCTAGACATAAGCCATCCCACACACCTCACCGCCTTATTATATCTTATGCTACCCCTTAAATGCTAACATGCAACGGTTACTGTGTGTGCTAGACATAAGCCATCCCACACACATCACCGCCCGATCATATCTTAACCCCTACCTAACGTTCCCCCTATTCTAACTTATACTATGTAATATTACAGTTACGATGTGTGCTAGACATAAGCCATCCCACACACCTCACCATAATACTACCCCTAACTTATACTATGTAATATTACAGTTACGATGTGTGCTAGACATAAGCCATCCCACACACCTCACCATAATACTACCCCCTACGTAATATTACAGTTATGGTGTGTGCTAGACATAAGCCATCCCACACACCTCACCATAATATTACCCCTGATAGCTAAACCACGCAGGAAATGGAAAGGTAGTTGGATTGCCATTGCGGCCGATCATTATAGAAGGGCGCCTCTTCTACAATAACCGAACGCGATGTGAGCTAGACGTAAGCCATCCCTCACACCATGGCGAACATTACGTCACAGCATAACCCTGCTCATAAGAGCACGAGCTACACCTTCACCGTAATGCTAAAGCGAAACGCTGCGCGCTCGCCTATATCAAGCTGAAGCGGGCGGCCTTGACTTGAAGGTTGACATATCCGCCTGCTGGGACGGAGGCGGACCTTCACCTTAACCGCGCCGCGGCCGATGACCGAGGGGGGGGCGTTGCCGTGACTTTGCCACCTAGTTCACCTTGGACGCCGAGCCGGTAGCTTCCGCTTACACTACCTTGACTACAAGGTTGCCGTGTCTGCTGCCTATATAACCCCACTTGACCACCTCTTGTCATTCTGCCACTTGCCACTTGCCACCTTTGCTGTTAAATTTTACATTCTCATTTTTTACATTTTTATTTTTTATTTTGCATTATGAACATCTCATCCTCATCATCCAACCATGATGCTTCTATCCTACGAGGTTTGCTCGAACAAGAAATTGAATATACTATAAGAAGCCAACTTTAAGAAAAACAAGTGCTGGAAAATGAAAACTTCATGTCCGACATGTCCGAATTTTTTATTTTTCATCAGACTCCGCCCGCTCAACTGTCTCAGCCTGCTCAGACTCTACCTGCTTAACTGTCTCAGACTCCACCTGCTCAACTGTCTCAGCCTGCTCAACTGTCTCCGCCCGCTCAATCATCCAATCAAGAAACTCCGCGTCCTTCACTAATAGTCAAAATCCCCTATCCATTTCAACCCGCACCATGTAAAAGACTGCCAACAAAAAAATTGAAGATCAACAGGCTGAAAAAAAATATTGTCTACAAAATTTTGAAAACCAAAAACAACCTTGTTCACATCCTCAACGAAGAAAAAAATACAATTTTTATCATCGACCTGCCTAAAAAATTTCGTATTCCTCCAAAGCCAAAACATCTGAAAATTACAAAGGACAGCGGCAAATTAAATATCAATCTTTTTTAACTAATAAGTACGGGTTTCTCCATACCACAGGTTTATTTGGTCTAGGCCTGTGGGAACCTCTTTACCCTAAAAAGAGTGACCTCTAGCGTGGTGGTGAGGTTGACGTTCCTCTAGAGGCTTTAAAACTAACGAACCACCGACCAATAAATGTCTTTACCCAAAAACTAAAAAAAAAATAATAAACCTAACAAAAAATCCGGCAACATTTTATAATCAAACTAACAGTATAAATTTTACTATGCAAAACTGACAAATTTTATTTTACATTATCACTGAGCCACCTTTCTATTTCTGGTGAAGCGGAGGCTGTTGACCCGACCACTGACGCCTGCGCCGCCAACCTTGTAGTAGCCGGTTGGTCGACCTTGTTGCGTCAGCTGGCACAGCAGATGGTCACATCCTACACTCAACAGTTCATTCTCCGCTTTGCCACCAACCTAACAACTCCTGCTTCAACATGAACCGCTCCCAGTATTTCAAAATCTGGTACAATTGTTTCTCACGTTTACAACTGCTGGGGTATCGAGTTCTTCAATCTAATAACAATCGTGATTGGTACGATGTCACATCTACAATTGCTGTAAATCCTTTTCAGCCAGTTGGGAAAAACATTCTCACTGGCATCAAACTCAACACCGAACCACCTCTTTCACCTGTTTTACCACAATTACCCCAGCAGAAACTATTACTAAAAAGACTAAGACTAAACACCAAATATCACATCATCAAACGAAAATCCAATATTTTTTACCTATACAATAAAGAAAAAACCAAAATTTATATTGTTACCCTACCTAAACATCTTTCCATTTATATAAACCCAAAATACCTTGAACTTACAAAACAAGGTAACAAAATCAAAATAAAATTGTCAAAATAAAAACCCTTTTTCCTTTTCCTCCTCCAAAAGTCCACCCTGGTGGCAAAAAAGGTCCTTGTAAGGACCGCCATAAAACTTTCAAATTTAGGGTCTCAACCCTTGGTGACTAACAAGGGGTCCACGTACCTCTAAGTCCCAAAGCGTTGCTGTCGGGGGGGGGGGCCAGGTGTGCAGCAGATGTTCCAAGGTCAACAGCTTGTATTGCCAACTGGTCGACCGATGCTGTTGCGCAACCGTTACGCAACAAGGTCGGCAGCATGCGAGGTCACCAGAATAACTAACCCGGCCCAGTGATGATGTCAAGTAAAAGTTGCCAGTTTTTGCGTTTCATTCAACGCAAGTTTCGTTGGTTTTATTCCTTGGTTTTATTTTTATTTCGCCTTTTTCGTTTGTTTTTTAAAACTCGCATGATAAGGTTTGGAAACATATTAATTAAAATATGAAACATCTTTAAAAATATCGTAACTTGTACAAAGTTAAATAAGTATTTCAAAACAATATTTTTAAGCTAAATGTTAAGAACAAATGTTTACTACTGAGATGTTTACCCTACAACATCTACATTACAACTAAAACTAAATATCGAAAACATTGCGAGGAGTCTCTTATGGTAGTGGGGGAAGGCAGGTGTGCAACATATGTAGCATCGCCCTAACATTTCAATTTTAAATTAAATGTTAAGAAACAGAGTTTATATTTAATCGCAAGTGTAGTTTAGTTTTGCATTTCTTCAACTAAATATTTTAACTAAGTATTAAGAAAAGATAATAAAGTAGCATCTTTAAAAATATTGTAACTCCTACAAAGTTAAATAAGTATTTTAAGCCAAATGTTAAAAACAATTGTTTAGTACTGAGATATTCACCCTACAACACCTACGTTAGAACTAACACTACAAATCCAAAAATTGCGAGGAGTCTCTCATGGTGGTGGGGGAGGGCAGGTGTGCAGCAGATGTTCCAGGCTGCACATGTCAAGGGAGGTTGCAGCGCCACTAATGACATATCAGTTTGCTGGTAGAACTCGCAGAGTAAACATCTAAATAAACATGAGTTCTGTTTTATATGTTTCTTTTATTAAAGATGGACTTTGCATTGAAACGCAAAGTTTTCCTATTGATGCAGATCCTATACAACAAATCTTAGTACATCCTCCAGAAAGTTATGATTCCATCTACATTTCAGTGCAAGAAACAAACGACCCCCCACCACCAACAACTCCTGATGCACAGTAGGACACGGCTACCACACGTCATTAAAGCTTCAGCTCTTTGCCCGAGCACACATGGACTCTGAGCTTGAAGATAATACTGTTTCTTCTACATCTACACCAACTTCCGAACAATTACCTACTACAAATGAAACTACTACAAGTCTACAAGTAAATGAAATTTCATCAACTGTTAGTTCTGATGCGCAAGCAATAATGTTATCATTAATTGGTTTCGACTAAAAATTCAACAATGGAAGAAGAAAGAAATTCGCTACTTTACAACTTGGTTTTTGTGAACCCGTCGAAATTTATTATTTGCCTACTTTCATTTTTATGTGGTTACAATTTTGGTTACCTTGTTCAGGAAATGCTAACAGATAAAAAGGAAGAACATTCGCTATATTTTAAAGTTTATGTTTATGTAATTGCATCCTTATTTGGATACTTTGTAGCAGGATATTTTCTTGTTAATTTGTCAATTCCATTTTTTACATGGTATTTTAACAGACGTGAAAATCAACAAAACAACAGTTTGTAAAAAGAAGCAAAAATTATCTTGCATTTTCGGATTTTCCGAAAATGCAAGATCTTTTTTAAAAACATCCCCAAACGACCTTGACACACTTCCGGCCATTTAAAATTTAAATACCCAGCACAGCAGGGCATTTAAACTTTAAATACCCACCTCCAACACGTCACAGTTACGTCACAGCTGATGACGTCACTTCCGGTCACGTGACCGGAAGTAGCTGTCAAAAAATTGACTGGCTGTCAAAGTTTGATTGGGCCAGAAACGCCACCTCGCCACTACTAAATTAATAATACTTAATTACAAACTGTTTCTATATTGCATTTTGGTGAAAATGTCAAATAAATAAATGGGACTTATATGAAATCAAAGGGTGTAATTTTCTACATGTCCCTCCTTCGATTTTTATTTTCAACCAAAAATTCTTTAGTGAATGAGATTTTTCGAGAAAGTTTGGTGCCAAATGTTTTAAATAGATTGGTTTAGATTAGAGCAGTGGTTTCTTACCTTTTTGTGCTTGCGTACCACCCACTATTTTTTAATATTTTGGCGCTCCACCGCAAGGAATCCCCCTCCCATAATACTGAGGGATCCCATCCTTTTATGCTCTTATTATTTGGTCCATTACTACTTCTGCACATTTCTTCCACTTCTGTTCACTTTGTTCCACTTCTACTTCTATTTCTTTACATTCGCACATTTCTATTTCTTTCCTTTGGGTAGGTAGAAACATTACTAGATTCATGATGAAAAATTATATGTAATTTGAAATTTTGCTTGTGATTAATATTTTGTATTTTTCAAATCAAACATAAATAAATACGTAATACCAGTACTTTAATTCAAGGTATATAAGATTTGTTAGTTTTTCTCATATTTTGGCGATTTGTAGTAACATTGTACTGTGATCGCCAATCAACTTTAATTTGGGCCTACTGCGAATATTTATACATCAGACCTACAAACAAACCTTCGTTGGTTCAGATGGGAACTAAAACATAACGTGCCAAGATTGTTAAAAAAATACATATAACTTTAAATTTTTATGAAAGAGTAACCACATCAGGCCTGATTGAAATGCCGTAAAATTGCATTGACTTGCTGAAAATCTAGTATTTGCTGAGAAAATAAGTTAATAAATCTGTATAATAATCACTTTTAAAAGTATATTTTATTTCACAGAGTTGATAGGTGGAAAGTACTTAATTCTCCATGACAAAGGCCAGATAAAAATCCTACATTCCGTACATTTATACAGTCGTTACGGATCTCTCTTGGGCCTTTAAGTTAAATCTTGTTGCTTCTGCTGTATCCGTGTTTATGAAGAAAAAATTAATCAAAATTCAGACAAGTAATGCGATTGGGAATCATTATAACAGTCACATTGACCGGAAAATGGATTTCCTAATGAATAATTCCGTTCTAAAAGCTGGTACGAAATAGACATGTAATGGTCGATACGTAAAATTTACATTTCTCTTAACCTATAAACATCTATATACATTACATGCAACTGAATTTTCACAAGACATCTATTGTTCGGAAAACTAGTGTTGTAACTTTGTACTACTTAATTCTGATTTTCTCGAGGACCGTTTAAAATGCATTTACGCACATTTACCACGTACCATTTAAGTGATACGAGTACCACCGCTTGGGAAACACTGGTTTAGGGTATAAGGATCGACATTAGAGCTGAACCCTGGAAAACCGGGGTCATGTGACGCCTGAAACCTGGAAAAATAAGAATGCAAGCTTTTCTTCACGTCATAAAATCAAAACTGCAACTAAAAGACAGTGGCTTTCATTATAACTGAAATATTTGCATACCAAATACTTTTTTTATCATATAATTACAGAACTTAAACATGCATGGATTTGCGACCACCAGTATATTAACGTTAAGAAAAATGCCTTTTGTGAATTAAAAAATACTTTTTGTACGTTGATGGTCTTCTATCCTTATTTATAAAAGCTTAATACTCTTGAGTGGCTGACTTACTAATAACATTTTATCAACAACTAATGCTTTCGTCCACGAACATTGGCACAAATATTTGTATAGGCTCTAAATGTGTACCTTCTAAAAAAAGGATTTAAAATAAGTATTCTTTCAAACAGCTAAAATAAGGTATATATTACAAATAATAAAAAATGTAATTTTTATTTTAAGGCCTCATATTATAAAAAAGTCATCTTTAGGCCTCCGTTTAGTTATTTATTTCAGATCAGGACAAACGTAATGGAATAATATTAGACATATTGTAATAATTATTAGTATTGCAGCTTTTTGGTAAAAAAAAGAGATGCAAAATTAAACTATTAGTTGAGGTAAAAAAGTATAGGTTAATATAATATGTTGTCGAACACCTCCAGATAAGTCTTAATAATTGAATAACCCGAACTACTTTACTAGGAATCTTGAAATTCATATGGATTTGCACATCATAAAGACAAACGTACGCTTAGAACGTTTTCTTGTTCAAAATTTTTGGAAAAGTTGTTTTATTTAATGTAATTGAAAAAACTTAGTGAAAAACTGCATTTGAAACTTCACATCATAAATATATTACTAACACCTCAGTTGCAGCAGACCTGCATACTCAGCGAATTTCAAATTAAAAACAATATATTTCAATCCAACAAAGCGAGATTTGACATGTTTTGGTAAGCTCTATAAGAAACATGGGGAATGAGTATGCAGGTTTGCTGCTACAGATATATTAAAACTGGGTAGTTTTAATTCAATATTTAGTAGATCTGATCTAGAAGAAGCCATTTGTCAAGTTTCATTAAGAAATTTTGAGATATAAACGAGAAATAGAATTTTACTTATTTCCCATAAGGTTAACATTGGGACAACGTACTGTGTTTACCACTTTCAATAGAGTGTGTTTACCACCAATGGAAATGAGCAGTGATTCAAAATACTATTTTTTTAGCTGAATCCAATGGTGCTAATTAAAATTCGATAAATTTTATTTTTCCATGTGAAACACTCAAAATACCCATTTTTAACTCCGACAAGGTGGGTTTATAAATAGTTTTAACAGTGGAATGAATCTGTGAATTAGACCAGCATAAGTGTATCTGTTCTAAGTACAGAAGTCCTGCTTTATTTGCATATTGTCAAAAATAATATAATTATTTGACAATTATATTATCAAAGGGGATCATATTATCAAGGGGGAACCCATTTTTGAGGGTGTTTATCCCCCTTACCCCCTCCCCTCTTACATTGGACTGATCGGGCTGGTTTACGAAAGGGATTACCATTTTACATGTCTGTACAAATTTCGTTAAGATTGGAAAATTTTTACGGCCGCTATCGTGCTCGCAGACATATGTATATTAGAGTAGTTGTGGATGATTAGGGCTACTAATATAGTGATAAGATTAGTTTTCATAACACTTACCCTTTTTATTTTTCAATTGTTTTATTTTATTTTTTTACATGTTTCGAAACTAAGTTAATTTTCAAATCTTATTATTTTTTTTAAAGAGGGTCATGGGTTCACTTGACCATAGTGTTGCAACGCAGCAGAATTAGCTTATTGTGCACCCTCTGTCAACAGGCCTTCACTCTCCGTCAAATCCCATAGTCCTTAAAGAACTATAAGATCTTCTTGACGAAGGTACCTGAGTTTTCACAGCACTTCCGTGTATGATAAAATTGCTTAGAGCCGCGGCCGGGAGTTGAACCCAGGCCGGCTGAGTGAGAACTCAGAACGCTACCAACTAAGCTACGGCGCTGTCGGTAGCTTCAAATTTTATTCATAACCTCTTTTAAAATTATATTATCATTATAAATATATATATATATATATATATATATATATATATATATATATATATATATATATATATATATATATATTTATATTTATATTTATTTTATTATATATATTTATTGTATTGATAAAAAAAAATTATCTATATATATCAACTCGAAGGAATGGTGTTTTTTGCTTCTGGGGGCCCCAAAACGAAAAGTTATCATGGTCTCGGGCTTAGGTATTACCATGAGACCCACGGTAATAGCTTCTTCCCTAAAGGGAAATTCGCTAAAATTAAATATATTTATTCATATCTAAAATTTCTTATTACTTACTAAATAAAAGTAATTACATATCTCAGATAAAAATGAAAGAAGGGAAGTGGGTAACAGCGAATGTATTTGAAAATTTGGGGCTACCCTCTCCCCCAAAATGACATTTTTTGGGACAGGGCCAGATACAAAATGTACGTCAAAAAGTAATGATTTTTCATCAGAATTCATGTGGAAAATGCCTTTAACTCATTATTTAGTTTAAAAGTTATTGAATCGGTCATGGGCTTTTGGCCATTGGTCAACACAGTATATAAACACTTGCATTCAGTTTAATATTAAAACTTCATTAATTCGGCTACACAGTTTTTCGTGGTTCCTTTATTTGTATTACAATATATAATAATATTCTTTTTCGTTATACTGCTTCAAAAACAGATGTTTTTTATGCATGTTTTCCGGAACTAAATACACTCTTTTTATTCATAGAAATTAAAAGCTGATGTACCTAGGACTATAAAAGTCAAAAAGTGCCGAGTACGTCGTAATAATAGAATAATATTCATTCGATTACAAATAATCGAAACATTCATCGTTAATATCGAAAAATTCATTGTTGTCAGTTTAATCAATTTGTGAAACTCGCTCATTTCACCAATCGATTATTACATGCGTTCGATACGTCGATAGTTGTTCATTGTTGTCAATCTACCCTAACACAAATGAAACAGACAATCAGCTGATTGCTTCAAATAGTAAGAACAAGACGATGGCATCTTTTGAAGGCATCTTTAAAGGTAAACAAGCTGTAACTTTTTGGTTTTCTTAAGTAGTTTACGTATTGTATTGAGCAATATAACGGAAAATATAGTTCATCACACGGACCTAAAGCTGCTTTTCGTCACTCGGTCATTTTTCAACCTCAGCTTACAGCCTCGGTTGTAAAACTTGACCTTGTACGAAAAGCGTCACTTTAGGTCCTTGTAATGAAATATACTATTACCACGCAAGATAGTAACGTTGAGTATCTACCCCAAAACTATGTCGCCTTGTCGTAGGATTACTTATCGCGGATGGCTTAACACGTATATTTTACACGGATTAGGCTGTACGATTTAAATTGAGTGGATTTTACGGATATAAGTAGATACTTCAACCTTTGATTAATTGAAATAGTAAAACAATTACATAATATATTTCACAACTAATTCATGCTAAGGTAATACTGTGATAATATACACTTTTTTAACTGAAATGTATTACATTTATGATAAGCTCAATATTATAAATTGCTTTCAATAAAGAGAGTTTTTCATCTGATGCCTCAGGCCTGTCCAGTTCGTATTTCGCACAGGAAAATTATATTCTACATACGTAGTTCAAATAAGCGTTCATAAGTATTACGGGCCTACATTTTATGTATGTTAATTATATTAATTTTGACAATATGCAAATAAAGCAGGACTTCTGTACTTGGAACAGATACACTTATGCTGGTCTAATTCACAAATTCATTCCACTGTTAAAACTATTGATAACATTTACATTTCTTTTGAAAATCAATTCTATTGTCTTAACACTTAATCCAAACATTTAAAAATTAATGAGAGTGAAGGTACTTTAAAAAATAAGCAGATTCAAACAGAAGCACATTAAGTAAAAAAGGAGAATTTAATATCACGAGTTATGCTTGGAACTCGTAGCAGCTGCGACAACACGACTTTAAGGCCTTCTTAAAACTTACTAAGAAGATCGGTTAGTACATGAAGACCACATTAAAATAATAGACTATTTAAGCCTCTTAGGTATTTTAACCGCGATGATTGCCAAGGAGCTATTATACTAGGATTTCCAAGCTTTATTTTCAGACATTAATAAATGTACTGATATATTTTTGTCACCTATTTATATTATAAACGGATAATGTCTCCGGAATATGCAACTGGAAAGGAGAAATACGCTCACAGATATTAAGATTTCTTACTTATATGTCTACGTACCTTAACATTTCGTTTAAAGCCTGCACTCAGTTGGTTATTTAAATATTTCTTACCTCATCCCTTTGTTTATTAGCCAGAGATATTCTACGATAAACGATCGAGTTGGTTAGGTGCGGAACGAGTCGCTGGGTTGTTGTCAACTTATTATTTTAAATGGTACTGGGATAAAGTTATATATAAAATGTTCACAAAAAAATTTTACACAAAAAATATTTGAACTTGCACTGGCGATATACTCAAGAAATGCATCAAAACTAACTATTGACAGCATAAACACTCTCAGCTGAATGTAGTAAATATTGTCGATGACATCTTTGTTTCCTATTATCTGCTTCAATGCAGCGCCTCTCTTTCTCTTTTTCTTGTGGGATCAATTTCTTTTTTTAGAAATTGATATGTTTCTCCCTCTACTAATTAGATTACATGGAATAGTACAGAATGTGTCCAGCTGCTTTTCATTAGACGAGAATTTCAGAACAAGCACTACTAATATGATCTGCACTTATGTTCTGATTTAAAAGAGGTAGCCGGTTATTTTTCTGATTTTTTCACTCTAAGGCATTACGCTGGTTTCATTCCTTGATTTACTCAACCAGCACTTAATACTTTTTGATTATATTGTTTTGTTTATTGAGTAATATTTTGTGCAC
Organism: Flexamia atlantica; assembly: GCA_035578135.1. Classification (NCBI taxonomy): domain Eukaryota; kingdom Metazoa; phylum Arthropoda; class Insecta; order Hemiptera; family Cicadellidae; genus Flexamia; species Flexamia atlantica. The sequence goes on from JAQJVK010000001.1 coordinate 27,612,423, forward strand.
CGTAAAATCTATGAAACATTCAAAATAAACATTTTCTTTACTTTTATTAGTAATGAGTTAACCAGCCGTATTCTTTTATATGTAACTTTTATTAATTTGACGTGGTTTGCGAGAGAAAGTTCACTCACTTGTGTTCACTTGAAACTAGCAGGATACTCAGCTCCTACCCCTACATTGCAATGTTGAATCTGGGAACGGGACGACTGCTACTAATTTTTGGTCTCTCTGTCCATGGCACTACTGCTCCGATCATTAGAGCGGATTAATTAGGGTCAACTCGCTTGGTTCGAAAAGGCACTACTGCTCCAACCGCCCGGACAGGTAGTCGCGGTACATCGAGGGAAATCGGGAATTTAAATTCCCCGTCACTTCTGCTTGACTGTTATGCCTCCTATAAATTAACAATTGCTTTATGAGTTGTCAAGTTAGTAACAGAATAACAACAAAATGTAAACAAATTCAGTCACGAGTTTTATTGGAACAATGAGCAAAAACTAAACCCAGATATTTTCTGATTGAATTTATACCAATATGCGATCTCTAGTACAACATATCAGACGATTTAAGGTAAAAAAGTAATTTCAGTTCAAAGCCAAGCATAGTTCAAGGAAAATAACACTTGTCTTAAGAGACTTAAACATTATATGGCGGGTAGTACAGCAGGCTCTTCATGGCTTATTAAGTAAAGAATGAAAGCAATACCCTTAAATTTTATTATTGATTCAGGGATAAATTTATCAATATTTCCTGACTTATTTCTTCCTGAAAATTAGCTCATAATACTCATGAGAATTTTGCGTCTAAATTTGAACTACTATAGATCACTTAAAAGCCTGAAATACTTTTCCGCAAGCAAAGGATTTCCAACTCCATTGTACTTAGGAACAAATTGTGGTACAGTTATTCATTAATACGTAGAACATGTGTCATCAAAGAAAGTAAACTGTTTCCAGTAAAAACGTCCAAAACCCATCAATTGCACTTACAGAGGGAGGAACGGTGCATTCCACCAGGTCCACTTAGGAATGCCGAGGCATGCCGAGGGCATTTGAAAATGTTTGTTGACCTCCCGGGAAACCCTCACACGGCAAGAAAACTGTTATGTACTTCCGCCCTTCTACGTAGAGTTCAATTACATTCTGGATTGATCATTAATACCTGAGGTTGAACTTCTTTCTCAATTCATCTGTTAAAGGTGCTGCTATACATACACGTCACGTCGCGTCCATTTTCAAAGTGAATGAAACCTGTGTAATCAAATGGAACCGGCTATACATGTGTATGCTCTGACCGACTCGAATGCTCTGATGAGCATACACGGCCGAATCGGCCGAATTGGGACGCGACGCAACGTGACGTGACGTGTATGTATAGCTTACACCAACGTCCACTCGGCCATTTGGCTCTTAGAAACTAGAAAATGCAAATCGATGCGAATCGGTGCGAGTCGATGCGAATATGTATAGCACCCCCTTAAAAATTTCAGTTTTATTTACAATACTCTAAAAACGATACCAAAAAGCGACCTTTTTACTTGGCTTGCGTTAAATGTTTAATTAATTTGAAAAATACTTGAATAGAAGTCTTATGTCACCCGTGCAACGAACGATTTTCGTAGAATAAGACATATTCGTAGAATAATATTAGGTAATAATTTAACGAACAGCCGGCGTTATTGATTTACTAGAACTAATTTAAAAAGTCAACGGCATCAATGAACATTTACCCTGTTTATTTCAATGGTCGGTCAAAATGGATTTGAGCACAGGGGGAACGATTCCAGGGGGTTCAAATCCGGGGTAGGTTCATAAATATATAGGTGAATAAATACCGGGGGCCAAGAGTCAGTAAATACTTCATAAAGTAGTTTTTTTACATTGGAGTGAATGTGCAAATATTCAGCCGTTCCGGGACTTTTTTACACACTATATACAGGGTGTTCAAAAAATGTGGGGCAATAGTTTACGTAGTGATTCCTTGGGTCAAAATAAGCAAAAAGGTTTATATAAACATAGGTCCTAAAGTGCTTCGTTTTCTGTCTGTGTGTCAGTTTATGATTATATTTAATCATATCTCACGAAGCACTTAATGTATAAACTCCAAACTTATATGGGTAACCACTATTAAGAACTATTTTTGTAAGAAGTATCAAATTTCTACTTTGTACCATTTCAAAATGGCGACTATTTTTTGTTTTCAAAGCTAAATAACTTAAAAACCCTAAATTTTAGAAAAACTATACAAATGGCAAAAAAGTTGCGAAATTTAATTAATTAACGATGATATTCAGATTATAAGAATCGGACCAGTAGTAATGGAGAAATTTTAAATTTTCCGAATAAAAACATGCAAATATGAGACATAATGTTCTAAGGAACCATGTTTTTATGCAGAAAAGTTAAAATTTCTCCGTTATTAATGGTCCGATTATCATAATCTTAATATCAGCATTAATTATATTAAATTCTGCAACCTTTTTGTCCCTTGTATAATTTTTCTAAAATTTATGGTTTTAAGATATTTAGCTATGAAAACAAAACACAGTCGCCATTTTGAAATGGCACAAAGTAGAATTTTGATACTTTTTACAAAAATAGTTCTTAATAGTGGTTACCCATATACCAAGTTTGAAATTTATACGTTAAGTGCTTCGTGAGATATGATTAAATATGTAAAAATCATAAACAGACACACAGACGGAAAACGAAGCACTTAAGGACCTATGTTTATGTAAACTTTTTTGCTTATTTTGACCCAAGGAATCACTACGTAAATTATTGCCCCACATTTTTTGAACACCCTGTATACAGGGTGTCCCGTAACTATCTGGTCAGATGTATATAGCGTTATAGCTTAGGTCAAGACTAACACATTTCACCATAGGAACATGGGTCTCTGGTGCCTAGTTTTCCGTCTGTCTGTCTGTATGTGTTTTTTACAAACAAATTCATAACTACCAAACTGTTTGAGCTACAGCGTTGAGATTTTGCACAAATGTTTATGTTATTAGGCCCCATCTACGTTTAAAGGTATACCAAAATATCATGAACCGTTTCAAAATGGCGGCCATTTAAATTTTTTGATGCCAAATTTCACGAAAAATGATAATTTAAACAGATAATTGCAAGATACATAAAAGTAAGTCCATTTTATCTAGTTTTCCATGATACCTTGTTTGTTGAGATTGGATGAAGAATCACTGAGAAATTAGTTTTTTCGTAATCGATGACCACTTTTCCCCATATAAACAATGTTAAAACACGGGGTGTTAAAAATCAAACTTTAACGGCTTATATCCACTTAACTAGGTTTTAATTATCGTCAATTGATTTGAAAATAGGCTTGCTTTTAACTCAGGAACATTTTATTAATAATGAACTCAGGAACACTTTTATAGTATCGAATGTCTTTCAAATATAATTGTCTTATTTTTTAATAATTATCATTTTTGATATATTATCAAGATTATGCAAAAGTATAACTATTAACTTATACTCTTCAAAATACTCGATTCGAAAAAAAAACTCGGGAACCCATGAGTATTTTCAAAAACTTTACGACTTCACTACTCGCACACCCCTGTTACAAACAAAAGGATATTCAATCCGAAATTTTTGGTTTGGGGATCGGAAAAAGACATTAATTCGAAAAAATGCAAATTTATTTAATTATTCTATTTGCTGTCCTTCAAAACAAAAACGTCCAGTTTAAACACCTTTTTATTGTAAACAGCCAAGCGCCAACATGCTCCTCAAGAGGTATAATAACTTTCCTAATTTTGTTAGATCTCCTAAGATCAAGTTCAATAAGCAGCATAGCAGAGGGTCCGCGGGGACAAAATAATTCCCGTTTTCCCGTTGTCTGGCTACCTTGCGTCGACTACCTGTCCGGGCGGTAGGAGCAGTAGTGCCATTTCGAACCAAGCAAGTTGACCCTCGTTAATCCCCTCTAATGATAGGAGCAGTCGTGCCATGGCCAGAGAGGCCAAAAATTAGTAGCAGTAGTGCCACAGCCGTTGAATCTAACTTCATATCAATTCCCGGAGTTGAATAAGCATCTCTTTAGGATATGAATAATACTCTGGGGGATTGTGTATTTTTTATCTTATGGTTTTCCTTCTTTTGATAAAATGTGGACAAAAATTAATATTTCAAGTATTTTTACTAAATTTCTTGATACATTTTCTGAATAGAACGAATAGAAATAGTTTGCAGTCTTTAATAATTGAGTTTTTATCATTTTAACTAAGAAGTTTATTAAAGTAGTACTAAAATATAAGGTGTTTAAATATAGTACATTTATTATAAAGGCCTTTGAAATGTAACTGTGTATAATATTTCAAGAAGTTATTTAAATAAAATGTTATTTGTTTAAGATGTTAATCTTTCTGAAAAAAACATGCTTCTATTACAATTTATATATAATCTTTTATAAACATAAAATCTTTACGTTTGTATATTGCATAATAAGATGCAGCATTTCAACAGTGAAACTTACGGACTAAAATTAGGTCATACCTGATCCAGCAGCTTGAGATGAGGCATTTTGTACATCCAATAAGAACATCCAAGAATAGTTTCCACCAGCCTTAAGTGAACAATCTGTCTGATCCGGTGTTGTTGGCACCACGTGTGTAATGTAATATAGCTGGCGCCAATTCTTGGGGCCCAGTCCGCGCATGGGGCGGTGAGTGGGTAGGCTGGGAGGAGAGGGGAGTAGTAGCGGCAGCGGCGGCCGACATTGTACTAGCCTGGCTGCGTACGTTCGGCAGCTCGCACATAGTTACTGCTTCTCTGTCAATCGTTGTTCAGAGTAACAAGACGCTTCAATAAATACGAATGAAATATTTTATATTATTGAATAGAATTAAAACAGATCATTAATCGCCAGTAAGAGTAAATGTTCCGTCGGTCAATGTTTTAGGACGACATGTAGTGATACGCTATTGTTGACGGCTGAGAGCAGAATGACAGTGCTCCGCTCTAGCGCGGCGTTGTCGCGCATGCGCACTAGCCGTTTTGCTACCGCGCATCCATCGCACTGGGCCCCAAGAAAACACTTGGCACTTGGCGTCAGTTATACAAATTTAATTTGTAATGCAATAAATGTAATGTAATGCAATGTAATACACTTTAAACGGTCCTCGTGTGTTCTTACGTCACACCATCTTTACTGGTCAGTATCAGCATCCACTAGTCGTGAGGGAGAGATTCTACAGGATTAAAGTTCCTACATGGGTTTATGTTATACTAAATTTAACTAAATACCAGAGGAGAAAAATAGTGACAGGTTCTCGTTTCATCAAACGCGCCTACATAGTCCCATTAACTGTTGTTTACTGTGGCAAGTTTTGATATTCTAAGGAAGGCAATCAGAAAATGTTTGTAGTACATTTTACAACATAGTTACATTTAGTCTGGGTTATGTTTTAATTATTTTTCTCAATGATCCTCCTCTTCAAATTGTATGCACACTCTTATAACTACTGTGTCAGTAAATGTCCATAAACTTTAAAATAAAAGTTCAATTTTTCAGAGTATAATTATATATCGGCGTATATAACGGCAGGAGGATTCTATTCTTTCATTTTGCACCGTAAATCTTATATATTTAGTTTCTGTAATATGTATTTTTCTTTTATTGGAATATGCTCCTCCCTATATATATACAGGGTGTTTTTTTTAAACGCAACCCATTTTTAAGATAGAATAATTCACATATAAATATGAAATAAGTATTGTTTTATAGTTCTTTACGTTTTATACAATCTATTATTTAAGTTTGATCACATTTAGTTCACCTTATATACTCAAAAAATACGCCAGAGGCATTTGTATGAAGTTATGCTCTCTCCATCAAATTCCCGAACACGTGTTGCTAGGTACCTGTTTGAATTTCTTGCATTACATTTGTTTTGTTTGTTTTCAGGTATAATTGACGCCAATTCTTGGGGCCCAGTGCGGTGGATGCGCGGTAGCAAAAACGGCTAGTGCGCATGCGCGACAATACGTCGCTAGAGCGCAGCACTGTCATTCCGCTCTCAGCCATCAACAATAGCGTGTCACTACATGTCGTCCTAAAAACATTGACCGACGGAACATTGACTCTCATTAACGATTAAAGTAAAATACAGCATAAGATTAAAGAATAATGTTTCATTAGTATTTATTAAAGCGTCTTGATACTCTGAACAACGATTGACAGAGAAGCAGTAACTATGTACGAGCTGCCGAATCTACGCAGCCAAGCTAGTACACTGTCGGCCGCCGCTGTCACTACTACTCCCCTCTCCTCCCAGCCTACCCACTCCCCGCCCCATGCGCGGACTGGGCCCCAAGAATTGGCGCCAGCTATACTAAATATGCCGTGACTTGTTTTTTAGGCCTTACTTTTTATGTATCCCCAAAGAACATAATAATATACATTAGATACATTAGCTGAAATGGCGACCTATCCAGGTAAGGTATTTTAAGCCAAGTACGAATGACAGATGAGTTAAGGATGAATTATAGTGGGGTCAATTCCAGGGATCTTGGGGGGAAATAATCCTTCACCGATAAAATCAAGTTTTGGGTTGCGTTTTTAATGTGTGTGCCTTTAAGCACGATAACTCGCTTAAAAATGGTCCCATCTGAATAAAATTTGCCACAGACATGTAAAGAAGCAATTATTCTACGAAAACAATTCAAAAGCTATTCGGCACCTCAAAACAAACATAACAAATTGAATGCAAGAAGTTTAATGTGGCACCTTGCAACATGTGTTCGGAAATTTGATTGAAAGAGCATAACTTTATATAAATGCTAATGGCGGACTGTTTGAGCACATAATGTAAACCAAGTGTGATCAAACTTAAATAATAGGTTGTATAAAATGTAAAGATCAATAAAACTATACTCATTACACATTCATATGTGCAGTATTCAATCTTAAAAATGGGTTGTGTTTTTCAAAAAACACCCTGTATATATATATATATATATATATATATATATATACAGGGTGTTTTTCCAGCTTACAGGGTGTATTCCATACTCCAGCTTACAGTTTAATTATCTTTGCTTCATTAATGGTGGATGCCATGTTTTGTTTGTTCTGTATATAAATAAAAATTAATAATTATTATGGCTAATATCTAGTGAGTTGTTGCCGGGTTGGGGGTTTAGTTGTCACTGGGTTAAGTTATTTTATACTAGCAGCAACTTGCAACGAACAAAACATATGTTGCCAAGAATTCGCATGCAAAATATCTTGAAGTTTTTTTATGACCTTCGAATATCCATGCAAAGAGATTTTAAACGAGTCTGCAAAACACGCATCCTTCGTTTTACTCTTCACTGTATAACTTTTTGTCGTTCCAGTAATTTTGGATTTTCTTATGGAAACAGTGTTATTAGCCATTGAATGATTTAGCAAGAGTTAATTTGTCTATCAGACACTCTAAAATAATTTAAAAAATGGTTTTCAAACCCTATTGTTTGACATATTGCCATCTCTTGGTGTTTTACATCCCATATTTAATTCACAATAACTTAAAAAAATACAATTGATTGATTTTGACCATTTAATTTTGACTAATATTTTGAATGTTACCTACTATTTGTAAACTTCATATTTTATTTGATGTCTAAACAATTAATTCACAGACTGCTTACTAGTAGTCTAAAATGTAAACATTTCACGTTAGAGTTAAAAATATATCCCTTTTAATAAACCTGAAATAAATAGCTATTTATAGATGTTTTAATCAAATTAAAGTTGTAAGAGGTAATTTTAATTTGTTTAATTTGAATTAAATCATAGGATTAGTGAAGGTTTTCCAATTGTTTTGTGTTAATACGATTCCGCTCACTTATTAATGAAGGGGTACAAATCGCATTACTTATCCCTACTGAATAAGTTAACACTTGTAAATTGTATTCACTAATCGATTTTCTAAGTAAAGGAAATGGAGTTAAGCTTACTCTAAACGGTTATACAATGGGGAAGGGTATTATTTATTCCTGATTGCTTTATGTTTATTGATTAAGATTTATCTTCATCCACGAAGAGGATAGTCCCGTATTTAAACGGCGACAAAACATTTAAAGTTTATGCAGTATGAAATACTACACGTGTACAAGTTATAGAAATGTAAAAACCTCTTTTTTGAAAAAGGTGAACCTTTTTTTGCTCTAAGCTGGTAGACCTTGACGCTTTTGAATTTTGGCGCGCCCCACTTAATTCTAATGAACTAAAGCAGTGTCATTTCATATGTAGGTAAATATCAAAGCGACAGTGTAACATGATTCGTATATAGTCAAATATTTAAACAAAAATGTAAACATGTCGATTTTAAAGGCAAGAGACTCATGTCGCAACCTCTGTTGTAGGTTTCAGGAAACTCGTGGTGTCAAACTACCCATTAGCTACTAATTTCTCTTTGTTTCCAAGAACACGCTTAATCAAATTTCAACAGGTAGAGTTATTTGTGTGTTGAGTGAGTAAAGTATGACATTGTCTCACGAGTGGGCGACAGTTTTCACGAGGGAGACAATGTGCTTTACTCTCGAAATACACACAACATCTCCCCCCATCTGCAATAATAAATACCCAATCTATAAACATCTATTTCATTAACTTAGTGAGTAACAAACATTATCTATTTTGTTCCGTTCAGCTCCTAACGCCTGCATTCGGGTAGCTTAAACTATTCATGCACCAGCGATCAGCTGATTGTTGCAATGTCATAACATGCTTGTTGTCACATGCTTAATACTTAGACGTTCTCACAGCTGGTTGTCATTAATGTTGTTTTTATTTGATTATTCCTGCCACTAAATCAACTGTTAGCGTCTGCATTCTTTGAGTTGCAACACATTTGTATGTGTGAGTAGAAATTTGATGGCGCTCTAATTTCTGAATTATTGATTTCAATTTTTTGTATAGGTTTACTTTGTGCTCCTGCTGGGATTTAAGTTATTAATTTACTCTCGCAGTACAAGGAGTAAAAAGCCTCTAAACATATGAGGTGGGGGGAAAAAGTATTTTTATTTTGGGCTTGGTAAAAATTGGTATTTACAAACATTACATCTCTTTTGTTGAGACATGACGATGTCAACTTTACAGGCCGAAGCCATTTTTAACTAACGAGATTATAACTGGAGCATTATTTTTTTCTTTCTATTTCACAATCAAAGTAATGCCTAGTCTTATTTTTACTTTATCTTCACTAAATTCGTATTGTTATGTTTAGAAAACTGTTGTTAAAGCGTTGAATATCTCATTATATTTCTGAAAACACTCCAATAAATTTTAAATTTATTAATATTTTTTAACTACGAATTAAATTGATTTATGTTTATATTTCTAAATAAATGTTCTTTTACGGTGCTGAACCAAATTGAAAATGCAACCTTTAAAGTAAATAAGTATACAGTTATAAATATATTTCTATAACTTCATAATAAAGCAGCTTATATGAATAAATAAATATGAATACTATGACAATATCTTCAACAATATTAAATAGAAATTATTATCGGCTAATTAATTTCACTATCAGCGATTTCACTAAGGTTCATAATTTTTTAATTCAAAAATTAAATCTTGAGAAGTCTTATGCTACATATATGAAATCTAATAGTATACCCGCACTGTTTATATTTAAACGTATTTTAGTTTATATAATATTACGTAAAATGTACCGTTCGGGCACTTTCTTATGTTGGGTACTCCTATTAAACTCAACAATAATATAGGCTCGAATACCCCCGTTGCAACAGACCTGCATACTCAGTGAATTTCAAATGCAAAATAACATATTTCAATCCATGACATGTGATGTGACATGTTTTTTGTAAGCTCCATAAAAATAACTTAGGGAATGATTATGCAGGTTTGCTGCAACAGGTATGTTAACTGGGTGGTTTTAACTAAAGGGTTGATAGATTTTACTAGAAGAAGACATATACCAAGTTTTATCAACATATGCTAGGAAATAAGGAAGATATAGCATTTTTTATTTCTCATAAGGATAACATAGGAATGAGATTACAGGTTTCCTGCCATGAAAATGGTCATATCAGGGATTTTAGACTTATTAGACAAGATTAAGATTTTAGACTTAATCTTAGACTTATCAGGGATGTCATCTAGGTGAAGCCACAAATCTAGTTTCATTAAGATATGTTGAGATATAAGCGAAATATAGAATTTTACTTTTCCCCATTTTACTTTAACCATTGGGACAACGTACTGTGTTTAACAATTTCAATATCTCAGTAACCAATGGACATAGAGCAATGATTCAAAATACTAAATTGTTTGTTTTTCGAGCCAAATTCAATGGTGATAACATAAATTAGATAATCTTTCTTTCTATGTGAAAAACCCGAAAACCCTATTTTTGGTAGGGTTTATCACCCTTTACCACCCCTTCTGGTGGTCCGATCGGGCTGGTTTACGAACTCGTTCAATTGATTACCACTTAACATGTCTGTACTAAATTTCATAAATATCGGACCATTTTTGTGGCTGCTATCGGTCTAACAGACACGTACATATATATAGGCCTATATATCTAAAAACTCAAACGAATGTGTTTTTTGCTTCTGGGGGCCCCAAAACGAAAAGTTATCATGGTCTTGGGCTTAGGTCTTACCATGAGACCTACGGTAATAGCTTCTTCCCTATAGGAGAAATTCGCTAAAACCTGTTGAAATCAAACATGGGTTTTAAATGTAAATGTGAAAATCATTTAATTATTTAAGCTTGAGAGCCTTTACTGGAATTGGAAATTAAATAATAGTACGAACAAATAATTACAAAGTAACAAAATTATCATTCTACAGCATAACTCTCTGGTCAAGTTATATGAATTTAAAACATTTACAGTTATCCTTTTACGCCAGATTATTATGAATATTATTAATACACAATGTTAAAGTTATTGATATGAGTCGTTTACATTCTTCGTTTGCAGTTATAAATTATTCATCGAGAAAACCCCATGCAGGTTGAAGGGAGTAAAGTTATCCGTACTATGTATTAATGAGAGAGTGGAACCTTTCACACCAATCACGTAGAAACACAATTTGGTTCCGATGCCATTATATCCTAATAAAGTCTGAAAATCTCAAATAATTGTGAAGTTGTTATAACAGTGTTAAACTTTGGTTTGAAACGTGTATAGTATTATATAGCAAATTATAAAATCCCTGAAAAATATCTAAGCTGTTGGCAGTTGTTTCCCTTATAATTTACCTCTTCATATGTACTAGATTGTTAGTATTTCCAAAACATAAAAAAGTAGCGTATTGGAAAACATTTGAAAAATACTGTATTCAGTGCACTTAACCTTTATTTAGGATTCCAAGTCACGAACAACGTCTTAATTAGAAACTTCAGTAATGAGTTTATTCAACTCTGATTGCACTTACTCTCTAATCATGCCTACCAAAGTTTTACACTGTTGACAAAAACATCAATATTTCTTGCAAAAATCTTTATACATAATCAAGGGCGGATCCAGCGAGGGGCGAATGGGTAGATCGCCCCCCCCCGTCAGCCAAAAATAAATAAAAAAATTCAAAAAAAACAGGTTGAGAAATTGAAAAACTTAAAGCTTCAAGCAAATGAAGAAAAACACGATTATACTTCACAAAATCTAAGAAAAATAAACGGCATTCCAAAATTTATAAAATACTGTAATAAAAAGTACTCAGTAATATGAAATATTATTTTTTGCGAAATATCGCTAGGTTCGGCGATTGGCAATACTGACATCTGTAGTGCAGACAGTAAACAGGCATGCAAGCATTGCGGATGGGTGACGAGACGTAACGGTACGCAGTGGTAGGCATCGTGTGATTACTTATCGCTTACTGCTGCTTCGTATACAGGCAATGGAAAAATTTGATCAGGTAAGTTATTTGTTTATTTTGTTAAATTTGCAGTCGTGTGATTGGTTTTACGGATGGAGTTTCCTTTCCGTCCCACACCTACTACCGCCAATAACCTAATATATCCAGTCAAACTAGGGGAGAGGGTGGGACATCGGGGTATTGGGTGGGGTAAACAAAGTGTCTAAATGGGAAAGAATGTTAAATAAAGTACATAATTGAAGTAAAAGGTGGAAAACTGTGATATATGGAGCTTACGTGGTGTCGTCTGTAAAAGTATCCGATAAGGAATATCGATAGTCCAATCGAATGTTCGGGACAATACAACGAAAACGTAAAGGTCAAATGTAAATTTAAGTGCGGCCCTAGCATATCCGATTAAAAACGTCCAGGTTGATCGAAAGTTCTAAGTGGCTCTGATAACACCGTTTGTTAAAACTGGTGCCTTTAAAATCGGTGGTATCCATTCTAGTGACGCCCTGAGTGGTATATAGTAATGGCGCCGTGGCCGTTCGGCGCCGTGGGCGTCACCAGTGGCCGACTGCTGCAGCCCGCAGTGACGTCTTCGACGACGCGGCTGCAGCAGCGGCCAAGCTCTTAGAGATAGGAATTTTGTAGCCGGGCCTAAATTCCAATGCGGGAAATGTGTAGCCGGGCCAAGTAGTTTACAAGGAGATGCATTTATCGAAAATGAAAAGAGCAAGCCTAAGGTAACGAAACAAATACAGCATTCCATGTAACAAACGATTTTCAATCTGTTAACGTTTACGTTAAACTCTCTGTATGAGTAATAATTTTTTTTTATGTGATTAAATGTAACTTAGGTTCTGAAACGTAATTAACAACGAGTGCGATATATCGATTGTCGTTATCAATAGATAGTTCCCCGCCCGAAAACCCCCGATTCCCGCCGAGCCCCCAAGTTAGTAGAGGTTAGAATGTGTGGGACGGAAAAGAAACTCTAGCCGGTTTTACACTGTATACTAATTTATTCAAGAGCAAATCCAAAGCATCAAATTTAAAACACTTGTCTTTGTGAAAACTATTTCTCAGTATCTACTATTGCTTTTTTTTCTAGATACTGCGCACAGAATAAATTACACGTCTAACAATGAAGAAACGAACAATTCAACCAAATTTGTTAAATTTTTTATCACAAAGAAACAAAGTTGAAGATGGCGATTTTGAAAAACATCAAGAGATAAATACTGGTTCAGAGGAGACATCTTTGGAAAACAGTAAATGTGATAATTCCTCACAAGGTTCAAGTAATCAAACTGATGAACTTGTGCCAATTGATACCACTATCGAAATTCACAAAGATGACATCGGGTATTATTTACGCCGTAAAACAACAAAAAATGATGAAGCCACAAAATGCCAAATCCTAGAAAATCACTGGTACCCACCTCCAAACTACAATTTCCCGTTTTCTGTGCACACCAAACTAGGAAAAGAGGAGAGAAGATACATAAATCACAACCATCTTAAAAAGTACGATTGGTTGGTGTACTCTGCGGAGTTAAAAGGATTGTTGTGTAAGTATTGTGCACTGTTTGTGATAGGGGAAAGTGGAAGTGGTGCAAGAAATGTCATGCCTTTGAAAAGTTTAGTTACAGAACCCCTCACTAAATTTGCAAAGTTGCTTGGAAAAGATGGAAGCTTAGAAAACCACCAAGGAAATAAGTACCATATAAATGCTGTACAAGATGGAAAAAACTTCATTGAGGCATTTCACAAACCAGGAAAAAGCGTAATCAACAAAGTCGATACTTACCATATGGAAATGGTATTGGAAAACAGACAAAGGCTTGTTCCAATTATTGAAAGTATATTGTTCTTAGCTAGACAAAATATTCCTTTAAGGGGACACAGAGATGATGGTTCACTTTTGGAAGAAGAAACTGAAACTGTCGTAAATGAAGGCAACTTCAGAGAGCTCTTGAAATTTAGAATGAAGAGTGGTGACAAGAATCTTGAGGACCAAATGAGAAACAGCCAGTCAAGAGCTACATACATCAGCAAAACTACGCAGAACGAACTAATCAAGTTAGCCGGTGAATGCGTTTTGGAGGAGATAGTCTCAAGAGTTAAAGCTGCCAAGTTTTACAGTGTCATATTTGACGAAACAACAGACTTGTCTCATACTTCGCAAATGTCACTTGTTCTTCGATACGTACATTTCAATAACGTTCGAGAAGATTTTGTTGGATTCGTAGATCTACACAAATTAAATTATGCACACCACTCTGAGTCTACAGAGCCAAAGCTAACAGGTGAAGTAATAAGCCAATCTGTGCTAAAGATCACTCTAGAACTAAATTTAGATCACGAAAATTGTGTTGCAATATCCACTGATGGATGCAGTGTTATGATGTCTGAGACATGTGGAGCTGTAAAGGAAGTGCAATCCAAAATGAAAAATGCAATATTATGTCCTTGCAGCAACCACGCATTAAACCTAACATTGACGAAATGTGCTAGAGTGCAGACAGTGCGAAACATGTTCGGAACCATGAAAGAAGTAATTTCTTTTTTTAATATGTCATCAAAACGTAGTGTTACACTAAAAAGAACTCTTGGTGGATCACTTCTCTCGTTGTGTGAGACTCGGTGGGTAGAGCGACATGATGCCATTTTACACTTCCAAGAAGGATTCCTCTCTATTGTGGAGGCCTTAAGCATCATTTCAGTTTGGGAAGATACCAGCTCCTCATCTAAAGCAAAGTCCCTTTGTGATGCGATATGTACGCCTGAATTTATTTTGTCCATGCACACTATTGCCGACATTTTTTTTTCGTCACACTTCCTTTGAGTATCAAACTTCAGAAAGAAGACTGTGACAAGTTCTTGGCATCAACTCTGATCAAAAACATCCAGGGAGTTTTGAAGAAGAATCGAGCGGAAAGTGACAAGGTTTTCAGCCTTATTTTCAAGAGAGCCAATAAAGTAATGGAAGAATTAGATGTAGAACCTAAAAAACCCAGACTAAATCCGAGAATGAAGAACCGAGAAAATCCGAATGTAGAGAGTGTTGAAGAGTATTTTCGAGTTACAATCTACAACCCAACATTGGACGAGATTCTTCAAGATTTGACCTTAAGATTTGATGACTGTGTTCTAAATATCTTTGATCTTGGTGTTGTCATCCCTAAAGTAAAAGAAGTTGACACTGAAACCAAAGAAAGAGAACAAACTGCACTTGAAAACTTGTCAAACAGTTTTGGATCACTTCTTGAAGAATTTGGAAGTGTTAGCTTGTTCAAGCGTGCCCTTCAGGGAGAATTCCAGGTTTGGCAAGAACACTGGAGAAATTCCTTCGCTAAACCAAAAACGGTTTTAGACTGTTCACAGCATTGTGACGCAGATATATATCCTAACATTCATCAGCTTCTTAAACTCCTAGCATCATTTCCGGTCAGCGTGGCGTCTGCAGAACGCAGTTTTTCATCACTGAAGCGTCTCAAGACCTGGCTTCGAACTCGCATGTCACAAGAGAGACTCACAAGATTGGCTCTGATTCACGTCTACAGAGACATAAATATTGATGTTAACAAAGTTATAGGCAAGTTTTCAAGAAAGCCTAGACGGCTTGACTTTATTTTGTAGACATATAGATAACTTATCATAAAATGATTCAAAATATGTAATATCTAATAAATAAAAAAAATTAAATTTAGTAAATATTGTTTTTGCAACTATATTTTATTAATATTCTTAACTTTCCTCGTTCCCAAAAATCTTATCTCCTGTTATTGTGCAAAAAGAGTATGCTGTAGAGATTATAAACAAAACAATAAATTCTGGCAAAATGTAAAAAATTTTAGGAAACGATACAGTATGCTACAAACATCCCTCATATAAAAGTAAAGAAAATATATTTGTTGAATATGAAGATAAATTTTAAAAACACCAACACAATCCTCATAGATTCAGATGAAAAAAAACTTAATATACCCTCAAAATACGTTTTAGATAAGAACATAAATCTAAATTCTTGTACTCCTCCTTCCTTCTTCCTCCCAAAAACGCCCCCCCCCCCCCCCCCCCGTGGCGGAGTCCTGGATCCGCCTTTGTACATAATTGGGAATTTTGCGAACCGCTAAGTCATGATTGTTTAGAAACAGTACTAACTCTTATAAAAATATTAGTACCTGGTGGAACGAGCCTTGCTCGGTGTTATTTCATGTTTACGAGTTCATCCAGTTACTATAAAATATTTCAATGTAATAAAATTGATAAATAGAAACCCTTTTTATTGCTCCATGGACTCTTCATCCCACTTGCTGTATTTTCCCTTGATGGCTGTAGATTCCAAACAGCTGTTATGATTACTTAATTTGTTTAAACTTCCCTTGTTTATATTCGTTGCTATCACGGCAACCCATAAGGCCAATTTTAAAGTTGTTAAAAATTACAACTTTAAAATTCGATTTATTAAGTTAATAGATTTTCTCTGGCCAAGTAATCTGCATAAAAGACGTTTTTGAGTCATAAATTACTTATTTCCAGACTTTGAAGGAAATCCTCGGAGCCGTTTTAGAGATAATTGTGCAAGCAAGCAAGCATACAAGCAAGCAAGCAAGATAACATTGCTCGTATAAGAGTATAGGATTAATTTTTTGTTTACAAATTATTTGCTTTGGATGTGCTGATTACTGGTGGTAATCCAGTCGCTTCACCTGCCCTCAGCTCTTACCAACTGCCGATACTGGCCTAACCTGCTCTGTCGAGTGAACTATAGTTTTAACTTTTTCAACGCATGCAATAGGTACAATAAATAGGTTCCGTAACTTCTAAAGTTTATCGCAGCCTCTAAATTCATTTTTCGGTACACTACTGTGAAATCACCTATTTTCATTATTATATTTAGGGCAACTCACCACCGCCAGGTTGTGGCTATAGAATTATTTAATGAAAAAAATAAAGAATCTGAGAATTCTTTGATATTTAGGCTTGAAAAGAAAACTATGTAAAATCATCCATGAATGTAATAAAAATCCTCGACAATTTTAAGTGCAAATACATCTACTCAAATGATGGAGGCTCAAAAAAGTCCATACGCCATTGCTGCCATAACACATTAATAAATGCATTTGTGACAAACAGGGTGTTTCCGAACATACGAGAAACTTAAAAAGCTTTGGCCATTTTAAAACTTATTTTTATTTTATTTCTTTTTTGTATGTTCTTTGAATTATTAAAGTATGGGTAAGTTGTGTTTTTAAGGCTTGACGGTTAATCCATCATTGGCCTAATTTACACATTAGATGTTTTCCTCATATTTTAGAATACATAAATGACCTTTGTTGAACTTCCTCAAAAAAATAGTGTCCCTCCCAAAATAGCAAATATTTGAAGAAAGTCGACGTATCGATCTCTTCAGAGTTGATGCGATCCTCTGATTTGCCACTTATGGATATGCCGATGGCCAAATGCTTTTAACTGTTGGAGCTAATCCCAAAACGTAATCGTATATCTTGATTATATTTTTCGCTTTCTCAGCACATTCTTTTGTTCAAACTACGATTCTTGTACAATTCATATGTTTCCGGGGTGGTTGAAAGTATTATATTTTAATTTTCATTGTATTTTATACACTTATTAAGCTCAATTGCTGGATTATTCAAAAATCAATTAATAAAAATACTATATTCTTCAGAAAGAAAGCAGTCCTTATGAACTCTTATTCGCTTTTACGATTACGAAACTGTGTATTAAAACTAGCTAGTGAGGAAAACTTCGCTCTCCCGCCAGAAAAATTCAGAAATTCAAAATTGTAGGATTTTTATCTTTGAAATGAGGACTATTTCACGTATTAAAGGCTCAAGTTTAATGAAATAGTGTTTTCAACCATGTTTTTCAGTTGATCTATGACTCTTATAAATTACTAGCAGTTTCCCGTGGCTTTTCTCACGATAAAAATTATAATACCTAAGGAAAAATTATTGGTGTGATGGTATAGTTTTGTTATGAATTCTTCATCACCCAATTAAACCCTCCTACAATTTTAATTTTGAAAATATGTTTCCAGTGGATATACATATAGCTACTCGAATTGAAATGTCCACGATGCGTTTTAAGGTTTTAGTTTGAATATGTATTTATTTATTTATTAGACTGATAAACATTTCAAAGAGAAAATAATATTTTACTTCCGCCGGGTCGTATAACGCAAGTAGCTTGAGTGGCATTTGACAAAAATAGTATAGTATAGGTGGTTGAAATAAATTGTTACATTTAATTCTTTTAGTAGATTGGATACCGTACATTTTCTATCACCTGAAAATATTGATTAGGCCTACCATCTATAGTTTTTAGTAACTGAAATAGCTGCCATTTTGAATTTTACAATATACTCTATTTTAGTCATATGAGAGAGAATATTTTAAAACCTTTCTTTATTCGCATCGAGTGCATATAAAGAAGATTTGTGCCAAGTTTCAAGGCCCAAAGTCTTGTAGTTTTTAAGAAAGTAAGCTATGAAAGCTAATAATGGCCACCATTTTGAATTTTATAATTTCCCATGTTCAAGGCTTTTGAGATAAAATATTGCGAAATCCTTTCTTAGTACGCATCTAGAGCCTGTAAAGAATGTTTGTGCCAAGTTTAATAACTCTAAGCCTTATAGTTATAGAGAAACTCTGATCAGTCAGTCAATGGTTTTTGGCTTGTATATATATATAGATAACATCAATAATATTGTAGTAACCTTATTTTATATTATATATTTATTTATTTATTATTTTCAGCTTATTTATAGGTTTTTTTATATTTCCCTTACACTAAAATATTCAATTCAACGAATGTTCAAAGTACAGAGTGTTTTTATGCAACCCAACATTTTATTTTATCAGTGAAGGATAATCCCCCCCCCCAAGATCTCCGGTCTTGACCCCAGTATATTATTTCCTTTGGGGATGTATAAAAATTAAGGTCTACGAAAACAATTTATAGGATATTCAGCACCTCAAAACAAACATAACAAATTTAATACAAGAAATTCAAAGAGGTACTCTGCAAAACATGTTTAGGAATTTGATAGAAAAAGCACAACTTTGAATAAATGTCAATAGCGGATTGTTCGAACACATAAAGTTAGCTAAATGTTAATAAGCTTACATAATGGGCTGTATACAATGTACAAATTAATAAAAACAATACTCATTCCACCTTTATATGTGCATTGTTTAATTTTAAAAGTGGGTTGCGTTAAAAAAAACACCCTATATACACTATACTCATTTATACACATTTTACACTATACTCTTATTATTTATTACCTTTAGCTTATTTATAGGATTTATTATATTTGCTACAAACAAAAACATTTAACCTACGAAATTTAAGCAATCTGAACAGTTTCAGTCACAACACATACAGGTCTACAAGCTACAGGTTTTATTTCTTCAGGCTTACCGGAACGAGCAGACGCATACCTTGTAAAGTGAGAGGCCAGTAGCAGTAATTGCCGAGGTCACCCAAGCGTCAGCTCAGTAACTCGACATTACCTCAACATTACCACTACTGCAGCAACTTCCACATGATATGACACGTCTCGAGATTGTTAGACCCTGTCACTTCAGTCCACTTGCGTGGGCTCAAGCGAGTTCACTCTATATAAATCTCCTTGGTGTAATTTACTGTACATGTGAATTGGTATCCGTAATTATTCTGTTGTAATAGCATATATGGCAGTGAAATATTTCGTTACCTTAAAATGTTTTTAAAATTAATGAGTCCATGCAAATATAGAATGATTGTTTAAGTAAGCAGATTTATAAGATACAAGTTTTAATCATAAATGACGTTTTCAAATTTCAAATTCAAATTCAAAATTATTTATTTTACAAAAAACTTTACCAATGAGGAATCTTGAGTATTCAAAATAAATGAATTTTTTTTACAAAAGAAATAAACTTAAAAATACATATATTGCGAAATTAATTTCCTCAAGGGATGACCCGTGCATGGAAATGTGTCGTTAAGGAAGGAAGCTGCTTATATAATATTTAATTATGAAAAATAAAAAAATAAAAAAGTTCTAAGACAATCTTATTTTTTCCATACTTAAGTGAATGGTCAAAATAAAGCGATAAGCAATTTTATAATGCCATTCCAGGATTATGCAGAATCTCCAATGAAAAATATTGTATTTTTAATATATCTAAAAGACGATAAATTATATGTCATAATCGTAAAAACTTTCTAATAATTATATTTGTACGTCTTTTTTTAAGATAAAACGTATGTATATCATAATATTATTTTCATATTGTTAGAAGTAAATTAGTATTAATAAAAGGCATAGTAGTAAAGTAGGTATCTTTAAAAGTAAAACAATGCATATGATAGTAAACTGAATTCCTCGATTTTCAAAAGGTACCGTCTACAAAACAGACTGTACTCAAGTTGATAGCCAATGCCTTAATCAAAATAAATTCTCCTCATGATTATCATTTTAATTCGTACAACAAACACACGCCATTAGTATGCAGAGCAGAAACATGCTAACTTAGAAACACAATAATCTTATACTTGGATTATTGAGATCATCTTCGTAGATAACTTCGGCAACTAGAACACACTACTATGCCTGTGCTCTATTATTCTGTTTAAATACAACCATTCCTTAATGATCCTTTCATTCGTACACACCTTTCCTTAATGATCCTTTCATTCGTAATCTTTACGCTAACCCAAACCTATCCCAACTCTGAGGCATTGCCTATAAAGCTACACCGTAGCCTAGACTTTGACGTTACAATGAAAGCTAAGTTGAATTTGTTGGATTGCTAATCTGTTAAGTGAACTTGTTGAAAACTATGAGCCAGTTTAGAATCTCTGACTAAAAACGGTATTACATACTCATCAACAAGTACGCAAAAAGTGAATGGGTCGTTACATAATACTGCCAGAATCTTGCAATTATTCATGAATAATTAATTAGTCAATTTATTGGTAAGTTTTTCAATGATTAGTTTTAGTTTTTTATGTAAACCACAGGGTTTAAGTAATGAGTACAGATTTATGAAAGGGTGGATAAAAGTATATGGGTATTATGGTGTATAGGTATCAGTACATAGCTGTAAGATTAATCCAAAAATCTAAGTTGATTTATCTCACCACACATTTAAAATATTTTTCTTACGAACGTGCGTAAACTGCCAATTCATGCTCTGAAAACCAATCGGAAAACAGCAGTTGTAGCGAGTGATAAAGACTTTATCACTCGCTGGCTGATTGCATTGAATTGTTACTCTTCGCGCTTCAGCCAATCACGGTGGTTGGCTCCTGCGCTTCCACTTCCGTTTTAATTCTTCTAAATTCGACTTGTTTATAACCTCAAAATTATAATAGCGCATTCAGCTACAGTGGACGTGTGTAACAGTGATTGAACGAGTATTTATCGTTGGGGAATCCAAAATACAGTTCTAGGAAAAACGTTATATGTATTTTCCGTGTAAATTGTCTTCCTTTCTTGCTTTCGCTCAAATTACCGCGCTTCGCTACGCGTCACGCAGTAAGTGTTTAGCTCAAGTGACAAAGACCCACTTTACGCTCTTATTACATTAAATAACTATTACCGTTTTAGTATAGCACTGTGTCTATTTTTAAGAATGATAATGATACAGCAACTAAATATAAATATAAAATATAAGATGCAGGACGTTTTTTTTAACCCCCAACTCATAGGCTTCACTATAACAAACACACAATATATGAAAAATATGAATTACTTACATTTTATTTTAGAGGTGTTGTAATTACAGAAACGTTCGTGTGATGCAAATGTTGTTAATAAGGAAAGAATGATAGAAAACCAACCAACAAAAAACTTTGTCTCTTAACATAAAATTTGTGACCAAAACATGAGTAAAATTTATTCAGCCATTTCAGACAAAAATAAGACTGGGGGAGTAACAATTTTGTTACACAAATTTTCTGCATTATTGTTGTTGAACCTCATAAACAATTTCTATATTCGTCATGAGAATCAATTTTGTAGCCAAGTCAAGCAATAATAATATTACATTTGCACCTCTCCTTTTTTTAGTTAATTTTTCAGTAACTAGATTTTTGTAGTATATATTCATTTTACAAAATCTTGATCGATGAACTCTCTAACTAATCAAAATAAATAATAATAATGAAATATTCACCTGATGAAAATTAAAACATAATCACATGTTCAGATTTGTATTTAAAAAAATTTCGATATTTGGGTAATTGTATTGGTAGAGAGTAATATTTATGCAGAATCTTGTGGTATTTCCCAGAGATCAGGGTAATTATAAGTTTTTCAAGGTAAAATGAAAAAATAATATTGGACAATGTACTGCATTTATCACTTCCAA
Organism: Flexamia atlantica; assembly: GCA_035578135.1. Taxonomy (NCBI): domain Eukaryota; kingdom Metazoa; phylum Arthropoda; class Insecta; order Hemiptera; family Cicadellidae; genus Flexamia; species Flexamia atlantica. The sequence goes on from JAQJVK010000001.1 coordinate 27,634,663, forward strand.
TATCTCAGCAACGAGTAGACGTAGAACAATAACTTAAAAAACTAAATAATTGTTTCTAATCTTTTAATCAGAATTCAATTATATCAATTAAATTTCATTACAATAAAAAGGGTGTTAAATATAAAAATAAGTTTTATTTTGATAAAAAAAACCTTCTTAGAGTAAACCTGTTGTGCTGGTTCTCGAACTCGAACTAATAAATATCGCTTTATACGTATGTACCAAATGTCATGGAGATCGGACCTTTTTTTAAAAAGTTATTGCTGCTACGTACTGATATATATATGAGAATAAACGAACGGTGTTTTTGGGATCTAGGGGCTTCAAAATAAAAAGTCACGGTGGTCCCGCTCTTAAATCTCACCGTGCCGCCTGCGGAATAGCTACTTCCCAATAGGGGAAAATTCGCTAACAAATGAAAATTTACGTGGAAAAAATTCAAATCGCTGAGATAATACATTAACTGAAACGTCAAAGAAAGCAATTTTTGAAAAAAACAACACCCTGTATAGTTTGAAACTGTTGTTGTGCTCTTAAATTTGAAATGGATAATTTCATACATCAGAAACTTCAACCTTACCTTTATCAAAGGTATTTTGAGCATCAAATACTTCACTATCGCGAATCGGATTGCAGAGGATCGTTTCACTACTGATCTCTTGAAGCACTCCAAATCGTCTTTGAGTTGTCAGTAATGAGGTTAAAGCCACTTCTGAATATTTCAGTGTCGAAACAAATTGTTTAGTAATTTAATAAAGAGATATAAATAATATTGGTTTCCTGGGTGTGGTAAATTTATAATTTGGGTTCCATGTAGACATTTAGTTTTGAAAGGCTCTAGGTTAATGGATTAAGTGAACTATAAAAATCTGGATTCTTCATTACCTTAATTACCTTCATTAGATAAGACAATACCTCAGAATACATCCACATTGCTGTAAAAAAGATTTTTAAAGAAAAATTTGAGATTCGAACCCATGACCTTCATTTCTGGAACACCCCGCAGACAAATCACGATGAAAATATTTTTAATGCATTCTTTAAATGTAAACTAGAGAGGAATAATTTTATCTAGCGTATCTATGTTAAACCGATCTCCCGTTACAATAGTTGGACGAGTGGTCTGACTCACCCTGCACAAACACTCAGATAGGAGAACCAGCCCTATTTTATAATACCGGGTGTCCATAAAATATTCATCGGGTTTTAATTACATATATCTCACTAAATTGTCGTCCTACAACACTGTGACTCACACGTGGTTGAAGAGAAATGTTCTAAGTTTTATAAGCATATATTCATTGTTCATTGTTACCCTTTTTATTTTCTTTCATTATTGGTTTTTTAAATGCCTACATTAAAAAAAACCCTTCTGTACCTTAAGATATGATAAAAGTGATTCTTTGATAACTGTCCAGCGTGAGCTCTTCAGACACTTCGGAAGACCTGCTCCAACTCAACAGAGCATTTTGCGATAGTATCGGCAGTTCAAAAACACAGAAAGCCTACTGAAACGTAAGAATCCCGTTCGACCAAGTTTATATGTCGATACAATAGACTCGCTGATTGTTGGATTGGCCGATGTGCTAAGGATGACTTAGCTCTCTTAAGGTGGCCACACTGTTCCCCGGAGCTTACTGTATGCGATTTATTTCTCTGGGGCTATGTGAAGGACAGGGTATACATCACCATTAGCTCAAACCCTGCCAGAGCTCCGAGAATGGATTTGCGTTGCAGTGACTACAGTAAGCCAGGATATGTTTTCCAACGTTTGGATAGAATTGCAACATAGACTGGAAACATGATTCGCTGCAAACGGGCAGTATTTTGAGCAAATTTAGTGATATCAAACAAAACTTGAGGGCTTTCTCTTTCAATCCATGCAATTTTTAGCAGCATTCATGAATCTGTAAGTTCAATAAATCACTTTAAAACCCAATGAATATTTTATGGTCACCCGGTATTATGGATTGAATTAAATGAAGGTGTTATCGCTTTAGACACAAGAGAAACACGTGAGATTCAAATTTATGCGCGAATTTCACGAAACCCAAATTGAAATGAAGTACATTCATCAATATTTAGACCAACCGTGCTTTCGTTGTAGTTTTATAATGCATGAAACATAACTTGGTTATAAGCGGCAAACACAATAACGCGCGGAGTGGCGGCGAGCGGCGAGGCGAGTTATTGCGAGTTACGGCTGAAAGGATGTGACAGTCAATTCACAAACGGAATTTTTTTTTGTCCACGAGGCCATACCCGCAGCATCCTCCGCCTGTTTGGACCCATACAGCCTGCTCTTGTTTCATTGATTATTTTTGCAAAATGTTTACCTTTAAATACGCATATTGTTTAGTGTTAGTAAATTTAATTCGTCCTAATTTTGAATTTTCAAAAGTAAATTCATTCTTACAGTAAAATCAATCAAGAATGTATGTATGTATGTATGTATGTATGATTGAGTGTCATAATTTGAGACAATTAAATGTTACTCAAGTCAATATATGTACCAAAGTACTGTATTGTATGCAATGCTGTAAGTAACACAAGTTATCAATCTGTATTCTTGTATAAGATCTTGTACTTTTCTGAAATAAAAATATTTATCTATTTATTTATAAATCATAGAAGTTTTGACTTAAACTCAGAAATAAACATAACTCGAGTGTACCGAACAGCCAGTAGCCAGTACAAATAAATATTAGCATTGATCTTCATTCCTAACGAATGAGAGTTTTGACAAAAGTACCGACAAGAAGGTCTTAGTCTAGTTTCTTTCCTCCACTCTACCTGAACGTCTTTCTCTCCAATTTCAAATCACATCACTTCCACTTTCATAGTTCTTGAAGCTCCTGTGATTATGTTGATCATGGGACTATCGTTAAGCTTCTTGACCCATGCAGTTGACCTGCTGGTTCTCTATGTGAGATGCTAATCCAGTTGCACCACTGAACATCGTAAAATTCTTTAATCAATTTATTCAGATCACTGGATCTTGAAAGTAGAACTACTCTGGAGGCTTAACCTGAAATCTTTGATGCAGTAGTGCTCTGGTTTCTTGCACATTTCTAACAGTTATGACCGAAAGAATAGTGAAGTAGGTTAGTATGAAAATAATATGTTTCTGGCTACCACCATAAAACTTTGCATAATCAATGATCATGCATTTTGGAACTAAATTTAGCCCAGACCCCAAAAATTACACATCTAATTTTTAAAATGGTGGCTAAAAATTGTTGTAAGAGGTCAAAATTTAACTATTTAGACCATGGGCCGCCAATATGAAACCCTCCCCCCCGTGGGAATATCCAATACATGTATTTTTTGTTGCTACTGACATGTACTTTAAGGTTTTGCTTGTTTGCGACGTTTAAATTATAGCATAACCCAGAAAAACAAAAAATATCATTGATAAATCGTTGAAAAAAATAACATGGGATCTTATTGAAAAAAGTCACCTGACTGCATTTTTGACATGCAATTTTTGAGATATTGACTCGGGACCAACATCTATCATTGTTGGGTGGCTAATCCTTTATTTTGGCAGGATAAAAATTTTCGGCCGCCATCTTGGATCCGCCATATTGGACATTAATTTATTTTTTTATGTAAAATGGTGTCGTGACACATGGTTATGAACTAGATTTTTACGCTGATTACAATGCTGAAATCCATTTTTGAAATAAAGAATTCGTTAAAAAGATATGCACTAATAAAGATTTTTCCCTATTCATTTCTTATGGACGTTTCGTATTTTCAATATTTTTTGGGATTATTTTTCTTCTATCCCTCTGTATAGTAAAGATATGTAGTTCGTTTTAGACTCAAAATATTCAGTGAAATACCGACTTTAATTGTGATATTAAAATCGGACATGTAACAGATGAGCTATAAGGCTCAATTTAACTTAAAAATCAATTTTTCGGAAACTTTTTTTAATCAAGTATCTATATCTTTGGTTCTAAATATGGTATTTAGTTCATTTTGGTCTTAAAATAAGCAGTGATATGTCGGCTTCTATTAAAAATATTGATACGTAAAATCGGCTAAGCTGTAAACGAATTTTAAGGCTCGTTACGATATAAAGTTTAATTATGTTTAAATTTTACTCTTAATTTGGATTATAACTCACCCCGAACGTGTTTGAATTAAATTATTACAGTCTCAAACGAAAGCTGATATTTTCCTGAGTCTTTTAAAAACATTCAGAACTCCATACCTTTCCTGGAACTGCAGATATCAGTCTCTATATAAACGAAAATGTCTGAAAATCTTAATTTTATGTGGGTTTTAGAACCACAACTCAGCTGAAACTCAAAATATAATAATAATTTATTACTCAAATGAAAGCTAATAATCTAATAAATAAATTAAGACCTTTACGATTTCTTAGTATTCTTTGGAACTAGAGAAACCCTTCAAGAAATGTAAAATTATGCAAGTAAAACGAATTATGTTAAGTGAAAGCTCAAAAGTTACATAAACTTCACTATGATCTTATTGAAAGTCAGCCTACATGAATGCTGATGATTTACTGAGTAATTTAAGACCAAAATGAATTCAATACCTTATTTAGAACCGAAGATATTAATACTTGACTAGAAATAAATTTCTGAAAAATTGATTTTTAAGTTAAATTGAGCCGTACAGCTAATCTGTCAGTTAACCTATGTTAATGATTAATATTACAAATGAAGGCCGGTATTTCACTGAGCATTTTAAGACTAAAACGAACTACATATCGTTATTATAATGAGAGATAGAAGAAAAATGATAAAAAAAATATTGAAAATACGAAACGTCCATAAGAAATGTATAGGGGAAAACTTTTATTAGTGCATGTCTTTTTAACGAATTCATATTTTCAAAAACGGATTCCAGCATTGTAATCAGCGTAAAAATTAAGTTCATAATGATGTGCCGTAACACCATCTTTACGTTTAAAAAAATAAATTGATATCCAATATGGCGGATCCAAGATGGCGGCCGAAAATTTTTATCCTGTCAGAATAAAGGATTAGCCACCCAACAATGACAACAATGAGGCGTTTGTCCCGAGTCAGTATCTCAAAAAATTCAAGTAAAAAATGCAGTCAGGTGATTTTTTCAAAAATATCCCATGTTATTTTTTTTTCAACGATTTATCAGTTATAACGAAAATGCATAATATATTTGGAGGTATATATTTTGAAAATATAAACCACATTCAAATGATTACACGACTTGATTAACCCCGAGTATTACTTATAAGTAATTCTTATGTTTCGAGTTTTCTTGTAAACGGATATATTTGTTGGTATTTTATTTTGTAGTATTGTAATATATTACTGACTGAATTTAAAAACTTTAAAGATAAATATTTTCTGAGGATTATAACTTTGACCAAAAAATAATAAACGAAATTAATCCCTTTCTTACTACCCCTTGATGTCTTTTATTTTTTAGTATTGTCATTACTGAATGAATTTAAAAAATGTATAAGTAAATATTTTCTGAGGATTATAACTTTGACCAAAAAATAATAAACAAAATTAATCCCTTTCTTACTAACCCTAGATGTCTCTCTAGAATCATCAACTGAGGTTACTCCTATTAACCATAATTTCCAGCTAAATTGAGAAGCCTCAAGAGAGTGATTCTATGACCTCCTCGGTTTCTATAAGTCAGTGGTAATTGATTCAGTTAGAGTAACTCGATTATTTTTTCTCAATATATGCCAGTAATTTACCACTTCTAATAATCACTTGATTATTTTTACTTTTTAGGTCTGTGGGTTTTCTCTCTAAACACAACTACGAGTCCATCCAGTTGCAATATCTAACGGAGTTTAACGGTGAGCTGTGTGTTTAATTATACTAGCTTATGATGTCCCACTTCGCTGGGAAAAAGTAAACAAATAATTGTAAATAAACCAAACGCATCAGCTGTTTAGTCTTTTTATTTATATTTATGCCTTTAGGGAAGATTTCATCCAAAAACTAAAATACACCGAGACCTTTCATTCAAGTATACGGTTCATGGTTGTCAGACTGATGGTTTTCTCGATAGTTACGGGTACTTTGGGCCTTATAAAAAGACTATCCGATTGCGCCGCTTCGCACATACAATCGGGGAAAGGTAAACAAATAAAAAGGAAATACAAATTAATGAAACAGGTGATTAGCCCTTCTCTTTAAATCTGTGCCCTTAGGGGGAGTTTTTTTTTTTCAAAAAAGTAATATCCATGGGATTTTTTTGCGTGGGATTTTTTCACCAATGCCTTTCATTTAATTAATTAAGAGATAATGGATATAAAAATGTCAGACATCGTTTTGTCAAAAGTTGCGGGTAATTTTGGCTTTACGCATAAATAGATAATAAATGTTAGCTTAGGCCTCGTCCACGTTCAAAATTATGGTAAAATGTAGGCATTTTCATAATAGCTGGTATTCCTCGCGGACTGTTTTTTTATCTGTCAATTGGAATCGGGGTGTTTTTTACATTCGTCTGCCTGGATACTTACGTTGTTACAGCTGACTTACAAAATATGACAAACTCACAAACTTTTACACCTATAATATTAGTAGGATTTCTTAGCTATGATTTAAAAGGTTAAATAAATGTCGGAGGGACATTAAATACTAGGTAATATTTACCTTTCACCGAAGGCTAGTCTTTCCAGTTACAAGTCTTAGGAATCATATGTTCGAAATAAAGAAATGTTATATTTATTTGGTTATAGCCACGTTACCTAGTTAGTCTGCCGACTTCGATGTAGGCCATAAATCGATTCATGGCAATATTGAATGAATTTTTCTAAATGCACACATTTTAAAGATACACAAGTTAACGTTAAAGAATATGGTGTATAAAAAGGTAATTTGTATAACACTATAATCTGATAACACTTATTAAAACAACCTTGTTCATACTGTGGAATATAGGGTGAAAACTGAAGTTCGGAACTCGATTCCGTGTCCATCACTCATTATGGGAATGTCTCATTCTGCGTGAGCTATGTATTAAAAAGTTCAAATATCAAACGGATCTTGTGAACGGCAAAGGGAGTAAAACATTATTGCCACAGACAAGAGATAAATAAACAAGAGAGAATAACGTTTCTTATATACTTGGGTTGTAAACAATGTTACAAAAATGATGGGCTGTAGAGAGGAGAAAATTGGCGCGGAGGCCAGGAGTTGAAAGGATTAGACCATTATCTTGCATATAAATAGGCAATCTTTGCTGCTACTAACAGAAAGTGTATTTTATGGTACCGGTACAACAAAATCGACGAATGTGTCCAGAGAGGGACGAATACAAGCATTATTAAATCTAATGGAGTTACACGTGAGAATACCCAACTGAGCGTTTGGTGTGGATTAAAAAATATATTACCCAATTCCCAAAAAAAGTTTTTTGAGTAATTATTTTTCAAACCATTTAGTATTGACACTAAAATCTGCTGAATTTTGAAATGTTTGCATTTACTTGAGGTAAAAAGTCGATTTGTGAGCATTTACTAAATCATTCAATCTAGATAGTAGTTTACAAAAAATTACGAATTTATATTTCTAACTATACCGGAGTGGGTTTAACTAATGTCAACTTTGAAACGTTCATAATATTTTATTAATTTTTTATTATATCACTTATTATTTTATGATAAGTTATAAAATCATATACAGAGTGAATCTTCTAAGCCGTCCACAACAGACTTTAGACGAACGGCTTGACATACAAAGACGAAAAACTTTCCCCACTAATTCACACCCACGGAAAAAATTAAAAATATTCTTAACCTTTTTAAAATACAGGGTATTCCAAAAACCGGAGGTCATCGTTTCGAATCTCAGAATTTTTAAATGTAAATATAAAAAAATATGTAATATGTTTGTTATGCATCATTTTACAGGTCTAAAAACAAAACATTTTCTTGAAAAGTTTTGTATTTACAGAATACCTTGAATCTCGAACATATTTTTGTTCTGTTTAAATATTAATAACAGAACACTTAGCTTACACTTAGCTTTAATTTGGTACACGGCATGCCATCATCTAAAGTTAAAGGTTTTTGACAGTACATTTTATTTTGTTTTAATGTTAGTAGCCCAGAAAATCAAAAAATTTAAATGGCGGCAAATGTCAAATAGTACATCATTTTACAGATCTAACAAAGGCCAACAACTTTTTAACTTAAACCTACCTCCTCCTATCTTTAGTTGTTTTGTAGTTATAGGCAAAAAACTCCATTTTACCATATAAAGTCCATTTTAAATGAGTTGTCTTCAAGGCATTTAAATTTGCATCCATTAAACTTAAGTGCTGCTCATTTAACATGGGCTTTATATGGAAAAATTGAGTTTTCTGCTTATAACTACAAAACCACCAAAGATAGGATTTAGGTGTAAATAAAAAATGTTGTTGGTCTTTGCAAGACCTGTAAAATGATGTGCTATTTATTTGATATTTACTGCTATTTTTTTGTTTACTTTCAGGGCTACCAACATTAAAACAAAATACAATTCTCTGTCAAAAACTTTTATTTTCTAAATGATGGCATGTCGTATATCAAATTAAAGCTGAATTCACCATAACTATTAATTTTCAAACAGAACAAAATATGTTTATTAGTTCTTGGGATACAGGATATTCCGTAAATACAAAATTTTTCAAGAAAATTGCCGCCATTTTGAAATGAATAAAGATAAATGCATTCTGTTTTCACCAAATTTTTCGTCTTGTTTAGGCCGTTAAAATGATGCATAACATGACATATGTTTACATTTTAAAATTCTGAGATTTGAACCCTTGACCTCCGGTTTTTTGAATACCCTGTATATTTAATGTTTTGTTTTGTCTTTGTATGTCAAGCCGTTCGTATTCAATCTGTTTTGGACGGCTTAGAACACCCTGTATAAAATGTTCTCAAGTATTTCAAATATTGTCGAAATAAGTCATTTCAGTAGTTCCTTACCCTATTTCACCCTCCCCTCCCCAAAATGATGGGAAGCTACCTTTTGTTTCATATGGTAATTTACATTGCTACGGGAGAATTCACTTTCGATTACCAAATCAACCTCAACAGACATGTTCGTTCGATGTGCCGTGATAAAATTTTACCTTGGGGGAAAATTAATGCTTGGACGAAGTTTTAGTATTAATATGTCATAAAAGTGAATGAATTGAAGCGGTTCATTTGCTGCAGTTGTTTTTACATTTTACATTACAGGATAATGCATTGCATCAAAAGGGTCTTGTAAAGTGTCTCTAGTTAAAAGTTTAATGTTTAGCTGCAGGGATGTTCACTTTCGTTCAACAGGGTAGCTTCATCAGACAAGTTTGTTTTAATAAAGCGATACCCAGCAGCGAAAATAATTTAATTTGTTTCATGTCTCAGTTATACCTACAATAATTTATTTATACAAATGGCATATGTATTTAAACCTATCATCTTAACGTTGCAATTTTATTGCGGTAAAAGTTTCTTGATGTCTCAAGTGAAAGTCTTGTGGCCAATTTTACGGCTCTACTCTTCTTGGGAATTGCAATTACAAACTCAACAGACTCTTATTGGCTAATAGAATGTCTGGGGGCTAAGTGAAGACGGATGAAGTGTTAATTCGACTCGAGAGACCGGCGCAGTAATGTAATAGGGCCTCAGGTGGATCACTAATAACGTCTGGCTCATTCCAGTCATTGTGGGACGGTGTTCGGAGAAAGTTGATCACTCACTTGATGCCATCTCAATATTTCTACTTGCTTTTAAACATCGTTTCATAATCATAGCGCGAGTTGTTAATGCCAAACCTACTTTTGCTGTTTAATGTAATAGTTTAAAAAATGACGCAATAAGATGAGATTTACAGAGGTTCAAAACAAAATTAAATGTAGGCTTTTCAAAATCATCCATTTAGAAGCAATTTTGAAAAAATAATTTGTGTATAACATAAACAACGAGATTCAGAAGAATTTTACGATGGGTAACTCTAGTGATGTCAGATCAAATTATCTGGATATTAAACGTGTTAAAACTTGTTTGAAAACTGATTCCACTCCATTTTTGGTTGTGTGATTTTGGGACTTGTTCTAGTGTAGTTATGTAAATGAGATCAAAAGAATAACAAATCATTTGAACCACTCCACACAACACTAGCAAATAAAAGATTCTGATTCTCTCCAACTATTCTCTCCATGAAAACTACCCAGCCTGGAAAATTTATATAACACTTCAAAGCTTCAAATTTACACATTTAAAAGACAAAGTTTTAAAATGACAAAACGTGTCATGTAAATAGCAGTTTGGAATCGTTTTACTATCTATAGATTTATTTCCTAATTATCCATAAAAACAGTATTCAAAAAAGCTAAATATAATTTCAGAAGGTAAAAATACTATCTTAACTATAGGTCTCTATCAAAGTGTTAAAGACCGGGGACAGTAAGGACATTAAAGCAGTAATAACCATGCGTAAAAGATTCCCTTCACAGAAAGACAGAAATGTGAATTGATCTTCATTTGCCCTTTCAAATGAATGATAAATCTTGGTCCTGTTGTTGCAGGTAACGGATTGATAACATTTTGTATTTTTAAGCAGCTTGCCTAATAATTTTGATACTTACAAAGTTATTTTAACTCTTGCTAATAAACCATATTTCTGGTAAAGTGTAGAGTAAAAGTATTATACTACGACAAGTGTATATAAAAGTTTAAAATTCAGGCCTACCCTAACAAGCTAATCATAGTGTAAAAGTCGCCTGTGCAGTTAGTAGAACCAATTAAACCTTTATCGATTTTTGTATTCACAGAAAGCCTAAGTAACTATGTAGATTGCTACAATGCAACGTACTTTAAAATCACGTGTTGGTTTCATCAGTTTGAGTCCTGTTATTAAAACCAAGGTGTTGTCAAACAAACGTAGCAATTCGGTACATTATAATCAAATTCAACTGATTAGAGGTTACAAACTTATACAACCTTATTTTGAATCAATTATAACAAATTAGATGCTACGAATTAATAAAAAGGAATCCTACCGATACGAAAGTAAAAATAATAACTTCTTCTTTTCTATTAGTTCCTTTAAAAAAACTTATTTACTTAAAAAAATTACTGGGGCAGGTTTTTGGTTACATTTCAACACGATACCGTGTTCCTAAATTAATGGACTAGGCCGACCTGTAAAAAATCTTCTTAGATATAGTTGTTTAGACAAATTTTAATATTAAATACCTATTAAACTATTGTTAAAATATCGATTTATTTAGACCATTTATGGAACGATGTTGGTAAATACCTCAGGACACGATAAGATCTAAGTAAGGTAATGGAATAGTGTACTTGAAACAATAAGGAAATTTCCCATTTCTTGCCAACCAAGTGGATTAAGTAGTTTCTCTAATATTCAGTATTAGCATTCCTGATGCAGCTGAAGAGAATTAACTCTAATTGATGTTCTGCTCAAGTTCACTCCCAAGCGTGAGCGCCGCAGTATTAGGTTTCGATACTCCCTCCGTCCAAGAGGCAATTACTGACAACGTGTGAGACAATACCTGGAACGATTCATGAGCTAGTTTCATAGTTCATAATAGATCATAGTCAGTCTTTAAAATAAGGAAACTACGCCCAGTATTCAGGGTATCCAAAAACAACCAGTTAAACTTAACCATGCTGTTAAATATTTTAAAACAAACAAGTTCAATCATAGAATATGCGGACATATCTCACGTGGCTTTTTGGAAATTGGTCAATATTTGCTTCAAGTAATTTACCACTAAAGATAAGAAGCAATTAGCGATAGCGGCACGGTAAGACTTGAGCCAGTGACCATGGTATTTTAAATTTTCAGGTAACTAGACCCTAAAAACTACTCGTTAATTTTCATATATATATGAACATGCAGTGCTTGATTTGTAAAGATTGAGGTACCAGAACTGTAATTTGAAAATTTTTACACAACCCCCCCCCCCCCTTATCATTGTTTCCCTTAATAAAGTAGCCTATTGTTTGGCTCTGTGATTAATTAGGTTGAATTAAAAAGTCACATTTTATCCGACTCAAATTTTTTATAAGTAAATTAAAAACCAACAAAGGATTATTTTACTTAAAAATAAATTCTCTTAAAAAATCTAATTTATTTATGACGCCTTGTGAGAGTATTCAGGTCTTTTTAGCGTTTATCAAGATTCGGCTTAGCACAAGAAAAAAGAGCATTAATTATAGAGAGAGCGCTAATTTAAGGCCGAAATTCCGCGCGTTATTTCCGTACATTTTAAGCCACAGTACCTAGAATATCTTTATACGGTACATATCTTGCGCAGGTGAGAGTAAGAAAAAGATGTGACGTCATGATGGTAGTCTAAACTTGAAAGAAGGTTCAGCAAGTTCACGTTCAAATCTCGTGAAATTTTTCATTACTGGAATGAAACATAGCCTTCATTTGTTGACAAATAAATATTTAACCTTGAAACAAAAGGTGAGTTAGAAGCTTAAGAAACATGTTATAATAAAAAATCAGCTGTCTGTGGTTGGTGCTAATTTGGCTAGCAGTGAGACTTGCTGGTGCGTCGACTTGCAAAAGAACTTGGCGCAATAATTAGTGTAAAAGTAGTCCCGTCGCTGGTGCGCACCACCGACCAGCAGAACGCATGCTACTGCGCATATTGTTTATGATACTTACCGTTGTTCAAGTTACTGTGTTTTAAGCGATCGTTATTTTCGGTACTCCGGCCAGTTACACATAATCCTCTCTTATAGCGAATTCTCCGGCCGATCATACGCGATCGTCTTTTGTGGCAAATTCTTCGAACGATCATAAGCGATCGACTTTTGCAGCACATTTCCTGGCCGATTACACGCGATTGTCTTGTGCGGTGAATTCTTCGGCCGATCATACGCGATCGTCTTTTGCGGCAAATTCTCCGTCCGATTACACGCGATTGTCTTGTGCGGCAAAGTGTCCGTCCGATTACACGCGATCGCCTCTCGTGGCAAATTCTCCGGCGGATTGTACGCGATTGTATTTTGCGGCAAATTATCCGTCCGATTACACGCGATCGTCTCTTGCAAAAAATATTCTGACCGATTACACACGATCGACTCTTGCGGCAGAAAGAGGTCCCGGAACGCCGTTCCGCCCCGTTCCGCCGCAAATCAAGCGCTGTGAACATGTATATGTATATATATATATATATATATATATATATATATATATATATATTAGTTTTTTTCATAATTAGGTTCTGTTTTAATAAAGTATTTTGAGTCAGTGATTTATTTCATATGCAATCTGCGGTGAATTATCTTATGTTCAATTACTTATACAGTGAAAGTGCTAAAAGCAGTCCACTGCCTCTTTACATTTTGAAATTACCCTCAAGTGTATAGAATTACACAAATATAAAGGAGGAATGCACACAAATCCGTTATGAATTCTCAATGAATTCAAATAAGTCAAAATTTAAAAAGAAATAAGATAGCTTACACTCCTGACAAAATCACATTAAACCACGTAGCCCTTTGTAACTGTTTTGTGTAGTCTTGAAGAATATCTTTCTGAGTAATTATTTTCGTTTAGGGATCATTTTATTACATTTTATTATGGTTGTTTATCCCAGAACTGGCAATTTTACTCTCTACAAGATAATTTTAAGAATATTATAATGATAATGTACTGCATTTAGTACTTCCAATTTTTCAGTAGCCGATTGAGTAATATCTTGAATTTTTTTTAAGAATCTTAGAAGATGAACCTGCTGCATTTGACATTTTCAATGTCTCAGTAACTGTTTGGCTCAGATAAATTATAAAATTTCTCAGTCGTTTATTTTTCAAGCTGAATATAGTTTTAACCAAGAGACCATTTCAAAACATACAAACAGTTTTGGGCAGTTCTTTTAATTAAGCTGGCTGAACTGAAAGTATTTTTAATTTATTAAAGTTGTACTTTTAGTTCGTGTGATAATGGATTGAATTTTTGCTCAAGGTGAAGCCGCGGATAACTGCTAAACTTAAACATATTTAATCGAAATCAGACCGTTGGTGTCATCCGTAGAGCTTCTTGTTTATATCCACACATATGGACGGAAAAACATAGGCTCGAAAACTGCCTTGTTGATCTAGGCAGCACTAAAACTAATGTCTCATCTTAAATCTCAAATTTTAAAATATAGATTTTTCTATATTTTAAAATATAGGAATTTTATTTTGAACAGTAACAAAATATGGGAGATGATTTGTTCTAATCTGATTGTTAATACAGTACAGGATTACGAGATGACTAATTTATTCAACTCAGTCATGCTATTTTTAATGGTACAATTATTTACAATTCGGTAAATTATTGATGAGTTATCTATATTTATGAAATATTATGTTGGATTGTATATATGTACATATATATATACATAAATTTCAAATACATATATGTTTGAAATCTATGTATTTGAACTCTGTTGGACCGTTTGGCATTAAGCTTGGTACGAAGATGTACAATTTCACGGAGAAGGTTTTGAAGTCATACATTTAGTCTTAACTCAATCGGGTTCCTCCCCAAAGATCCAAAAGATTTCCTATATGAACCTAAAGCAAAGATATTGTTTATATAGAAGCTATTGTTAACTTACACATATGATCTATGGTAAATAGTCAAAGGCATGACAGTCTGCTGGGTTAAACCAGTAATAAAATAAACGAAAACATGTTATTAGGTTTGTTCATCATGTTAAATATCATTAGCTTAACTATTTTCGGGATATTATTTTTTCGTTTATTATAGTGACTAAGATGTGAATTGTTAATCGCATTCACTGCACTGATTATGTGATAAATTGTTTACCTAAGTATAATTCTTAATTTATGGCTAACGACAGTATACATTAGAAAATCTTTAGTAGTTTAATATTATCAGGCTTACCTGCGAAATGTCATGCTAAAAATATAGGGTTATTTCTTCCATTTTAACAATACGATTACGTAATAGAATAATGGTATTTAGCAGTCAGCACTGATAGTGATTTAGATCAATTGCACCTTTTTATCTGCTCCCATATATCATGTGAAGCCAAGAAAAAGTGCACTCAGTATTCTACATTGTAATGCCTTACCAAAAGGAAAAGTGGCAAATATTTTCACTAAAACATGTAAAATATACAAAAGAAGTCAAAATCCAATGCTATAGGTGATTAGTTCAGCGTTCTAAAAGCAGATTCAAGCTTTGTGGAAAATTTGTACAACACCGTGGTCGTAAAGGTAGAATAAATTAGTGCATTCATTTAATATTTTATTATTAGTATTAATCTGTTATTTTATTGATATGAAATGAAAAGGAGAAACGTATTCAGTAAATTACATATAATAAGTTGTCATTTTAAATTATAGCTTCCCTACAAACTGTTTTTTTTTTAAATATACATTTTTGTTTCACAACGAGTGATAGGTATTGCAAGTGTATGGATATGGTGTGGTGTGCACTTAGTGTATGGTTAAGTGTATGGTTAAATATTTAACATTATCTTACCCACATTTTTGTTCTGCTTTTCCTAGTTGAACTCCTAATTCGCTAAAAATGTTTCATTTAAGTGAACAGTTAAGAAATCCTGCAATCGTGCCTTTTCGTGTTATAAAAGTTTTGGGTTTAAATCCCTTTAGAGGCATTAATATTTTCGTTATTCAAATTTCAACGAAAACCCAATTTTGAAAGTTTATTAATGGATCAATTAAAGTATTTAAACACTTTTCGACTAATTGCTGGTACAGATAAAATATTTGTCTGTCAAGCAGTCGTAAGAGATTTTTTTTGCATTTAGTACGGTAGATAATTTAAGTGTAAAATTCATGATGAAGGAGTAGAGTAAGGCTTAGACTAGTGCCGCCACAACATGCTAGTTACAGCGACATGTCATGAGGTAAGCCAGGTTCCTAGATCCCTCTGGCTTATTATTTGTCTGTACTTGGTTATTTTTGTTGCTTTAGATACTAACATTTCTTTTATCCTTTACGCGTTTGAGATGTAGCTTTATTCTTTTAATGTTATACATGTAATGTTGTCACAAAAAAATTATCAAACGAGCTCAGTTGACGGAAAAAAATCCATAAAATAAGCATTCAAGTAATGGAAACAGCTGTAATAGCGTATCATAAATACACCAACATATTCTAGCATATGCTGTAATAGTAAGAGGAAAAACTTGCAAAACTATATCGTAGTTGCATAATCGACTATTTTAATTCGATGCTAAAATTAAAAACCTTAAGGTCTTTAACCCTCCTAGAAGTCCAGGGACAACACATGAAACAGTTAAAGCCTGACAAGACGCTTCATTCGCTTGAGTCCAACAACTGAGACAGTAAGAGTCTTTCAAGACATTGTCAATCATCAGAATCCAAAGATCCCTGAAACAGTAGGCATTGCAGGATGAAAGATAACAATCGTTGGAGGCCTGCTACAAAACCTGAGACAATAATAGCCTTACAAGACGCTAACAATCGTTGGAGTCTAGCTACAACACCTGAGACGCTAACAATCGTTGGAGTCCAGCCACAAAACCTGAGACGGTAACAAACGTTGGAGTCCAGCCACAAAACCTGAGACGGTAACAATCGTTGGAGTTCAGCCACAAAACCTGAGACAGTAATAGCCTTACAAGACGCTAACAATCGTTGAGTCCAGCTACAACACCTGAGACGCTAACAATCGTTGAGTCCAGCTACAATACCTGAGACGCTAACAATCGTTGGAGTCCAGCCACAAAACCTGAGACGGTAACGGTCTAAGACGGTAATAGCCTTACAGGACACTGTCAATCGTCGGAACCCAATGGCAACCCTTAAGACAGTATAGGCCTTACATGATGAACGATAACAATCGTTGAAGTCCAGCTACAACATCTGAAACAGTTTAAGCCTTCAAGACGCTAACAATCTTTGGAGTCCAGCTACAACACCTGAGACACTAACAATCGTTGGAGCCTAGATAAAACACCTGAGACATTAAAAGCCTTCCAAGACGCTAAAAATCGCTCGAGTCCAACATCTGAGACAGAAAAGAACACTGTCAATCATCAAAATCCAACGAACCATGAGACAGTAAAATCCTTAAAGGACGATAACAATCGTTAGAGTCCACCTACAACACCTGAGAGAGTTAAAGACTACGAGACGCTAAAAATCGTTTAAATCCTGCTACAACACCTGGGACAGTTAGTTAAAGCCTTACGACGCTAACAATCGTTGGAGTCCAGCTACAACACCTGAGACAGTTAAAACCTTACGACGTTAACAATCATTGGTGTCCAGCTGCAAAACCTGAAATAGTAAAAGCCTAACTGGACCATAACGGTCGTCGGAGCCCAGCTACAACACCCGAGAAAGTAATAGCATTGCAGGATTCTAACAATCATCAGTGTTTAGCTGCAACATCTGGGACAGTAAAAGCTTTTCAGGGCGCTATAATTACTTGGGAGTCCAGCGATAGCCCCTGAGACATCAAAAGCTTTGCAGGGCGATATCATTCGACAGATTCCAAAATTCATCTTTTTTTAAGAAGTTGGTGTTTATCTTACATTTGTTCCCCCCACATGCATGGTCCTCAGGCCTGTACGCGGAAGTATAAGCAAAAAAAGGAATGCGCCGAATGCGCTACCAACTACGCCACCGACTCAATCCCTAGATGGATTCCTCATGCCTAGATGGACCAAGTTTTATTCTCATAAACTATAAATTATTGATGAACTTCTTGATTCGACGCAACCGACCGTCGCAACTGAACTGTAATTAATGCATTTATTTAATTCATTGTGGACATTCTTCATCCTAATCTAGAAAATAGATGCATTTATTAGCAAAATGTGGGAAATATCAAGAGGCCTTTGAACCGTTCATTTTCAATAAAAGGTTAATCCTAAAATTCTTATCGTCAGTATTGTAGATAACGTTATTTTGCTCCATGGTATACATTAAATATCCATACTTACAATGTTTCTTAATCGTCATGTTTGGAAAATACAACATTTTCTCAACAAAGAATCTGCACTTTCATACGTTTAACTTACTTTTGTAGATAAAGCAGTTCACAGACAGCGCACGTGATAAATATCTCACGTAATATTCACAAGTGATTCATAACACGTATTGTACAGTACCTTGGTCATGAATGCAGAATAAATTAGCCCATTCATTTAACTTTTTTTCTTAAACATAGAATGGAAAGAGTGTTAACGTGTTCTGCAGATCAGTACTAGATTGTCATCTCAAATTATAGCTTTGCTAAACACATTCGATCCAAATTTACATCAAACCTTTTCTTCTAACTTAGTAACAGTTTATTAATTATTAATTCATAACCAGTATGTTCTTGAAAATGTTTCATTACTTTATTGACTTACCTGGTTGGCAATGTTAATATAGTAACATTTGAGGGTTTTAATACTGTTAATTTTTTATATATATTATTCTCAAGTTAATCAGGTCTTTAAAAGTATAATACTACAGTGTGAACCCGGTCGTAAAAGGTTGATTCAATGAAAAAGTTATTACTTGTTAGAAAACTTAATAGTTTACACGGATGAATAACGTAACATTAAATTTGATAAAAATAACAAAAAACTAAATTTTAAACTGAATAATTTCTTCGTGTCTGGATTTAAACTGATGTGTTTTAGTTTTAAAGTCCTATAAAATTATGTGTAAGTTAAGAAGTATTTACTTAAAAAAAAACATTGTCACGAATAAATATTAAATTACTTTAATGATCTATTATACAAACTAACTCAACATTAAAAAATACAAGCAACGAAAGCATAAATAAGCAAGATACCACGTTTATTTACTCCATTTACACTCCAAGCCATTACAGCTCTTACTCATCTGTGAAAGCGAAATGACTTCAACGGTGTGCTGGAAAATTTATCTATCGTAAAATAAACAAGATTATACTGTACAAGATATATATATGACTCTAATATATATATTAGAGTCATTCACTGTGGATAATTAGTGCTACTAATATAGTGATAAAATTAGTTTTCATGACAAGTACTCTTTTTATTTATTTTTCTATAAGACATGAGATCTTATAAATAAAATAATTTTTGAAATAAAATGAAATGGTACTTGTTATGATAACTTATTTTATCAATAAATATACCGAGTGTTTATAAATTAATATCGGGGTTTCAAAGCCTTGCAGTAAATATTCTATTAAACCTGTCGTTACAAATAATACATCATTTAAAAGAGCAATTCAACCAGTTTTTTTTTCTACATGCATTCAATATCATTGTCATATGTCACATGACACGTATCGAGCCGATAAATGAAAACTTCGAAAACTTCATTAAGTACCGTTAGGTTAATTGATGCAACCTTCCTTTCAATTCTGTTCTTAATATTAGTTACATCAAATAATAGCAGACACTTTATTTTAGACGTTTGAATCCTAAAAAAATGCATAGTGTGAGATCTAGGGAAGAGAAATGCTATGCAAACATAATTTGTCATTTGCCGTTTGCTATGCGGCCTATGACTCGTGCCGATCGCTGATTTGGCGCTGTGATTGGATTTATTACGAATCCTTGTTCCAGATCCACACTACACGTTTTCTTCTTTTGAGGGTATAAAAAATAAAAATTACTACGTTTCATTACTAAACTGATTTACGCGAATTGGAATAACAACGAAACTTAAGTTGCACCAATTATCCTAGTAGCACTTATTAATGATTTAGAAGTTTTTTTAACATCGATTCGATGTGTGTCGTGAGTCTAATGACGATCACATTAAATACTCGTAGAAAAAACTGTTTGAGTTGTTCTTTCAAATGATGTCTTATTTATTAAAATATGTTGAATAGAATCGATACTGCAAGGCGTTAAAACCCCGATATTCATTTATAAACATCCGGTACCGCATATATTTTAGCAATATATATTTTTGAACTATGCCAAATGTTTAATGCTAAAAATCAATCTAATGACATTGGAATCAATAGCAACGGAAATGGTATGTTGAATTTGACAACTTTTTTGTTAAATCTAAAAATATTTCCAAAAAAACTGCCTAATAGTGTAGGATATTGAAACTTAATATGAGTAAAAAAAAAAACTAGTTTTAAAATGTACTCTCTTATCAAAGGCTTTTTTCTCAGGTCAGCGATAAGAAATTGTATGAATGACGTGAAATATGTTTATGTAAGTGTTTGTTTTAACTGGGCAACAAACACCGTATACTATAAGCTTCGTTGATTTACAGCTACATCTAAAATCATATTATGACAATGAAAATGCTGTCACAAAGATAAGAACATGATATACACTGATTAATTTCAAAGTTAACTCTCTGCTTTTTATTGACAAGATACTGAATCAGGACAGTGAAAAAAAGTTATTTCATTGTAAGCAGTATGGTTATCCGGAATGAAAAGCTCCCTATTATTTACCTTGGTTCCTCCTCGTATTTCTAGAAAAACGTTTATTCCCGGATGAGCTTGGATACCCAATCAGGTCCGAGCCCTTGACGGTTTTCCTGACTTGTCCAAATAAGGCAAAATTTAGACCCTTTCCTTGATGAACTCCTAGGGTCTTTCCAGCACTACAGCTACTTGTAGTGCTTGCTCCTGGGTGGCAGTCCTCGAATGGAGGCCGTGAGCGGCTTCAGGCTAGGGGGTGGGTCGTGTCGTGGGATGCTTCTTTCTCACTTCAGGGGCCAGACTGACTAACCATGTAATTTCGTTCTCCTGCAGGGATCCCTTCCATCCCTAAACTGCACAATATCCCAAAGGTAAACGTGCCTATAACAATGTTAGGGCAGTTCTAGGGCTTTAAATCTTCCTAAATCTTACATACTTACCTAATAAATCGAAACCCCCTTTATGATAAAGAAAATAATTGGTTTTACCCTAATGAAATGAAAAATAGTTTGTTTCCAATAATATTAACAAAAAAGCAAATCTTCCATGAATTTATATTGCAATTGCTGGTTTAATACCAAGAAAAATATAACTAAATAGTGTAGGCTAAGTAGGCTCATTTTCAAATACTAAACATTGTCCATAAAAAATGGTACGTAACCAGGGAAATAAGCCTTCATGGGCAGGTTGCCTGTGCGAAGGCTTAGCCGATATTACAGTCAGCGTAGGTTAATTTATTATGAAATAAACTTTAAGGAAAAAATACCTATATTTTTAATGCGGAAATGAGTGGTTAAAAAGACTGGCTTGCTAAAACAATAAACAAATAAATCAGAGAATTAACAACCGGAGCATGGGAGTGGCGGAGAGGGAAAGACGGCAAGAGGCAGTGGAAAGGTGTCAAATGTAAGATTCAGTCCCGTCTGGTCTTAGTGGGTGCAAGTAGGGTCAGGTCCGCCTATACTGGGGAGTGATAAGAAGTTCAGAATCTGTTATACCCAGTTCAATGAGCCAATCAGTTACTTGCTTTTTAAATGATTTCAAAGAAGGAGAATTAAAAGTTAAGTTATTTGAACAGGATGTTAACTTCCGGTACAAAACTGATGAAATGTAAGAGGAGTTGGTGGTAGAGATAGATTTAGTTAAGTGAGTGGCTGTTATTCCTGTATTTTGTGAGTAGCGTGTGTTATGAGCATGTGTTATGCTAGTAAATAAGGGGTTAAAATTCTTGTAAATATGAATCATCAAGGTCTTAATAAGCAATTGTCTAACGCTAAGCAGTGATAAATCATCAGATAGTGTGGCTGTGGGGTAACGAAGAGGTTTCTTAAAAAATTGTTATTATTAATTTTTGAATGACAAAAAGGGGTTCTAAAATTGTTGGGAACAATCCATCCCATACGATTATGCCAAATGAAAGTAAGGATTGCACATAAGCGTAGTATGCCAATTTAATTTCATTGAGTGTTAATACTTCCCGCAGTTGTCTGAAGGCATAAATAAATTTCCGCAATTCAGAGACTAAATTGCGCAATTTGGAATATTATCATAATGGATAATATTATCATATTATCAATGGCGTCAACCATTAAACCCATTTCTAATCAATCTTATAAGTAAGAAACGCCTCATAGAAATTTGCCTCAAATGATTAATATAAGTTAAGTTTTCATAAACATTAGGCGTGCAATAATAAAATTAGCTAAAATGTAGTCCTTCAATATTTTGTCATTACAATCTCATAAGTCAATATCTTGTATAACACAACATGAAAACTTTGAAAGAATGTTTACAAATTTTCACCCAACAAAACTAGTTCTGATAGAGATAGTTTAGAAAAATACTGAATAACTCTGTTTACTTTGCACTCTGGTTGGTAATAGTAAAATTATGATTACAGTACAAAGTGAGAATTATCAAAACCTTTTGTGAAAAATAACATGTTAATACCTGGTTGTTTTGTTGTATACATGTATTTTTCCTTGGAAACTTTTGAGAATGCTGAAACACTGGTTTTCAACATGATTTACGTCTCCCAAAAGGCACCCAGCCTAGCCCAATGTCGTAAATAAATCGTAAGAACACTCCATGAGACTTTCTGGTGTAATCAAGAAAATTACTTTGTAAGTTTTTCGCTTCGTCATATCAGTATGGATAAATATTTGCCATTTCTAGTACTATCATTTATCATTTAATCATGGTTTTGTCATTTAAGTGCACCGTATTTTTAACGTTAAAATCAAACAGATAATTTGAAATTCTTCCCAACGAACAACAAGGGTAATAATGGAAAAACTTGTGAATTTTATCTTACAAAGTTCAAAAGCTAGCTGTAAACTCAAAATGAATCAGGATTCTTCGAAGTAAAAACATTTTAATCGTATATCGTGGGCAGATGTGTTGTTTGTAGGCCAGCTTTTTAATAGATGTAGCATGTTTAGTTGTTTTTAAGTAAGTTTTTCCTATTAGAGTGTAGTCTATAGAGCCTCTTAAGTTTGTCTTACGATAATATGTCCAAAATTTAGAACTCCATTTGAAAAGCTCTTTGAAATTATGCACATACTGGGACATTGGATGAAATTTCTTTAACGCATCGGATCTGACTTTCGAATTTAAAGTATGAAACAGGTAGGCCCCAACACAATTCTTTTAAAATTAAAAAAGAGCCATCTTCAATAAAATTCATATTTTTTTAAAGAATTTCTCAGGTAAATGTATGTACGTAATGTGTAAATTACATCTTAATAAATCGTAGATAACCCACAGGAGTTTGGCCATAGTTGTATTTTTATTATAGATTATTTGCACATTTTGAAAAGATTACCTGGGATCACATAATGGTTACCTGGGAGATTACCTGGGAATACTGATAGTGTGTTGGTAAGTTTATGTCAGTTAATGAATTATGTTTGCTAGTGAATTAGAGCTCAAAATGTAAAGTTGTAGTATTATAACACATTGTTGCATAAAACACAAGAACATGCAACACCTCAAATGGCAAGTGGTAGTATAAAATATAAGCCCTTTGCCAGTATAATACAAGAGTAGTTCTAAAAAACCCTTGGATGGGCATAAACACATATTTGGCGTCTTTCCCGGTCCCAAGAAAGCTTTTGACATGGTCAATCATAGTTTGCCATTGAAAGATGAAAAGAAAGCAGGCATTAAAAGTAATTTATGTTGACAGGGCTGTATTATTTCTTCTAGGTCCAGTGAAAATGTCGTTGGCTCATGTGTCCCTCAAATCTCGGTCCCTAGACCGATTCTATCTTCAAATGAGATTGCCAATAGAGCAAATTCCTATTGACGATTCGTCTCTTCAGATACCCCTGTCTTGGAAATAAAGGGCTTTATTCACGGTTTATTACTGCAAAGCTTGTGGATGATAACAATATCTCTTTTGAACAAAGATCTGAGCTTATCGTTTCAAACTCATAGTAGATAATCAAACATTGATATCGGGGATAGTGAGATAACTAACTTGTGATCAAACCAACTTTCAGGGCATAATCATTGCTTCTGAACTTAATTTCTCCAAGCACAATGACAAGAGTTAAAGGAAAATTAACAGAGGAATTCCTCTCTGCGCAGGCTGGTTCAGTTTTCTGATATTAAGGTTCTTCTTACTGCGTATTCCACATGTGTGTATCATTATAAGTGTTAGGATGAACCAATAAGAGCCGAAACTATTAAGACGAATGAGAGTTTTAGGTTACAAAGGAAAGCCACGAGACTAATATTTGCCTTCAGGAGTACTGTAACTTAAAGATGTGTATTTTCAAGCAATAATTTGTTGACTTTTCTTGGTTCCCTCGATTTCCTTGTAATTACGAATGTCTCTCCTTTCTTATTAAAAATAATTATCTGTTAAAGTCCAGTCCTTCATGTATATATATATCTTAAGAACGAGATATCATAACCATTTCAAAGCAAAGCACCGCTTTAAAAAAAAATGTTCATCCAATCATCAAATTGTTAAACTCCTTATCATACAACGTCGAGTCCGAATTAAATGTAGCCAATTTGATAAAGCGTCTAAGATCCATTTTTTTATTAAAGCGCTTAAATGTATCTGAGTATTTAAACTATACAAGTTAGATTCTGTACCATCGCAAGACTTAATTAAATGTTTACCGTCAGAAGTTTAGGAATGTACTTTGAATGCATTTTGTTCTGTGAAATCTCTTTTTACATTTTCTGATGCTCCTTCCAGCTAAGTGGTAAGAAACGATTAATTCTGATTTCATATTTAAATTAAACTAACTGTTTGTAATTACGTGACATTAATTGTAGTCTGAACAATCAAAATTCTCAAAATAAGCAAGGCTTATAAATGGGCATAGGGATGTAATTCACTTTATGTGGGTCAAACTTGAGTAAAGGTCTCGGTAATCAAATATGCTTCAGCATGCTTATTCGCCTTTGTCCTCAAATACAATGGATGTGGAATTGCGTCCACTAACATATTTATAACGTAAGTTACCCCTAACAGAATAAAATATGGCATAAAATTACGGTGTTTAGCAGCAAAATAATTTGTAAGATAACTTCCGCAGTATTTTAAAATTCTCTTTGTAGGCTAATGCTAGTTTGAATATATTTTTTCCAACTAAATTTTACCACGATGACACTTGTTACACATTCGGTAAAGAGAGGAATAAAATGAGCGAATTTTAAATGATTGGATCATGGACTGCATTAAGCAGTTCATGAAACATATTACCGTGACGTACATTCGACCCGGAATTTGGAAACTCGGCAGTGATGTCGTGGTTTCGAATCCGCAAGCCCGCCAGTTTCTCAACTGGCTTTTGATGTGTCTACGGGCTGATCAGCAGGCTATAGTTGCTTTACTATAGCCCCATTATAATTGTGTATAAAACATCAACTAGGCTCACATTTAAGATTTTTTCTTGACTCCTCATGGGTCCGTCCTCATAGGACAAACACATTTATCCAGCACACAGAAAAACCTTGGTTTCAAAAACTAAATTAAATAAAAAATTAAATATTAAAAATTGCAAATCAAAAATTAAATTTGCAAGCCACTTTTTTAAGCGAATATCTATTTTACCAACATGTCACTGATGTCTCAACCAATACCGGGGCCAACTTAGGTATATTCCTAAAAACTTTGAACAGCAGCAGTTCTTTTCCTTTTAAAGAGCAGGCACTACATTTAAAGCACGGTTTACTCTCATTGCGAGCGTTGCTAGGCAAGTATAGTGCAATTCGAATTGCGTCGACGGTATAGTGCAAGTATACCGCAAGTATAGTGAAAGTATTCGATGCAAGAATACTGCAAGTATTCGATGAAAGTATAGTGCAAGTATTCGATGCAAGTATAGTGCAATTCGACGGCCCAGGCCGCCCTTAAGCCCATTGCTAAAATTAACAAATTCTTTTGGATGGGGCATGTCTTACAATAACATGATAAATGATCATACTGGGCATTTAAAATATCTTAGCATACATACCTTAGACTAATACTAATATTATAAATTTGAACGCTTGTTTACTTCTTCCTGGATCTCGCTTTAACTAATGACCCAATTTACTTCATACTTAGTTGGATACCTGATTATCTTGAGTAAGACTTAAGACATATTTCCGTTTTCGTTTCTTCGTATTCTTAACCACTAAAACTTGAATATGATTAGCCTCAACACGAATTCCGTTCTTTTGCAGATGAAGCCATTCGCAGTCGGCGCACACAATGAATATATTACGTTGCAATAAGAAACTGTATGAGATCTCATGTTGAATTCACTAGTGATTCATAACACGTATTGTATAGCACCTTGCTCATGAATGCAGAATAAATGAGTCCATTCATTTAAAATGAAGTAAGAGAAGCCCTGTTTCAGGAATCTTTGTTCCTATTATATTTTCATATTATAATGCCATTACTCTAACAAAAAATCAAATCAAATTGCTCTATTTATTTGTAGGTTTAATTATTATTTTACTAAAACTACTATTCTACTACTAAATTTACTAAACTATTTTACAATTAAACCTGAATGTATTGAAATGCGGAAATTATTACACATTTACCTTAATGAAATTCCTTTGATAAATTTATGGGTTTTATTAAGGATATACAAATCGTTTTTGTGAACAAGATTATGTTACTTTCTTTGGAAAAGTTTTTATGAAAACTTCGATTTACCGCAAAATCTTACATATAATTTACCTAGTTAATTGCAATTTTTTAAATGGTACTTAATTTGTCATAGTTAATATTGGATCCATATCTTAGTAAATCGTGAAACGTTTGATTGGTACTTAAGGGTACATATATTGTTTGAGTGTTGCATTTTTACTTATTTTACCTTCCAGAATATATTAAATTGTCAATTCAGATACTGAATCATATAATGTTTAAGCATATGGGTTAAGTAAAGCGAATTGTTGACGTCTGAGTCAAAGCATAAGAAAATTACAGATTTTAGAGGTCAGTTTTCTAATTTTTCTAATTTTTTCTTTCATTAATTTATTCTACTGCGCATAAACATAGAGGTCATTTCAAACTGACATTGATTTTGGTTCATACTTATGAAAAATACAGATGTCTAATGTCGGTTAAATATTAAAGAATGTGAGACGGAGGAGTAAAGTGGGCCATTTCCTAATGTTCCTTCGTTCACTGAACAGGAACTCGTAGAGGCGTCGCTTTAGACAATGATGGCATAGATGTAGGTAACACTAAAGTCTGAAAGCACAGCAAGAAAATTATTTCTGTCTACTTCAGGGCTGTGTTTAGGCTCGCCTGACCAACCAAAATCGGTCCACCTGCAACGGTTGTGGCTGGAGTGATTACTCTCGATCTGCCCGCCTGAACATCTTCCGCCCCGTCCGGGGTCTCGGTCGAGACCAAACTGCTGCAGAACTAGGCGCTCGGCGAGCCTGGTGGGAACGTTGGAGCGTTGTGTCCTCTATTTGTTTAGTTTATCATTACCGATTACCAATGCTACAATCGGCAATAACTCATTAAGCAGACCGGTGAGTGTTGGTTGATGTAAATGTTACTCCGTTATTACCTTAAACGATTCAGATATTGTAAATAGGATGGAACATTGCATTTAAGGTCATTTTAGACCATCTATAAAATACATGTTTCATTTTATTTCTTCCAATAAAGTTATTTTTTAGCTGGTCTACAGCTGACATCGTAATTTCCTCATTAAAAGAGTACGAAATTAATTTCACGGCTGAAATTATTCCCTTGCACGTAACATTTGAAACTTGCATTACAAATAAGTATATGCTTTGCGGTTCCTTTTCCTGAGAAGTTGAATCTATTGGAAAATAACACGTTTAGATAATTTTTATTTGTAAACGCTAAATGTTGAACGAAAATTTGTCTAACCAATACTGAAAAGAAGAGGTAAAACATACAAGTAATTTCGAATAAAGGTATACTTAGTACACAAATATTCACAGAAGAATCAGGAAATTAAATGTTTCTGGAACATAAACAGAATTTAAACAACTTCTCGACAGATATTCGTTCCACTCACGAAAAAAACATGTTTAAGTTAAAAACTTTCTTCATGCTTAGCTTGCATTCAGACTAAGCATACGTCACTCTAATGACTTGTCAGTTTGGCAGTAGCTCTGAACCAAAAATTAGGTTCAGGCTTTCGATAGATTTATTTAACTATTTTATTTTATTACCAAATTTTTTTTTACCTTCCAGCATATCAAAAAACCGTGAGTTTCTAAAATGTACGATTGGAAATCTAATAGTTTAGAATAGCATCCCGTTAAAACAAGATGGTCAGGGTACTTGTTACAGTGAAATGACTTAATTAAGCAATTTTTTTCTCGTTTCAGCATGAATTGATTGCGAGTTGAAGATGGCCTTTTGGGAGTAAAGGCTATAATAATTTCGTCGCGAGGTGATTCTAGTGATTAAATTCAAGAACGTCTGACACGATATTTACGAGATAGTGAGCCAAATGCATGAGAATACTTATTAGAAAAAACTTCCTGAAAAAAACCCTCCCCAAGATATAGATAAAAATTGTTGGAACTCCTTTTTACTTCTGGGAAGTAAATGAGCAATATTAGTTGTTCACCTATAATCAAATTTGTATTAATATTTTGAAGGGATTTGCTTAATATTGGGCGAGAAAAAGGATTAGGTTTTTTGTGCGTTTGGTCTGTAAACATTAGGGGCAGATAAATTCATATTCGGAAAGTTTGAATATTAACTTTGGTTTAGTTTTAATCAGATTTTTTATATAAAGGTACGAGATTTTATCAGTTCATCTCTTGCCTGAAGCCTGTAAGTTATGCAACCAAGGACGATCTCAGGGGGGGATAAAGTGGATATATCATCCCCGAAATTTTGGGGAACAGAAATTTTGGATGAAAACACAACCATTTTCTAGTACCGCGAAAGGCTACGATTTATGTCTACCTCAACGCGAATACGATTTGGTTCTACGTAACGTGAAGACGATTTTAGTTTACCGCGACGCGAAGGCGATTTTCGTCTAACGTGAAGCGACGACGACTTTTGTCAACTGCGGCATGACAGCGATGTTTGTCTACTGCGACAATGATATTCGTCTACCGAGGCGTCTACCACGACGATACTTGTCTAGCGCATCGACGATCTTTGCCTACCGCGACGACGATATTTGCCTGCTGGTATCGCGACGTCCATATTTGTCTACTACATTATTCTCCACTCGTCTATACTCGTGGTCCATACTCATTTACCACGACGACGATATTTTATCAACCACGGCGACGATTTTCGTCTACTGCGACGTGATAACGATATGTGCCTACCGCGACAATGATATTTGAGTTCCGCGACGACCACTTTCGTCTACCGCGACGCGACACTCGTCTACCGTGGCGTATACCACAACGACGATATTCGTCTACCGCGACGTCCATATTCGTCTATTGTGACGCGATACTCGCCTACCGCGACAACCTTATTTGTCTACCGTCACATTGGTACAGATTTTTGTGAGTGCCTAATAAATACCCCTTTCCCCCTCTTATAGGATATCCCCCCACGAAATTAAATCCTGGGTTTGCCCCTGTATGCAACAGTTAGAAATTCCCCGGAGTACCTGGGACTTTTTACTTTTCTTTTTTTTGTACATCTTTATTTGCTGTATTGCTTTTTTAAAGTCACCAAATATTTAGAATTTCACCTGTTCTAAAATGCAAATTATTCCTTCCCAGTTTTAGGCGTGAAATGTACAGTAAAAATTATGTTCATGCTGTAGAATTTATTGTAGTTACTTTTTTAACGTCATATATTTTTATATAAATACCTAACTAGGCTATGGCCAGCGTGGGCTTATTAAATCAAAATAGAACAATATCCAAATAAAGCTAATAAGATTTTCTCAAAGCCATTTATATAACTATATTATTGCTCTCTTCAAAGGTCGCATACCTTGAATTAAATTAGAACAAAGCAACCCTAAACTCTTTTCAAGAGACAATCCTGACTTTGATTTTCATTTAGTTATGGCCAAAGACAAAGCTCGTCCGTCGGATTTAATCAAATCAAGTTCTTTGTCGTAGCGCTTTATTTTTCTTGCGTTAATTTAGTCAAGAGGGCTGCCATTTTAAGTTATACATTATATTACAAATATAGAGTCAATGTCAGTTTAAAATATTTCCAATTGAAAGTGTATTTGCACATGTTAATGAGGTAAAAAAATTCATTTCTACTATTTATTCAAAAATATAATTCTTCGTAAAGCGTAAACTGTATGACTTTTTGATGAATAAAAATTAATTAGGGAGCGTATTTTTTGTTTCTATTAATACCAAATTGTAAAAACTATTACTAGTAAATAGGTAAAATTTCATTGTAAGGAAAACAATTATATTTGTAGAAGTTTTGAAACAGAGACTCTAGAAAAATAACCATATCATTCATTTTTAAATAAAGTTTTATTCTTCGGAGTTACTTTATACCGGGTATTTACAAAAAAACCTTCAGGACTTCGGAATATGGTTTCTTACATCAAAACTAAGAAAACTGTTCCAATAAACATGGGCCCTAAAATGCTCAGTTATCCGTCCGTCGGTCTGTATGTGTTTTAACATGATTCTGCATAACTTTGGAACTACAGAAGATATCAACTTCAAACTTGATACGTATGTTCTGACTAATAGGACCTATTTTGGTGCGGAGTATCAAGTTTCAAATTTGCACCATTTCAAAATGGCAGCCATTTTTGTATTTTAAAACTCAATATCCTAAAAACCGTAAATTTTACGAAAATTTACGAAAATGCGTTTAAGAGACAACAAAGTTACGCAATTTTATTTCCTACAAAACCATACAAGGATTACTAAGTTCGAACTATACTTACCAAATTGCAATTTTATTGTTATTGCAATTTTTCTAACGAATTGGACGAGTTCGTAAACCAGCCCGATCGGACCATCAGAAGGGGGGGGGGGGGGGTAAAAAGGGATAAACCCCCCAAACATGGGTTTTTTGGAGGTTTTCCCATAGCAAAATAAGAATAATCCATAATAAGTATTTATCTTAAGAGAAATAAGTAAAATTCTATTTCTGGCATATTCATACTCACTCCCCATCTAATCCTTATGGTAAATTTAAAACAATTGATATCTTCCTCATTTCTTAGCATATGCTGGTAACACTTCGTATGTGGCTTTTTTTTGTTCAGACCAACTAAATATTGAATTAAAACCACCCCGTTTTAAGATACTTGTTGCAGTAGATATGTAACTCATTATCCATGTTATTCTTAAAGATATTACAAAAACTTGTCATATCTCCCTATGTTGGGTTGAAATGTTTTATTTTATTTGAAATTCACTGAGTATGCAGGTCTGCTGCAACAGGGTTATTAATCAGTGTATTAATTCAGGAACGAATGAATCGATTTAATTTTTTTCCACTAAAATGACATTGTTTCTTTTCTTATGATTTTTAATTTGATATGTCACAAAGCACAAAGGGTATACCATTTTAAATTTTCATGTTTAAGGATTGTGGTGAGAAGGGGTTTGTTGGGGGATGAAATTTTTTCATGTGAAATTTACTGCTCTCAGCGTTGGTAAACGTTTCCAGCAAACAGAGCGCCAACATTTATTTTGGTTTGTGGATAAATTGAGAAGCAAGTTTTGAAAAAAAACACCCGGTATATCAACCACTTCAAATTTGAAAATACCACCAAATTCGATTAAAATATAAACTTGATATGCAGTGCAAATATGAATCCTATTTAAAGTTTCTTATGTATTAAATTTGCATTTCATAACTCAAATAGTATTTTAAAGAAAAAAAGGTGAAAAATACAGACAAATATCCGCTATACGTTGCGAAATTTAAAAAAAATTTAGAATAGCCTACGTTAGCTACTTTTTTGGCCGTTTAATCCGGTTATGATTAGGGAGTCTTGAATTTTAACACTCGGTATGAATTCCCGCTTTTTGAATTATTAGTCTACACAATTGTTTGTTGCACATATTTTTTTAAGACTCATTCACCTAAGGTCTATCGAGAAAACCATAAGTCTGACACCCATCACCCCCACACTTGAATATAAGGTCTCGGTGATTTTATGTCACTTTGATGTGATTTTAACATAATAAAACATAACTTTAAAGCCTTTGTTGCTTAAAACTTAAACCTCAACGTGAACTTCAAACTAGGAACGTTAACTTAACTTCAGAATAAATAATGACTAATTAGAGTAATGTCATTGACGAGTGTCAAGTTTCTACTTTGTACAGTTTCTAAATGGCAACCATTTTTGATTTTTAAAGTTTAATTTCTCAAAAGCTTATAATTGTACAGAACGTTATCACAAGAATAAGAGATATGTATAGTTAATATAGTCTACTATTACAGGAATGTATGATTTGGTCCGTTCTTCTACACAAATGCACGAAAACTTTTAAGTTTACCGTGGTTATTACAACCACAGACGAAGAACCATACTTTTACCATTACCTCCTCATCTGTTGGAAGAATAGAATGGAAATTCATGGTATTTTTGTAATATTCGTATATCAAGCTTCCAAACAGAAAGTTAAAAAATTCTTCCTGATTCGCGTTGCATTCATAATAAAGTTGAAGAAAATAAAATAAATAAATAAATTATAAAATTTGTTTTTATATTCAATATAACTTTGTATTTTTAGTAACCTAGTGTGAAATCATAACTAGAACTAATGTAATCTAGAGTTCGAAACAGTTTTTCAGTCATCAAGTGCGCTTGTCAGTTTTTGTCTTCTATGCGCATTGATTTTGTCCAGTTTGGTTATTCAACAACGTAAAACAGCACGTCACATAGTGATGAAAGTTTTATATTGTTGAATGAGTTCCGAGTTCAATATTGTATTTAGAGTTAATTTGTAGTATGCTCTTATTTTAAATTGTTGAATTGTCTTTACGTAAATTATGATCAATTTGTATTTTAAATACAAATGAATAGCACGTCCGGAATGGAAGTGTCAAGTCTCGAAACAACCATGGTTTTACGTTTCCAAAAGCGTCAGGTAATGTAACTTTAAACGGGGGTGAGCCTCCGCAAACCAAACCTCAACCACACAGCCACTTCGACTCGCCAACATTGAATTCGCCTTTCAGAAACGTTTCCAAAGTGCCCAGTTCAATTTCAATTGGTTTATCCATTTATGGTTTTATCTGATTAATTTTTTATCTTACGAGTCACAATTCTTCATTTCTTATCAAGCCCTAACAACAATTATCGAATCAATATAGTTTCCACGATATTGATTAATTAGTATAATTAGTTTCTACGATGTCTTTTTACATAATGTATACGTTACGAGCATCAAATATCTGCTTTTCATAAACATTCAGTGCGTGGATAACCATTTTAATTTTTAATTTTCCAGTGATAAAACATTATATACGCTACGGCCAGAAAGAAAAACAATAACCAGCAGCATAAACAACGGTAGCAGTTGGTGTAATTTAGGGAGTTTTCATATTATAAAATCACATATAAGAAATTTGACCCATAATTGTTTACTTTCTTATTACTTACAATGTTTAATAACAGTCAAGTAACGTGTGTTATTTAATTAGGCACCCAAACGTTTTGAAAAAGTTTTAAAAAAGGTGTGTAAGGTTTGTTAACAGTTAAAAAAAACTAAGAGCGATTTTTATATTTTATTTTTTATGCTAAGAGCTTTTGGAGGGTAACTACGGCCGTTAAAGTTTTCAAAACTTGACACACTTAAATGTATGATGATGATGATGATGATGATGATGATGATGATGATGATGATGATGGTGGTGGTGGTGGTGGTGGTGGTGGTGGTGGTGGTGGTGGTGGTGGTGGTGGTGGTGGTGGTGGTGATGGTGATGATGATGATGATGATGATGATGATGACGACGACGACGACGATGATATGACATTAATGGTTTTTAATTCCTACTTACCAATTTGTACCAAAATCAATTATCAAATCTTGATAAATGAGGGAGACATCGATTCTTATGTTTATTCTTCATAACATTAGTATTAGGCAACGTACTTTGTTTACCGCCGAACTCCAGGCAGAGAGTTGCCAAAGTCCAGGCAACGAATGTTCAAAAAAAGGTATAGAGGGAATTGCATGAAACACAATTTTTGACTTTGCAGATTTGTTTAGACTAGTTAGGAGGTGAGCATATCAAAATTCCCCGTCCGTAGCCCTTGAGCGGGGGAGAAAGGGGGGTCTGAAGGTACCATTTTTAGGTTTTTCCTAAATATCTTGAAAACGATCAACTTTTAGTATTACCCATTAAATTGGAAAATTAAAGACCATTAAATTTCTTGTAATAAAAGTATATAATATGTCTACTTTGGTCCAACTATTTACAAGGTAAGCACTAATATTATTAATATTCAAAAGGAAGGTTACCGTTATTCTTGGCCATGGCAGTTGAAAATAATTTTTTTTTCAATTGTTATGTCGTTTTTCAGTTATACTGTTTTTGTTATCATTGCCATCATATATTATCTTGTTATTTATGTATAATTAATGATTATTATGTTACTATGTTGTTATTACGTATTTATTGCTCTTATTATTATCATATCCTGTTATTTGTATACTTCTTTCAATGTATTGGGCTTACCCGTTGGAATAAATAAATGAATATTTAAACAAATATCCCTTCAATAAAAAATACATGTAAATTAGTGGGTAACATACGTGCCCAATGGGGCAACGCTTTTTTCACCGTAATTTGAGACCTAAATCATAAAAATTTGTCTAAAATAAAGGTGTTGACAAGCTCACAAAAAACGTTATTTTTCAAGGAATTATTACAAATATTTAATAATTCCTTGAAAAATAACGTTTAATCACCACTGTAATAGCCTGTCGTTGGAAACTATTGAATTCCATACAATTATGTGCTGTTTAAACGTTGTTTTAAGGAAATAAACGAACCACTAACTTTCGGCCCTCTGACAGAAAAGGCCTCAACATGACGTATGTAAAAAAGGTGATATCGTCGTAATGTAGCGAAAGAAATTTCGGTTAAAAATGTTTAAAAAAGTCATAACATCTCATTTCCATCAAACCATGTATTTTTTATATAACATGCTAGTCAGTGATTATTTTATGTTATATTCCTGACAGCTGGTTCAAAATTCTACAACATTTCTTGCCTTTTACATCTTTTTTCATGTGCTTCAATCTGTGCAAAATAGGTCCAACTGAAACCAATTTTACATAAAGATAACCTATTCAAGTAAATATGTCATTTCTTTTTTATTATCTAAACAACATCTTTCTTTAAGGCGGATATGGGAACCCTTTTGGGCCTCCTGCGAGGAACCCATTAGAATTAGGACGAAATGGATGGCCTATAAACCCTCTCCGTCAAATTTTACACATATATACCGAGTTTCATGGCAAACGGTCCAACAGTTTTCGGGTCCATAAACTATATACAAATATGTATAACACCATCCTCTTTTATAAATATAGATTACATTTATGAGTATGAAAATGCGGTTTTTATAATTTAAAACTTAACAAATGTCAATCGAAGAAAAGACTATGTTTACAATTTGAGGGGTTTTATGTAGGTTATTCAAAGCTAAAACACCGGCCACATGAACACTTTGCTCCCCAGGGGAATGTTTTATCGTAACGAACATATCTGTTGAAGCGGATTTGCTAAACCAAAGTGGAATTCCCTGAAGCAATTCATTCACATGGTGAACAAAGACAACTTAATTTAAACTTAGATTAACTTTGAAAAGGTTATAAAAACATATTTTAAGCCTTTGGTAAAAGTTCACGATAACAGAAATCGAGCAGTAAAAAATCTCGAATCTTTCCAAGAACTTCTAGCAAAGAAAGTATTTTCATTAGATCTTAAGAAGTTTTTTAAAGTTTATGGTCCATTTCAAGGAAAGTTTATTTTATAACGTATCGAGACATTTGGGTCAGATTTCTATAAAACATAGTTTTAGTACTGAGTACGGCAAATAAACACGAAATGTTGACAAATTTGGGTTAAGGTTTTCATTTGTGATACCAAAGTATTTGAAAATAAGGAAGCAGTATTTCTCACTGCAGGCATGTCGCTTGTCATATTATTATGAGATCATTGTACTTTCCAGCAACTCATAAGATCACTTTTCAAAAATCTAGGCATATTTTAACACAACATAATTTAACATAAAAACAGTGTACTGATAATTAGATGCAATAAATCAGATATGTTTAGTAATTTCTTTGTTATGATGTTACTGACAAATGCCAAAGCCACAGTGATTGGATTGATTTATTCAAAGCTACACAACAAATAATTTAGTTTCAATGAAAATATATGGACGCATACTTAAATGGATACATTTAAAATTGTAGTCAAAGCACTGCGAATTGTGTTGTGGTGGTGTTGTGTAGCGTGTTGGATTGTGTAGTTGTGCATTCACCACCTGCTTTCTTTTCTTGTTTTTTCTTAGCCTAAAGCGAATGGGAATTCCATCACTTATATTGGATAAATTAAAATTGTGTAGCTTGTGTCTTCAAATACCTTAACTCTTACAAATATAATTATAATTCGAAATGTGCCGTCTTCATGTTATTTTGTAGGGACAACTCAATCAACAAAAATGTTTCTTAGAGTTATAAACATGTGGCTATGTGGCTATGGTTATGAAACAAGTTTTGAAATCCCCTAATAGGGTACTTTGTTTCCCTCAGTTCTTTTTAACTTCATGGTGGTACATGATTTGTCATTATTTATTATGATAAAAAATTAAGGATGTAAAATGTAATAAAACACATATTAGTTTATGTTTTTATTTTTAGTTTTTAACATGCATTTAAAAAATAATAAATTATCCTCGAAGTCAATGGACTTATGTGATTCTGAACTCTTCTTGATTTGATACAAAAATTAAAGTCGAAGTTAGTAAAAAATAAATGTTAAAAATCAGTTAGCGTTGATAATGGATTAGGAAAGCCTGTAAATAATAGAATAATTATAAAATAAACTCAAATAAGTATTTGTGTACTATGCGGATATCGAACAATTAGAGATGACGTAAACCCACATATTCGACTTAACTTTTTAAAAGTAATTCCAATCAAATAGAAAGGCAAAATTTCGCATAAAAAATAACCAGTGCCATATTTACCACCAAGCCGTCTAAGCCCCAGACTTAGGACCACGCGGCGAGAAGGGGGGCACAAGATCGGAAACAACTTGTCTTGAGTGAATTTAAGAGGATGAATTAGGCTCGAAAACGTAAGTTAGCGGAAAAAATATCACATTAGGCCGAGAGGTCTCGGGGGGCCTAGGGCCACGGTTAGCACAAATCCGGCGCTGGAAACAACTTGACGTGACCTTACATTATTCAGATCGTAAGTGATATTCTTGAATCCTGAAGAGGGGATGTCGCAAATGATGGAAAAGGGCCTTACTCTACCATTAGTTATTACTACTAGTGTGGCGAGAAACTTAAGGCGACCACACCCTCAATAGTTCAATCGTTAGACTCCATCCTAAAACAGAATTCAACTCCTCTTGCTGCAAATCAAAAACTGCAAAAATTCTGTTAGGATTAATTTTGATAGATTTTTTATTATATACAAGAAAATATAATTTGTGATCACCCTTGTTTAGTATTTATTCAAGTTCACTGAGGAATATATGGAACATAGACAAAAGCTCGAATATTTTTTACGTCAGACAGCTGTTGGATTCAAAGCATGCAAATATCTCTTGCGGCATAACAACTCAATAAAATCATAAGATAGGATGAGTTGATCCAAATTATCTATCACAACTTTTGAAATAATCCTAAATCTTTTAAATTATTTAGAAAGTGTAAGTTTTTGCGTATGCAAAAGTAAAAATGCTGCGAAAACAATCGGTAAATCAAGAGTCAGGATGTATGGGCGAACAGGCGGAGGTGCTGTGGTTTGGCCTCGTGACTGGTCGTCATTCTGCCCCGCTGTTTTGGTTTTTGTTGGCGTTATAGTTTATATGTTTCAACTGCAGACTTTGTGCACATTTCTAAAATCTGATTTTACGAGAAATTTATTTTTTACTCTTTTAACTAAGACTAAAATCTTGTAACTCAGCATTAATTTATACTGGATGTTTTTTTCTTAAACGCAGCCCATTTTTAAGATGGAATAATGCACATATAAATATGAAATGGGTATTTTTTTTGTTGATCTCTACAGATTGTTGTTGAACCTATTATTTAAGTTTGATCACATTTAGTTTACATTATGTGTTCAAACAATCCGCCATTGCCATTTGTTGAACGTTGTGCTCTCTCCATCAAATTCCCGAACACGTGTTGATAGGTACCTCTTTGAATTTCTTGTATCAAATTTGTTATGTTTGTTTTGAGTTGCTGAATATCTTGTGAACTGTTTTTGTAAGCCTTATTTTTTATGTATTCCCAAAGAAAATAATATAGTGGGTCAAATCCGGGGATCTTGGGGGAAAATAATCCTTCACTTACAAAATAAAGTTTTGGTTGCGTTAAAAAAAAAAACTCCTTCGATAATCACACAACTATTCAACTATGTGACTTACGTTCAAGTGAAAATTAAAATAGGATGGATGAAGTTTATATAAATGTTAAAACCAAGAATCTACAACTGTAAAGTTAAAAGATGATAAACAGGGTGTTTTTTTAACGCAATAAAATTTTTAAGATTGAATAATGCACATATAAATATGAAATAAGTATTGTTTTGTTATTCTTTACATTTTATAACCTATTATTTAAGTTCGATCACATTTAGTTTACATTATGTGTTCAAACAATCCACAATTGGCATTTGTATATAAAGTTGTGCTCTTTCTATCAAATTCCCGAACATGTGTTGCAAGGTGCCTCTTTGAATTTTTGCATCACATTTGTTTTGTTATGTTTGTTTTGAGGTGCTGAATATCCTGTGATTTTTTTCCTTAGACATTACTTCTTATTTATCCCCAAAGAAAAGAAAATAGTGGAGTCAAATCCGGGAATCTTAGGGGGGGGAGGTAAAGGGATAATCCTCTACTGATTAAATAAAGTTTTGGGTTGCGTTTAGAAAAAAACATTCTGTATCATTGCAGATTATTTTGATTAACGCGAGTTTTTACATTATTTTCTTGGTAATCATTTTATAAATTACTGACAAATATACCCACATATTTTCCCGCACGAAGGATAGTAGTTTTTACTTAAATCATATTATGCAATGTACAATTTTTAGCAATAATTGTAAATGAACTGATCCGTGTTATAAGACATAGCCTCGCAGTGACATCCTTAAGGATTTAATTGAGAAGGTGTGACATTTGCTTTAAAAATGGTTCCCTCAAGATAAGCAAATGGTATGAATTAGATTCATTCCATTTACCAACACAGAAAATAAGAGATAACCTGGGATATAAAAAACAAACAAAAATACGCTAAAGATGAATTTTTGACTTAACACAAACTCCACGTTTTTTCAATTGAAAGAAAACTGTAAGAAAAAGTAGGTGGTATAGAGTGTAAAGTTAGTCGATATAGGCGACAATTTATTACAGAAATAGTTTTTTTTATTATTAAAATCCCCATCACCTTCGCAAACCCTCCTAAAATCTTTAATATTGTAAACCCCTAACGGGTACATAGGTTATACTCTAGATGGAATGTCCATGCCGAGTTTGAACATTCTACTTTGAGTATTTATGTGTTTATCAAACGGATAACCAATTTTACAAAAGTGGGAATAAAATACGGTACGTTGGGTGGTCCGTATAACGCAAGGAGCCTAAGCGGCATTTGCCAAATATATAGTGGTGGTCGTAAAAAATACGAATACATTTTACTATTTTAGTTGATTTTATCTACCTTCTCTATCCCTTGAAAATATACTACAGGCCCCTCATCTATAGTTTTGAAAACTGAAATGGCCGCCATTTTGAATTTAATAAAATACTCTATATTTTCGCCGTTTCAGAGACAATATTTTTGAAACCTTCCTTATGACGTATCTATAGCCTATAAAGAATATTTGTGCCATGTTTCATGACCAAAGAAGCCTGCATAACCTTTGAAAATTGTATAATGGCCACCATCTTGAATATTATGATCTACCCTTTTTTTGCCTTTAATTAAAATTCCATAATTTTAAATTTTCTGCCAACGAGCAGTACTGTTTGGCGGATTTTCGGAGCAAAATTATTAATTTTTTATTATCTTTCATTTGACCAACTAACTGTAATTCTCTTATGGTACGTGTAAACAACGTAAAAATGCTGAACTTTTTTACAGTTTAGCTTCTTGATGTGAGTTTATAAGATCCTAGCAGAAGTATTTGTGTTAATTCGTGTTCAGTACTACTAATAAAGATTCAAGATGGCCACCATTAAATTCATAAATAGGCTCCGGTAATACTCATAACTCCGGTAAACTCAGAACTCCGGTAATATGAATCCAATCATGTTTAACTTTACTGTTTGGAAGGTGCGCTTAGGATAAATTTGTTTTTAAAGTTAACAGTTTTTTGTATTTTAGAAAAACTAAATTAATTTCAATTGGAAAGTCCAATTCCTCATTAAAGTGGAGTTTAAGTGGCTTAGTAATGCTCTAACCAAATGTAATATTTTTTTTAAGAGGGCGGCGGACTCTTTTTATCTTGCATTTGTCCTTTCACATTCCCCTCAGGACTGTGTATGAAGTTATCAAGCAAAGCAAGAAGTAAACCGGTACAGTACAAGGGTGAACAGTTTAAAAGTATGCGAAAACTTCGGGTCTTGAACTTGCGACATCGATGCCAAAGTTCCATTGCCGATTTCACTACCAACGGTCCCACCAACTCACTATTCATATTTAATATGTCTAGTAGATTAAAAAAACTTAAACGTATGGAATTTGTGGGATCTTTTCTGTTATATCCCCGCATTTGCGGACTATTTTCTGTAGACTTTGGATTAAGCGGGATTGTCCAAAACATTGCCATTGTGGTGTTCTGGCCAAAAGAGTAACTTTAAATAGTAACAACGTAATTAATATGTGTATTATTTTTGTATTTATTTGTGTGTCAATACTCTTTTTCCAGGAAATAAACGTTTAAATGATGAGTGAATATATTATTTCGCAATACTAGTTCAATCCCGATTAATATTCAGTCTATGGAGAGTAGTTCATAAATGCGGGGATATAACAGAAAAGACCCTTCCCAGTGGCCAACTATTACGAAAATAACATTTTCATAGTTTTTTGCTAATTATATGGAGTAAAAAAATCATACTAAAGCTTTAATCTAAATAAAATCAAGGAAAAATAACCTTCAAATCCCGAAAAATCGCTGGAAACAGTCTAATAGTATACTGAATAACTGAGTTACAACGCGAACACGATAGTTCCCTGTGCGAGCTGGTGGCGCGTGTGGGGTTTCATGCGAGTACGGTAAACGTTCGGGCGCGGGTGTTAATAAATACCTACTTTACATCACATTAAACAAAAAAATAACATTTTCAATCATAACATATTTTTAACATAACATATTTTTGCTCTACCTCTAAGTTGTTAATCTTCAATAATAGACCAACAATTCACGTGGTGTTGTTGCGCCAGCCGTTCATCTGAATGCGTTTAAAATACACAGCTCTTTACATGCATGCACTGCACTACCATGCAGTTATCGGCAAAGTGTATCTTTCCTGCATACAATATAAGGCAAAGAAAACGGAGTCGTTTATTCGTAGTAAAACTATTTAAATTCTCTTTGGTGATCATTACTCTATGTTTTGATGTTATATAGTTACAAAAGTGTTTTTTAACATTTTCACTAAACTTATATTTTATCCAATAAATGTTATAAAATTATTCTAAATGCAGAGCCTGTTTCGTAATGCGGTGGGATTTGCCGTTTGTGAATCGACTGTCACATCCTTTCAGCCGTAACTCGCAATAACTCGCCTCGCCGCTCGCCGCCACTCCGCGCGTTATTGTGTTTGCCGCTTGTAAACAAGTTATCTTTCATGAATTTATAAAACTACAACGAAAACACGGTTGGTATACGCATTAATGTACTTGAGTCGAGCTTCATCTTAATTTAACATAGTTTCAAAATATTACTTTCATATTTATTTTACTAACATTGAACTGAATTAAAATGTAAAAAAATCTATTCTATGAAAGTATTGAGCAATCGTTTTGTTTTTTATTCGATTATTAAGTTATTTTAAAGTTATAAACAAAAGTTTAGATATTTTTTTTCAATACTAGGAGTCCTTTTATGAAACAAAAAACAGTAGTAAAAGTAAATAAACATTATTTGTATGTTTTATTACATTTTCATTCCTTCATACATAGTATACTCTTGATAGGAAGGGGTGGTGTAAGATCAATCTTTATCAAAATAAAGGAGATAAGAGAGTACCACAATTCATCAACAACTTAAGAAATTAAAAATCACTTAATTTAAGCTTCTTGCACAATTTTAATATCAGCGATACTGGGACACAGCATTAACTATGTATCTTAAGAATGTAAATTAAGAATTATTTTAAATTGGATATAATGGCATAATTATTCAAAGAGGTATATATCTGATCTCTTTCCCCTAAAACTAGAAGTTTTTTTTTATTTTATGGTTATAATAAAAAATATCCATGTTGTGATATTTTAACTTACATTCCTAACCACTGTGGCCACTCAATCACAGGTAGGTTTTCGGCCCCCGCAACAATCCGTCTCCACTGTTCTCTACCCTGAGCCTGCTCCCATGTTACTCCCACGTTGCTACCACCCGTCGAAGGTCTTTTAGTATTTGGTCACGCCAGCGCAGTTTTGGTCCCCCCAGTGGCGTGGTGCCTGCTGGTCTCCCCTCTAAAACTTACTTGATGAGGGTTTCTTCTGGTCTTCTTGCCACGTATCATCACCAATCTCAAACTTCAGCGTTTGATAACTGCTGCTATACCTGACTGTGTGTAGGGGTTTCTGAGTTCTCGGATGTTTCTATTCCTCCAACCACCGTTCTCGTTTACTGGACCATAAATATTTCTTAAAACTTGGTTCTGAAAAACTATAAATTTGTTTTCGGACTTTAAAGGCTTAAAATTTAAAGGATGTAAGTTTTGAACCAATATTTATTTAGACAAAGGGATTATAGAGTCTTTGAAACCTAAGATTAAGATTTACAATAACAACTTTTACATTTCATGACGTATTTAGGCTGCTCAAAACAAAATTTCAGTTTCATTCCTTAGCAGATACCCCATTATAACTGATATGAATTGTTTAATAGAAGGATATTTTTTAACCTTAAATAAGTTTCATGATTTACGAATGAAACTAGATTTCCATTGCTCGTACTTGCTCAGTAAGAATTATCTTATATATTAAAAAACTTTTGTAAAACTAATGACAGCGACCCTGGCCGTTCTACTGGACCGATTTCCATGCGGGTTGTACCAAAACAAAGGTTGTCGGCCCTATATGTGCAGGTTTTAATTGAATTTTGAAAATTTTTATGTTAACTGGGTCAAAATGGAAAATAAACTTTTCTTATGGAGATTTAACATGGGAGAAAAAAATTAACTTTTATCAACTTTTCCAATCCTTTGGACAGTTCGTCTGAGACTTCCACTGGATCCATTTTTTTGCAGTTTGTACCAAATAAAAGCTCAACTTTTCTATATTTGCAGGTTTTATTTACTTTTTTGTTATCTTGCTTTTTTAAACTAAAAAAATCCACATTTCCAAACCTTTGCAATGATATGATTTGACAGTCATTCATTCAGCTGATTGTGAAGACATGAGCTACTTTGTCTAACGACAGAAAAGAGCAAACGCTCAAGAGACATTTGGTTTATCATGGTCAGTATACATAAAAATGTATGCATTATCATGTATTATCCTTTTGATGAAAAAAAAAACGTTTTATATAATTTATATTATAGAGTTTTACTGGTGGAAATAAAAAATTAAATTTGATTGCTAAATTGTTTAGTATTATAACTTTTTAAATTATGTGAAACAGCTAATTTCAATAACGTTGATGGTCCAAATGTTTATTAAAATGGCATATTGTAAAAAATCGATTTTAATGATTCACTCTCACATTGAATGTCATTTTGAGCCCTACGATGAATGCTACATTTCAACACATTTATGTTAATTGGGTTAAAGGAAAATGTACTTTTCTTATGGAGATTTAACATAGCGAAAAATTAAACTTATGACAGTGAGCCTGATATGGTTCTATTGGGCCGATTTACTCACAACTGGTACCAATTAAAAGGTAATTGTATCTATATTTGCCCATTTTGTTTCGATTTCAGCTTTTACTCCACTAAATTGTCCAAAAACGGAAAGTAAGGTCTCTTAAGGCAATAACACGGGTAAAATTTTAAGCCTATTTTGAGTGAGATCTGGAGTTATATGGGACCGATTTACATTTATGTTGTGTTAAATGAAAGGTAATTAACTCTATATATGCCCATTTGCCTGGAAAGTTAAATATTCCTTCATTTTATACGTTAGAAATGGAATATAAAATATTTTCTATTCATTATTACTATTTTTACTGATCAACTGACTGAGTATAACAGCACAGATCAGCTTTGTTAAAGCTTAAAGCTTTGATAAAGCTTTGTTTTAAAACACATGTTTTATTTTCATAGCATGGTTTGTTTATGATGTGATTGTACTTTATTTTAGGTTAGTGGTGATTAAATGTGTAACATTTTGTTTCAAAGAACATGACAAATAACATATTTTAACTTTCTAGATGTTATACCACTGTTTATAGGTACCGATTATCCAGTCTTAAGTT
This sequence comes from Flexamia atlantica, assembly GCA_035578135.1. NCBI lineage: Eukaryota > Metazoa > Arthropoda > Insecta > Hemiptera > Cicadellidae > Flexamia > Flexamia atlantica. The sequence continues at coordinate 27,679,335 of JAQJVK010000001.1, forward strand.
TTCCAAGCTAACTTTTTTATTTCATGTCTGACAGTTAACTTATTATGAGGAAACCCCTTATTTTTTATTCTGACCCCTTTACCATAGTATATGGAGAAAGTATTTTTTGTCAAAGTTTTTTAATTTGAGTTGTTAGTGGAAATATTTTTGTTAATGTTCCCCGAATCCAAAAATATTGATTTTGGAGAAAGGATTGTTTTTGCCAAAATGTTTTATTTTGAGTTGTTAATGGATATATTTGTTTTAGTGCTCCCCGAATCCAAAAAAGTTGTTTTCAGATTGGTGTCTGTCCATCCGTGAGTGTTTGCGTGTGGGTATGAGTGTGTGGATGTATGTGAACAGAGCTAGAGATGACACCAATGGTCTGATTTTCATGAAGTTTTGGAATGTAGGTATAAAACTATGATACCTCCAGATGTTTTTTCACTTTTTTGAATTTTAGATTTTTATGGGTATTTATCCCATAAAACCCATAAAAACTACAAAAATCCAAATTTTGCAAAAACGGCTCTAACGATTTTGATAATACTTTCATAATTTTAAGTGCTTAAGATGCCAAACAAAATAACACCACGTGTGTCTGTAAAAATAAAGGTTCAGAAGTTATGAAAATGTAAGTGTTAACAAATTCAAAATTTTCTGTGTAGAATCCAAAATCATCATAAAATACAGGGTGTTACATTAGAAAAAAATAAAGTTTTCCGCCAAATTGGAAAATTAAAGGAAATTTCAAAAACTGAAATACATACCTAAAAGCAGCAAAAAATAATGGGTTTCCGCTTAAGAGGTTTAAGTCATAGTTTAATTAAAATGTTAGCTGTTGGAAAACTTAGGCTGGAAACCTGGTGTAGTGAATATTAGTCATATAACTAACATTTTTAAACAAAATGTTTGAGATTATCATTAAGTTAAATTTTTATTTGGTTAGCATGACTTGATTACAACTAACTACGATTATGACAACTTATAAACATTTCGACATAACTCCAATTATTGGAGATGGAAACTTCTATTCAGAAGCGTTTCCTATTGTTTATATGGACACGAAAAAAATCATTATCACCGAGAAAATCACCGAGATTGACCAGCGGTGATAAAAGAGATTTGATGGCCGAATCTCTAAGAAATAATCATGAAATCTACCGAAGAATACACAACTGAGAGATTTTATGGCCTCAATTTAAAAAACTGTGTTTTCCGGATTCTTGCAAATTTTGCATGTTTGGGAGAAGCTCGATCTCCCCCTGGGTTCGCGCCTGCTTACTTCCTTGGATCGTGTTGTAAATTACCTCAATTAAGTAGTTCAGTGGTGATTAATTGTGTGAACTGTGTTTCTAATTAAAGAACAAATTTGTTAATTTTTTTGAGTTTATACTATGCCAGTGTCTATGTAATGGAAAATAATAGTACAAGTATCATTTTTTTGCGGCGCTTTGCGCTGCACGGGGTTAGTCTAGTCAAGCTATAAAATTAATTTAAGATGGAACCAGGAATATATTAACGATCAGAAATGTCAAGGGGGAAAACTACTTGTTGTTGACAAGGAATATACTCACTTGAGCTGCTGTCCAACCATGACCACGGTGATATGAGGTGGAAGTGGCGCTGTAGGGTGGGCGATGTTGAATGTACTGAGCAGCTCCAATGTGACGCTCCGGTGACCTCGGCAATTACACCAACCATCTTACTTGACAAGGTGTGCGAACTAGGTGTAGGAACAAGAATTTTTAAGTGGTTATATGTATTATGTATGAATTATGTTTGAAAATCACCACATTTACAATTATTTTATTTGTTCTTGTTAACAACTTAACAATATTTCATTTAATTCATGGTCAATTACTGTTATGAAAATTAAATAAATATTCGTAAAGTTTAATTAGTATACAGCTAAATGAACATTTATCCGTCTCTAAATATAAAGATAGCTTTGTAAATCTGATACACCCTCATTTACTTAATAATTGGCCTAATGATGGAGGATATAATGCATTGTTCTTTTCGGGTGATTTAAAAGAGTGGTGATAATTTTAACTCAAGTAAATAGATAAATGTCAATGAAATGTCAATGAATTGTAGTACAGTATTTTTTCTTATTACAACAATCTAGTTCGTGAAAGAATCCTCTCAAGGAAAATCTGATAGAGAGGGCTTTGATTTAAGTCTTGACTTTAAATGGATTTACTCCTTTATGCTTTAATTTCGAACGTAGATCTCCCTATTTCTCTCTCTTCGTCTTAATAATCAGTAGCTTATTACTTAATAAAAAACATTTTTAAATGTTGACTATTCAACTGGCAAAAAAGGCTAAAAGGTCAAGTTTTTTTAAGAATCTAGGTTTTTCTTACAGAATACACAATATTTTGTAATATTGTGAATACAAACATAGTGCATATTTCACATACACACATATTGTGGATAAAATATGAATTAATTTTATAAAGACCACGACTATAATTTAGCTAATGAAATTTGAACGTGTGATTATATTTGACCCTTGAAAAATTTCCAACCATGTTTCTATAGTTCAGTGTTTGGCAAATAAAATGTTTTTACTTTCTCCCCCCTATACATAGTATATGGAGAAAGTATTGCTTTCGTAAAAATTTTCGAATTTGAGTTGTTAGTGGATATATTCGTTTTAGTGCTCCCTGAATCCAAAAAAGTGGTTTTTGGCGTGGTGTGTGTGTGTGTGTGTGTGTGTGTGTGTGTGTGTGTGTGTGTGTGTGTGTGTGTGTGTGTGTGTGTGTGTGTGTGTGTGTGTGTGTGTGTGTGTGTGTGTGTGTGTGTGTGTGTGTGTGTGTGGATGTATACAAAGCTGGAGACGGCACCAGTGGACCGATTTTCATGAAATTTGGCATATAGGTATAAAGCCGTGGTATCTCCTGGTGTTTTTTTCATTTTTTTGAATTTTTGATTTTTAAGGGTATTTACCCCATAAAAACCCATAAAAATTACAAAAATCCAAATTTCTCAAAAACGGCTCTAACGATTTTGATAAAAATTTCATGGTTTTTAGTGCTTAGGATGACAAACAAAATGACACCACCCGCATGTCTGTAAAAATTCAGGTTCAGAAGTTATGGGGGTTTAAGTGTTATAAAATTCATATTTTTCAAATTTCACAAAATCTGTGTCCTCTAAAGAAAATATACTTGCAACCATTAAATTTGACTTGAAAAACTAAATAATCTAGTATTTTGAATCATTAGTTTACGTCAACTGGTTGCGGAGATAATTGATATTTTAGTTCGGCAGTAAACGCAGTACGATGTCCAATGTTATTCTTATGGCAAATGTTTAAAAACCGATATCTCCGTTATTTACTAACAGATTTTGATAACATTTGGTATATATTTGTGTTATAATTAATTGTTAATTTGTTTTATTTCACTAAATATGTTTTCTGGTTTTAAATGACTTGAAGGGAGAAAGTATGTGTCAGTTTCCTGATACCGTTTATTAATTCCGTAATGGATCACTGAAATGAGTATAAACTGACATGTTTTATAAATGTTTGCTGTTCAGTTTTTACCTAATTATGTAACATTAAATTATTTAAAGGAATACTTTGACTATTTATAGGGTGACAGTAAAATTAGTAAGAGATAATAGTATATTTCATTACAAGGACCTAAAGTGACGCTTTTCGTACAAGGTCAAGTTTTACAACCGAGGCTGTAAGCCGAGGTTGAAAAATGACCGAGTAACGAAAAGCAGCTTTAGGTCCGTGTGATGAACTATATTTTTCGTTATATTGCTCAATACAATACGTAAACTACTTAAGAAAACCAAAATGTTACAGCTTGTTTACCTTTAAAGATGCCTTCAAAAGATGCCACCGTCTTGTTCTTGCTATCTGACGCAATCAGCTGATTGTCTGTTTCATTTGTGTTAGGGTAGACTGACAACAATGAACAACTATCGAGGTATCGAACGCATGTGATAATCGATTGGTGAAATGAGCGAGTTTCACAAATCGATTAAACTGACAACAATGAATGTTTCGATAATAACGAAAAATTTTTCGATTATTTGTAATCGAATGAATATTGTTCTATTATTACGACGTACTCGGCACTTTTTGACTTTTATAGTCCTAGGACTATAAAGAGTCAGCTGGTATCGAGTACATCAGCTTTTAATTCCTAGGAATAAAAAGAGTGTATTTAGATCCGGAAAACATGTATTAAAAACATATGTTTTTGAAGCAGTATAACGAAAACATATTTATTTTTTAACTACATTTCTTGGAATAATATTATGTTTTCCTTGTGCAGCCGTTTTGTGCAATAATTTTACCAAACATCATTGTTTTATAATGATAGTTATTTCGCAACAATAGTTGTTTATTAACAAAACATGAGGCGTTTACTTTATCCAGTCCTTGTCTAGGTCCCTAACCAGTTAGAATTCGATCATTTTTACGGTTTTTTTTTCGTATGTAAGTTTACACGATACACGATTGAATATTTACTCGATTTCCGATAAAAATAGCCACTGTCCTAAAGCCTTTGCTTAGTTGTTGATAAAGCGGCCTCTCCCAACAGGGGATAAACATAATTCAGTCTCTGAGACAGGTAAAAGTCATTAACAATAAAATAATAATTATTCACTTTTAGCGTTTATTACCACGTGTCTCATACTTGAGACCGAATAGTATTTTGTGAATCGTAGTCTGTTAGAGAATTGCGATGGGTTCGACTGAATATGTCATCGTTATTTTTACCATAACAGTTGCAATTACAGGATATGGTTAAACGTAAACAAATAAATTGTATACTAACAAATGCATATATTAAGCTCAACACAATCAATTTTGTTATAAATATTCCTATAACACAATTTAACACTAATTCAAATTTCATTATGTACCATACAATCTCGATACGTGGAAAAGCATGGAAGGCATCATGCACTTTCACGAAGTAGACGGATGAAGTAGAGAGAATAAACTTAAATGCAAGTTGTTTTCATAAAATATATTGCCAAATGGTTTAGAGTGGTTCCAAATCACTCTAAATTTCTTAATTAAGGTCAAAGGGCTGTGATGTATGAAAACAACGGATAAATTTTAAGCAAAATCTCACCCAGCAGATTATACAAAATCTTGAATGCTATAAAAATATTTAAATAAATAGTTTTCTATTCTAATTTTTTTGAGTAACTTTATGATTATTTCTTACCAGTGTTATAAATTTGATTGAAAAGGTTTGACCGTTTTAGGTAAAAAGCTTAATTTTAGTAGAACACACTTGAAAAAAGTAAAAGCTGAAACTAGGCAATTAAACAGCTAGACCTTCGTTTCACAAAAGACTTGTACCTTTAGCACAATCGATATAATATGATTGATTTAGTCTGCATAAAGACAACTCTGGTAGGCATAATGAGAAAGTAACAACAATCAGAGTTGTACAAACTCATTACTGAAGTTTCTAATTAAGACGTCGTTCGTGACTAGGCATCTTAAATAAAGGTTTTACTCAGCTGTCCTTTCTATGTATTGTTTCCTTATTGGCATCTGTTCATTTAGTCATATGCACTTACTATATTTTATTTGCATAAAACGAAATTATGACTATGGCTATGACCATCGAAGAGCAGAGATTTGATTCAAACTTTTTTATTTGTTTGAAATTAAACCTATAGCATTTATCATATGAAATATTAAACACATTATGCTTAAACAAGTTGTTTTAGCCTGCCTGAATATTTAAAAAACACTGTACACTGTTAATAATTATTTTAATTCTAAGCAGTTTTTAAGACCCTCCCTGTGTTGGGCCGGGTTAGAATGTCCCAACAGTATCCCCTGCTTGTCGTAAGAGGCGACTAAAAGGGGGAGGAGCGCACTTGGTCCTTCTCGCGTTTCCTCTGCAAATCTCCACTTTCCGCATCAATGCAATAGCCAGGTATTTGTTTCTTCCAATCTGATCTGTCCTCCTGCTTGGCTCCGTGTCTTCTGTGCCCCACTGCACTGGTCGTCTGATCGAGCAGAGGGTACAGTTTAAAAACTGGGTTTAACCTGCACTTCCCAGGCCGCCGGATAGTACAGGGGCCCGGGTCAGCCTAGCCAGCAATGACCTGGCTGCCCTATCAGCCGGCGAAAATCCCCTTGATCGTAGTAGTGCCGGTTGGCGACCGGAAAGGGCCATGCTGCGGTCTTGGGGGGGCTCTACCGAGGCCACTGCTCGTGGGGACGGTTTTTTGCTTTGTGGTATGAAGGACGCGAGTTGCAGCTGTGCATGGGGTGGATTGAGTTGGCAATCACATGAGGGTTTCTTCGGGGGGTTTGATCGCCCAGTCTTGGGGGCAAATCAAGACGTTATGAGTGTCAATTCAAAGAAATTAGATTCAAAAGTGCAGGGTAAATCAAAGGGGCCCCTTACCCCAATCTCTAAACAACAGGAAGACGGGTCCACTAAGGATCCTTTTCGTAGGAGCGGTGTGGTAGGCAGGTCGACGCCACAAATGTTGACAATGTCACCTGCAGGGGAGAAAAACTTTTCACCTCCCCCAGCGCCTTTTAGAAAGGACGAAAAGGAGGTAGGGGAGATAACCACTCCTATGCATAATGGGACTGTAAACGTCCCACTCCCGAAATCCAACGACCCGCCTAAGGATAGTCAAAAAGGGCCATTTTTCGAAATTGACGTTTTACGGGAATCAATGGATTCAGCGGAGAAGGATATTGACAATCGTCTAAAGTCCATGGAGAAAACGCTGTTGGCAATGGTTGAAACATTTAAAGTTCAAAAAAGCGTTAGTCAGACTGTCAAAAACGGTGTTGCATCCCTCCAAGAGGACCTTAGCTTTGTATTGGCTTGCAGACGGGAGGCTGGTAAAGCAAGGGAAAAAGAGAGAGATGTGACAAGTAAGTTGGTGACCCCTCTTGCTCAGACAAAGGCAATCGATGGAGTAAAGCAGAGGTTAGCATCGTCGGGATCTGTTTTCTCTGGGCTAAGTTCGGACAGCCCGGCAAGAGTTGAGCTTAACTCCGTGGGTCCCAGCGCACAGCCTTCACTCAATCCTGCATCTACCCAGGGAAATATCCCTGGGCATTCACAGGAAGACCAGCGGGAGAGAGAAAACCAGGAAGAAGGGTTCAAGGCGGTACTCTCTAGGAAAGAGCGCAGGAAACTTAGGAGAGAATAAAGGCGGGAAACTAAAACTGAGCAAACCGCAAGTAATTATCCCTCTAGAAAGTCTTTGGAAAAGACAAAGGGTAAAAATAATAAAGCCAAAGTCCCAGTTAAGAAGCCGGACGCTGTTATTATAAAACCAGCCCAGGGGCGTTCCTTTAGTGAGGTTCTCGCAGGGATTCGACAAAAGTTAAACCCAGATCAGACGGGCACAATCATCCGATCTATACGAAAGACCAAGTCTGGGGATGTACTGCTAGAGCTGGGTAGTGGCAGTAAGAACAAGCTAGACTTTGAAGCAGCTGTGAAGACGGCGGTGGGTGAAACGGCGACGGTGCGCCAATTGGAACACAGGGTTTCTGTGGAGGTTCGTGACCTGGATAGCTGCACGACGGAGGACGAGGTCTCCGCGGCGGTAAAGAGCGCACTAGGTGATCTCGCTGAGGGTCTGAAGGTTTCAGTCACACCCGAAAACAGTCGAGGGCTGAGGTTAGCAATTTTTGAGCTTGGGGCCAAGGGTGCAACGGAGCTTCTCCGAGTTGGCAAACTGAGGGTCGGATGGATCCTCGGAAGAGTCCGGCTCCGGACATTCGTCACTAGGTGCTTCAGATGTTTTGGCTATGGTCACCACCAGGTAGATTGCAAAGGCCCAGATCGCAAGGGGGGTAAAATTTGCATTAATTGCGGGGAGAGAGGACACATCAAATCTGCATGTGTAGCTCCGGCAAAATGTTTTCTTTGTACAGAGCGGCGATTTGCTTCTGTTGAACACGTCCCTGGGACAAGATCCTGCAGGGTTTTCCGAGAGGCTTTGGATGATTCCAAAAACAAAGCTAGTCGGAAATGAAGTTTTTGCAAGGGAATCTTCATAGGAGCATTCTGGGGGACAGTCTCCTCACTCATATTAGGGAATGGGGAATAGACATGCTCATTCTTTCCGAGCAATACCGCAACCGAGATGGCCAAAACTGGTTCCATGACACTTTGGAAACGGCTGCTATCTGGATACCGGATGTTCAAAGCTTCCATCCACTTGATCATGGTGCAAGCAGAGGGTTTGTGTGGGTGAAAGGTGAGCGGTTCACTGTTGTGAGCTGTTACCTCACTCCAAATGACACGATAGTCGAATTCCAGGAGAAGCTGGATGCTCTCGAAGACTTCTTAGTGGCTTCTGACGGAAAATTTATTGTTGCAGGGGACTTTAATGCTAAGGCAGTTGAATGGGGTATGCCAGAGACTGACAGCAGAGGAAGGAGACTCCTAGAGCTAGCCGCAAGAACCGGGCTTCTAGTTGCAAACGTGGGAAACACCCCCACTTTTAGAAGGCCTGGTTGTAGGGGCACCATCCCTGATATCACCTTTGCATCAGAGGCACTTCTTCCTTCAGTCGCGGACTGGAGGGTTATAGAGGAATATACAGGCAGCGATCATCAACATGTAATATTTAAAGTTGAGTATGGTCGTCGACCTTCCATGCCAGAAAGGAGTAGCCATCCTATTCGATGGAATACCGCTAGACTTGATACCAGGATCTTGGCTACGTCGGTCGAGAATCAAATGCAGGAGGTGCTGATGCTACAGGATAAAGCTGAAGTTGTTGCTGAGGCATCAATGCAGCTAATCAAAAGGGCCTGTGATTCCTCTATGCCTCGTAAGGGCCTTCCTCGTCGAGGCCGGAAATCGGTCTATTGGTGGACGGAAGAAATATCTAGACTAAGAAGGGAGTGCCTTAGATGCAGAAGGAGACTGGTCAGAGCTAGGAGAGGAGGTCGCGACGTCGCCGCGGGTCTTGACTTACAGCACAGGGAGGCCAGAAATGCCCTGAAAAGAGCTATCCGTCGTAGTAAGAAAGATAAGTGGGAGGAACTTAGGAGAGACGTAAATCATGCTCCATGGGGTCTTGGATACAAGCTGGTGATGCGGAAGCTTGGAGCTGGGGGCCCGAATCCTAAGTTGAGCCCCACGACGATGATGCATGTCGTAGATACCCTTTTTCCTGACCAACCTATCAGAAAGGTGGAGCGGTACGCCAATGCTCTTCCTGACATTCCACAGTTTACTCTGGAGGAACTTTCCGCGGCGATAGGCTCTTTGCGTGGTGGTAGTGCACCCGGGCCAGACGGAATTCCGACGGAAGTGCTGAAGGTTATCGGATGTTCCTGCCCTAACCTTCTCTTAAATATGTTTAATCGGTGTCTAAATGAAGGGATTTTTTGTCGTCGTTGGAAGATTCAGCGTCTGACATTGATTAGTAAGGGTAATGGGTGTCCTCCTGATTCTCCTTCGGCCTATCGTCCCCTTTGTCTTCTGGATACGGCGGGCAAACTACTAGAGCGTCTGTTGAAGCCACGCCTTTTAGCTGCAGTGTCTGATGCTGGAGACCTCTCAGTTAGGCAACATGGTTTTGTTAAGGGCCGCTCTACCATCGGAGCGATTCAAGAAGTTGTAGATGCTGCAAAAAATGCTCAACGGGGAAATAACTATTCCCGCTGTCTCACTCTGCTTGTCACCTTAGATGTGAGAAATGCGTTTAACACAGTAAGGTGGAGCACAATTCTCCACTCCTTGGAGCATGTGTTCCGTATTCCCGAATATTTGCTGCGAATTATTCGCAGCTACCTTAGTGATCGGGAACTAATATTTGACACATCAGAGGGTCCTCGTCGAAGGATGGTCACTGCGGGTGCAGCTCAAGGATCAATCCTTGGTCCGGACCTTTGGAACATTGCGTATGACGGGATATTCAGATTGCCCCTCCCTGAAGATACCTTTCTCGTGGGCTATGCAGATGACATTGCAGCTGTCATCACGGCCCGCGATGTCCAGCTGGCCCAGTGGAAGTTGAATCAGGTGATGAGACTTGTCTCTGGGTGGATGGAAGACCATGGATTGAGCTTAGCGACGGAAAAAACCGAGATAGTCATACTGACTGGTCGTCGCATACAAACCTCGCTTGATTTCCAAGTAAATATGGAGACCATCCGATCTAAGCCCGCTATAAAGTACCTGGGGGTGAGACTCGACAAGAAACTCACCTTCAGAGACCAAATAAAGTTTGCAGCGGAAAAGGCAGGCAAGACTACCGCCGCTCTTAGCCGACTTATGGCCAACGTCGGAGGACCATCTGCTGATAAGCGGAAGTTGCTGATGTCCATAACAAACTCGACTCTTTTATACGGATGCGAAGTTTGGGCTGATGCATTAAAAAAGGAGTGTTTCCGGAAGCAGCTGGGGGCAGTCCAGAGGAGAGCTGCTTTACGAATAGCATCAGCGTACCGGACAGTTTCAGAGCCAGCCGCCTTGGTAGTAGCAGGAGTTATTCCTATTGATCTCCTGGCTCAAGAACGAAAACAGATTTTTCATACCAAGGCTGAAATCGGGACACAGGAAGCGACGCGACTGGCCAGGGAGGCCTCCATGCAGCAGTGGCAAGAAAGATGGGCTGATGAGTCAAGAGCGGCTTGGACGCGAAGACTTATACCGGACTTGAATTTGTGGGTCGAGCGTGGCTTCGGTGAGGTAAACTTCCTTACCACCCAGCTCCTTACCGGGCATGGTAATTTCCGGGCCTACCTCCATAAGATGGGCAAAGTTGACACCCCGGCTTGTCAATACGGTGATTGTGAGCAAGACGATGCTCTTCACACCTTCTTTGAGTGTGAGCGTTGGGCGGACAAAAGAAGAAATCTAGAACTGGAGGTAGGGGTTATTACGCCAGAGACTGTAGTTCCCCTTATGCTGACTTCTCTTGAGAACTGGAGGCGAATTTCAAGTTTCGCAGAATACATCCTCAGGAGAAAAAGATTAGAAGGCTCGTAAGATCCAGGGCCAATCCTCAGGTGCAAAATAAGAAGCGTTAATCCAACTGGACTTATCATACGAGGTTCCACTTTGAAGTTCATGCCTTGATAGGTTTTTCCGAAGTGGGTGACAGCCTGAGGCGGGGGGTTTTAGTTGGGTGCGAGTCCCACACACCAAGGAATGTTCGATATCTTCCTTGACGGTGCATTAATAGCATTTCCCCTCGATAAAAAAAAAAAAAAGAAAAAAAAGCAGTTTTTAAGAAATGTGTCTCCGAGTTGTAGTAATTGTTGTGATTACACACAAAGTTTAATAACATGGCGAATTTCACGAAAATCCCTCCATCGCATTTCCTCCACTGAATACTTACCTTTCAACGATAAAGCTAAAATAAATTTACCGTTTAAAAAAAAAATTTTATTAAATTTAAATTTAGGTAGATGTAAGAACATTAATAGTAGCCCTTATTTCTTTGTGAAATCCTATAAGCTCGCTGTAAAATAATAATTTGAATATTTATGAGGTTTAGAACATTTAGGAGAAGTAACACTGAAAATTGACTGTATTAAAAAGTGATTATGGAATTCATAGAATTAATACGAAGCAGAAGACGTTAAATTCTAAACTGATTGTAATGCGAAGGTAATAATCTCACTATTGTCGGATAATCGTGTTTCTTGGAGAAACTTGTTCGTGCTCCGCTTTCCAATTGCAGTCTGCCAATTACGGTTATCAAACAACGCAATAGCTCTATTATTTTACTTAAATTATCATAACAGCATGAAGGTATTATACATATTTCATGTAATGTTATCCACAGTATTTAATTAAGCATAAAGATTTATTGAGTTGGTTTCGTCATAAGCAAACTGGCATACGGATACAGATAAATAATACCCCCGTTGCAGCAGACCTGCATACTCAGCGAATTTCAAATGCAAAACAACGTATTTCAAGCAAACATAGCAAGATTTGACATGTTTTGTTAAGCTCCATAAGAATAACATGGGAAATGAGTATGCAGGTTTGCTGCTACAGGTATATTAAAACTGGATGTTTTTAATTCAACATTTAGTAGATCTGAACTAGAAGAAGCCATTTACCAAGTTTTATCAAGATATGTTGAGAAATAAGCGAGATATAGAATTTTACTTATTTCCCATAAGGTTAACATTGGGACAACGTACTGTGTTTACCACTTTCAATATCTCGGTAACCAATGGGCATAGAGCAGTGATTCAAAATACTAAATTATTTGTTTTTTTGAGCTGAATTCAATGGTGCCCACAAAAATTTGATAAATTTTATTTTTCTATGTAAAAAACTCAAAAAACCCATTTTTGGGGGGGTTTATCCCCCTTTACCCCCCCTTCCGGTGGTCCGATCGAGCTGGTTCACGAACTCGTCCAATTGATTACCACTTTACATGTCCGTACCAAATTTCATAAAGATCGGACCATTTTTGCGGCCGCTATCGTGCTAACAGACACATAGATATATATATATATAGATATATATATATATATAGATATATATATATATAGATATATATATATATATATATATATATATAAATTCGAACGAATAGTGTTTTTTGCTTCTGGGGGCCCCAAAACGAAAAGTTATAGTGGTCCCGAGCTTAGGTCTTACCATGAGACCTACGGTAATAGCTTCTTCCCTATAGGGGAAATTCGCTAAAACAGATAAAAATATACTATGTAGATTGTAATTTTTTAACTATTAGATATTTGTTTCATATTTATGTGATGTTTTACTCATAGGATACTTTGGAGATTTTTATCATTAGGTGTGATGATATTAATAGTCAATATCCTTATGATTAGTATTCGCCTATGTTTTGATGGCGAATAATGCCGTGTGTTAAAGTATGGTGTAAAGTTTCATAATGACCTTAATAGCAGAAATTAAACCAGGGATCACGAAAGCCGCCAACAACTAAAGCTCAGAATCACATTTACGAGTTTTCATTGATGTTTTTCGATTTTCCCGAATTTAATTTAACTCTTCAGTATAATTTATTTCAGTTTTTGGTGTTGTTAACACATTACATATAATTAAATGTCACCAAATGTCGAAAAAAACTAGAGTTTTTTAATAATGCAGTCGTGCTATGTAGATGGATTCTATATTATTAAAATAAGTCAGAATATAGAATAAATATTTTGAAAATTTCACTCTATTTTTCGTTTTTCACATAATTTGACACAACTTTCAATTCAACTATTCGAGCTATCGATTTCAGTACATAAACAGTTTTATGTGGGATCGAATCCGGCATAAAGTATATTATCAACTTTTTGCTTTTTAAGAATGTTCTTTTTCTAAGCTTATTATCTCTGAATATTAAAACTCTTAAGAAAACATTGGCAAGAAACCAAGAAATATAAATATAAATATATTTTTATAGATTTACTGTATGACCTTAAAGTAATAGCGAAAATTATAAAATAATTTTTGACAGTCTGAAACTATTTTAATAAACTTTGGGCAATTTTAGCAAATGTTTATGTAGGAAGGCTAAAATATTTTTTAATTTCTCAGCTAATTGTGGTATGAACTTGATGGAGCTATTCAACTTTCTTGTTTCCTTAAGATCTTGTTACCAGATTTAAATTTCATACAACGAATGGTAAAAAATTGATAATTTAGTAACAACAAAAAACATACACGGAGCAAAATTTTAAAAGGTATTATTCTTTTCAACTTATCTTAGTGTACGGTTCTGAGTAACACGCTGTGGATTTAAATATCCTGTACAATTATCAGCAAGTGGCTTCAGTTTATTTAGAACTTCAAGCGATAAAAAACAAGTGTAACATGAGTTCCATCTTAATTTGTGTTTTTATTTGTCTTTATATTTTTTATGTCACACACAAAGTTTTTAGAGTTGCGATTTTTAAATGCAAAATTTTATTATACTTATCTTTACATATTTTTTATATCTTTCCACCGTTTGTAAGTGAAGTTACCTCTTAGACCAGTTCGTAAGTGAAGTTGGCGAAATTATGATTCGGATCCCATGCTAAACTGTAGGTCCCTTAGTTCACGTTGGCTTGTTGGGTTATTAATTAACCTGTCGAAGGAATATGGCGGCCTTCGTCAGTAACAAGACTACAAGACCGCGCCACTCATCTTCCACTCATCTTTAATTCATAATTGGCTTAAAATATCTTGCAGGTCACCATTTCCAGGGAAAGTATTAAAGTATGCATTAAAAATACCGAACAATAGAAATGAAGCCAAGCAAATCATGCTTTTGCAAACTTTCTTTTAATTTATATGTATACACACAAATAAGTGATAGTATTAGTAATCTGATTATGTAATAGTTCCCCTAAAGGTTTTTTCCTGCAAATAGAAACCCTAAAAAACGAAAGACCAAAGGGCTTAATTTTTGCTAAATAGATTTTATACGTGGTATAGTTTTTTATACGTTCGATTTTATTATCTGGTGCATAACAATACAGGGGACGCCACATAAATTACACTAGGTTACCTGATATCTTCAAGCTCCCACATGTTTTACAACATTTATATATTACCAACAAGTCTTGGTTTTCCGACATACTGTAACTGTTTTAGTCATGCTATAGTGCTATAGGACGTTTAAAACAGTATTTTTTGGCTACTCCAAAACCGAGTTTACTCCAAACCTTCACAAAAACTAGTATTTTTAATATTTTATATCCATATCGATGTATGGTAGCGTAATGAAAAGATTAGTTATTGAAGTTTTTGCGTACGTTCTTCTTGCGGCAACTTTTATTTATCTGTTTTTGATATCACTAATATATATAAATTTTGGAGAAATTGGAGACTGCTTATAGAACAAACATTAATTTAAACCCTTTCATAATTTGTTTCAGGAAGGTCTTAAAATAAGTGGCTTGGATGTACCTGACTTATTGTTTATGATCTCCCCAATCCTAAATTGTTCTCTTTTTTTATTTTTAATGTAAAACATGCACAACAAGCAACGAAATAAAACAGGACCGCATGCATTTTTTGTTACCTTTTTAATACTCACAAAGAAGCTAAAATAAATCCACTGTCGATATGTTAAAAAGATAAGAAAATTACTGTCTTACCAGAAAGTAACTTAATTCGTGTAAAAAATAATAATCAATGTATTCCTTAACGAAGGTATGATTAGAGAACTCATTAGGTTTACTGGATTCTCAAGATGGCTGTGTATTGGCGTGATACCAGATTAACAAGATAATAGGTTCAGTTGACTGCTCAAACGGAACTGATTGATATTACAGTCCTGATATCTCCCCCTGGGTCGGCGCCTTCTAAATTTCATTAGGCTGTTTAATTTGGTCACTGGTTAATTTAAACGAAATTTTAGTTGTTTTTGTCTTTCTTGAAATGTAGCTTTAATTTATTATTATTATTGTTATTATTATCAAGTATATTATTATTGAAGTAATCCTTATACATATATATATATATATATATATATATATATATATATATATATATATATATAAACACACACACACTAATGGCCTATGTTCATTTACACGCTTTTTGAGACAACTTCATGTTTATCAACTTACTGAGATTACAAAATGTTTCTAATGAAAAAAATTATTAGGTAGAATTAAAAAATTCCTTAAATAATTTAAATTTCTAAAATTCTAATGTTAATAAGATAGCTATTTTATGCCAAACATTGAGGAAATGAACTCTAAAATATTGTCTCCCATTATAAACTTCCAAACTTCCATGCTCCGTAGAAATTTTAACTACACCAAATATTAGAAATATTGTATTGTTTTCAAATTAATCTTTGCAGCGACTGATTTTGTTTCTACCATATTTTAAATAACTATGCTTCGCTTATTAAACCATCATCGTAGGTTGGTGGCTTGTTAAATTAGCTTTAAACAGAGCTTACGAGGTAAACAAGTATATTATTTTTTATTTAATATGTTCATCTAAATTAAATGAGCGACCAAGTAGTATCGGACGATTTCATCTTAAAGGTTAAGCAACGAACCAACCAAAGAGAAAGGTTGGAGGTGAATCAACCATCTGTTCGCCAAATGTCTATGCAGACATCAATACGTTGAAGCTCGCCGGATTACAGGCGCTAAATAGTTATTTATGTATTAAGAGCGCAAAGTAGGTCTTTCTCGCTTGAGCTAAACAGTTATCGCGCGACGCGTAGCGGAGCGCGATATTTTTAGCGAAAGCGAGAAAGACGCTTTACACGCGAAATACATACAAAATTTTTCCTACAAATGCAGTTTTAATTTCCCTAACGATGAATACAGTCACAGTTACTCACGTCCATTGTAGCTGAATGCGCCATTATGATTGCATAAATTCTTCATATTCCTTTACGTAAATAATTCTAGATTTACGAGGTAATAAGTTTAATGAAACTTCTTTTACTAATTCACTTATTTCAGGTGGAGTAATTCTATATTCGTCATCACTCATTTCATCCATTATTGTTGTTGAATACGCCAGTTTTAGGTTATAAACAAGTCGAGCTCAATCGGAAGCGGAAGGGAGCGCTGTGGCGCGTCGAGTAACAATGCAATCAGCTGGCAAGCGTAAAATACTTTACGCTCGCTCCAAAGACTTTCAAATACATTATCGCTCGCTCCTCAGTAAACAGCTGTTTTACGATTGGGTTTCGGTGCGTAAACTGACACTTTACGTACGGTTGTAGGAAAAAGTCATTGCAGGTTCAGGAATAATCGAATTAAAATAAAACCAACAACCAGCTGACAATTAAGCGTGGCCACTTCCCATTACGTGATTTTGTCGTTCCGGCAAAGAGTCGTATGCCGGAATAATTATCGGACACAAATTCGGACAGTCTAAAAACGCCCATTCGATCATAAGTTCCACTGCTACCAAATTGTCGGAAGACTGCCACCGGGCGTCGGAAATATCGTTATTAAAAAATGTGAAAGACTCAATGCATTTCTTTGCCTCAACAAAACTTCTCCGAAATCCGACTGCCGGGACAAAATTCGCGTAATGTGAAACTGGCCTAACAATGCTGCAACAATCAGCTGATCGCTGGCACATTAACGGTGGCAGTGGAAACGCGTCTAGGTACTTCTGTCGTGAACGCCACGCGGCTAGAGTGCTGGCGACTTGAAAAGGTGGCTGGCACCTTGACGCCAGCCTGCGAGGTGGCGATGAGACGTATACGCCAAAAACTACCTGCATCTCGGGCTAGAAAGGTGGCGATTTGACGGGGTGTCACCTTAATGGCATTGGTGTAGCCTATTTTTATGAGGAGGTGATCTGTCGCGATGGCTAGGTGGCAACTTGTCATGGGTGGCAACAAGATGTCTACCCGTTGCAGCTACTTGAATCGCAGGTGCTAATAGCACAACAAAACAAAATTTGGTTAGTTAAAATTTATTGTGATGAAATGGATTTTTATTGATTGGGTATTTAATTATTATTGCAGGTGGAGGAAAAATGTTTTGTGTTTTTGAGAGTAAAGTCCATTGTCTCCCCCGTGAAAATTATAATGGCGTATCTCCCCCGCCCTCTACAAGGCTCGCGTGTCAAAAGTTTCGTATTTCATTGTATACTGTTTTGGGAGAATACATAATAAAATTACAAATAAATGGTTCCACCTTAAATTTGGTTGTTGTAACGTTATTATAACACTAAATATTCCCCTGGAGACTAGTACAGCCACAAACAGTCTTGCTTGTATTACATTAAAGGATCAAATACAGTTTTTCTTTGCCATTTTTTCGTCTGGTTTTTAGGGGACGATCATCCAAATTCAGTCATGTCATTACCGCAAAACATTATTTGTATTATCTTCTCCAATAAATTAAACTATTCGTCTTCATATTTAAAGACATATCATTGTTTTCGATAATTATATGCAGTCCAATTCGTTATGATCGACTGATATGGCCTTGGTCATTAATTTGTATCGACGCTCAGACGCTTGATTGGATTGTAATTTTCCTCATACAGATGTTATTCAAATGTCGCATTATAAGTGAATGATTTCTTTTTAATTACAATATTGATTATGAATTAGGTAAATATTCCATTTCCCCCTTTTAAATTATAATCCATCAGATCATTATAAACTTTTAGAAAATTAATATTTAAATGTATTTCTGTTTTCCTCTAGCCGATATAAACTAGTTTTTTAATTGGCTTTCTAATTACAATGATATTACCAGTTCTACGAAGCCTATTACGCTAAATGAGCAATTCTTGTAATATGAAAGCGAACCCTTTAATGGAGGCTGTAAGGGAACAGTGTGGTATTTCTCAAGTAGAACTCGATGTAGGGTCACCCACTAAAGCTTCCCCTTACCCACAACTCACACAGCAGAATTTAGTGTTTAGTATTGCTTTGCCTGTATCTATTCAATCAATCAAGTATTTATTGTCATTAGACTGTGTACAGCATTGACAAACGTCACAAAATAAATGTTCACAGAACATAAAGTACAAACAAAGTAGGTAAGTATAATAGTATATGTGCTGGTCTCTTGTTCTGTCTTTACTACAAATCATGTGATTGTGTAAAACCTTATGTTATATTTTGGATGTTTTGTAAACAAGTTATTATTGTAGCAGAATGCTGTAATATATTCATACAATAAATATCTTATTAATTATCATTGTACTAATATCTGTAATAAACGATGGTGTCGGAAAAGAACTAACCATGCCGAACAACAAACGATGGTGTCGGAAAAGAACTAACCATGCCGAACAACAGGAGGATCAGAAAGTCACAAAGATACCAGGCTGATGTAGAAACGGAAGTAGATGAAAATACAGGTAACCAGCAGAGTTATACAGTGACTGACAAATCTGACAAGGCTTCTCATGGCAGGTACATTTACGTACCACCACCTTTTGAACGTTTTTTTGAAAACCGGGAGTCTGATTGGACATCTTGGATAAAGAAATTCGAACGGTATAGGGTTACTTCACTTTTAAACCATGAACCTCAGGCTACTCAGATTAGTTCTTTATTACTTGCCATGGGTGATGATGCTGAGTATATTTTTGATTCATTTGGGTTGGCTAACGCCTCTTATGATGAAGTTGTACGCAATTTCAATAATTACTTTAACAAAGCCGTTAACATTGTTTATGAAAGAGCACGGTTTAATAAGAGAAATCAACTTGAAGGTGAATCTTTCGAATCATACTTGACAGCTCTTCACAAATCGGTAAAAATTTGTAACTTTGGGACACTTAAAGACGAGATGCTACGTGACCGCATCGTAGTTGGGGTACGTGACAGCAAACTCTCTGAATCGTTGCAGATGAATAGAAACCTGACGTTGAATGAAGCAGTGGAAAAAGCTAAATTATGGGAATCAGTTAAAACACAGCAAGAAACGATTAGGGGTGTGACATCAAATAACATTGACGTTCTTTCAGCCCGATATGGTAAGCCCTCGAAGTCATCGTCCTCAGGTTCAGGTTCTAAATTCAAGGAAGTAAGAAATTTCAAATGTTTTCGTTGCGGGGACAATAACTATCACTCCAGAGAAAACTGTCCAGGAAATAAAGTACGGTGTAGGTATTGTAATATTGTGGGACATTTTGAACGATGTTGCAAAAAAAAGAAGAAAGAAATTAAAGAAGTTGAGGCATCTGAGGAAGGATGTTCTGGTAGTGACACAAGTGCTTTGCTAGGTACTGTTGAGTTCTCAGTGCATAGCTTATCCACCACTCCACCATATGAGGTATGTTTACATGTAAATGAAACTCCAGTAGTTTTTAAAATTGATACAGGAGCGGATGTTTCCTGTATACCGGAAGCCTTGTGGAAAAAGAGTTTTTCATGTTTGTCATTACAGCCTTTTAATGGATGTATCAAGTCCGCTGGCCAATATACTCTTAGCTGCCTTGTGAAATTAGTATCTCCTTTAAAACTGCGCGATAGGAAGTGCGAAGAAGAACTCTTTGTCATTCGTGGCCTTAAGCAACCCTTACTGGGTCGTACTGCCATTAAAGCGTTATCTCTGATTAAATACACTGAGCTTGGGTACGAACAACCTTTGAAGGTTGCGTCCTTAGACTTTTCTGATTTATTTGCGACTTATCCGGGAATTTTAAAGGGGGAGCCCTATGTCATAAAAATGAGAGCCGAAGCACAACCCTACGCTGTGGCAACGCCCAGACGCATTCCATTTCCCCTTGTCGATAAAGTAAAAACAGAATTAGTTAAAATGGAGGAGTTGCGTATCATTGAAAAGGTAACTGAGGGGACTGAATGGTGTTCACCAATCGCAGTCGCTCCTAAGAAAGACGGATCGGTACGAATTTGTGTTGATTTTACTAAGCTCAACATGCATGTTGTAAGAGAACGATTAATCTTGCCCTCAACGGATGAATGTACGGGGGGAGATTAAGAAGAAACCGAGTTCATTTATCAAATATTAAAGATGAAGCTCAAACTGATGCCAGACGTTCGACTTGAGTAGGGAGGATGTGCTGGTCTCTTGTTCTGTCTTTACTACAAATCATGTGATTGTGTAAAACCTTATGTTATATTTTGGGTGTTTTGTAAACAAGTTATTATTGTAGCAGAATGCTGTAATATATTCATACAATAAATATCTTATTAATTATCATTGTACTAATATCGGTAATAAACGAGTATATAATGTAAAGAAAAGTTGACTGCGGTAACACTAACTAACTTATTCATTTAAATACTCAGATACACTGTAAAACTCATTTCATCATACTAACACAGAAACATCTGTTTTCAGTTTCCTTTTGTTGGCTCGAAAGTTCCCCATTGCCGGCCTAGGCCGGAAAGAACGGAAATAAACAATAAGCTGATTTGCAGCAAACCGACGTTTAATGCTTGTTTATTGGTTTATTTTTAAAGGAATGTAGTGACAGCACGTCATCCGTATCTAATGTTTTTTTCTGTTTGGTATAGGTTAGGTTTGAAGGTTTAAGAAACGCATGTTTATGCAAGAACTACGTTATGATTGTAAGTATGTTTTTTCTGCGTACTGTGATGAAACATATCGCACGTTACACGGTCGGGAAGTTTTGCCGTACTCGCATGAAAATCCTAGCATGCTAAACTATCAAGCTCGTCCGGCAAAACAGTACTTCCCGGCCTAGTAACGTAATATACTACTCCTAATCAAAAAGGTCCTCAGAAGCCTTTTAAGGGCGACTGAATCAGAAACAGATCTCAGGTGGGATGGGAGGGAGTTGAATAACTTAATTCCAGAATAAAACGTTTGGTTCGAAAAAAGTTGTGCTGGGGAATAGTTAGGAGATCTCGCCGTTTAAAGTCTCTCAGCCAATCACAAATTTTTATAGCCGAGACATCACTGCTCAAGTCAAATTGTGGTTGCTTGAGTCAAATTTCCTTTGATTCGGCCAACCACTCGATTCCAACAGCTAAACCTAGCTCCTGATCAAACTGTTTCATTGAGTTAAAAGTAAAATTGTAAGTTCAATGTTTATTTGTTATAGTGTGTTTTGTTATAGTATTACTATTTTACATTTTCTAATTTGCTTATACCGTTTTTAATCAGAATACGGTATAAAAATGTTTGTTAAAAGGCTCAAAAAATTATTTTTCAACCATTATTTGGATTTTGAGTGTATTTTTGGGGGGAAAAAGTCTTTAGATAAGTGTTGATTGTATTACATACGACTGCACATATACTTGTATAGAGGCATAGACTATGGTTTTGCTTCAATATAGAGCCAAAGTCTATAAATCTTATAAAAATATAAACTCGTCAGATCGTTATTAAACTTGATCTGACAAATTAATACTCTGACCGGTTTTTATTTGTAAAATGTAAAATAAAAATTAAATATCGCATGTTATCTTTGGAGTACTATCCAGGAAAAAACTTATTTCAGATAAAAAATTAGACAGAGAAGAAGACAAGAAAACAATCAACCTTTTCAAAAATAATTGATATCAGGAATTCTAATACTTTCTCCCTTAAGTCATTTAAAACCAGGAAACTTATGTAATAAAATAAAACAAATCAACAATTAATTATCTCACAAATACATGCCATTTTTTTTTCTAATTCAGTTAGTAACTAACAGAGATGTTGATTTTTTTATATTTGCCATAAGAATACATTGGACAACTTACTGCGTTTACACCAAACTAAAATATCAATCATCTCCGAAACCAGTTAACGCAGACTAATTATTCAAAATACTGAATTTTTCATCTTTCAAGCCAAATTTAATAGTTGCAAGTATATTTTCTTTAGAAGTTTCAGATTTTTTGAAAAATATGAATATTTTAACACATAAAACCTATAACTTCTGAACCTGAATTTTCAAAGACATGCGGGTGGTGTTATTTTGTTTGTCATCTTAAGCACTAAAACCCACGACATTTTTATCAAAATCGTTAGAGCCGTTTTTTGAGAAATTTGGATTTTTGTCGTTTTTATGGTGTAAATAGCCTTAAAAATCAAAAACTCAAAAAAATGCCCAAAACGCCTGGTGATATCATGGTTTTATACCTACATGTCAAATTTCGTGAAAACCGGACTACTGGTGTCGGTTCTAGCTTTGTTTACATCCACACACACATACATCCACACACACGGATAGACAGACACCACTCCGAAAACCACTTTTGTTATTCAGGGGGCACTAAAACGAATATATCCACTAACAGTTCAAATTCGAAAAATTTGATGAAAACAATATTAGCTGCTATCTGAAAACAATGCTGTGCTGAAAGTCAAGTTGGAATAATTTTAAGGGTATAATTTAATGCGGCGGGTTGGCCTGTACCTGCCCCAGCTGCTACTACACGGGAGTCCTTGCCTTCTCCGCCTGCTCGCTACACAACTGTTATGAGAGAATACAGTTATATAAAGATTTTAGGCTATGTTTCAGAACAAGCGTCAAGTCGAAAAACCTGTTGTTGCTTTAAGACTCTTGGTGTTCAAAACATATGTTTAAAATGTATAGCCAAACAAAATATTTATATCAATATTTTTTATCAAACTAAACGAGAGTGTTAGCTCTTTGAATCGCAGTTCCAAAAATAAAAACTTTGCCATTCAAGGTATGATAGTAACGTACTGATAGTAATCAACCTCTTTTCAATAAGTTAGTATGATGTATAATAGTTTTCAAATAATGCTGAAATATATTTTAAATATCAATTAAGTTGCATTGTTCCCCTGAATCATTATGAAACAGATAAGTTTTGGTTAAATTAAGAAAATTACGAAGTTTTCCGTCACTAAGTTCCGCTACAGAAATACATTTACATACCAAGAAGTTAGAAGTTAGTTTTAAGTGTCTCTTGATGTTATTTTTAATGTTTCTAATGTTCAGTTGTTTTTTTAACGTTCATTTGGGGTACACAGCCCTTTTATCATTGTAAATTCGAAATCATAAGTTAACTTTTCCTCAAATAAAAGGCAATGTTGTAACTTTATTGTTCGTATAATATACTTATTCATTACTATTAAATTTGTAAAAATTATTAAGTGTACGTGTAAATTCATATTTTTTTTGTGCTTATTCAAGTGGTGTTTAGAATCGGTTTCGGTAATGAGCTCCATTTTTAAGTTCAGTAGGTTAAGGATAAGCTGTGAAGAATTATTATTACCACGTAAGGATTCCTCAAACATATAATAAGTATCACCACTTAATACAGTCGATGAAATCTATAAGATAAATTATTTACATATGTTTTGAGATGACAATAAACGAGCACCCAATTAACATTTTTTTATCTGAAAATTATGACAAGTGATTCGGTAACTATTCCACCATCATGGTGAATGATGTCTTAAAAGATATAATTACGTAAGCGAAATTTTGTCTAAGAAATTGTGGGCGTTTGGTATATCTTAGGGTGATGGGAGAGGGCTCAAGTTAAAAGTTTCTATATCACAGTTGTGGCGCAAGGCGGGGTGGCAGGGCCGTTGTTTTTCCTAATTTATATTAATGATTTGTTAAGTTGTCAATTGAGTTCTTCAATCTTTGCCTATGCAGATGACACTGCAATTGTTTGTTCTGATGTTAACCGCCATGCCCTTAAAGCTAAAATAAGCAGCGATCTAGAAATAATATCAAATTGGCTGGTATCCAACAGGCTTTTAATAAATAATTCAAAGTCAAAATGTATCTTGTTCTCTGGTTCTTCCAATGATGTTAAAGAACTCACTACTGAATTTAATTTGGTCTGCCATACCCATCAATGCTTGCATAAATGTGAATGTGAAAGTATAGAATTTGTTGAATCTGTTAAATATCTAGGAGTTTACATCGACAGTAAATCAAAGTGGAATAAGCATGTAGAATACTTGGAAAAAAACTTTAAAAAATTAACTATGCTTTTTATTATATGAGAAGTTTTTTAAGGAAGGAACATTTAAAATATCTCTATACATCTTGGTTTGAGAGCACAGTCAGATGTGGTATTATTCATTATGGCGGAACTTATCCTACTGTATTAAAACCAATCATAATGATTCAAAGGTTTGCAATTAGAACAATTCATTTTATAAATAAAACTCATGTCTCATCTATTTTCAGAGAATAATTATTTAACTTTTAATCAATTATATTTAATGTCTTGTATAATGCATCTGTAACCTATAAATTTTTTAATAATTATTGTCTAAAACAATTCAATGCTGCTACACGTGCATCGCAGTTTGTTACCATATTAACTCCCAGATTTCGAAAAGAGTTATCTAGGAAACCATTCTGTCATCTAGGGAAACATATTTTTAACATGATAGTAGCCTATTTTGGAAATAATATTTTAAATGAGGGGAAACCTAGATTTAAGATGAAAATAAAAAATGCAATCCTTAACAGTGAAATTGACATGCCTTAGTATTAATTTATTTATTGTTCTAATTAAATGCTCTCAATCCGATCTCAACTTGTTAAATTTGTTTTAAACTTATCATGTTTTAAAGAAATTTATTGACAGTTGATTATTAATTATTTATTATCTATCCTTACTTGTTGTTATTTATTTATATTTATATTTATTTTTATGTTTAATGTTAAAGCTCTAATAAAAGTTTCTCAGTGATGTAAATAGACTGGCCGACAACTTATTCTAAAATATATTATGTTCATAACTTTTTCCGCGCGAGCTCTGTGAGCTCTTGGAATGTAAACATGTTTGTTCATATTATTATAAATAAAGTGTTTGTCTATTGTCTATTGCCTATATCAGGGACTCGGGAAGATATTTAAATTTCTTGAAATTCTCTAATAAAGTGAAATATCTGCCATTTAAAAATCTGACTAAAAATGTCTACTTAGTTTACAATAAAGCATGTGGTGCTGTTGCTTGATTTAAAGCCATGTGCTAGTTATTGATACATGGCGGATCCAAACGTCAGGTTGCTATCAAGGTATTTTGTACTATAATAAACAAGAATTTAAGAATTTAAACTATCTTCAAGTTTACCTTGCATATTGTTTATTAATACATGGAAATAAAAAAAGGTTGGAATTATAACTGTATTACATCCTTGTCAACAGCATCAGGTTGCTGTTACAGTTCAGGAATGAGAGTAAAAAGTAAGAAGTCGTGAATAGCATTCCAAGTTTGAACATTACAAATGCAATGCATGTTACATGACACACGTGGCGCTACCACCGCCAGAGGTCTGATCGGACAGATCGCTCCCTCAGGACTGCTGAAAGCTGTTACAGTTCAGTATAACGATGGTTAAACGTAAGAAGACATAAAAACTGTATCAAGTCTGAACATTACAAATGCAATGCATGTTACATAACACACGTGGCGCTACCACCGCCAGAGGTCTGATCAGACAGATCGCTCCCTTAGGACTGGTGAAAGCTGTAACGATGGTTAAACGTAGGAAGTCATAAAAACTGCATCAAGTCTGAATATTACAAATGCAATGCACGTT
Organism: Flexamia atlantica; assembly: GCA_035578135.1. NCBI lineage: Eukaryota > Metazoa > Arthropoda > Insecta > Hemiptera > Cicadellidae > Flexamia > Flexamia atlantica. Next base: position 27,705,199 of record JAQJVK010000001.1, read on the forward strand.
ACATGACACTCGTGGCGATACCAACACCAGAGGTCTGATCAGACAGATCGCTCCTCAGGACTGGTGGATGCTGTCAAAATTCAGTAACGATGGTTAACGAATGATTTAACGGTGGTAATATTTAAACTTGACACAGTTGTAAGGACTGTATCATGTTTAAATATTACAATGCAATGCATGTTATATGACACACGTAGCGCTACCACCACTAGAGGTCTGATCGGACAGATCGCCCCATCAAGACTAGTGGATTCTGTCACTGCCCAGTAACAATAGTTTAACGTAAGAAGTTGTAAGAACTGTATCAAGTTTAAAAATTACAAAGGCAATGCATGTTACATGTGGCGCTACCAACACCAGAGGTCTGATCGGACAGATCGTTCCCTCAGGACTGGTGGATTCTGTCACTGTCAAGTAACAATGGCTTAACGTAAGAAGGCGTGAGGACTGCATCACGTTGAACATTACAGATGCAATGCATGTTAGTTACATCACACACGTGGCTCTACCAACACCACAGGTCTAATCAGACAGATCGCTCCCTTGAGGCTTGAGTAGTTGTTCCCTAGTATTCGCCTTGAATAAAACTATACATCTTTAGATTCTGGATCATGTTTGCAATCGAATGTTTGTATGTTTGATAATGGTTAGGAAAACACTCTACTGCTAGCTAGATATTTTTTATTTATGACAATGTCATCTAATCTAATCTATCTAAATAACTATTCAGCCGCATTTGTAACTCACTTACTCACTCACAGACTCAGGTATACGAATTCTATTCAACTTCCCGATGAGCTAGAAACTTTAAATTTGGCACGAATATTCCTTGGATGGTCAAATCCCAGGGAAAAATCTCAAAACAAAACATCTTAACCCCAACCCTCCTAAAGGGGGAAAATTTGGGGAAAATTTGAAGTTCGAAAAACGTACTTTTCGTTTTTGGGCTATAGCCGCTAAACTAGGTTCTATTAAAAAACGGACTGCACCACGTGCTACGGATTTTTCACGATCTACAACTTTAGTCCTATGACATTTTTCCCTATCTCGTCTCCTTCACCCTTAGATTGCTCTAGATTTTTCAATTTTCGTAGATCTTCCCTAGGATTTCCAGCACCAGTTGACTTGATATATTACTTAGGCCCCTGTAAATTTACAGGAATATTTACTGGGTGGTCACTCTAAATATAAAATTCTCAAAACAAACAATTTCAACCCTCCCACCCCCCAAAAGGTGGTGAAATGGGGGAAAACTTAAATTTCGATAAAAGGACTTTTCGTTTTTTGTTTCCAGCGGCTAAAATAAAGAATCTGTTCAAAAACAAAGGTTAATTCGTTAGTTTGAATTGAATTGCAAACCATTTTGGTCATGATGTATTCCAACTTTAAGGTTAGCTTGGTTAATGTATTATTAACTAAGTTTGATGATTCGGTCCTGCACCAATCTTGTCAAATATCTAGTTTTTTAAAGTTGCAATTCTGATAAGATTATCATATTTCTGTTTAAATTATAATTGTAGGAGTAGACTTGTTTCATTCATTTAAATTACAATATTTACGATATCTTTACAACAATAAAAATGTATACGAGTTTGCGAACAGGATTAAAACTATACATCCATAGCCTGATTACAACGAAACGAAAAATCTTTCAAATCCAAATGTTTGAGGCTTTTACGACATGTAATAATGATGTTAAGACTGCTTCATGTAAGTTTTTACGGCCCGCAAGGTTATCTAAGGAAGGCAGAAAAGTCGTGTTGTCGCAACTGTTACGAGTTCCACGCATAACTCGTGATATTAAATTCTCCTTTTGACTTCTCTTGCTTTCGTTAAAATGTGTTCCTGGTTCTTTGTTTGAAATTCATGGTTGGTGTTGGTGAGTTTTTTATTTTGATTTTTGCGGGCATTTGCCATCACTGATAAGTAAAAACAAGTTTACAGACTCCGAAACATCGTAAATCTTGTTTTTACTAATTAGTGACGCCATGAAGCATGCATTTCCAAAACTTTGTGAATGCCAAAAATGAAATTGAATAGGAAGAAGGAAAAACTGGTAAACTGGTTATTTCCATGGCAACATGGTTATTGAACACTAAAACATTTCATTTTATTGCTTGTAATGTTTAATACGTCTGTTGTTTTAAAAATTGTTATATTGATTAGCTTTGGTAAAAGATAAAAATTAATCTTGGTTGCAATTACAAAACGTTGTAAATGATATGCAAGTCTCTAAAAGGCACTCCAGAGAAAGTAAATTGCCCGTCATTATTTTGTTGAACTAAGTCAAGTTGAGCTTCTAGCATCTCTGGAAAATACGCAAGAGATGCGTTTATCATTGCAATAATGATAAAAGTAAACAATACCTTCAAATAACTCTATAAAAGCTTAACATAATCTCTAACTCAGCCTAATAGACGACACTGACGATTCCCCGGTCTTCATGACTGCGGTGAACAATGATCATTGCAATAATGATAAAAGTTAACAATATATGCAAATCAATCACCAACAACTCATCAGTATCTCTAACTCAGCGTGATAGATGCTGACAGTGACATTGACGATTCCCGGTCTTCGAGGACTGCGGTGACTAAAAACATGCTTATTCTGTAACTGTTATTGAACCTTTGAGCATTTGGTAGATCAAAGAGGGATGGGATTAGGAATAAATTAAAGGCCTTGATTCCAGGATCAGATGAAAAAATAATAGCTTATTCATGTTGTTAAGCCTCCGAAGCTGATAAGACAATTATAAATAGGTTACGTAGCTCCGTCTTCAGCTTCAAAAAAATCCAATTAAATATGGACTACCATGGTTTCGACAAAAATATTGTCATCATCAGGTCCGTTTTCAATAATCCAAACATCCGTTGTTCATTGTCAAAAAGATAGAATTCACAACACGTAACACATCGGTGTTCACCTACCGGCCGGTACACGTTGTAGTGCACTTACTTGTTTTTAAATGTTTAACTTATTCGTTTATGTGTTACGTGTTGTGAATTATATCTTTTTGACAATGAACAACGGATGTTTGGATTATTGAAAACGGACCTGATGATGACAATATTTTTGTCGAAACCATAGTAGTCCATATTTAATTGGATTTTTTTGAAGCTGAAGACGGAGGTACGTAACCTATTTATATAATAATAGCATTTCCATAAAAATCCCAGAAAAAGGGAACATCACATAAAACATCCACCACTTCAAAAGCATTAGGCATTTTAAAAATGTATATTTTGTTTACATTGAAATATGTGTTGCCATTGTGAGACATTATCATTTGCTGGATATTATGTTTCATTTTATTATATCGTGATTCCTGAAGCCACGATTGCTTGTAATGTAAGCAAGAAAAGTACCATCAAACTAGTATTTTAAATAAACGTTCAATTTCCACTTTATTTCATATTGATGATTTAATGACCAATATTCTATTATAGTTTCTATTGATGTATCTAATGGTATTCTTACACATGAAGACCTACTCAAAAAATTAAAAACAATAAACATATGTATGATGGTATGAACAAAATGAGTCCTTATGAATGATTGATTCACTAAGAAAAATATTTGTTGGTCACATAACTCGTGGTTCATTTAAAACAATCTAACCCAATATCGCAAACAAGTTCGTAAAAAACCAAAGTCAAGTTTGTTGGCTGGCATTTTTCTTAATTTTTTCGTTTGGCGAACCTTTGGAATCAGTGAAACTGTTAATCTTCAAAACCGGAATATTTTGGAAACCTTATAAGCCAGTGTATTCCGAACAATATTTACTCATATTTACATGAGTTAATTTTATCATGATTTATTTCAGGAAAGCAGAATGTTTCAAGATCTTTGCTAGTTCTTATGAATCATATAGTACAATAAATTTACGTTTAACGAACTACTTAAGTCGGATTGTGTTTTAGCAGGTTTTTTCTTTTTGACATAATTGACAGAGAGAATGTATAAATCTTCTCGTGCTTACATAACGTTTTGCGTATGTTTTGTTAAAGGAAATGTATACACTTTTTATCTTAGACATAGTTTTAAAATCCTACTTGTTATAAAAAAGAACATTACTCCTTTAACTGGTTCGATATTTGGTATTTAATGTTTTAACTAATGATTCTTTATCCTCTTATAGGACGAACTGGCGAATATCTATTATGTATACAAGCTCTTTAGTTTTACTAAACAATTAGTTTAAACAATTTTCCGGGTTTTCAAAGAATACAAAACACAACAGTGTTAGTTCATTTTAAGTGTAAAATGTTTTAAGTTTAAATTTTATGTGTCAATTGTTATAAAAAATTCCATCGTGTTTTGAATATTCCCCCAAAAGTAATAACAAAATTTTAATACATCTATTAATTAAACATTTAATAGATATTCAATCGTATGGAAAACTTCAGACCAATCTATTTTGTATAGTTTTTCACCCTACAGGTTTTGGTTTTTTTAGGTTTAGGAACAGATATGTGGAGATGCATATTTCCAGGTTTTGGGAAAAACCTGATTGCTTGGGTATCAAGTTGCATCAAGCCTTATCAAGTTCGTTACGTGATATAACCTCGTTATACTTAATTAGTTAAAGCAATTTTTTGTTCAACGTTGTTTCTATGAAATAAAAGAGAGTGGGAATATTGACAATATTAAAATAACAATGCCAACTTTTCAGATCCGTTACCTACCAACTTCTCACTTCACCTTTTCATCTAGGCCCACTTTACGCTATCAAATATTTCATAAAATATCTGTTAAAAAAATTTGATTTGACCAATCAAAATTCAAGCCAGCCGATTTCTAAAATATTAACTTGAATTTTGATCAGTCAAAAGAAATACTTTATAAAAGATCTTTTATAAAATATTTGATAGTTCAATGCGGGCCTTAAACTAGTCTTGCAGCTTCATAAGTATTTTGAATATTTCTGTACCTGTAGATCAACGACCGCTACAGGATGTAAGATGCACAGTCATTCTACCATAACAATATTTTCTTCATCGAGAGTAAAAGTTTGTAAATATTTAAAATTATTCAGGCTCCTATTATGGGTATAACAAGATCGAATATTTGAAAGCTTTCCCTTCCTAAACTGATTAAAGGCCTTCATTCATGAATTGATAATGACTATGACAACTTTCTTTTACAGACGTATAAATGATTCCCAGGAAAACAAAATAGAAAATTCTCTGTGTCAATAGAAGCCGTGTTCGGAAATAGGATCGCTTTAATCAAATCTCAATTTACTGTTCGCTTCTCGGGAATATTGCCTTTGAATGGAGCGTTTTCAGCTTTGTAACCCTCAAATTTAAATTCAATTCTTAGGAAGTTAAAATGCAATAATCATTCATAGTTTAATTGCGTCCATTGATTAGTTAAATAAGTGAGAACTGCAAATTATTTAAGGAATTCTGATCTTGTCGAATAAAACGTGAACTATATTTAAAAAATCAAGATAAATCCTAGTTTAAAAAAAAATTAATACTCAATACGTTTGACATTTTATATAAAAAAACTCCATTCTTAATTAGTTTCATAGTACAATAGAACGCTCAGCATTTCAGAAAAAAATAGCCAAAAATAAAACATCTTAAGTTTAATTTATTTTTACTAACCAATGGTGGTAAATGTCTGAAAATTAAAAACATAACAAAATGTTTCAAGGGTTGATTTTCAAATTTTCTTATTTAAGGTCATAATTTCATCACTCTGACGAGATGATGGCTAAATTTTAACTAAAACTGCATTGTAAGAAGATTTTGAAAATATTTCAAAAAATAATTACTTTCTAACAAAATCATAACAATATTATAACGAGACAAAAATATATCTAATTCACGTAGTATATAGGCATTCTGATGTGCAATGAAATAATTGCACCCGGATCTAGCAGTCGTGTCTGTTGGTGATATTTCATGCATTTCAGATTAGTGTTTATAGGAAGTGTTATTTACTAGTTAACAATAAGTCCAATTCAAAACTAAAACAAGAATATGATTAATCTACAAAACTTTCAAATACACCTAATGGCTCAGTGGTTCAATGGTTTTAAGTTGGTTAAAAAGGAAACTATTAAGTTTGATCAAGACAAAAAGCCCTATTTTTTGCGAATCCTCTTAAACAAAATAGTAATAAAATAAAATAAAAAGTAAAATTAATCATTTTTATTATTGTAGTTAAAGAAGATTAAAATACCCTGAGCAGAATTATTGATTGTCCAGTGAGTCACGTCGTATTTGCAATTTCATGGGTTTTGATCGTTTCCTTCTTCCGTCACAAGCCAAGATGTTGACGAGAGATGAGAGGGATTTCCAAGAAGCTTGCGATTTGGAGGTGTAGGTATACAATTATGGGATTTTGCCCGAGGTTAACCTATAACATTTCTCGTGTTGTTGCCTTTCAGACCGATCCGGCAAGTTTTCAAGGAAACCCAACAATCAATCTATATCGCAAAAGACCAGAAGAACACGAGTTGAACGACAACCAGCAAGAAAAATGAACTGTTGTTTTAATCAAGACTCTAAAACACAAAATAATAAAGAAAACTTGTAGTAAGTGATCGATTTTTCAAATTTTAATCTTTTCATAAAATTGTAATCAGTCTCAACGATACTCGAATTGGTTTTAGAATACTTAGAAAATAAGCGTTATTGCAGATGTTATACCGAGTTAAATCGATCCAAAAAAATTGGGCGTGAAGAATATGTTCTCTCTCATTCCAAATGCATGAAATGTCACCAGAGTATGTCACGTGTTACCTTCTTTGCATAAGGTTATATTTTTAGACATCGTCTTAGTATTCTCGGTAAGATCCTTGTAAGTCGTAAAATTTGAATTAGGAAAGGCGTAGTACGTATAAGAAAAGGTGGAGAGCTGTAAAGGTTAAGGAAGCAAAATGTTGGCCTCGTTTGCGTGAAACAGCTTTTGACAATTTGCTTGTAAAAAAAGAATATAGCCTATATTAGATTCTTGTTTAATAATTATTATTGTGCTGGAAGGGTGTATGATTAGGATAAAGGCACAGATAACTTAACTACTTCGTGATAAAATATTTTTTAACCAGCAGTTTCTTAGTTATACTTTCTAGAAAAGTTTTCCCATTATCGCTTAGTACTCACCTATGTAATTTAGTAATATTAAGCCTCCTGAAGTAAACAAAAAATCCATTAATTGTTTTATGTGCAAAAAATATTCGAATATCAATCCTAGACCACCATTAAATATTATTGGTTAAGATGGACTCAATTTTGATGGAGTGTTCATTTTTAACCACCATTTTGGATACCATTACGTTTTTTTTTCAAATCCGATGACAGTGCTATGACCCATCGTTTTGTAGTATAATTCTTTACTGATTTCAGTATCACAATTTGCCTTCTAAAAGACTTGATGCCTTTTCAAGATATTATTTTCCTACAACGTAATTTTTAACAGATATTTACATTCTTCTATGCAAAAATCATGCCATAATCTCAAAATAATTATCGTTAGCGCTATTAAATCACCACGATCATTGGTAAATAAAAATCCAGGTAAAGTAGTACAACCGCATAATTTTCGGCCGCCATATTTAATCCACCATTTAAAAATAAGCCAGGTTTTAGCGAATTTCCCCTACAGGGAAGAAGCTGTTACGGTAGAACTCATGGTAAGAACTTAGCCCGAGACCATGATAACTTTTCATTTTGGGGCCCCCAGAAGCAAAAAACACCATTCGTTCATTTTCATAAATATACATACATATATATATATATATATATATATATATATATGTGTGTGTGTGTGTGCGTGTGTGCGTGTGTGCGTGTGCGTGTGTGTGTGTGTGTGTGTGTGTGTGTGTGTGTGTGTGTGTGTGTGTGTGTGTGTGTGTGTGTGTGTGTGTGTGTGTGTGTGTGTGTGTGTGTGTGTGTGTGTGTGTGTGTGTGTGTGTGTGTGTGTGTGTGTGTGTGTGTGTGTGTGTGTGTGTGTGTGTGTGTGTGTGTGTGTGTCTTTAAGCACGATAACTCGCGTAAAAATGGTCCGATCTTAATGAAATTTGGCAGGGACGTGTAAAGTAGTTATTTTTCGGACGAGTTCGTAAACCAGCCCGATCGGACTACCAGAAGGGGGGTAAAGGGGGTTAAGCCCCCAAAAAATGGGGTTTTTTATTTTTTACATCAATTGTACCTTTGAATTCAACTAAAAAAAACGAACAATTTTGTATTTTGAATCACTGCTCTACGTCAGTTGGTTGCCGGGATATTGAAGGTGGTAAACACAGTACTTTGTCCCAGTGTTAACCTTATGGGAAATAAGTAAAATTCTATATCTCGCTTATTTCTCAACATATCTTGAAAAAACTTGGTAAATGGCTTCTTCTAGTTCATATTTACTAAATATTGAATTGAAACCATCCAGTTTTCATAAACCCGTAGCAGCAAACCTGCATACTCATTCTCCATGTTAATCTTATGGTGGTTTCAAAAACATGTCAAATCTCGCTATGTTGGATTGAAATATGTTGTTTTGAATTTGAAATTCGCTGAGTATGCAGGCCTGCTGCAACGGGGGTATTTTTATATGTAGGAAATGCTGTGACCCAAAGTTGAAAACTATTTTTTGAACTGAATTCAATAACGCGATTTATTCTCATTTGCCGTTTTTAATTTTCAAAAAATTTATATTTTTGAATTTGGTAAAATAAAATAAAAAATCTTAGAACTTTAAGTAAAAACTTGATTTCACAAGCAGTTACCCTTTTCAATTTCAAATAAAATTTTGTAAAATCATATAAACTTGTTTGTATAGACAGTATATATTTAATTTTGCTATGAATAAATTTTTTTCAACGGCTACGTTACTTCCCTAGTGTGTTTGTTATACACTATGGAGGTATAATATATACCGAGGTAATATATGGAGGTATATTAATATACCGATGGTCATATTAATCTTATAAAATATCATTCCAAGTATTATACCGTTATATTAGAACAACATAAACCTTAAATTAGATCAACTGATTTCCCCAAAGGATTCTACCGAGATAATTGTCTAGAGGCCAGGATCAAATAAGTTTGACTGAGTTAGATGAGCTGGAAAGACCTGTGTGGCAGGTTTAAGAAGTTCAGCGAACACGATACAAGTTCGAGGATCATGTAACGGTGAAAACAAAAGGTAAACAGCATTTAACAATACGAACATGACTTAAGGAATGTAAGCATATTTTTTATAACCAAGTCATTTTGTACCCTTAGTACATCATCTCGATTATTTTCATATTTATTAAACCATATTCATATGGTAGCCTATAAAATCAAGAGTTCCTTAGAGCATAATAATAGGGGTTTTTAATATTGGAAAAGATATTGAGGAAACCTAATGAACGTTAGAAGTCAAGATTATAAAAATCGTATAATGCTGTGGTATTTAAAGTAGTAACATACAACAAAATGCATAACTTATTACTGACTTTTAAAATTTTATATCCATTTTTTACGTTACACCTAAAATTTAAAAATATTTGCTCTCCATAACCAAATTTCAGAAATTTTTTTATTCCACAGTAGATATTTCCAAGCCTGCCAACGTTAATGTCCATAAATCACATTATTTCCCCCACTTGCCTATTTGTCCCTTACTCCTTTTAATGAGGGAGTAAAATAATATTTTGTCTCCTGCCGCGCTGGAAGGAAACATATTTACTCTCTTTCGGAGAGATACAAAGTAAACTCATAAGAATAACATTGAAAACATTGACTCAATAAATGGACGCCCTCAAATTTCTACGCATACATGCAAATATGTTGCAGCAGACGGATTACAGGCGTTAACAGCTAATTGTCAGTAGCAGTAGATCTGGAACAGCTTATGCTTTGCAAAAATTAGAAATGAGGTTTAAATTTTATGTCATCAATACCATAAAGTTATCTTGTTTTTGTTAGTTTAGTATTTTTATGTCAATACAATAATTATTTAGGCATTGATTATTTATTCATTAAAAGGGGGGGAGGGGGGATAATGTGTACATTACGGTATTAGAGAGATTTGCCTCTCAGAAAAAGTGGTGCACTCAGAAAGACTCGGGAGACTATCTTGTTCTCTACTCCATAATTTATAATAGTTATAATAGTTATTTGTGTGTTGAAGGGGTGAAGTACAACATTATCTCACATCAAATTTTAAGATGGATACAATGTACTTTTCTGCTGAAATACACACAGCATTTCCCCCTTCCTGCAATAGTAAATACCCAATCTGTAAACTTCTACTTCATTAAGGGGAGTTTCTACCTTAAACACCTAAATAAATTGAATATTTTGAAAAAAGTTTCTTTGCGCCTAATTTTGTTATACGCATCCCTGAACATAAAATATTATTTCCCAATTTTATTTGAGTTTTTAAGGGTACAAAATTCAGCACCAGCGCAGAAAACATCATTTTTCTGTTTTCATCATACTAAAATTGATTTTCCAAAAGATCTACTTAAGCTCGACTTTGGAATTTTTGTGTGACTATCAAAAATAAATTTTATAAAAAATACGTACATTTTCAGTGGGTGAGTTTCTACTTACACCATTAACTTCACCAATGGATTCTACTCAATAAAACAAACAAAAATGTTCCTATACACCCATGTCCTATTCTCAACCGTATGACGGTTATCTCGCATTTTATGATTTTTTTAAATTACTTGACTTGGTTCCACTTTTTGAGTGGTACCAAGGTAAATAATTGTCCTATAGAGTTATACTTAGTACCATTAGAAAGAGCATTAAATTCTCTATAAATCCAAGGATTTTTGACATAAAAAGTTATCAAAAGCTTCCGTTTATGGTGAATGCAAATTGAAAAATGTGTTCAAATGAAATTTTTTCGTTACATTTCATGCACTATTTGTCCATATTTGTGTGTTACTAAGAGATGTTGAGTTGAACGAAAAACTTCCTCATTTAATAAGCTTTCAAATGATGTACATATTTAATATTTTACTAGTACGTACAACTGGGAAAATTCAACAGATCTCGAGTAAAACATGTATTACTGCTATAGTTCAAATTCTTACTTTATTTAGCGCAGGAAAATAGTGTTAGATTCTGGAATTTTAATTTTGCAGGCTGAAAATTGGTGGAGAGGACGTACATACAGCTGGGATCACCAGCATAGTCATGACCGTTACCCCAGAAAGTGTGCAAACGTGTGCACACTCTTTGTGTTAAATGTGTAGGCCTAAAGTTTTTATGTTTAAAAGCAAAATTCTCTGTATTTAAATGTTTTTAATCGATTTTATGACCTTTCGCGAGTGATAATGTTCTTGTACGACGTTCTACGGAATTCTATAGGATAATTTCGACAGACTCAGGTAAATTTACACCTTTTATGGAGCTGGGATCATTATCCTAAATTCCCAAAAAATCCTGCATGTTGAAATAACCATTTCCGGTCCATGTCTCTTTCAACATTTTTTTAATTAACACGGAAACCATAACAGATACAAAAGATTGTGTAAATGACGTTTTTTGTAAAAAAAAAGGTTTTAATAAAATAAATATAAATATGTACAAGACAATTGATAATAACTGTTGATATAATAAATTTACTAAAAATGTTGTAAATTAAATACTCCTGCCATAAGAATACATGTAAAATTTGATGTAAAATACATTCCCTAGGGGGCGAATTCCTTTTTCTTAATGAATAATAAATTATACTGATAAAAAGTTCAGATATTTCACACCTTAATCATCAAAATAGGTTCACTATTAAGGCGTGGGTAATGTCAATAACAATAATTCCTTATGGTAACATTTGTAAAAAATCCTTACGGAATATCTTTTTTGTGAGCCTACCCACGCCTTGATAGAGAACCAATTTTGATGATCGAGGTGTCAAATATCTTAACTTTTTGTTAGGATTGTATGGGTGTATTATTTATTAAGGTCAAAGGGATTCACCCCCTAGGGAATGTATTTTACATCAAATTTTACACGTATTTCTTATGGCAGGGGAATGAGAATTACAACATTTTAGTAAATTATTAATATCACCAGTTATTATCAATATTTCTTGTACATATTTATACTCATATTATTGGAAATTTTATTTTCAACAAAAACTCATTCACACTTTTTTAGTATTTGTCATAGTTTTCGTGGTAATTAGAAAAAATGAAAGAAACATGGACCGGAAATGTTTTTTTTTTTCAAGATGGCGGCATGTTGCCCAAGTGGGATCTTTTAGGAATTTTAGAATGATGATCCCAGCTGTATTTACGACCTCTCCACCAATTTTCAGCCTGCTAAATTAAAGTTTCATATTCTAGTACTATTTTCCTGCACTAAATAAAGTAAGAATTTGATAAATCCAAAGCAATAATACGTCTTTTACTCCATATCTAATGTATTTTCCCTGTTGTACGTACTAGTAAAATATTAAATATGTACATCATTTGAAAGCTTATTAAATGAGGAAGTTTTTCGTTCAACTCAACATCTCTTATAGTAACACACAAATGTGGACAAATAGTGCATGAAATGTTACAAAAACATTTCATTTGAACATATTTTTCAATTTGCATTCGCCATAAACGGAAGCTTTTGATATTTTTTTATGTAAAAAAACCTTAGATTTGTAGAAAATGTAATGCTCTTTCTAAGTATAGCTCTATAGGACAATTGGTCACCTCTGTACCATTCAAAAAGTGGAACCAAGTCAAGTAATTTTAAAAAATCATAAAATGCGTGATAACCTCTAAACGGTTGAGAATAGGACATGGGTTTAGAGGAACTTTTTTGTTTGTTTTAGTAAGTAGAATCCATTGGTGAAGTTAATGGTGTAAGTAGAAACTCACCCTGTATTTGGCCCCGTCGATTTTTCTAATTGAGAAAAATAACCAAATAATCTGAAAAACTTGACAGTTTTGTCAGTACATAGAAAATAGTAAATTATGACTTAGCATCTTCAAAATACGTTATTTTCAATTAAATGAAATGATGAACATGATGGCACCTTAAATGAAAATATGTTTAATTGTTATTTTGAAATATCGATCTTACAAAGGCTTGTAAAAACCACAACATTTTTAGGCACATTGCAATTAATTTTTTTGAACTTTTTTTTGAATGGTGGTTTTTATTTTGAAATGAAGCATAAAATATTGTTGTTCACTAAAAACAGCGTTGATAACCACTTTAGCTTTTAAGACAGAGACTCTTCTTAACTGCACCCGAGTAGCTGCAACCATTCATGCAACAGCGATCAGCTGATTATTGCAACATTATTGTAGTCCAGTAAATCTATGCAAAAAACCCTTAACCAACAACAAATTGCAACAGTAGTGTTTTTTATAGGGACAAGTCCGAAAAAGTATGGTTTTTAACATACCAAAAATCGGAAAAAATCGGTCCACAGGTAATTCCCTAAAATTACGTTTCAAAATGGAGATTTACGACGGGAAAACTATAACATAAAATATACGCTGCATTTTAACCATAATTTATTTATATATATACTAATGAATAACACAAATAATTGTTAGGGGTATCGTACTCCATTTTAGTAGGATATTCATTTGTAGCCGCCATCTTGGATTCGCCATATTGGATACAAAATATTTTATTCAAATGTAATGTAACCCATCATTTAAACAAATTTAAATACACTGGTTTCAATGCCCCAATCCGTTTTTAAAAATATCGACTCATTCTTAAGATATTAGAGTTTACAAAAATTTAATTTTTAACTCGATTTAACATTATACCTTGTAGAAATAAGCCCATAATCTCAGAATAAAGCTAGATAATGAGAAGTAACCACTAACGACATATAACTGATATAGACTGCTTATGAGATAAGAAAAAGTGAAGCCTTACTGGAGGATTGTCACTGACCTTCAAACACAAACGTCAAAGACTTAAAAACATGAACATGATTCTAACTTCGTTTGTCTTTGTTTTTGAATAATCAGTGTGTCTATATAATAAAAACAAAAATTAGTTGTCAATTGTATTACTATTGTTTTATGATTTAATTATATACTTATCTTACATCGTAGACGACATCGATAAGTAATATTTCAACTAGTAATATTAAAAAACATAACTAATTTATAAATTAACCCATACGCCAAGCTATTTCAGTACTGGGTCGTCGCATGCTGCTTTTAGAATACCGTAATATTTAAAGTCATTTTAGACGTAATTCCTTGTATGCAACATTGATCCACGCGTTTCTAAACCCGTAACATAATTCATAAAAATTTAGGTACCGTATCAGTCTAAATTATAGACCAAATCAAACAAACTCTTACTTACTAGTAAACAGTCATGAGGTCTACGTTATGGAAACTCATTCTGCAACCAACAATACAATAAGCTCGATCATATATCCAAATAATCAGTTTATTGTTGACATAATTCCCGTTTACACCGAGGAGGTTAGACACCCTACTGGAGGTATCGTTCAGTAGTATTTCTGTGGCCCTCTAATTTTGTTAGGTTAGCAATATAAGTGGAATTAAATTCGTTCTTTAAATTAATAAACGAAAATCGAACTACACAGTGATGGGAATTGAACCATTTAATTGATCGAATATAAAACTTATTTTCAAAGATTCGACGATATTAAATTAATTTTGTCGTTCACTTACTTCAATTTAATAAAATCCGCAGAAAAGTATCAAGACTATAAATCTGTTTATCATTTCTGTTATATTTTAAAAACTTATTCGGATCTTTAGTCGTCTACAAAAGGTTCGTTTCGTTTTAATTACTGTTCAAAGAACGATAAGTCAGTCCTAAATTCCTCCATTACACCGCATTACACCCCTTCACATTGCCAATATTTTCATCAACCACTTTTTCATCAACAAATGCATTGTAGCTATAACTCCAGTATAACAGACTCTAACCTCCTTGTTTTGATAATTTGAAGGTCGATGACGTGTTTTTAAATCAAGGGCATTGAGTGAGTTATCCGGTTTTGTAATGCTGAGTTTGCCGGTTCCCTAGTTTTTTTAGATAATGGCAACATGGCTGCCAATATATCAGCGCCCACGAAAGCTTCACTATTTTACAACAAGATGAGCAGTCTATATGAATGAATGAATGAATACGTTTATTTATCCATAAGTACACATTACAGAGAAAAAATACATACAATTCAGCCATAAACACTGCTTAAGTCATAAGAACCATATACTTATTACAACATAAAGAGCAGTTGCTTTGTATAAACAAGTAAATAATATTAAAAAATGAAAAATAAGTACCTGTACTTACTACAATTCATATTGGCTTTTTATGGATAAATATAGGGGCCTCTTAGGCATAGCCAGTTTTGAGGCATCCATCATACAAAATTATTACAAAAGGCTGTCATGGGTTGGCTACAGATTAAAAAACTTAACCATGTTAATTTAAAATCAAATAACAAGAAGATAATTTTAATTTAACAGTTTTTATTTTACAAACATATTTCTTTCTGCAAGTGACTGTAGAAAAACAATGAATTTCCATTCTTAATAAGTGAAAAGTGAGATAAAAGAACATATTAAGAAATTCAATTCAATTAATTAACATATACAATAAAAACACAATAAGTACCACTAACACTCTACTTTTAATGGAAATTCTACATTCTCCACTGAACTTAACCATGTTTTTAGGCCTTTGATATATTTTGACCGTGGATTTAGATTTTCCAAATATATATTTTAAAGGTCGTTGGTAACCACCAGCAGTCATGTTTGGGCCATTTTCCCCTGATTCTGAGGGATTTAGCATTTTCGGGTGCCATCTTGGATCCGCCATTTTGCAATAAGTTATTTCAAATACAAAGGTTGGGTAGTATTAAGTAATATATATATATATATATATATATATATATATATATATAAGTAATATTAAAAAACCGGCATGAGACAATCACTTTACTGTCGCTAAGAGTCAACGAACTATTTTAATATTCAAACAGTCGTGATACCTTTCAAATACTGGGTGAGTCTTCTAAGCCGTCCACAACAGATTATAGGTGAACGGCTTAACATACAAAGACGAAACAAAACACTTCCCCACTAAATCATACCTAAGGAACAACGTAAAAATATGTTTAAGCTTTTTAAAATACACGGTGTTCCAAAAACCGGGGGTCATGGGTTCGAATCTCGGAATTTTTCATTGTAAACATATGTCGTATTATACATAATTTAAAGCTCAAAGTGAGATAAACAATTTGGTGAAAACAGAACTCAATTACCTTTATTATTTTCAAATTGGCGGCCGTTTTTGTGTAAAATATTGGTATTTACGGAATGCCCTGTATCTCGAGAACTACTGAAGGTTTTTTCGTTCTGTTTGAAAATTCTTAATCCCTGTAAAGTCAGCTTTAATTTGATATGCAACATGCCAACATTAAAAAAAATAAATATTTTTGAAAAAAATGTATTTTTTATAAATGTTGGTAGCACTGAAAACCAAAAATTTTAAATGACAACATATGTTAAATAATATATCATTTTAAAGATCTTGCAAAAACCTCAAATTTTTCAATTTATACTCCCCTTCTATATTTGATACTTGTTTAGTAACAAACAAAAAACTCCATTTTCCCATATGACGCCCAAATTAAATGTGCAGTACTCAAAGCATTTAAAATTGCACCCTTTAACATTGAGTACAGGAAATTTAACATGGGCGTTATATGGGAAAATAGAGTTTTTTGTTTGTTACAGAAAAACTACCAAAGATGGAAGGGTAGATTAAATTGCAAAATTGTAGGTATTTGCAAGACCTTTAAATGATATACTATTTAACATATGTTGCCATTTAAAATTTTTGATTTTCAGTGCTACCAACATTTATAAAAAATAAAATTTTTAATTTTTTTTAATGTTGGCATGTTGCATATCAAATTAAAGCTGACTTTACAGGGATTAAGAATTATAAAACAGAACGAAAAAACCTTTAGTAGTTCTCGAGATACAGGGTATTCCGTAAATACCATTATTCTTCACTAAAACGGCCGCCATTTTGAAAATAATAAAGATAATTGAGTTCTGTTTTAACCAAATTGTTTATCTCGCTTTGAGCTTTAAAATTATGTATAATATGACATATGTTTATATTTAAAAATTCCGAGATTCGAACCCATGACCCCCGGTTTTTGGAACACCCTGTATTTTAAAAAGCTTAAAAATATTTTTACGTTGTTCCTTAGGTATGATTTAGTGAGGAAATGTTTTGTTTCGTCTTTATATGTTAAGCCGTTCGCCTATAATCTGTTGTGGACGGCTTAGAAGACTCACCCTGTATATTCAAACCTACTTACGTAATAACAGTAATAATGGTGATATCTAAAGGCTTTAAGTAGATATTTCTTTGAATAGAACTATTTTACTCACTCATTACGAGGAGTACAAAGCTTCTAAACATAGCTGGGAGGGAGAAATATTTCCGTTCGGTTAAAAAGCGTTAATTAAGTATTTAACTTAATGCTTTCTTTCCCATTAAACGAAATGAGTTGAAAAGCTTTACTTGACCGCACCATCATCATTTTCGAATTCTTAACCAGTTTTAACACGTCTGTAGGCACTTACTAGGCTATTACATAAATAAACTGTCCCTGTGTAAGTTATTCCTGTTACTTGAAATTGCTTGGTGGTTTCAACACTATTCGCTATATTCCGCTTCTTTAATTATTTATTTCTCAAGAAGATGTAAACGTCCTCTTTCTGATCAGTATCAAGTAAAAGTATCATTAAGGTGACCGTTTACGTACGTGCTTTGCACGCCGTGCATTGCTCGTCATGCAATTCTACAACATTGGTCTTATGCGCCGTGCCGTACGTTTGTGGGCTTCGGCGTGCGCGGCACGTCTCATAAGACCAATGTTGATACGTTGCAAGGCGTGCAATGCACGCCGTGCGAGGCACGTACGTGAGTGGCCGCCTTTAGGGTAAGTGCACCAGGGAATGACCGGTCAAGGACGTGGTGTCACATTAATGAACGATGTAATGTTCCACCACTTAATGAACAACATCTTTAGATTCCAGAAATTATTAATTGGGTTAATTCGTTAATTCCATATTTTAAAACTGTCTTTCTCAGCTTTGTATTATTTT
This sequence comes from Flexamia atlantica, assembly GCA_035578135.1. Taxonomy (NCBI): domain Eukaryota; kingdom Metazoa; phylum Arthropoda; class Insecta; order Hemiptera; family Cicadellidae; genus Flexamia; species Flexamia atlantica. The sequence goes on from JAQJVK010000001.1 coordinate 27,723,296, forward strand.
ACGATCTCGGACGTTAACTTGAGGAACGAAGTGAATTGAGTTTTGAAAATAATTTACTATTAATACAGGGTTAGGCAAAAGTGTGGATATCCCACCTAACTTTTTAATGCGTCATAGTAGGAAAACCAAACTCAGCTTACCTTCACAGGATTAAAAACTGCACTTTTTAACGAGAGTCCCATTTTCGCCCCCATCCCCAAAATGGGGCACCTTGTGGGCAACCCCAAATTTTTAAATGCAACCCCCTATCGAGTGACCCCTCATTTTAAAGGGTTTGTCAAAAGAAATGCAATGGCGCAAACGGGGGTCAATATCACCCTCCTAATCAAAATGGCGGCCATTTCAAAATTTGAGATGGGTAACAAGCTAAAGTGTGGATACCCCATCTTAACTATTAAACGGGTTACATTAGGTAAACTAAACTCAACTCAACTTTAAACGACATAAGACTGAATTTTTTTGTAGCAAAAACGACTCTATCTCAGCCCCCAAAATTGGGCCCTTTGGGGGCAGCCCCAAATTTTTAAAAGTAGACCCCTATCAAGTGACTCCTCATTTTGAAGGGTTTGTCAATAGAAATAAAATGGTGCAAACCGGGGGTCAATAGTTATAGACAATAGTTTGCAGGTATAAAATGAAATAGCTCTGGTCAATATGGATTTGAGAAAAATTGTGTTTACAACAGATTAGTTCAAATAACTCCTAACATGTTCTTAAGGTTTTTTCACATTATATAAATCTATTTTCAGGATAACACAATTTATTTCAAAGAATATTTATCATGGAACATTTTTTAAATGTACCTTTTTTAACATCGATAAACGTACGAGAAATGTAAAAAATAATACTTTCTTGTATATTGAAAACGTAAGCTTCTTGAACTTTGTAGAATGCAAAATAACCCTTGATGTAAGCTTAAAGTGTTTTAATACTCCAATTAAAACTTTTTCAAGACCATTTTTCCTAATTATAGATCGAATATTTTTAAACGCAACCCAGGACACAAAGGTGGCTGAACAGACTTTAAACTAGTAGACTATCAATCCTAGAGAGGCAAATTATGTATAAAGTATGGTAATCATAATTTTCTAATTTTCTAAAAATTTATATTATATTCTACAAGGAGTTATTATTATTTTCAACGATTAAAATACAGATATCAATAATTAAATTATGTCTAAGTACTCGGATACTTTTTATATAATTTCTTAAAATGTACTTTATTTTAAATGTGAGCATGAAATAAATCCTTACATAATGTTTAACCAATTTCAAACCAGAGAGTAAACAGTAATTCTCCTGAATGCTGCTGAAACTAAGGAGTACGTGGACTAAAATAGAGTACTTATTTATTTCTGTAAATAATTGAAATAAATAAACCTGGCAAACCTCCAGCTAATTTAAATATGTCTAGAATGAGGACTTTATGTCAAAACAAATTATTGAACAGTATTGAATTAGAAACTCTTCAGTCCAGCAGCTTAAATCAGACCTTGCGGTCATTATCCATCAATCAGTCAGTCCGTTTAAAATTTTTGGAGTAGAAAATTTTACTCTTTTTAACGTTTAACACGCATCACGAGTATGTTATGTAAAAATACATAACATATACATTATTAAAACTATTCCGGTCATAGATGCATCACAATTTTATATTTTCGGTCTACCTTAATATCAATTAGAAACACGTGAAAATCTATACGAAACATGCTTTACTCCGTCAAGCTGAACTATAATGTCTTAGAAATAACCAGTGAACTTTTTAATTGCAAAAATATTACAAACTAGTGCACCAATGACTACGTGCTTACTCTAATTACTACCATCACTAAGAACGTTCTTGGTAATGTATTCTGAGTACAAATGTAGATAATTTTGGTAGTGGTGTGAACACTATCATTTGTGAGGGTAAATAATTCACGTTGTCCATTTAACCACCTCTTCCGCTTCTTCCACCATCAATAAAATTCACGGTGTTCATTTAACCACCTCCTCCACTACTTCTACCATCAATTAAATTCATGTTTAGTTAATTATTTCAAATGCTACAAAACAGAACTATATTGTAGCATAGATTAAAGAGCATTGACCGAGAAACATCCTGAAAATGTCTACTGTAGATCAAAAATGTCTTCTTGCCTAGAATACAACACTCGTAATATCACTAATACACTATCAGAAATATGATCAAAAAACAAAAAAAAATTAAAACCGGCAATTAGTCAATGAAAATGTTATGTTGTTCATTTAAGCCCTCCTAACCAACTTATATCAATTATTAATTTTATGCACGTTCAAAATTTCTTGTTTGGGGCACTTGGACTGAAATGATATTTAGTCAGGCCTTAAGATATCGTTTTCTAAAGGTGAGGCTATACATACACATTACGTTACGTCACCTCACGTCCATTTTCGAGGTGATTGGAACTTTGTAATCAAATGGAACCCACTACATACACTACATACATACACGTCACGTCACGTCACTGCCCGACTCGAATTCCCTGAAGAGCATATACGGCCGAATCGGGACGCGACTAGACGTGACGTGTATGTATAGCCTCTATCAACGTCCATTCGGCCACTCGGCTATTAGAAAATAATAGGTTTCACACTAAAAACTGCCAAAAGTGCTGTTTTTGGCGTTCAAGATTTATATTAATTACAATGATAATTATTATTCCTTATAATATTTAATCAATGTCAGTATGATGTATCACCTTTAAAATACAAGGGTAACGAATACATAGGCGTTAAAAGCAAATGATACAGCAATAGCAAACTTTAAGTTTGGACGCTGTGTTTTATTAGACATGTAATCGTTAAATTTGAATTTATCAAATTTATCTGTAATCTGTATACTTAATGTAAACTTTAAATTTAAACTTTTTATATTTAATTTAATAAATACCCGCCAGGGGTATTTATTTTATCCGCTTTTCCCCGCGACTTTGGATGTCGCATCCTGATGAGCAGATGCGAATGAGGACGTTGCGTACGGTGCAAATGCGAATATGTACAGCACCGCCTCCGGAATCACCGTATTGGCCGTTTATGGACGTGACGTACGTGTATGCATAGCAGCACCTTAATGACGAAATTTTGTAGTTTAATTTATTTCATTAGAGGTACCTTGAAACTATAACAGTTTAGTATCGAATGTTTGCCGCTGCTGTAAGTAATTAAAATTCAGGTGTAATTATTTTTGGTTCAATGTTTTATTGTTTTTTGTTTTGTTTTTTTTTTGTAATAGCCATCCCAAATAAATTTTGATAACGAAGCTGTCATTAAAGCGAACTAAAAACTTTCATATTTAAGCCATCCCTTAGTTTGCTGCATCCTTGAAAAATACTGCATTCTACACGTAATTACATCGTGTAACTGCCAAGTCTATGTACTAAGTTTTATACATAATAAGTAATGTGACAGTTTAATGAAATCAACTGAAAAAGTACATTAAATTGTTCCGTTTCCGAGAGTAACGAAACGAGAGTAATGTATTTATCAGCAATAAAGTCTTTTTTGAATTTTCAAAAGATTAAAAGCTATGATGTAACATAAGAAAAAAATACAATGCATATAAAAATTATTTAATATTCGGAACTTACTAAAGAAATTAAGTCCCCATATTTTTAAGAAAGGTTTTCAAGCATGAGACTTTAACAATTTGTATAATCATTTGATAATCTACTTTTCAGTATAAGCAATGTAAAGGAGGCATTAAAGTCAAGATGCACAGACAAGACAAGATGGCGCAGCTTTCGCACGTGTACCCTTTTCGTAAAGGTTAACGTTAATATTTCTTTATTTTACTAAAAAAACCATAGACATAAACGAGGTTTTTTTGAGCGCCCAACTTAAAAATTAAATTCAAATAAAAGTACGTAAAACTTAATCTGCATTAACTTTGGTTACATCAACAACAGTTAATGGTTGCCTTAAGCTATGAGCTTTTTAAATATTTTGTTTATATTTATGGTGATACATTTTAAGAAATTTGAGTGTAAGGCAGGAATAAAATGCTTACCGTTTTGTTATAACTTGATTGTATAACTTAAGACCAAACGGTATTCTAGTAGGAATCCTTTTGAGAATGAGAACTAAAAGTAGAAGGCACTCATTTCCATCGGAGTTGTGACTTGTATGAAAAGGAATTAACAGAATATACTTAAAATTCCCTTAGTCATAATTATAGTTACACTATGGGTAATTATTTAAAGAGAAAATCTACTAAATGTATTCCCATTAAAAGTTGATAAGCTTATAATATATCTTTACTTTCATTTAATGTATGTATATTTAACATAAAATGTTGCATACAGCTCATTGCTCATAAATTTCAGGTACAAATCTCATGTATCACGTACAAATATGCCAAAGGAGATTTATAGTTTGATGTTTTCAGCCATAAAAATAATTGCATTTTCCCTTAATCAAGTCACAGTTAAGCTTCGTTGATTGGTGTGTGTGGTCAAATTGGTTCTGTTGTTGTGGTTTGGTTTGACTGTATAAACTACAAACGACATGTGTAATTTAATGCTGCAAAAACATGCAACTGAAGGAAAAATCGTAATAAAACGTATAACTTATTTCCTCAGTTTCATGAGCTTATTTTATTTATCGTTACTATTCTCCGAAAAGAACAAATTCTAGTTTTATTAAATAGGTGCGATCATGAATATGATTTTGTTGAATAACATTTATTTATTAAAATCAAAAGCAAACATTCCAACCACAAAATGTTTTGTCCCATAAACGGTTATGTCTTGAAAAATAATCGTTACATGGGTCCATGTTTGCAGACAACAATAAGGCTGAAAGCTTAGTGGAGCGGCGAGTTGGAGGCAACCAGCGAGTCTAGCGGCACTGTTTTTGATAATGCATGTATAGTCTAATGAACTAACGCATATTGAAGCGTTTAGCTACTTTTTTCACGTTAATTATTTTACAGGATACATTTAAAAGTAATATTAGTAAAATGCAAAGAGTTGAAATTCTCCTCCTTACGATTTAAATCATAATAGCCTACTTGTTAATGTTTTAATATTTTTATTGTCGAACTAAAGCGTTTGTTTATAAGATATAATCTTTGGTTGTAATTACAGATTGCTCCATGTTGTTAAAAATACCACTAGACAATAATAAACCTTTAATTTAAAATGAATACTGCGGCATAGCTAGTCTTGCTTGCCTCAAGGTTAATCTTTGGTAAATAAGTGAATACGTTCAATAATAGTTGCTGTTGTTACTGGCATGTTTATGTATTAAGATATCACTTTTTATTTTTTACTTTTAATTTGTAAACTTTGTAGATTACTGTTTTAAAATTTTCTAATTTTATACCCTTGGGCTCCAAGAAGTATAACATTTAAAAAAATATAGAATTAAGTTATTGAACAATTTCTTTAACGAGGGTTTAACGTCAGTGAAAACTCGCAGCTGGTTGATGTATGAGCGGTTATTTATGAACAGAGCGTTGTCTCAGTTAACGGTGTTAACAGCTTCGCAAGATTGTGTTGCTCAAACGTGTCTTAAATGTAAAAAACTGTATTTATGTCTGAATCTTTTTAAAACATCGAAATAAAAATAATAATTTGGGTAATTTAATTGTTTACATGTAGCTAAAACCTAATTTGATGGAGAAAATTGTAATTGGAGTTTGTATGAATATTACTATCATCGTAGCCGATTAAAAATGCAACTAACAAATAAATGGTAACAACTGTTTTACTGATAATATTTCATATAGTGCCAGCACCTGTACCCGTGCATTATACGGGTTAGAAGACATTATTCTATGGTAAATGGATTATGCATTTCAGTTTGAAACAGATGTTCTGTCAAATGAAACTATAAACAGCTGTTTTAAATTCAATATTTGGCTAATAAAAGTTTTTTCCAAAATGTAAACTTGAATTGTTTGGGTCCACAAAGCGTAGCCCGAGGCAATTTCAAGTAAGTAAATAGATTTATATGTTCTCAGGGATAATGATCTACCATTATCTAAAATTTAATCTCAAATGGCTCAGTAGTTTTCGCTATTGGCCATGACACGCGTGCGCGCGCGAAGTTTTAGTATTTATTGTTATATTAAATTTAAGTTTATAATATAACATTTCATTAGATTCCTATTAGGAAGTCATTGAAGCTTGATATGTATCTCGGTGATAAGTATTCTTCGTGCAGTTATTCAAATTTTGATCGACAACGGATATTTTGCATCGTGTTTTCTGTTAAAATGTATGATCATTTAATTTGCGCTACAATATAGAAGGATAAATTTTAGTGATTTTGTTAAGTAAAATAAAATTCTTAACATAAACAAATTAAAGAAAATAAAATTATTAGAATAATAGTAGAGTATACCGGGCTCAATAGCATATTCTACATTAGCGTTGATTTTATTTGTTAAATATAATTCATTAGTTAAATCCCAATTTTTAATATAAAACCAACCAACTTTCATTCTTTAAAACTCTGCAGTTTTTAAGGCTAGATGAAATAGCGTCGCTCATTTTTACTTCCTTGTCCTAGAACTTGAAATTACAAGTTATTATTGACCAAGGTATTATGTATCGTTTATGTTAAAAGCTTATTTTATAAAGAGGCAGTTCACTAAAATAAGTATTTAAAAAGTATGATCCCATGATTCTGGATAGCAAGTGTTATCTATGCAGATTTCATGACCGTGTGCTGGAGGTCCATGAAAGCTCGATGGATGTCTCCCGAGGGACGCTCTGGGCTGCTCAGTTCTTTACAGACCAGAATACATAAACTGCACTGATACGCAGTGCCACATCTGCCGGGATTTATGTAACGCCTATACAAGCTAACGGGTTTTGGTTGGTTCAGATACGAGTTATTTCGTTTAGTTCAGAGGAAAATGTATTTATATAATCACCAATTAGTTGGAAAACACAATATTTTTCCTTGCAACATTGATTTAAATTTACCTGGTCGGCCAAAAAAGTGATTTTCTTCACCGCTCATCTATGACTTTTCATGGTGCCTTAACGTTCCTGAGTTGAAAACTTGAAACAAAAGTGAGCCTACATGTTGGGATAAGCTTGAACTTCTAACTGAAATCAAATGGAATTAAATTTATTTATCAATCCCATCGTGCTAAGTATTTTGCTCGATATAATAAAGTTCGTCTTTTTAGATTTTCGTTGTTATTTTTGAGCCTAAAACCACAAAAAAGTGGTTGTGTAAGCCCAGTTGCGGCCGATAAATCGTGAAGTACTATCTAAAATGTCCGAAGCGGCTATCCCTCACTTCGCTTGATGAGTTATACCTAGAGACCCAAGACCTAAACCTGTTAACATACACATAATAACGTATACCGCCAATACTGGAAACCTGTTTACAAACACAATAACATATACCACTAAAGCGTTTACACATAATAACAATAATGTATCCCATAAATGCTGTAAGCCTATTAACAAACACACACTAACGTATGCCTTCAATACTGAATACCTATTTACAAACACAAAATAGCATATACCATAAATATCGCGGAGTGTTTAAAACTTGTTCAACGGTCGTTCATCCCTCCTCGCACGATGCAGTGCGCGCTGAGCAAGTAACACAGACACATGGACACCCACTTGTCTTGATTTTGGCTGTCAACTGTGATCTGTGGTTGTTGTTATTCGCCAGAAAACTCAGTAAAAAGGTTTTTGTGAACTTCATAACAAATTACACAAAATGGAAATGTATTAAATCATATATTTAATTTCGTAAGGCGATTCTTTGCGTTGAAATTGTGGGCGTCTGGCAAGTCGTAAAAAGATGAGAGAGGGCTCAAAATAAAGGTCTCTATTCCGTGATGGCGGGAAAAATAATGAAATTGCTTGAAATACACCAGAAAATGAGAAATAACGTAAAATATCTGCCATTTAAAAAACATTGGGATCTAAAAACGTCTGTTTTGTTTACATAAAACATGTGATGCTGATACTTGATTGAAAACCATGTGGTAGGCTAGAAGTCAATATAAGGTAGATTCACTTTGCTATAAAGGTATTTTGTACTATAATAAATAAGGATTGTTTGAATTTCCTCTCATTAGGGGCTTTTAGCCCCTTCCAGCCACTAGTTGTTTCTTATTTGTCTTCTTGCTAAATATTAAAATGTAAGAAAAAATCACATGCCAATGTCCGTGGAATTTTGTATTAATTTGATACGGATTGATAAAATTCGTTTAGTTAACTAAAAAGAGCAACCAAATACGACAAAACATACTGTTCAATAAATGTTAAACTTTCACATCGTTGGTGTTTATTTATACTTATATTTCTTTGTATTTATAGGGGTTGGTCCCCTAATAAACGGCTTGTTTATGGACTAAATGTTATAACTAAGGACTCAAATTATAAGATTTTACTCAAAATTTCAAAGGATCATTTTTCCTACGCCGTAAAAGGCATTGCCTGAATCGATATGAAAGTTGTAATGGAAAGGGAATTTGGTTTAGCTTCCATACAATAACAGACATGTCTTCTAAATGTATACGTTTACAACTGCCATATTAAAATCTATATTCCCTCCTAAGGTGGATGTCTCCAGATTTTACCGGTACAAGGGTAAGCAATATATCTAAACAGTTAATATTTTAACGTACACTACTAGTTGACTACTATCACAATAAGGCACGATATTTTCACCCTTTCATCGGGTGAACTTTGGGAAACTTTGGAAAAGGTTGGGGAACTTTCACCCTTGTTAACATTGATGATTGTTTAATCATTTTATCTACAAAATCTACCTTCCATAAATTGATCAGAACATATTAAAACACAAAAGAAAACCCAAACTTTAACGTTATATTTAGGTAATGCTACAGTATGATAAAAATTACATTTAGCTGCACAAAGTGAGATACATTAGATACATTAGTTGAAATGGCGACCAACCCAGGTAGGTATTTTAAGCCAAGTATGAATGACAGATGAGTGAAGGATGATTGTGGCGCGATCTTGTAGTCTTGTTACTGACTAAGGCCGACATATTTCTTAGACAGGACTGTTAATTAATAGCCCAACAGCCAATGGCAACTAAGGGACCTACATTTTAACGTGGGATCCGAACCACGATTTCGCCTCGGTTAACAATTTACGAACTGGTCTAGTTATGAGGATGGTCCCATGAACGAGTACTCAATAGTGCGGACGTTAATCCCCACTAAGGAACACCGCGTCCACAAGCCATTGCTCATAACTATCCACAATTCGTGACCTCCAAGTAGCTGGATTACAGGACACGCCACCGTCCCAGTCAGAGATAACACAAGCAATAAGAAAAAGAGGTACAGACTGACAGGCGGAAACACATACATGTTAGGATACGTTTTACTCGTCTGTTCAGAGGTCAGCACTTACGTTTAAGCTTGCATTTGCCCTGTGTACATGTAGTATTGAACTGTGCGTGGTACGTTATCACGCTAAGCAAGCAGTGAGGCAATTTAGAACAACAATGAGTAATACTGCCTAAATATAACAATGAACAGTGCAGTAATGAACATTACTGATAGTGCTTGGACTTAACTCACAATATCACTACCGTGTTATCTTTCGCTGAAACATGTTCATTAAAGTTTTATTTCAGAATTTGAGGACTGTAATATTGTAAAGAGAGTGTGGTTTTTATATGTTTGTTTGTTTATTTGTTGTGCGGGGTAAACGCAAAACTGCTAAGCTGATCCAGGCTAAAGTTCTACACAAAGCTAAATCATGAATAGATAAGCCTATTCACTTTGTTGAAATCTCATCGGGTTTTGCCCCGTACGCTTTTATTGTATTTATTTTGTTTTGTTTTTTTTTATTTTGGTAGTTTTTATTTTGTTTCGATGGGAACTATTGTTATTTTATGTTATTTTCATGTTAATCGTTACAGTACGAATAAAACGGATGCAACAGCTAGTATACTATATACTTATAAATTAAAAACATTTACATTCAGTGTATCAAACGCTGAAAATTTAACTTCTTCACTAGCGGTCTAAGAAAGCAATCTTATATTTGGTCTGCTGAATAATGTATTGTGAAGCCCGCGTGTTAACATCCAGGGGCTGCACGCTCAGAACCTGCCATGAATTATGCAGCGTTGTTTGTCTTTAATATTTGAACTGAGGATCAGCGATACTATTTGCCTGAAGAACAGTTCAAAATAGTTATATTATGTTAAAGTACAACGCGCCAACAAGACAATGAGTGAATTAAGTAATGTTTATTATCAATGTGTGGGACAATGTTTAAAAACACTAAAAACACCAAGTGGTGCATCACTAAAATCGATCAAGTAATAACCAACCAAACAAAAACTATGTGCTTAATTCAAGTGAATGTCTTTGAAAATAATTATCTTCTAAAAATAACTTATTAAATGTAATAAGATTTGTGCTCTAAGTTTAAATTAATAATCAGAGAAAGAATATATGCATTAAGTACAACTAACTTTAAGCTTTCAAAGTGTTTAATACTGTATTTTAAACATTAGTTGGCATTCATATAATTTTTTGTCATTACTTAAAAATCTTTAAATGAGGTTTTTACCGACACCCAATTTCAAAGAAGACAAATCTTCTTTGGCTAACTGCCGTTTATGCCAAATCAAACAATATGATATAGTAAAAATATTTTTGAAAAAGACTTTTGAAGAAGCAATAGTTCTTTAATCATCCTAGTTGTCCGATTGTAAGTGTAAACTGTAAATATTTAAGTATATGATTCTAGAAACATCCATTTTCAGATACTTGTTCGCTGAACACAGTTGTGAAGTACAGCTGCAAGTTTTTAACATTTACAAAAACTTTCGATTTGCGGTATTCACCTTTTTTTACACAAAATGCTGATAACTATTTTAACTCAGGCTGTACTTGAAAAACCAAGCAAATGTAGCTTTAGACGTAGAAGATTTTAAACCCAACAATGCTCGTCAGGCTTATTATTATGCAGCAGTATTAACGTTTATAACGTATTTTTATGTGTATAGCTAACTGAGTATTCGCAAAGTATCCAATTTTATATATAGTATTTAAATTCAACAGGGCAAAGTTCTTATATTTTTACTAACCTAAAAATTCATTTTAAAGCGATTCAGCTTAGATGTACGATTCAAAAGAACTTATTTGTATTCAAATAAAAGCTGGAAGTCAAAGCGTCCGGTCAGGAATCTCGGCGTCGATCCCAAGAGGAATATTGAGACCGAGCGATGTCAAAGGCATTCTGAAGCGTCTGTACTTGCCCCTGTCATTCCGTCTCCGTAAATTCTCTACTGCCACTCATTACATCATCTCCCTTGAATGCCCTCTAATTAGTACATTTTTTATCTTATATCCCAGGAAAGTATTAAAAACACCTCGCCACAACGTACCTCTATCCACAAGAGAGGATGCTCTTTTATAGTTTAGACAACTTTTGTTATCCTTAACACCTCCATTTCTTTTACTGAAGTCAATACAATTACAATGATGTTTTTAGATTATCTAGTGGTTCGTCACTGCAAGCAAAATCAGTACGTTATCTTTAAGAACCAACACTTTACAGTACGTTCACTGCGAACATATTACACCTTTTTAAAATACAAAATGGGAAAAAAATAAAAAATACCCCCGTTGCAGCAGACCTGCATACTCAGCGAATTTCAAGTGCAAAATAACACAGTTCAAGCCAACATAACGAGATTTGACATGTTTTTGTAAGCTCCATAAGAATAACATGGGGAATGAGTATGCAGGTTTGCTGCCACGAAAATGGAAATATCGGGGATTTTAGACTATCAAATATTAGATCTCATCTTGAAGCCACAAACCAAGTTCTATCAAGATATGTTGAGAAATAAGCAAGGTATAGAACTTTATTATTTCCCATAAGGTTAACATTGGGACAACGTACTGTGTTTAACACTTTCAATATCTCGGTAACCAATGGACATAGAGCAGTGATTCAAAATACTAAATTGTTTGTTTTTTCGAGCTGAATTCAATGGTGCCAAGAAAATTTTGATAAGTTTTATTTATCTATGTAAAAAACTCAAAAAACCCATTTTTGGGGGTTAATCCCCGTTTACCCCCCCATCCGGTGGTCCGAACGGGCTGGTTCACGAACTCGTCCGAGTGATTACCACTTTACACGTCTGTACCAAATTTCATTCAGATCGGGCCATTTTTGCGCCCGCTATCGTGCTAACAGACACATATATAAATATATATATATCTAAAAATTCAAACGAATGGTGTTTTTTGCTTCTGAGGGCCGCAAAACGAAAAGTTATCATGGTCTGGGGCTTAAGTCTTACCATGAGACCTACGGTAATAGCTTCTTCCCTATGGGGGAAATTCGCTAATTCTTCCCTATGGGGAAATTCGCTAAAAGATTGTGAAGTACTCTATGTTAATGAAATGTAGAGCAGTAATTCAATGTTGTCATAGTGTAACCCCAATAACACGTAAATCAAACTGCTGATCAACTGTAACAAATTTATAGCTTCCAACCTTTTAGGAAAGTGACTACAAATGTTTGGCCAATTTAATTGTAAGCGAGGCCTATCTATGATATTGATTAGTCAACCCTAGTTTGCATCTTATTTTGGAATCTTTCACTAGAATAATCATTAACAAACAGAAACTTGAGCTGAAAAAGATGATAAATCTTTACATATTTACTATTTCGACTATTTACTAAGAACACTATAAGTATGGTAATGCACAGTAAATAGCAAATCGTTCAGTAAAACTTATTTTTACAAATGAGTGATGGAATTTATTTTGCAAAAGTAAAAATCAAAACATTTTGTTACGGATAATACAGGAATTGTTTTTTGATCCTTGTATGCAATTGAACTTATCTCGTGGCTATAAAATTAGAATACTGATATATTCTGTAACAATCCAAAAAATTTATCTCTAGAATTCAACTTTTTTGTGTGCATTTCTACACCAATGCCGTGCATTGCACGTCATCCAACGTCTCAACATTGGTCTTATGAGACGTGCCGCGCACGCCGTAGCCCACAAACGTACGGCACGGCGCATAAAACCAATGTTTAGAATTGCATGACGAGCAATGCACGGCGTGCAAGGCTCGTACGTGAATGGTCACCTTTAGCTCAATGACAAATGGCAACCCAGTTTTGATTCTGGTCAGGAATCGAACCGGCGACCCTCAGGTTATGAGGTGAGCGCTTTATCCATTCGGCTATCCATCCAGTAAATTTGATTCATATTTGCAGTTTGGTAAGTTTAACTTCTATATTTACGTTTCAGGATGATAGGTAAGATTCCTCAAGTGAAAAAATCTCAAATGTAAATATACATGATTTTACCCGCAATTTCTTTTGATTCCTCCTGTCTAAATCATTTTATATCATTAATCGTGAGAGATGTTACTATCACAACACGCATTAAAATACCAAGGTGATTTCATTTTTAATTTTTAACGGCTCTTTATTTAGACATTTACTTTCCAAAATTATAGTTACAATATCGTGCACGGTAAACAGTATTTGCATTATTGCCTCAGCATATGAAAAAAATCGTGATAATACTTATAAAGGTGAGGAGTCCAAAAGCTGTAAATGTGCAAATTTCTGAAGGCGAGAAGCGAATTGCCTGTAGCTGAATAATTCATAAATTACAATGAGGAATGGGCCTAGATTGGCTTGTTTGACAATCAGTTTCCTAGAAGCCATCAAATTTGTTTTCAAAATACCGGGACCGTTTCATTTGGGATTTACAGGAAGTCGATTCATATTGCTACTTTTCTCACTTGGCTACATGATAAGAAACGTTTTACATTTCTCCTCCTACCTGTTAGTTAAAAATATAATGGTTATTTCATGACAGTAATGATCGTGTATGTGAAGTCCTTCCAGTAAAAAAATTATGTGATACAATAAATAAGTTCATCGTACAACAAAAAATAAAAACAGTCATTTTATCGTTTTTTGCCGGCATTTTTAACGTCGTCATTTATTGGCTTGGTTAACCAAAATAATCTGTGTTCAATTATTCAAAATACAGTGCACAATTAGACTCAACTAATCTAAATACTGTATAGAGAATCACGCTATGCAAAATTGGATATATTCCAATAGCATTCTGTTTCTCTGATCGATCCTACTCAAATTTTATAAATGAAACTATGAGCATTGACATTTAATAAATAAAAATTAGGCATTGTATTATTCTAATATTAAATTGAAAAATGGCCACAGGGAATGATCGGGTGAATCTGTTTATGTACTTACCACTGTTACATGGAGTCAAGTGACTGGTTGTATATTCTGAATTTTATTTATAAAATCGTTGTTTTCATGTGAAATAGTTAGCTATTACAAATTATCTTTTTGGATGAATAAAGACGAAGTATGAATTTTTAAATCATTGGTAATAATGTTTATAAGTCATAAAATATTATTCGATGCTGGTGATTACGTAAAAATACATTGAAAAGTATTACGCTATACCATTATGTGTTACAGAGTTACAGCACCCCTTGCTTTCATTTATTGTTATAGAGGATCAATGTTCAGGGCGTTGGGAGGCTGAATAGGTTCATCACACTACATATATTATCTTACCAATTACGGATTCGGTGGGTGAGATATGCCACAAACCAAGAATGGAATATTCTACCACAAACTAAGAATTTGGAGTAGAATCGTCCAAATAATGACCGTCCATTTAAGATTTAATCGAGTGTTTTGTACACCAACACTCGGCAAAAAATAGTTAAGAGAAAATTTGAATCACTTATTGCCTGGCTGTGAATTTATTTCTCGGAAAGTCTCATTTTGCGTAATATTGCCGGATGGTAGATGTGTGAGAACCTGAATACCTAACGAGCATTTTGAAGATGAACATTGCAACATACGATGAAAATCAATAAATAATTAATCTAAATAAATGCGTTGGGAGCGAATGCAGTGGAGAATGTAGTCTGTAATATCAATTAGTTTCAGCTGAGCAGCCATCTGGTGGGTGGAACCGATTATCCTGCAAATCTGGAATAACTCCAACAATAGATTGTAAATCACGTTCACACAAATCACTAACTCACTTTAAAAAGTGCATTATGATTGTTTTCCTCAACACTATATATTCATATTACGATTTTATTCACTTTAGATTGCGGAGCAGGTGGATTCGTATAAAAAATACAGTCCACTTAGTTTATAACCCCCTCTAAACAACTGAAGCAGTAAACAATACTGGGTCATTTCTATGATTCATGGATTACTTAAATAAAATTATAGTAACTACATGTATTGTAATTAATGTAAGTGTAATATCAATTGAAATCAGATAACTGTAAGTTTTAATTGATTTTTGGCCTTTTTTCAACTTACATACGAGAAACGGTGCAACAATGCAAAATTATTAATTAACCTGATTAACTAGTGGTAAATATATATAGACATATATAATTCGTTCGCTATTTATTTAATTTTTTCCTAAAAAATAAAGAAAATAATAAATTTGTATGTAATGTTGACATTATCTATTTAACTCGGTCTTTTATACATGCGTTCAAATAAAATTAATTTAAATAAATGCGAGAACACAAAAAAATTAACAAGAGAACAAAATTATGAATGGTGATAGTTTTGCTCAAGAATAAATAAATATAGTATATAAATTAATAATTTAAACTATAGTAATAAAAATAATTAAACTGAAGCGACTGAAATAAACAATAAATGTTTAATTAACATTGAAATTTACATAATACAAGAAAAAATTAATACAATATTTATCAATATTTTTAATACAAGTAATAATAAATGTGGGATATTATCATTAATATTTATAAATCAAATTTACTAGGATTAAAAAGTTTAAGTTTTTGAAATCAAAAACTTTAAATAACAATTTATTCCTCATAATATGTTTAGAAAATGATAAAAATAATTAAAATTGTGCTCGTATCTTGCACTATGAAATAAGCAACGTAATTAATACTTGAATATTTACTCATAAAACTTATTTAGAAGTTCATAATATTATCTTCTTTACAGTGGCTAAAAGAATATTATCTTAAAATTAATTATTTTACTGTATTATGATAGTAAAAATTGAAATTCGTGGTATAAAACGATTTCACTATTAAGTGATTAAGTGAATAAATACTTAGCGTAGTCTACTTAAGTTACTACACCTTGTAAATTATGCTCAGAATAAAACTCCGTGCTAAACTGAAATGAGAAGTTAAGTTCAACCACAACTGGTAAATCAACTTTCAACACAAACAATGCGATATTTCAACTTCGACTCGTTAACAGCGTTCAACAGATCAATTTTGACCAAACTTAAGACCCTTATGGCTTTGCCAAAATATCATTCGTGTTGAGTAAATTCGCTAAAATTTTCTTCCATGGTTCCAACTCACGTTTCCAAACAATTTTATTGCCAATATTCCTCTAAACTGCGTAGAAACAACTGATTACAAGGCAGAATCTATATTCTGCCTTCATAAATTGCATTATTCTGTCTTAATGAATCTATATTCTGCCTATATTATAGGCCAATAATAAATTGAAAAAGGTACTTCAAACGAAAATTTCTTCAATGCAATATCAAACAGGAGTTGATTTACTGGAGTCTTTAAATTCTGTTATGTCACTTTCAAAATCACCATACTAGAATATAACTCTTCAAGGTCGTCATTTAAAACTTTAACTTATAAAATATGCAACAAAATACTAAACACACACACACACACACACACACACACACACACACACACACACACACACACACACACACACACACACACACACACACATAATGATATACCGACCCGGTATGAACTAGTTCCAGGCTCTTTTTCAACTGTTGGAAGAAAATAGCTTATTTATGATAATGATTAAGCTGATTCGTTTTTAAAAAATAATTTCGTTTGTTTTCTTAAGTTGTTTGACTCATAAATATAAACAAGAATAGAAACATTTTCAGATACAAGTTCTTATATTAAAATTAAATTGCAACGAAACAAAAGTGAAAATAGTTTTAACATTCTTACTGTATCATGATAAAATCATTATGTAAAATAAAATTTAAAACATCGTAAGATAAAAGGCAATATTTATCCTATCTATTGGGGTTTAATATAGACACAGCACGGCAACAAACATTGCACAGATTAAATATATTTGTAACAACAAACAAGAATACAAGAGCTATTATTTAAAACCGAAATACAACAAAACAGTCAGATTTTAATAAAGCATAACTAATTTCCATAATTTATTTTGTTCGTTTAAGTGGTTTTCCTTGTAAAAACTCTTTTGGCAAATACAAAGCACTTGTACTCAATTAAAGTGATCTCTAAGATATTTGTCATTTTGAAGGAATGATTTGAAATCAAAATAATAATTCTAAATTCGGGAGGATATCTAAAACGATATAAAATTACTTATTTCTAGTTGAATTAGCTTAATCAACAGGTAATCCTTCTGGTGCCTTTGTATGGTATCTTTGTGTCCTTATTGTGGCTTTGGTCATATTAAGATAGAAATCTCTGTTAATTAATAAACTAATAAATTTTCCCTTCCACAACCTTGACTTCCAACATTTTATTGTTTGGTTATCAATGAAATGTATGGAAGTGTAATACATCTGTCCGTTGTAAATTTTTATTATTATTTATTTTTATAGAATAACAATCTATAGTTAACAAGGTAAAGTTAAATAGTTGTACTACAGTTATATTAAATACAAATTTAATCGAACGGAAAAATAGCAATAACTATTAATTAAAGTTATCTAATTCACTTTTTCTTCTGGCGAACATAAATATTTCAATTGAAAACTTGCTTTTCTCTTTGTATTTTTGTTGTGAGCATTAAGGTAATGGAGACCAGTCTCGTTTTCATTTGCTTATGTGGTTTTCTTCATAGAAATTATTAGAGGGACAAAAGCCTCTACCTTTTTGCTACTTTTTATTAATTATACATGAATGTTTCTCATTTTAAAATGTTCCATGGATGTTTTCAAAGTAATCAAGACTAAACAATTAATAACAATATCCTTTGTACTCACTGTGTAAAAACGTATAACACATACCAAGGCTAAACCTCAGGCCAGATTAAATGTGTTTTGCGAAGAATGATCAGTGATGGTATGATTTACTGACTTTGGTGATACTTTCTCACGGTCCTAAATCAAAGGACGCTCAGGCGGACCGTCACAACACCGTTATCTTCGCAACCTCGGCTTCGCTCCGCTTGAAATTCTCTGCTTTACCACGATGCATTGCCGTAAATCATACGCTATTCGGTTTTATCTTACATGAAATCGAGAAAATATGTTCTCATGGTTTTTCAATACTGATGCGGGTTCTCCTTTTATAACGATGTTTTTGGTTGACCATGTTTGTAGTTGAATTGCTTTTTTAACCCCACCGTACATTATTAAGCCCTATTTTGTCGTGTCCGTCTTTACTAGAGTATATGTTAGCATATAAATTAATTACACTTTCTTCTTTTAAACAACTTATATAGTATTTTACCCTCGTTCGTCTTTGGACAGCTTCTGCTGCGTTCTTGGACAGGATTCATCAGCCAATAGTAAAAACAAGACCAACAACATTATTTCCTCATGATAAATATACCGTTGTTCCTGGAACAACGGCTGTGGCTTCCATTACCATATACAGAGCGCCTTGGCTCGTGTTGGTCTGTATGGTGATTTGTCTTTGCAGAGGAAGTTCCCGGCTAGACAACGGCCAATGGTAAATACAAGACCAACATGTGTCTGTTGCTTATGAATATGCCTGGGACAACAGCTGGGCCTGACATTACCATACAGAGCGACGTTTGGCTCGTGTTGGTTTGTATGGTAATTTGCCCTCTAGTTGAGGGAGTACATTCTGAGGAGACGCAACTGCATCTTGTTTAAATATAGTGTCATGGGTTTTTTGAATACTGTTTTTCTTTATCATTAACAAGGAAACAACATAATAAATTTATATTATATTAATATTTCCTTTTTCAGCTATAACTGCTGATTAAATTAGTAAATTTGTTCATATTTTATTCAACATTGTGCTTACTTAAAATTATATAGCAAGTAATCGTCTTGATTGACAAGACACTTATACGTGTGAGTGTTTTTATTTGCCTTCTAGCACCCAAAAGTAAGCAAAAATCCCGGATATTTTTGGGTCCTAAATAAGTTTTAAATAAGCTTGCGGCAGATTTAAAATGATCCTTAAATTTAAATGTATTTTGTATTTTAAACTTTAAAGCGAAATAAACAATTTTTGATTTGATTTGAAATACCAAGAAAATTGTGGATTTCTTAGGTTTTTAATAACTCAAAAACTATGCTACCCTCTGAAATATTACCTATTGCTTTTTCATTCCGCGACAGAAAACGTTAAAATTATTAGGCGTCTAGCCAAAAACTATAGACAAATTTCACTAAGTTTAACCAAAAATAATTGTTCGGCTCTCAGTCAGAAAACATCTAATTGTTTTCGGGAAAGACTGTGTTTTTAAGAACCCATTTTCAAAATAAATGTGGAAATGTCAACTAGGAAGCATGTCATTTGCTTTCCAATTTTTTTTAACTTTATATGTATTTCACATAGTTTATAAAATCATATAAATTTTCAATAGGCTGCAAAGACCTTCAGTTACAAGCAAAACACTAACAAATGTACACAATTTTTGTGGTTCCTTAATAATTGTTACAGGGCAGTCAGTAGGAGTAAAAAGGTGGTTTGGCTTTAAACTGAAGAGTAGTAAATTTTTGGAGCTTGTTAACATTTGTACTAGGATGTAAAAACAAAAATGACGGGAGAACTTTTACAGGATAATATTTTAATTTTCTTGTTGTAAAATCTTTAAGTATACCCTAACTATGAAAATAATTTGTATCGATCTATAGATAACCATTACTTTAACAGTACGTTATTTCGCAATTAAAGCATTTGTTAAACTCAATTGATGACATCATTCCGATCCTCTAAATTCATGTTCGTAATAAATAAAATAACAGGTCCTTTCAAAAAAAAGCAAAGATAAACAATGTTGCATAATTCATTGCATGTTTCTGAACGCCCAGCCCTGGATATTAACACCCGGCATTCAATATGAATTATTTATTAGACAAAATATAAGATTACTTGTTCACGTCGTATCTACACTACAGTATGCAGAATTCATACCGAGTGAAGGAGGTATTACAATCAGCTTAAACGTCAGCTCATGGAAATAATTTTTTTTTAAGTCCCCGTACTTGTAAGTAAATTTCCTTTTTAATATATACTGATCATGATAACATAAAACCTTTTTTAACCTATATGTGTTGTCAGACCTTGACAATGTTTTTAGCCTTTACCTTTTTTGATTTTTGCATCTGTCATTAAATAAATAGACAACTTGTAATCAAAGCGCTTTGTTTTTTTTAAACAAAAGAACATTATTGCGAGATAATAGCGACCGTATTTTCATTCTGAGGTTTCGCATGCGTTGTTTGTGTTTAATTTGCTCTATGCGTAATATATGTTCTGCGTTACGAAACTCTAAAAAGAAAACATGGAAATTATACGTTTAAATGTTTAACTACTAGAATAGAAATAATATCCACTTAAGATATTTATTTTTAAACACTGTTATTACAATTTTAAAACCCCAATTAAAAACTATTTCAATCTACTAAAATGTACATAAAATATCCAAATTTATAAAAGGTTAAACTAAAAACAAATTGAGATACATTTTCTTGTTTATTACGATGAAAATTCTATTTGCATTCGTTTACAATCAAAGCCAAACCATCCGGTGTAATACTGTTTGTTTCGAACTGTGGACAAGTTTTCCCTTCGTAAATTGTTTCCTCATGTAAATTGATGTAAATATAAATTGGGAACGGAGCTGCCAGTGGCGTGCCATTATTAAACCGCAACATCACGCCCGATATTCTCAGAATCCTTGGTTCAAAACTATTGTCTCACTTGAAATGCATTCGTCTCAATACTGTAAACCTGATATAAATACAAATATTCTATATCTGTACAGATATGGGGTGAAAATATTTGTACATTTGACAAATTAATTGTTTATTAAATTCTCTGCTAAGTATTAAGTACATTAAAATATGTTATACTAGTGGCAAGATATCAAATCAAATGTGGCAGTCATAGCTGAGTGGGAGAGCACTGGCCTATCACCCAAAATTCACGGGTTCAACTCTCGACAGGGCACATGACAATCTATTCTCAGACTGCCACCATGTTTCGGAAGGCACGTTAGGCCGTTGGTCCCCGCTACTGTAGTGGTCCATTGGTTATTTCAGAGGAACTAGTTGTGACCTAAAAACTCTTTACATGCACCAGACCCTGGCCAGAAGGTTACACGGAATTCTCATTATTATTATGTCAAATCAAAATTATAGTTATAATTTACTATGCAGGTGTGGGGGGCGGGGGTTTAAATACCTGCGAGACCTATTTTTTGGTGTTATAAAAGTGTTAAAAACCACATGAATGTTGTCTTAGTGCATCATGGAAACAAGTGTTCTGCACAAATACATTCTTCGGTCGAGGGCATAATCTCTTTGCTGCATTATTGCTAATCCAACAAATCTGCTTATTCTTTACTATTTGTTGGTTTTAGTAAATCGAATAGTACAGCAGTGTCCACGCGATACTTCGTCCTGCACAGACCATGCGCCAGCCAAGCAGGAGAAGCACTAAGCCAATGATGAGCTAATGAAGCGTCGTACCTCCCAAGCAAGGTGATTAATAATATCAAAAAATCACTGTGGTATAGACCATGTATGCCACACCTTTCCACGGCCCTCTAGTGTGTATAGCCACCTTTAGAGTAGGCCTACTATATTTAGAGTAGGCCTACTTTCAGGGGCCTCTCTGTAGAGGCAAATAGTGAAATGAAACTGTAATATATGTGCGTTAGTGTAGTTGTTGTTTAAATAGATCTATAGCAAGTACAGTGACTTCTAGTCATGTCGTGTACCATATGTTGTTCCTCGTAATGTTGATATTACTGTATTACTTTTTTAAAGAGCGAACTAAATTATAAAATATATAAACAATGTCTGTTTATCAGTGTCTTTCACAAACTCTCTGTGCTGTTGGTTGTGTAGTTGTTAATATGAGATTGTTTGCATTGTCATTCCCAACCGCGTTTACTCAGAAAATATTCACTAATGAAGTCGTATTTTCTTTGTCCAGGCAAATTTAATTATGACACAAGCAGTAACAAACAGCTAAAATAGCAGCTTGTTCTTAAAGACAAAAATCCATATGCTTTACATAAACTATATGTTCATTCAATTTATAAAATTTATTTGACTTTGCTATCACATTAAATGTTACTACTGTATTATTGTGTATTATATGTTTATATTCACTATTTTGCCCCAAAATTGCTCTCAAGTATTGTTGCATCGTTTAAATTTATATTAGTAATTCATACGGGCAAAAAGGGTGTTTGAATTTATTTTAAATGCATTCTTTAGGCAGTTATCTGCTACTTTCATATACATCTGTTATGATTCTTTCGTTTTGACCTGCTGCGCAATTTTATTTAAATTATCAACAAATTATCGTTGACAGCTTCTCAAGCCTTTTTTGGTTCATGCACTAGGTTGGATATAGTGTTTAGATATACAGCTTGAGACCCTCTAATAGCAAAAGAGAGATGAACACATTAAGAGCTTTCAAACAAGATGTAAATCATCAATATTGACCCAATAGTTAGATTATTACGCAATAGTTAGTTAGATTATTACGCACAAAAATCGCTTAATTATTATTGTTATTTCCAACCATATTAAGTCAGAAAATATCCAGTATACATATTTCAGGGTATTTTGCTATTGTATACACCATTTGTAAGCATTAAATATAAATTATAAATATCTAACTCATTCCAGTATACGTATTTTTCTTTATACGTAAAAGTATTTTTGCATGAATATATTGTAAAGTGGCTCTGCCACTGGAAATAGAATTGAATTAGGATTCATTCTGTGACAAACAACTAACTAAAATGTGAATTTACGATAAATAAGCACATAGAGCGATAGATATTGGCGTGAAATTTGTAGGAATTATAATATTTTTATTAAATGATATATTTTCAATCGACGCTGTAATTTGTTTTTATGTTGATAACAATTGTCTAGCATCTTAGACCTCTTCAGAAACCTTGAATGTATTCTGCCTGAACGCATGAGCTCATTAAACAATACAATGAATAGTAAACATTTTTAAACAAATGATGAACATTAGATGGAGTTTGTAATATTTATTGCGAGAAAAATTAAACCTGCTGAATCAAAACTTCTATAATCTCAGAACCGTGACTTTCCCTAAGGATTGGGGTTTAGTAAACCCTACGTCAGCTTACAGTGGTGAACAACATTTCATCTTTCTTAGCTTCTTTCATGACCACCAGAAAAAGCCGCTAATACACTAAAAGAGCTCGCACGAAGCATGCTGCAGTGAGGGAGAAATTTTTTATTTATACAGGCTTAAAAGACACATCCTAGATCCAAAAAACTGAAATTTTGGCCTGTATGTGGTCAGAAAAGGAGCACATTTCTAATTATTATTCCTCCATCCGACAGCACATCGGTGCGGTGCGTAGAGGGTACAAACATATTTTAACCACACTACGACGTAATCACCTGTTTTACAAACGTCATTTGGTGGCCAAAACCAGCTCTTTCCGCCGCCAGAGGGCCGAAAGTCAGCTGACCGTTTATTTGCTTGAGAACGTGACAGCATTACATAATTAAACGGCATTCGATAGGTTCCTAAGACAGGATAGTTGCGATCATATTGTATTCATAGCTGTGTTTGCTTAAACCATAAAAAAGAAGTTGTAACATCACGTTGTAAAATAGCGTTCGCACTTTGACCGAAAGGGTTTTTCTCCCACTTGCTATGTTTAGACGCTTTTTACTCCTAGTAATGCGTGAGTAAAATAATAATTTGTCATTCAGCGGGAGTAAAGTAATTAATTTGTCTCCCGGCGGGAGACAAAGTAAACCCATAAGAATAACATTGAAATCAATAATTCAAAAATTAGAGCACCTTCAAATTTCCACGCACACACGCAAACATGTTGCAGCTCAACAAATGCAGGCGCTAACAGCTGATTAAAGGCATTGGCTTACAGCGGAAACGGATGATAGCGCTCAGCTTGTAACAATTGTTAATGTTTTGAGGTTAGGTACAGTCGTAATTAAAGAAACACGATGTAAAATAATGATTTGTCTCCCAGCGGGAGTAAAGTGATTACTTTGTCTCCCGGAGGGCACAAATAATAATCAAATAAGAGTGACAGAAAAAAAGTGGCAGAAATAATCAAGTAAGATTAAAAACAATTAGCTGTGAGAATGAAGCGGTAAGAACATTGCAACAATCAGCTGATCGCTGGTGCATGCATATGGTTGATTTACCGGGATGCAGGCGCTATTAGCAGAACGAAACGAGTTGCATATTTTTATTAATAAGTTTATAAAATAAATTAAAATAAATCAGAATATTTAATACGGTGCAGGTGAGGGGAAAATGTTGGGTGTATTTCAAAAGTAAAGCTACCTCGTGAAGAAAATGTCGCCCTCACAAGCTCGGGCGCCAACATTTTCAATCGTGAGACAATATTGTACTTTAGTCACTTATAACACACAAATAATTACTATCTGTGGTTTACTCACAAAATATCATTCAATAAGGCATCGCTTTTTTCACATCATATGGATAGTCTATATTTACAGTCGATGCTTTAGCCCCGCAATCTATATATTGAAAACATCCGTTTTCTAAGTAGTAATTAATTTTAAATTGTTTTATTGGACATAATTTACCTACTACGATCCTAGCCAAGTTTGTATTGAGAATAAATCAACCTACAATTAAAATTGAAATTGGGGTGGGGATTAAAAATTAATTTGGGTACGTTATCTAACGTACATTAGATACATTAGTTGAAATGGCGACCTACCCAGGTAGGTATTTTAAGCCAAGTATGAATGACAGATGAGTGAAGGATGATTGTGGCGTGATCCTGTAGTCTTGTTACTGACTAAGGCCGACATATTCCTTAGACAGGATTGTTAATTAATAGTCCAACACCCAATGGCAACTAAGGGACCTACATTTTAACGTGGGATCCAATATGACTATATGGGACTACCACATTTTGACAGAAGAGTGTAACATTTTCTTAAGCTTTTACTGTAGATTAATTATTCGAAAATTTCATTCATTTACTTGCTGTACCTATGTAATATATTTGGGAATTTAATGAGATAATAGATTCATTTAAAGATTCAATTACTTAGGTATGAAATACAATATGAAAACTTTTTATTCCATGCATCGAAACACAGCTTAAGTAAGAGCTGTTTTTTCCCACTTGTTTTGTCTCCTAAAGAAAATGTACTTTGAATAATTAATTGAACTTTATATTCTAAACACTCAATAGTTACAAGGATTACTTAACAAAGACAGGGTGTTAAATGGGAGTACTTTTACAGAAGATGTATTAACACTTCTCTACCTGGAGAGGGGGTAATCCCACTGCACACCGTCTGGGGATTTCTTGGTAAACCCTATTGTGTTCCTCGTACCGAACTAAATATTCACAACAATCACTTTTCTGTCCTGAAAAATGTATACAATGAATTTTACAAAATCGACATGAAAAATATTAAATATTTTATTTGAAAAGAGCTGTTTTTCTGCCTGTTTTATAGAAAAATACATAGCAAATCGAAAACTTATATATTAATCAGAGTATTTTTAACTAACATCCAGGTTTAGGTGCTGTGTCTGATACACAAATTAATTGCTACAATAAATAAATGGTGGTAGCAAGGACTAAATTGAAGTGGAAAGACGAGTGGAGCACAACTGTTTGTTGGTAGCGGAAGTTACTATGTCGTTCCCGTAAGGTGGCCTAACTAAAAATGTGTATACACTGATGTCACTGTTTATCCAACACAATCTTTCAAGTAATTTCCTTTAAAATATGAAAAAAGGAAAGAACAACGCCGAATCAACATCAATACCCCTAAAAACACAAATAAGACTGAGTAAAAAAATGATTTAATTCATATCAGAGTACATTCGAAGAATGTGACATTTCCAATCAGCAGTTAAACTCAATCCAACAGCAGTGAATTCATTATCAGTTCAATCAAACCACTCCCAGAATGAAACGGATTAACAGGTTGCAATTTTCAGACCAATGAGACCAATTTTATCCATTTAGTTTGTGGTAGTCTCTCGTATTTACATTTCTGCTGATAAACCACGGATATTCCTCCATCGTCAAGGCTATTAAGTTATTTCATATCGATTTTCAAATTTATTTAAACCTATTTATTTAATGATTTTTCCCACAAAGGGTACATCGAAAAGTACATGCAAATAATTATATAAATTACAATTTTTTAAAGTCTCATGCCGATGCCGGTTGGTAGTAAAGTGTTTTTAGTAAATATTTAATCTAAATCACCTTTTTAATATGCACTGATCCTAAACTAATTTTTTTTTTTAACTAGCGACTTAAATTTAAAGTTAAAGATTGATAATATTAAAAATTATAAATAATAAATCAATTTTAAACTAACTTTTTGAAAACTGTAACAATCAGTTTAATTTGTAACAAAGAAACAAAAACAGTGAAACAACAACAAAGAAGCTAGAAACTAGAGAGGATTGAGTCAAGTCAGTAATTCCATATCCACTTGTTTTATCATCAAAAAGCTATATAGTGGTAGCTACTGTACTATTGACTATAATTAATTAGAACCTTAATTTGATCGGGAAGCTCATCATTATACCATCCTAACACCTTCTTCATTGTTTTTTTTTTATTTCAAGTAAAATCATTGGTCAGCAAGGTGTTAATTAACTTAGGTGTATTAAGAATTTAGAACATTAAAAGTCATAAATAACAAAAGTTTTAATAAGTGTTTTAAGAAATTAAATGAAAATCGTAATTATTTTAAACTAAACTGAATATTTAACCTTGACAACAATTTTGCCTACAAACTGATTAGTTTGATCATTTAAATTAAATTTAATATACAGGGTGTTTATGAAAAACCCTTACAGACTTCGGGTTATGGCTAATTACATCAAAAATAAGAAAAAATTTCCTGTACACATCGGTCTTAAAATGCTCGATTATCCGTCTGTCGGTATGTATGTGTTTTTAACATGATTTTGCATAACTTTGGAACTACTAAAGATAAAAACTTCAAACTTGGTACGTATATGCTGACTAATGGAAACTATTTTAATGCGGAGTATCAAGTTTCTAATTTTTACTATTTCAAAATGGTGGCCATTTTTATATTTTAAAACGTAATACCTCAAAACCCGTACATTTTACAAAAACTTTGCAAGAGAGAAAAAAGTTGCGTAATTTTATTTCCTACAAACCCATATATATATATATCACAAAGATCGAACAACAATTAACGGAGTTATTGCAGTTTTTCTAACAGAATACATGCCTTTTTATGGCAGTAATTATTACTATTATAGCAAATATTCGCATTACTTTAATAAATTCGCATTACTTTCCCGTGTTGGGCCGGGACAGAATGTCCAATAGTATCCCCTGCTTGTCGTAAGAGCCGACTAAAAGGGGAGGGGGACGCAATTGTCCTTTTTCGCGTCTCCTTTTCACAACTGCATTCTCCGTTTCATTTCAATAGCCCGGTTGTTTTTTCTAAATCATTCCGGCCTACTTGCCGGGGTGACTCTGGGTTCTTCAGCCTCCACTGCGCTGGGGGTCTAGGACGAGCAGAGGGTACAGCTTAAAAACTGGGTTCTGCACCTCCCAGGCTGCCGGATAGTACAGGGGCCCGGGTCAGCCCAGCCAGCTGACCTGGCTGCCCTATCAGCCGGCGAAAATCCCCTTGGCCGTGGTGGTGCCGGTTGGCGACCGGATAGGGCCCTGCTGCGGTCACGGGGGGGCTCTGCCGAGGCCACTGCTCGTCTGGGACCGCCGGTGTCTTGGAGGCGGTCGAACACGGATATAGTTGCTCTGGCGACGGGTCGGTTTTGACATTCACATTGGGGCACTGTTTTGGGGGGTAACAAACGCCCAGTCTTGGGGGCTAATCCAGACATTATGAGCGGTTCACAAGAAAAAACTATTCAAAAGGTGCAAGAACCTTCCCGGGGTACCCTAACCCCAAAAA
The DNA here is from genome assembly GCA_035578135.1 of Flexamia atlantica. NCBI lineage: Eukaryota > Metazoa > Arthropoda > Insecta > Hemiptera > Cicadellidae > Flexamia > Flexamia atlantica. The sequence continues at coordinate 27,751,500 of JAQJVK010000001.1, forward strand.
CGAACCAGAGGGATCAATTTCCTCGCCTACCCTCTCAAAGTGGGGACGTCGAGGTAGAAGACCCCTTTGGCCGGAAGCCTCGTGTCGCGAGGTCGCCACAAGGCCGAGCGACACCAACTGCCTCGGTGACAAGAACACCGGTGCTCACCGAGCAAGCATCCTCCGGCGGCGTTGAGTCGATGCACACCGACCCGTCCCCCTTCCAGGCGGTGATTGCACTTGCCAGGCAGCAGGAGGAGGAGCACCTTCAAAAGTGCTTCGCCACCCTCGCTGTCATGAAGGCCGCGACAGGCAGGCAGAAGAACATCAGCAGGGATGTGCAGGAAGGCATAGTCCAGTTGGAGACTAGCCTTAACCACATCCTTCAGCTGAGGAAATCTTGGCAGTCGTGCGAGTCGGTGACTGCTTCGACGCAGACGACCCCATCACTGCGCGTTAAGGCTCAGCCGGCCGGTGGGAAACGGGCTGCTTCCAGCCCCGCCCAACCGGAGGCTGAGAAGAAACCCAGAGGTGACGGTCCAGGGGAGACATCGGACCCCGAGAAATGGACCGACGTCGTTAAGAGGAAGGGGAAGAAGAAGAAAGTCCCACCCCAGCAGCCTGGAAGCCAGCCCGGCCCTCAGGACAACAAGAAGGCGCCGAAGAAGAGGTCACGTAGGACGCGGCCAGACGCCCTTCTCATCAAGCCGTCGGAGGGGAAATCCTACGCCGACGTGCTGGGCGAGATTCGCAGCAAAGCGAAGCCCGATGAGAAGGGCGCCGTTATCAAGGCCATGAGGAAGACCCGAGCCGGCGATCTTCTGGTCGAACTCGGGGACGCCTCCGAAAGCAAGTCCGCCTTCAGCGAAGACCTGAAGAACATCTTGGGGGCGAACGCGACTGTCAGCGTTCTCGAGCCCAAGTCGACGCTGGAGGTGAGGGACCTCGACGAGCTGACGACCGAGGCGGAGGTGACTGCAGCTGTCAAATCCGCTATCGGCGAAAACGTCGAGGTGAAGACTTTCGTCTCGAAGGCGAATGCTCGAGGCCAGAAGGTGGCGATCCTTACGCTGGGAGCCAGAGCAGCTGCGAAGCTCCTGGAGAAGGGCCACCTGAAGATCTGGTACGTGAGCTGTCGGGTACGCGAGAAGCTCGTGGCCTCCAGATGTTTTAAATGTCTGGGGTTCGGTCACGTCGCTAATCGCTGCTCTGGACCCGATAGAAGCAAGCTCTGCTTCAAGTGCGGCGGCCAGGACCACAGGGCCAGCGCGTGCAACGCAGCGTTGTCCTGTGTCCTGTGTACAGAAGCCGGCTTGAAGGGCGACCAGGTCAAGCATTCCGCTGGGTCTGGTCGTTGCGGGCAGTACAGGCGGGCCATCCAGGAGCTTCGCCAGAACCAACAGAAATGATCAGTGTTCTGCAACTTAATATGCAGAGGAGCAGGACAGCAAATGACTTGCTGTTCCAATTCGCCTCGGAGCACGGTGCTGACCTACTGCTTCTCAGTGAGCAGTACCAGAACCGACGCTCTGCGCAGTGGTTCTCGGACCCCTCCGGCACTGCGGCGATTTGGATCTTGGACCTCGGGAAGGTGCCTGTTCTCGATTCCGGATCGGGCAACGGCTTCGTTTGGGTGAGGAGTAGGGGTTTCACCGTCTTCTCCTGTTACCTCACGCCTAACCAACCGATCGCAGACTACCGCCACATGGTCGATTCCATCGAGGATAAGATCATGAACACCTCTGGCGGGGTCATAGTCGGTGGCGATTTTAACGCCAAAGCCGTGGAATGGGGTTCCCCGCGGACCGACACTCGAGGACGTTACGTCCTCGAGTCGGCTGCCAGGTCGGGCCTCTGTATCCTCAACACGGGCGGCATTTCCACCTTTCGCCGTCCGGGGTGCAGAGAGACGATCCCTGACATATCTCTTGCCTCTGAAGGGATTGCCCAGCGGATCTCCGACTGGCGTGTCTGCGAGGACTACTCCTCCAGCGACCATCAGGCGATCCTTTTCAAGGTCCTTCCCGAGGGCGCGCGCTTGCGCGCTGAACCTGCTCCTCTGGCTCGACGCTGGAACACCAGTCGTCTGAGCAAAGACACTTTTAAAGAAGTAATTAAGGACCAGAGCATTGTGAATTTCACAAGTGCCGAAGATCTGGCAGCATCGACGATGCGACTCATCGCGACCGCATGTGAGCAGTCGATGCCCGGAGTTTCCCGCCGCCACAGGAAGAAGCCGGTTTACTGGTGGACGCCTGAAATCGCGGAACTCCGGAGGAGATGCCTTGGTCTCCGACGAGCTGCGCAGCGAGCCAGGAACCGCCCTGATGCAAATGCCAGATCGGCTGAGCACAGAGCGGCCCGCCGAGAGCTCCGCGGTGCCATCAACCGGAGTAAAGTCAGGTGCTGGAAACAGCTGTGTCAGGATATCGACAACGACCCCTGGGGGACGGGCTACAAACTTGTAACCCAGAAGCTAGGGGCTCGCTCACCACCTGCGGTCATGGAACCACAAGCCATGGCCGCCGTCGTCGACACACTGTTTCCCAGCCACCCAGTTCGGCCAGTCAGGGACTTCGGAGAGGTAGGCGCCTTCCCAGCTTTCCGGGAAGAGGAACTCACCGCCGCCGTCCGATCCCTACGACCCAGAAGAGCGCCCGGTCCCGATGGCATTCCGGCGGAGGTGCTCAAGCTCGCTGCGGAGGTGAATCCAAGGCTTCTGCTCGACATGTTCAACGCGTGTCTGGCGGAAGGCGTTTTCTTTTCGTCGTGGAAGGTTGCCCGCCTTGTCCTTATCCCGAAGGCGAAGAGCACACCGGGGACCCCTTCTTCTTTCCGACCCCTGTGTATGCTCGACACGGCCGGGAAAGTGCTTGAGAAGCTCCTGCGCGTCAGGCTGACCGAGGCCATCGTCTCTGCGGGGGACTTGTCCCCGCAGCAGTACGGCTTCAGATCCGGTCGCTCTACCATCGACGCTATTCAGGAGGTAGTTGAGGCAGTGCGGAGGGCGGAGGACCACAACCACTGGTCGCGCCGCGTGGTCCTTCTTGTCACGCTCGACGTGAAGAACGCTTTTAACTCCGCCAGGTGGAGCGATATGCTGTGGGCGCTTGAGCATACGTTCCAAGTTCCCTCCTACCTCCTGCGTATGATAGAAGCGTATTTGTCAGACCGCGTTCTGTTGTACGACACGACCGAAGGTCAGCGGCGCATTCCCATCACTTCCGGGGCTGCGCAGGGGTCCATTCTCGGACCAGATCTCTGGAACGTGTCCTACGATAGCTTGCTGAGGCTAGACATGCCCGATGAGACCCGCCTCGTTGGCTATGCTGACGACGTCGCTGCCTTGATCGCTGCGAGGAACGTCGAGCAGGCAAAACTGAGGCTCAGCGTAGTAATGGCCAAGGTCAACGGGTGGATGCGAGATCACGGCTTGTCCCTGGCTACCAGTAAGACGGAGATCGTCGTCCTCACCAAAAAGAGGATAAACACCGTGTTCCCGGTGCAGATAGGTGACGTCACACTCGAGACTAAGCCTGCTGCAAAGTACCTGGGAGTCATGGTCGACAGCAGACTGTCTTTCGGCGAGCAGATCCAGCGCGCCGCCGACAAAGCCGCTAAGGGTGTCGCTGCCCTTGGTAGGCTTATGCCCAATGTCGGCGGTCCTCGTTCCTGCAAGCGCCGTCTGCTCATGACTGCCGTCCAGTCAGTCTTGCTGTACGGGGCGGAGGCATGGGCTCACGCACTCGAGAAGCGAGTCTTCCGAGACCGGCTTGCTCGAGTCCAGCGTCGAGGAGCTCTGCGGGTCGCTTCGGCCTACCGCACAGTCTCCGAGCCTGCTGTGATGGTGATCGCCGGAGTCATCCCCGTCCTCTTCCTCGCGAGGGAGAGGCAGGCGATTTACCGGAGGAGGCCTGAAGTGGGCCGGGAAACAGCTGCCAGGGAAGAGCGCGATCGCAGCTTCGACTCCTGGCAGCGCGACTGGGAAGCCGAGCCGAGGGGACGTTGGACCTTCCAGCTCATACCATCCGTCCGACCATGGGTGGAGCGGCAGCACGGCGAGGTCGATTACTACGTGACCCAGTTTCTTTCTGGACACGGGTACTTCCGAGCCTATCTGCACCGGATGGGCAAAGTCGCCAGCCCGGACTGTCTGTATTGCCCCGGCATCCCAGACACGTCCGAGCACACCTTTTTTCAGTGCGACCGTTGGCACGTCCGCCGAGCCTCGCTTTCATCTGAGATCGGCGTGGTCGTCAGCCCAAACAACATCGTCGGAGCTATGCTCCAGGGAGAGGGCAACTGGAACTGTGTCCAGCACTACGTCCAGGCCATTCTTCGGGCGAAAAAGGTCGACCTCGATCGGCCTTAATCCTCAGCATTTCCCCACGGAGGTTGCCCTAGCGGCGTAATATCAAAGGCCTAGCCCGAAGTAATGTGTGAAACAGTTCCAGGCTAGTGTCCTCGGTGCCGAGGGAGGTGGTTTAGTCGGTAGTTCACGGGACATCGAGCTCGTGGGAGTCCGACACTACTGAGGGGACAACGAGCCCCTCAGTGTGCGTAAACGCATTCCACCTCCTACCCAAAAAAAAAAAAAAAAAAAAAAAAAATTACTTTAATAAAAAAATTGTAATAACTCCGTTAATTGTAGTTCGATCTTTATTATCTTTATATTTTTTGCAGGAAATAAAATTACGCAGCTTTTTTGTCACTTGTACAATTTCTGTAAAATTTACGGTTTTTAAGATATTAAGTTTCAAAATATAAAAATGGCTCCCATTTTGAAATGGTACAAAGTAGAAACTTGATACTCCGCACCAAAATAGGTCATATTAGTCAGCATATACGTACCAAGTTTGAAGTTGATATCTTTAGTAGTTCTAAAGTTATGCAGAATCATGTTATAAACACATACAGACCGACAGACGGATAACAGAGCATTTTAGGACCCATGTTTATAGGAACTTTTTTATTGTTTTTGATGCAAGTAACCATATCCCAAAGTCTGTAAGGGTTTTTCATAAACACCCTGTATACAGTATACAGGGTGTTTCAGGATAAGTGTAAACAAATTCACCAGGCGATTCCTTACACCAAAACAAGAAAAAAATGTTATGTGAACATGGGTCCGAAAACTAGTTGTTCTGGAGTTACAGCCAAAAATTGATTTTTCTCAGTTTTAAGTGTATTTATTGCACTTTTTGGCCTCTAGCTTAAAACATTATGAAGATATTTTGATGAATTTTTCACAGTTAGATAGTTTATGAAATTCCAAAGAAATATCATTACTTTTCAGTACTGAAATTTAAAATATGGCTTAGTAAAAGTTGTTGAAAAATAAAAGTTTTCCAAAAAATTCAATGCCCCAAAAAATATTTTATTTTTGATTGCTTATGAAATGTTTACCATTAAAGTATTTTGACTGCAACTTTCCCAAAAACTACAGAATTTCATGGAGAACAAAATAATAACAACTTTTTTACATCTTCGCCTGTGACATTTTATGTTATTAACCAAAATATTGGAAGGTGACAAAAATTAGAAAGTAAATCATCAAAAGACCAGTCAGTCAAAAACATTGCATAGAGCCTGAGGAATTGTTTAGTATGATGATTTTTTATGAAATCTTCCGAGAACTGTCAATTGTAAAATTTAAGAAATCCAAAATCCCCAAAAATCCAAGCACAAGACCTGCTACAGAAAATTATTCAAAATGGCGGCATTTTCCGTCCACAGGATAGACCGTGAACACAAACTTAATCCCTTCCTTTTTATTTGTACATTTTATGTTTCTCAACAACGTGGGACTACCACAATACATTTAGGTTCGTAATGTACTTTATTTTGATTGATTTCTGCATTTACTCAATTACGGCCGCCATCTTGGATCCGTAATATTTGACAAAAGCTCTTAACATATGAAGAGAAACTACCTTAATAATTCGATAAAAGTCTGTTTTCATTCCGGATTTTGTAAGCAGTAATTGAGAATTATTACTTGATGAATACAATGCTGAAATCAGTTTGAAAAATTGCTCAAGATAAAAATTGAATGTATGCTTTGTTTAATCATATTCAATATTCGTTGTTTCGTCTTGTATGTATTGTTCCGTTGTTGCTGTTTTTTAAGTGAGTTGGCAGCACTGTTTCCGTAAACCACGGAAATCAATCGAAATGAAGTACATTACAAAGCAAAAATTATTGTGGAGCCTAACGTTGAGAAACGTAATATGTATAAATAAAAAGGAAGGGAGTAAGTTTCTGTTCACAGCCCATCCTGTGGAGGGAAAATGCCGCCATTTTGAATAATTTTAGCAGGTCTTGTGCTTGGATTTTTGGGGATTTTGGATTTCTTAAATTTTACAATTGACAGTTCTCGGAAGATTTCATAAAAAATCATCACACTAAAAAATTTCTCAGGCTCTATGCAATGTTTTTGACTAACTGGTATTTTGATGATTTACTTTCTAATTTTTGTCAACTTCCAATATTTTGGTTAATAACATAAAAAGTCACAGGCGAAGATGTAAAAAAGTTGTTATTATTTTGTTCTCCATGAAATTCCACAGTTTTTGGGAAAGTTGCATTAAAAATACTTTGATAGTAAAAATTTCATAAGCAATCAAAAATAAAATATTTTTTGGGGCATTGAATTTTTTGGAAAAATTTTGGGAAAAATTTTGTTTTTCAACAACTTTTACTAGGCCATATTTTAAATTTCATTACTGAAAAGTAATGATATTTCTTTGGAATTTCATAAACTATCTAACTGTGAAAATTTCATCAAAATATCTTCATAATGTTTTAAGCTAGAGGCCAAAAAGTGCAATAAATACACTTAAAACTGAAAAAAATCAATTTTTGGCTGTAACTCCAAAACAACTAGTTTTCGGACCCATGTTCACATAACATTTTTTTCTTATCTTGGTGTAAAGAATCGCCTGGAGAATTTGTTTACACTTATCCTGAAACACCCAGGGTGTTTACGAAAAACCCTTACAGACTTCGGGATATGGTTGCTTACATCAAAACTAAGAAAAAAGTTCCTATAAACATGGGTCCTAAAATGCTCGGTTATCCGTCTGTCGGTCTGTTAGTGTTTTTAACATGATTTTGCATAACTTTGGAACTACCAAAGATATCAACTTCAAACTTGGTACGTATATGCTGACTAATAGGACCTGTTTCGGTGCAGAGTATCAAGTTTCTACTTTTTACCATTTCAAAATGGCAGCCATTACTATATTTTAAAACTTAATATCTTAAAAATCGTAAATTTTAAAAACTGTACAAGTGACAAAAAAGCTGCGCAATTTTATTTCCTACAAAATCATATAAAGAGTATTAATATCGAACAACAATTAACGGAGTTATTGCAATTTTGCTAACAGAATTCAAGCAAATTTGCTATAACTGCCATAAAACAATAATGTATTCTGTTGGGAAAATTGCAATAACTCTGTTAATTGTTATTTGATATTTATGATTTTTATAAGGTTTTGAAGGAAATAAAATTGCGCAACTTTTTTGTCTCTTGTACAATTTTTGTAAAATTTACGGTTTTTAAGATGTTAAGTTTTAAAATATAAAAATGGCTGCCATTTTAAAATGGTACAAAGTAGAAACTTGATACTCCGCACCAAAATAGGCCCTATAAGACAGCATATACGTACCAAGTTTGAAGTTGATATCTTTATTAGTTCTAAAGTTATGCAAAATCATGTTAAAAACACTTACAGACCGACAGACGGATAACCAAGCATTTTAGGACCCATGTTTACGGAACTTTTTTCTTAGTTTTGATGTAAGTAACCATATCCCGAAGTCTGTAAGGGCTTTTCGTAAACACCCTGTATATATTACAGGGTGAGTTTCTTCTTACACCATTAACTTCACCAATGGATTCTACTCACTAAAACAAACAAAAAAGCTTATAAACCCATGGTCCTATTCTCAACCGTTTAGCGGTTATCACACATTTTATGATTTTTTTAAATTACTTGACTTGGTTCCACTTTTCGAATGATACCGAGGTGACCAATTATCCTATAGAGTTATACTCAGTACCATTAGAAAGAGCATTACATTTTCTATAAATGTAAGGTCTTTTGACATAAAACGTTTTCAAAAGCTTCAGTTTATGGTGAATGGAAAGTGAAAAATTTGTTCAAATGGAATTGTTTTGTAACATTTCATGAACTATTTGTCCACATTTGTGTCTTACTAAAAGAAGTCGAGTTGAACGAAAAACTTCCTCATTTAATAAGCTTTCAAATGATGTACATATTTAATATTTTACTAGTACGTACAACAGGGAAAATTCAACAGATCTGGAGCAAAACACTTATTATTGCTATAGTTTTAACAAATTCCTTCTTTATTTAGTGCAGGAAAATAGTGTTAGATTCTGGAATTTCAATTTAGCAGGCTGAAAATTGGTGGAGAGGTCGTTAATACAGCGGGGATCATTATACTAAAATTCACAAAAAATCCCACTTGGGTAACATGCCGCCATCTTGAAAAAACCGTTTCCGGTCCATGTTTCTTTCAACATTTTTTAATTACCACGAAAACCATAACAGATACAAAAGAAGTAAAAAAGTGTTTTTTTGTGGAAAATAAAAATTTTAATGAGTATACCATTTAAACTAATGTATCTAATGTATAAATATGTACAAGATATATTGATAGTAAATGTTGATTTTATAAATTTACTAAAATGTTGTAAATTAAATACCCCTTCCATAAGAATACAAGTAAAATTTTATGTAAAATACATTCCCTAGGGGCCGAATCCCTTTCACTTAATAAATAATGAATTATACCCATAGAATCCTGATAAAAAGTTCAGATATTCGACACCTCAATCATCAAAATTGGTTCACTATCAAGGTGTTGGGTAAGCTCACAAAAAAGATATTCCTTAAGGATTTTTTACAAATGTTACCATAAGGAATAATTTTTTGTGAGCTTATCCACGCCTTATTAGTGAACCAATTTTGATGATTAAGGTGTCAAATATCTGAACCTTTCATCAGGATTCTATGGGTATAATTTATTATTCATTAAGTGCAAGGGATTCGCCCCCTAGTGAATGCATTTTACATCAAACTAGTAGCTTGAAGGGGCTAAAAGCCCCTAATGAGAGAAAATTCAAACAATCTTTATTTATTATAGTACAACGTACCTTCATAGCAAACTGAATCTACCTTATATTGACATCTAGCCTACCCCATGGTTTTTCAATCAAGTATCAGCACCACATGTTTGAATGTAAACAAAGCAGACGTTTTTAGATCCTAATGCTTTTTGAATGGAAGATATTTTACGTTATTTCTCGTTTTCTGGTGAATTTCAAGCAATTTCATTATTTTTCCCGCCATCACGGAATAGAGACCTTTAATTTGAGCCCTCTCCCATCTTTCTACGACTTGCCAGACGCCCACAATTTTGACGCAAAGAATCGCCTTACGAAATTAAATATATGATTTTACATGTACTCTTATGGAAGGAACACTGTATTTAATTTACTACGTTTTAATAAATTTATAATATCAACAGTTATTATCAATATTTCTTGTACATATTTAAACTCATTAAAATTTTTATTTTCTGCAAAAAACCACATTTTCACTTCTTTTGTATCTGTTATGGTTTTCATGGTAATTAAAAAATGTTGAAAGAAACATGGACCGGAAACGGTTTTTTCAAGATGGCGGCATGTTGCCCAAGTGGGATTTTTTGCGAATTTTAGTATGATGATCCCAGCTGTATTTACGACCTCTCCACCAATTTTCAGCCTGCTAAATTGAAATTCCAGAATCTAACACTACTTTCCTGCACTAAATAAAGTAAGAATTGGTTAAAACTATAGCAATAATAAGTGTTTTGCTCCAGATCTGCTGAATTTTCCCTGTTGTACGTACTAGTAAAATATTAAACATGTACATCATTTGATATTAAATGAGGAAGTTTTTCGTTCAACTCGACATCTCTTAGTAACACACAAATGTGGACAAATAGAGCATGAAATGTTACGAAAAAAATCCATTTGAACACATTTTTCACTTTCCATTCACCATAAACTGAAGCGTTAGTTTTGCTTTCTGGCGCAAAAATAATTTTTTGGTGTTCCAACAGGGGAGCAGATACGATTGACCTGATTCCACAAACATTTGACGACTGTCCATGTGATTTATTAATAGGCATTGCAAATGCAAGCTGCACTGGAAATAGCACCCGCTTAAAGTCAAAGGGCGTATCGATTGGACCCATTGGGATACGTGGAATAAAAATGTCTTTACTTGTAATAAAATCCATGATTAACTTTAATTTTATTTAAAAACTCTTGTTGTAACATGGCAATCAATGGGAGATTGGCCAGGAAATAATTCTTGTAGAATATCTGGCCACTTTGAATTGCACGGGAATGTAATAAACAAATCTGGTGTACCATAATGACGTACATCCGACATAGTATCCTGATGTACTCATGCATATGACGTGGACTTCCGACATATGTTGCTGAGAGAATAGTCTTTCTGCTGACATTTAATGCATTTCTATCAGCTTTGTAGGCATCCCGAAAATGTGCGTATTCCACGGATCGGAGCTTTGCCTGGTTCAACCTGATCAACTTTTAGTTGGCCACTAGTGCAGCACATACAGGAGCTTCATTTTTAAACCTAAAATCATTGCAATTGCTGACACACGATGATCATTGAGTCAACAGCATCTTTTATCAATAAACTGTAATTGATTGTTGCATTATAATTAAACACAGTTCAATGAGGATTGAATGCCAGATCTCCTTGTTGATGATTTAGATTAAAAAATAGAGCATGTTCATCTTCATTTTGAGCCTCGTTTTGCTTGTCATTTTGACTTGCTCGAAATTTTTTTATTTTTTATTTTATTTTATTTTATTGCTTTAAAAAAAAATTGAGAAACTGTCTTATATTCACAGCATTATGTGCTCTACTGCCCAGGTCGTTGCGTCGAGGGTAACGTGGCATTTTTAAGAATCAGAACAATACAAAATTAATGTTATATTCAACTTAATATAGTCATGATTGCGGTAGACTACGAACTCAACCACTTCTCAAACTCTCTGGTCAGATAAATAACTCCAGTTTTTCACACACTCATAAGACTCACAATATTAATTTTTCTAAAACCAAACAAAACTATGAAAATATATCTTCATTTCTGTATATCCTAAAAGGTTGGTTGAACTATAAAAAAAGTATATAAGCCAATTATAAATAAATAAACACATGATTTGACATTTATCTAAAATAATTTTATTGTATATACTAAAGTCACAATTCTGTTCTTCAATTATTCTGTTTCTTCAGTTGAATTCTGTTTACATCCTTATGAACTGTTCGCATTTGTTTACATGTCAATATATGGTTATGATTTGAAATAGTTCTCAAGTTACTCCACAGAATGCATTAACGGTCAAATTACTTTAAAGGCCAGTGGGAGAGAGCCCCGGGGTCGAATTTAAAATTTTATTTCATACAAACCTTGTCCTAACAAATACGAAGAAAACAAAAAAAGAATATCCAATTTCATGCGAAATAAAAAAGTTATTGAATCATATAGAAATGAGATTGTTTTTATTTATATAGATAAGGATAACATTGGAACAACATAGGGGGCCTCCTGTGTTTATCACTCATGGAATTGATTTTTATTTATATAGATGAGGTATTACCAAGCCTTTTAAAATATATTTAATTAAGTGTTTAAAAAAAGATTTGATAAAAGATTTGCTGAGTGCTGATATTTACAAATTAAAACGAATCATCACTGATTCAAGACTTTCATTAGTTTTTTCATAAAATACTGAATAGTCTAATGCGGAAATTACAATCAATCCAGCGGCCTGAATTAAATAAGAGCACACATACATCATGAAAAATAAAAATAACTAGACCCAGTTAGATAAAATTTTTAAAAGTTATAATGGGAAGATATGTATTTAACATATTTAAACTATTGGTTTTACTAGTTGATAGGACACTGGTTTGACCCTTAACCCTGTCAACAGACATTGGCCAGAATGTTACAAGAATTTAACTTCTTACTAACAATAATCACGAAAGGAATAAAAAAATTTGTGAAAGAGACAGTTTTTCTAGGACTTTTTTAAAAATATTCTACAAATTCATTTTTAAGTTTAACATGTATTTTGTTAAAAGTTTGAAAAATAAACTGAAACTGTATGTCATACTGTTTGTAAAAAATGTTGCTCCTGAAATGTATTTCCTTCATTATTGGACAATGGAAACTCTATTTGCATTCATTTACAATCGAAGCCAAACCATCTGGTGTAATGTAGTTAGTTCCCAACTGTGAATCACTTTACTGTTTGTGCATTTTTATTATCCTTTTCTGTATTCTTTATTCTTAATAAACAAACTCTTTGTAGTGAACAAATTATGTTGAAAATAAAGCATATGACTAATTTTAAATTATTTTAATTTATGAGATTTTAGCGAATCTCCCCGATAGGGAATAATCGACTGGGTACAAATAAAATACGTCGGAATAAGCTATTACCACAGGTCTCGTGGTAGGTTCTAAGCCTGGTACCGTGAGTACTATTCGTTTTGGGTTCCTCAAATGCCAACAAATTTGTTTTTAGCTCATTTTAACTTAATGTGTTGTAAAAATAAACTCATGTCCTCAAAATAAACGTGAATAATAACAAATAACCACCAGCAGTCATTGTTGAGCCATTTTTATGCGTGATTTTGACGGCTTTAACATTTTCTGGCCCCACTTGGATCAGCCCTTGCGAAATCAGCTTAGTTACTTCAAAGGTGGAGTTGTGACCCATCATTTTCAACTGAATTCAACTGAACTGTGCTGAATTGAATGACAACATCTCGCTTATTTCGCAACATATCTTAATAAACCATGATTTGAGGCTTGATATATTTGAGATATATCGTATTAAAGCCTAAAATCCCCAATTTTTACATTTACGTGTCAGCAAACCTGCGTACTCACCTGCATAAAAAAAGGAAGAATGGAGTACGCAGGTTTGCTGACACATAAATGTGAAAATTGGGAATTTTAGGCTTTAATATGATATAATATCTCAACTATATCAAGACACACAAGTCAATTTTTACTAAGATATATTGCGGAATAAGCGAGATATAGAACTTATTTTATTTCCCATAAGGATAACATAGGTACAATGTAAAGGGTGTTTACCGCTTTCATTATCTCAGTGACCAATGGACATAAAGCAATGATTCAGGGTACTACATTGTTTGTTTTTTGAGCTAAATGTTTGGTGCCCACCAAAATTAGATAATGTTTATACGTTAAAAACTAAAGAAACAAAATATTGCTCTTTTTTAGGGGGTAAGTCTCGAAAACCCCCCTTATTTGTAGCGCCCTATAACTCGGTAACCATTAATACAAAAAAAATGTACAGTACCATTTTTGTAGCTAATTAAATAAGCTTTATTTTGTACATTTGGGGCTAAGGAGGTGCGGGTGTCTTCTGGACAGCCAGGGAGCTGCGTAAATGTGTAGAACAAGGATACACCTTTACCCCCAGGGGTACCGGTAAGGGTGCCCAAGACCGTCCGGGAAGGGCAGTACAAAAGTTGATGTGCTGCCCTGTGTAACCAAAGGTTGCACCGTACACGCTCGTGGACCTGATACGCTGATCCCGGCGGCTCTAGGCTGAAACCCCGAATGATTCCCTGGTAGGGGGCAGCAGCACTACCGGTGAGCCAAAACCGGTTCAGGATGAGCCCTTGCGGAGGTAGGAGTGGCACCTGGACCCGGAGGCTCAAGCCGGATGCCTGGGCATCTTTCACGTGGGTGAGGCAATGCGGGCCCTAGACTAAGGTGTTATGCGATCCGTGCTGAGAGTTTCATGACACTGGGGGCCTAATATTCAGTGTCTTTAACGGAGCCTTCTGGGAACCTGGGGGAACCCAGTTGTATGTACCCCTTACATCTCTAATCGGGTCACTGGGGAGGTGGGCCTTTAGATCCCCGAAATTCGTGGGAACTAAAACCACTGATGTGCAATAGGAGTGTGACCAACAGGTCGAGAGTATTCCTCTTGCCAATCTAAGCATGGACGATCTGACCCCAATGGAGGAGGATGCCCTGCTGGAATCAGACGATGAACGCAAACTTGCCGAAGCTGGGAAAGAAACCAAAGAAACGGCTTTCCAGAGGTGAGATGTGCGGAGGAGGAGGATAGTAGAGGAAGCCTTAGCCAAGGGCAAAAAGGTCCTATCCAGAGGGGGAGGGAAAAAGGAGAGAAGGCTGGCGTGGGCTGCAAAGAACTCAAACCTTGCCCCCAACGAAGCTGGTACCTTAGGGAACCAGGAAGCTGGGAAAAAGCAGGGAGAGGGTAGCACCCCCAAGGCCGATTCTTCAAGTGTTTCTGGGAAAAAGGGTGGAAAGTGGGGGCGAGAGCACCTGACACCCGAAGAAGCTGGAAACGCCGAGAAGACGAGACTGAAAGATAGAGAGGGGTCGAGTGTTCCACAGAGGGCACCGGCACCTTCCTACTCAGAGAAGCTGTCCATGGGATTTGACGGAAAGTGAGGACCTGTGCCTCGAGGTAAAAAAAAGAAAAAAAGATGCTCTCAGTAAAATCTTGCCCTCAACACCTTTCAGCCCAGCCTTTTCTTTTATCTTCTTTCCCGCACCCTTCAAACAAACCTCTCCTGATGTATGGACTTACTAGGTCTTTCATCATCCTTCCAACTCCCCCATTTTTTTGTTTTTGTTTTTGATTTTTTTTCTTTCTTTTTTCTGCCTATCCCCATTGATACATTAGCTGGGAAGCCCCCAGAGATCTGAATCAACAACAATAACAACATCAATAATTTAATAAGCCTTATTTTGTACATTTTAAGTTTTTACCTCTGACCAATGGTTCTTGAGATTTTTACAAAAACCCAATAAACGTGCCCTGTTTGCGTCATTTGCCACTAGAGCTCGCCACATTTTTTCCAGGACTTTTGGTATTTTCATCCTTGGGTACTTCAAATAGGGGTGGGCGAGTAGTGGATTTTGAGTTCGAGTCGAGTCGGGTCGAGTATTAAGCCAACTACTTGAGTATCGAGTCGAGTCGAGTACTTGTTTGTGAAAAGTAATGTAAAGTTAATTTTTTCAGTAATTAGGTCTTTGAATTACAATGAATGAAATAAAACTAATTGTTTTATGTAAACCGATGAACTCCACAATTTTCTTCTCATTTTTACAAATCAAATGAAGCAGAAATGAAGGCTGTGTAATATTCAAAAGATAAACTATGAATACCAATTTGAAGTTGAAAAAATGCAAGGTCAGAGCTAAATATAGCTGTAAGTTTTCAATTTCTGAATTCTGAGAGATGGTATTTCTAGATAGCTGTTGAAATCCATTCTTCTATGAGTTAATGAAATACTGTTGAGGTTATTGTTACGAAAAATTCATGGACGGCTGCGAAAAACGATAGCGCGTATCTGTCGATCCGGGATGAACGGCAGATGTAGCTTTTCGAAACTCGCAATCTGCCGTGAAATACGATCGCGCGTATTTGCCGATCGCCGATGATCGGCAAATGTAGACTTGGGGCAAAAACTCTGCTTTTCCGCTAAGATATTTTTCTCAGTGTAACCTTGCTATAATCGCGGTCCGCCGCGAAAAACGACCGCGTGTATTTGCCGATCGTAAATAAACGAAGTGTATCTTAGCGAAACCAGCGATCGGCCGTAAAAACGGTCGCGCGTATTTACCGGCCACAAATGATCAGAAAATAATGCTTATTTGTGAAATTAGCGAGCGGCCGCGATAAATAGTCTGTCGATTGAGAATAAACGGCAGATATAGCTTTGCGTAACTTTCGAACGGTTGTAAAATTCGATCGCACACACGTAAATCTCACGTAATTTTGATCGCATGTAAACGGCAGGAGGGACTAACTACTCGACTTGTTTTTTTGGGTAGTAGGAGCTACCCAACTCGTGCTCGAGTAGTTGTAACATTTCGGGTAACTACCCGACCTTCGGGTACTCGCCCACCCCTTCTTCAAACTAAGGATGCTAAGTTTCAAAATTAAGGGAATTTTTTCCAGGTCAAACCCTGTTTTGACTGGACCATTAGGAAGATGATAAGTAAAGTTTTTCCATAGTAAATTATTTTTTATAGTTCCATGGACAAGATTTTTTATTTGTATTGAGCAGTGTGAGATTTCTTTACATGTTCCTCTATGTATGTAGCACTTCTTCTACACTCAATTTTATTTTTTTATTTACTTTTTTTTGTAAACATTGTCACGTTATCAGTTTTAAAGTAAGTCTCTAAAGTGCTGTCATATATCAGTGCAGTAATGGAAAGGACATCAAACATTTGATAGTGGAAATGAGAAAAGTTTCTGGTCTTCAATAATTCTCTGGAAAATCAGTTTTTCTTAGCACGGTATATTGTTACTCTTAATCTTTGTCTGGCTTTATTCAAATTAAAATATTTTTTAATTCAATTTACAGCTCAGTTATGTTTGTACTATGATACTAAACCCCATAGTATTATTTTTGTTTTTAGTCTCATTCGTAATTACTTCAGTGATTCACAATATTCTTTCTTCTATGGATGTTTTGATAATCCCAGAAAGAAATCAGTAAGCACAAAAAAACTTGACCCAAATTTTGAACTTTATTGCAAATCAAAGAATCAAAGTTTAAAAAGTGGACACCATCCACTTTCTAAGTATTTGGATGGGTCCTAAAAAGAGTGAAAGGTAAGACTGTTTTTTTAATTTGTTTTTATGTTTAGTAATCATTTTACGTCCACAGTCATATTCATTGGACCCATCATTAAATAATTTTGCAAATAAACGTGAATTTTTAGAATACAAATTAAAACACTCTACTTAATTTCTTCAATAGACGAATCAAGTTTTTGGCTCATTATTAATTAATAAGTTACTCTATCAGGATTTACTTAATTTTTATTTAATGCATAGGGGTCCTACTTATTTAGTATGTTTTTTCTCTTAGTCCTGAACTGATTTTAATAATTGAAGGCCTTTTCGCACGAATTGGTTTCTACGCGGCTCCTGCCGCGCGACGAGATGCCTTGTGGTTCGCTGCCGCTTAAGTTTAACATGTGAATCACACTAAGTTAATGTGTTGGCACGGTACTGCACCATGAAAGCACCAAGAAGTTCACATATAACATTGAACTGATGGCTCCTTGATGCGTGGCCGACTCTGCTTAGAAAGTGTTTTTTCTGGACTTAAAACTGATTATTTGTTGTTATTTTTTGGGCCTTGGTTTTTTTTAATTTTATCTGTAGCCTATAGCTAAATAAAGTTTCCTTCTTGGGTCATACGGAACAAGTACCCTGTCACTTGATAGAGTTGAATGCATTTTCACAACTCTTGGACCATTCAAAAATTTGTCCCTTTTGAAGCAGTTCATTCAATGGGTGGATTAGTGGCAAGATCAGGTATGAATTTATTGTAATAATTAACAAGACCAAGGAGCTGTTGAAGTTCTGAGACTGTTTTTGGTCTTGGTGAATTCAAAATCGCTTCAATCTTATCATCTGCTCTCTTGTGTAATCCGATAGCATCAATTATAGGCCTATGTCCTAGGTATTCAACAGAGGTTTCGAAAAACTTGCATTTTTTGTTAATGTTTAAATACATTTAATTACTTCTCAGGATCTCCAAAACTTGTTTTGTTCGCTCATGAGCTTCTGTTTTGCTAATGTTTTGCCAATAGAAATAAAAAACATCGAAAATTACAATTTATTTAGAGCCAAATTGAAAACTTATATGACTGATAAGCCTTTATATAATATAGAGGAATTTGTAAAGTAATTATCCTACTTTAACATTTTTATGTAAATCTTTATAAATGTATGTACTTGTAGGAACTTGTAGGAATACATCACAAGACTGGAATATAATAAGATGACTAACTTTCTTGTACATAATTATAAACAAAAATTGTATTTTAACTGACACCATTCTGTACACTTGACCGTACTTCATGAATAAAGATATTTTTGATTTGATTTGATTTGATTTGATTTGATTCTGTAAGAGTGCATACTCGAATTATGATGTCATCGAAAAAAAATGAGGTTTCCCAGCAATTGGTCCATGAAATACTGCCAGATATTAGGAGCTGTGTTGACTCCGAACATAAGTCTGTCCACCTTGTATTGGCCCTTGTGTGTAATTATAGTCTGAGGTAAAGCACCCTCCTCATGCATTTGCATATGCAAGTAAGCTTTATGCACGTCCAAAGTAGTGAAGTATTTTCCACCCCTCATTTTTGTAAATATATTTTTGGAAATAACTTTGGGAATGGGGTATTTGTCATTGATCAACTTTTTATTAAATGTAACTTTGTCAAAAATTTTGTCGTGTCGACAGTCGCTAACCGTCGGAGCGTTCTGCGCATGCGCAGGGTGAAAACACGTTTTCTTTGGCGATGCAAAAAATGCAATTTCTTAAAAACGCATGATGTGATTTTAATTTTCCTTTTACCAAACTTTTTCTTTTTTCATGCTCTTTATTTTGACCAAAGGATACCTTACTATTTGAAATTTTAGAGGTAGGGCCAGGGGGTAAGAAGAGGGTTGATGAGGTTGAAATTCTCATGTGAAACATACTTCCCACATTGGTAATATATATTTACCAACAAACTGAAAACGAACACTTATTTTATTTTTTAAATTATGATGCAACTTTAAAATAACACCATTTAACAAGTTAACTGCCACGCCGACCCGATTGGGTCGGCATAGGTAGGTTGGGCGGAGCAACCTGCCGACCGATCGGGTCGGCAACCGGAGTAGTGCAGCGTTTGACCAAATCGCCGATAGATGTCTCTGATAGGCACCTAGCGGCACTCCAGGGAACTAATACGACGTACAGTAGAACCCCCTCATATCCGGGCTCAGTTTTACCGGTCCTCGGCATATCCGGCCGCTTCTCAGAAGCCTACATCAAAACATATTTCCGACGCTTACTTACGCATATTTCATCTGATTATCTCTTGGATATCACTCTGTTTACGTTTTATTATCTCTATATTTATTTATGGCTCCAGTTTTCTACCGAAAAACAGAAAAATCTAGGCTAATGCGAACGAGAACTGGTACATTCAGCAAGACTCGTCCACATCACTCTCACCACACACGGCGAAGTGCTCACCGAAAGTTTTGGCAAGTAGGATCACTCTAATTCGGCGATAGTGCACTTGAGCCATTAATTTGTACTGCTATGAGTGCTACGTGTACAGTACTCAGTTGAGCTAGTAACTTTTAAACAGTTGTTTATATGTATCCAGTGCGGTTATTAATTGTTTTGTTTGGTCAAGTTTCATTGTAGGTCTATGGCAGGCATTCAGATGAAAGCAATGACGATAACAAATACTCCAGAACAGGGAAATGATTTCATTAATTCAAAATCATGGGTGAAACGAGATCAATTAGTCTTCCAAGTGATGTGTTGTGTGTTGTGTAATAGTGTGTGATGTGATGTGTTGTTGTGTTGTGGTTTTACTAACATGTCTTTTTGAAATCATCCAAAAAAGCGACTTAAAGCTCTACTTTGGACTTAATTCACTTGCTATATTATTACTTAGGTATAAATTATTGTTTTCATAACAGGTTGGATTATTCGGCCAAATCGTTACCCGGCCTTGGCTTGTTCCCGTGGAGGCCGGATATGAGGGGTCCTACTGTAGTACATCCCAAGCCTCTTAGATAGCGTTGCGGCAGTTTTCTAAACCTATTGGAAGTGTCTCAAGCATTCGCGTCAATTTTGCCGATCCGATCGGGTCGGCATGGTTTCCTATCAACATTTCTCATTATTAAAAATTATTTAATATCGTTGAATACACCTAATATATCATTGTTATTGAGTTTATCTTATCTGTTGTGTGCCCAAAAATCGTTTACAAAGCAATATACTGATATACAGCATTGTTTTCATAGTTTCTAATTTTGCTGTGCCGGCCCGATCGGGTCGGCACGTCAAAATAGCATAGAATATTCCTTAAAAACTTAATGCCGACCCGATCGGTCACTTTTTTTTACATGTATTTTTATTTATTTTGTTAAAAGTCATCATAACTAACCTCAAAAAGGACGACAAACATCACATACTAGAATTTCAACAAAAAATGTGCGTGGCACTACGGTAATCAGCACAAAAATATGCATGGCAGCTAATGTGTTAAGTATGTGAAATAGGCCTACTTAGAAGGTTAAAGGGGGGGGGGGTGACAGGGGGAGGCTGCCGTGGGGTGTTAATGTGAACCAGACATATTTTTCCATGTCATCTTGTTGTCCAGAAACACTCCTAGGTATTTAAAATAATCTACTTTTTCAATAGCTTGGCATTTACACCTTTCCTGTAGTATACAGTTTAATGCTTGAAACTTTGGTGTATGAAGCTAAGTGTAAGAACGATGCCTACTCTTTTCTCCATGACCTAGCTCAATCACCTATTCATGCTACGAAAGCGCACTCCTGAATGGTCTGTGAAACCGCAGTAAAACTTAGGATGCCTTGACTTGCCTCGCCTTTGCTGTGTGCCTCCACTTTGCGACAAGGCAAGTCGAGGCTTGTCTTATGTTGCCTTGCCTCGCCTTGACTGCTGCAGTGTGTGGCAAGCCTTACCATAACAAAATCTGCATCATTGCTCATAACCTCAAAGTTTTGTTTTCAAGTGCATCAACTAAATTATCAGATTTTTTGTTATATAGGGTGAATTTATTTGTGTAGTGTGGTAAAATTAGACCACACTCGACTTCATCTCGAATTTGAAACACTATCTTGAGCCTGCAAAACCTCATTTTCGACCCTTGTTGCAAAATATACTATTGCAACTAACTGTGTACTTAGCTTTTTCCTAAGTTGCACATGAGTGAGAAAAAGGGATCACAAGAATCATGTT
Organism: Flexamia atlantica; assembly: GCA_035578135.1. NCBI lineage: Eukaryota > Metazoa > Arthropoda > Insecta > Hemiptera > Cicadellidae > Flexamia > Flexamia atlantica. Next base: position 27,772,433 of record JAQJVK010000001.1, read on the forward strand.
TGCCTATTACTTATGTAGATTGTAACCACTGTAAACCACAAGTAAACACTGACTCAGACCCTTTGTAAGTATATTTGAAGTAATTTTTGAACAATTAGGGGCTTTGTCCCCTACAGGCCACTTCTCAAGACATGATTATTGGTTTAATATTCTCAAATTATAAGATTAGCCTTGCTGGAGAATGTATGTTTGGATTGGTGTTCATGATTGCTAATTTTAATAGCCAGTTGAAATTGGTTTCACTTTATTTACTAAATTCACTTTTATTTTTATTTTAGGGTGTGTATCTATTAAGGGTCTGCGGGCCAAATATATTTAAATAATTACCTTCCCATGAATTAACTCAACCATAGCTAAATCAAGAAATTAAATAAAAAATTAATAGACAAAAATTATAACCTATCGAGGCCTAATAATTTTTAGTTGGTTAAAATTAAATCATAATTCAATTTTAACCTACTACAAAAAATGAAGATAAAAAACTAATAGGTGAACAAATTCATCCAAAAACTATGAGAGTCATAACAATGATTATTATCATTAGAAAGCCACACTTTATCACAACCATAGCGCCTATAAACAATGAGAACAAAATTGTAGTTGTTAAGTGCAAGTTCAGAGCTAAATATAGGTGTTAAGTTTTCACATTCTGAATTCTGAGAGATGGCATTTCTAGATAACTGTCAAAATCCATTCTTCTATGAGTTAATGAAATATTGTTGAGATTATTGTTATGAAAAACTCGTGGACGGCTGCGAAAAACGATAGCGCATATCTATCGGTCGCGGATAAATGGCAGATGTAGCTTTTTTAAACTCGCGATTGTCCCGGAAATACGATCGCTGTATTTGCCGATCGCCGATAATCAGCAAATGTAGCCTTGCAAACGTTGAGGTCAGCCGCAAAAAACGATCGTGTGTATTTGCCGATCGTAAATAAACGAAATGCAACTTTGCGAAACTAGCGATCGGCCATAAAAAACAGTCATGCGTATCTGCCGACCACAAATTAACTAATAACGCTGCTTATTTGAGAAACTAGCGAGCGGCCGCGATTAAGAATCTATTGATAGCGGATAAACAGCAGTTGTAACTTAGCGTAACTCGCGATCAGCTGGAAAATTCGAACGCACACTGTAAATTCAATCGCCGGTAAACAGTGGGAGTAACTTGAGTAACGCGGCCCGACCCGTTCTTGGCCCGGAATATTGTTTGCCCCGACCCGATGTCTCAGACCGGCTCTTGACCCGACCCAACCCGAAAAATCCGGGGACCCGCAGTATCCATAGATAAAGAACTAGAAATATGTTAGAGCTCTTGAATTCATAAGGTATGAAAGAGTACAAAACTACATAAAATAATTTATTACATACACTTAACCTAGGTTTTTCAACAAGACTTTTGATCCTGTCGTTTCTTGCTTCTGGAGGAATTTTTTCATAGGTCCAGTGATTTTCTTTTTGAGAACATTGGAGATCTCTTCACATTTTAACTCAATCAATCTGAAACAACAGCAAACAAATATAAATGAACAATTATATGTGAACCATGTAAATATTTAAAATTAAGAATTTCCCCAAAACTTTTTTAGCGAATTTCCCCTGTAGGGAAGAAGTTATTACCATAGGTCACATGATAAGATCTAAGCCTGGGACCATCATACTTTTTGTTTTGGGGCCCCTAGATACCAAAAACACCATTTGTTCAATTATATATATATATATACACAAAATGCTTGATTTGCGGCGGAGCGCGGTGGAACGGAGTTCCGGGACCTCTTTCTGCCGCAAGAGAAGATCGCATGTAATCGAACGGATAATTTGGCATAAAGTACAACCGCTAAAAATCTACTGGAGAATTTGCAACGAGAGAGGATGGTGTGTAATCCGCCGGAGTGTTTGTCGTAAGAGGCAATCGTGTGTAATCAGCCGGAGAATTCGCCGCAAAAGACGGTCGCGTATGATCGGTCGGAGAATTCACCGATAAAGACGATCGCTTATGATCGCCCAGAGAATTTGCCGCAAAAGACGATTGCGCATAATCGGCCGGAGGATTCGCCATAAGAGATGATCATGTAAAAGAGGCCGGAGTATTTGTCGGAAGAGACCATCGCATGTACTCAACCGGATTAATCAAACCGAAAATAACGATTTCTTAAATTGTACGGAAATTTCACGCGGAGTTTCGGCCTGAAATTAGCGCTTTTTTGTGTAGTGTTGAGGTAAGCCAAATGTTGAAAACGCTAAAAAGACCCGAATACTCACACAAGGTGTCATGAAAAATCTAGTTTTTCTTTAGACATTTTAGTTTTTGGCAAATTAATGCTTTGTTAGTTTTTTAATTACTTATTAAAAATTTTTGTTGGATAAAATGTGACTTTTTAAATCGACCTTAATTATTCACTCAGACAAATAATACTTTGTTAAAAGGAAGAATGATAAAGGGGGGGGGGGGGTTATGTAGAAACTGGCGATTACAGTTCCAGTACCTCAATTTTTTCAAGCACTGTATATATATACACGGTATATATATAGGCTATTTATATATATATATATATATAAAATTATATGCGTGTCTATATATTTATAAATCTATTGACAGAGTATTTTCTTAAAACGCTACCCAAATTTTATTTTATCAGTGAAGGATTATACCCCCCAAGATCCCCGGATTTGACCCGATTACAGATTAGTTTCTTTGGGGATAAATAATAAGTAAGACCTACAAAAACAATTTACAGGGTATTCAGCAGCTCAAAACAAACATTTTGCAAAATGAGTTCAGGAATTTGATGGAGAGAGCACAACTTAATATAAAAGCCAATGGTGGGTTGCTTAAAGACATAATTAAGGCAAAATGTGATCAAACTTAAACAATAAGTTATATAAAATTTAAAGATGCACATATACAAATGAAACTTTGTAGCCCTAAGTTGTGAATTACATATTATAATACGTATATATATATGTATGTACAACATGTATGTATATATCCAGGTTCCACTATATATATATATATATATATATATATATATATATACAGTGGAACCTGGATAATTCGAACTTGTATAATTCGAAATCTTCTTTAATTCGAATATTTTTCTTGGTCCCTGGCATTTTGTATCCAAACAATGCTAAAAAATTGTGGATAGTTCGAATTTTATTTTTGATAATTCAAATTTTTTAAGTGCCAAATTAAGATACATCAATTTCATTCCACGACTGGAAATAGTCACAAATTCATTGGAAAACACGTCTTACTACGACTTTCAATAAAACATTATCGCCAGACCTGTGGCGTGTCAGGTTATGGTCAAATGACTCATCCCTTCCACCTCCCAGGCTTCCCACCCTGCCCCAACATCGCTTGTAACTCGACACCAATAATATAAACGAAAACAGTACACAACGCAGGCTGGGTTCGAAAAGAGTTGCGCTCGCCGTGGCAGCGCCACTAGTCTTTTCGCGCTTGATTCTGTGTAGAACGGCTCCCAGCAGACGACCCATGTGCCAGACCTGATGAGCAGTTTTCTGTGTCGACACAAAAAAGGCTACTCATCACTGCGACCCCCTTCCCTCCCCCCACCAGCCAAACTAACTTCCGAATTCCAGTGCAGCATTCCGTTGTTTTCGATCGTCCTTCAAACAGTGTTTTTTTTTTTATTTGTGCAGTGTCTTGTTTTTAAGTGTTTAAAAGTTTTTACGTAACATTAAATAAGTGTAGTGACCATGTCGACAAAATCTCGGACCTATAAAACACTCACTTTAGCGGAAAGTCAGTGAGCGTGCAATTGTCAATGTTACACGAAGTTAAGTTGGTAGCCTGTATCAAGTTCAGAAGTAGCAGAACATACTGTATTTTTTCTAGCAGAAACGTTTCTTTGCATTATCGTACGTCGTGTTGTACGTAGTTTATACTTTAGGGTACCTAGTTATTTCTGTTTTATGATTACTGTTTTGAACCATTATAATTAGCGTTTGTTGATTAATTTATTCTTTTAGAGTGTCAATTTGATAAAGAGGTTAATTCACAATGTGAAGTTTTAATGTTTAGGCCTCATTCTTTAGAACTTCTTTAATTCGAATTTATGGATAATTCGAAGTTTTTAGCTGGTCCCTTGATGTTCGAATTATCCAGGTTCCACTGTATATGTCTGTCAGCATAATAATGCTTGCAAAAATGGTCCAATAAAAATGAAATTAGTCTCAGGCCAAAGGACGACTATGTTCACCTCAAATAACTAAAACAGTACTGCGCAAAAGTAAAAATAAGTTGTGCTTATAGCCACAGCAGCCACAATTACTTTTGAGTTCCATAAAGGAAGGCTAAACTAAATTAAAAGATGGTTACGTACCTTACATGATCTTCGGTTCAAAATAAATCATTACTTTTGGCATTGTAAATTCCACTTTCAAAATCACTTTCAAAATCCACTTTCAAGGTTGGTACAAGAACATCAACCTTCTAGAAGATTATTTGTACGTGTGATTTTGAAGAGAGTATAAGGTATGCAGCCTTCTTTTGGTTAAATATTTCAACTCAAGGAGCAAATAATGATTAAGTAAAACTAGATTGTTAAAATACTATGAAAAAAAAAATACTTACATAACAAGCAGAAAGCATCCTCGGTTGTACTGCATCAAGAAATTCAAGTCTTTCTCTGTCAATCTTGATGTAAGAATTTTTGCAAACGTGTCTAAAAAAATGGATGTTTGTTATTGTGGCTCAATAAATATTATATAAATATTCCATATATTAAATCTGACATTGTTTGGGTTGTTTCTGGAGCCAGCTGCCATTGGTTGTTGGGCTATTAATTAACAATCCTGTCTAAGGAACATGCCAACCTTAGTCAGTAACAAGGCTACAAGATCGCGCCACTATCATCACGATCATCACACTCATCCTTCATTCATATTCAGGGTAACGTCCTCCATGAGTCTTATCAAATTGATAAGACTCATACGTATCGTAAGACGTACCTGTCTTATCAAATTGATTAAGTGATTAAGTGACAGATTAAATAGGTGTCTTAGACTAAGACATTTATTTTTGACTTAGTCTAAGATTTTGTCAGTCTTATTATCTGTTTTATTTAATTTTATCTTAACAATCCTTTTGTTGAATTACTATGAACTTATTTCGTGTTTTAACTTTCAGTAATCTCCAGCATCCTACACTACACTAATCACTTTTTACATGTTGGATGCTGACGATGACCTGAATGTACCACATCAAATGCAGTAAAGGAGGATTTTTTGAGAACCTTTGGGGACCCCACAGAATTTCGGAGGACCTGGTGACATTTCTTGGAGTGATGTTATTTATAAACAATATTAGATGGTATGGTCCCGAAATTTTTGGAAAAATTTAAACATTGATTTTTGAGTGGGATTTGTACTTACTTCAGGAAATTTTCTGGTCAGGATCGTTTTAGCGATCGTAACTAACAACGAATGAAGCTAACAACAAAAAATTTAGCCAAGAAAAACAATCGCACGTTTCTTTCCTATCGTGAATAAGCGGCAAATGGTGCTATGGCCTATGGCCTGCCAGAACTCTTTCAAAGGTAAGCTAGGTGTCTATCCTTCTATTCCTAAAATTAAAATCCTGGCCCAGAGCCTTTCCTAAAAAAACTATTCTAAATGTTTGCTATTTTGTTCATTGCATAAAAGTTACTCAATTTTTTCTTAAATTTTGGCCATTTTGTATCTAGTACAATGGTTATGTTTGATATTGTTTTTAACCTATTTCTATTATCATAGTAAAATAAAATAAATTTGTGAACAAGCATTTCCCGAAACTTTAGGGTAGACAAAGATCCCGTCCCGTCCCGAATTTAAGAGGAAAAAACCCGTCCTGAACAAAAATCCAATCCCGTCCATCCTAAAAAATATCATTGTAAATCAATTAAAAAATCAATAATCTAGAGCAATTTAGTGATAATATGATTCACCAATGAATATCTCTCAAGATTTCTCAAAAACAAGTGAAGTGGGAATGACACCACATTTTGTGTTTCACAGTCCCACATCAATTCCACATCCCAAAAGTCTCGTAAAAATATTTTTAAATAACAATTTTTTTAAGTAAATTGGAAAAATTGGAGAATCTGTAGGTTAAAAGAAGGACTTTTGGAGGACTTAGAGGATTTGTTTTTTCAAAAGGAGAACTTTAGAAGGATTTGGAGGACCAGTTGACACCCTACAAAACGATTGCTCAACAGAGATAAATCAAATATGTATGTTTCCAATCCTTGCTACAAATCAGGAATTATGGCACTCATTTAAAAGTACTTTAATACTTTTACTCGAAATGGCGACCTACTAAGGTAGTTATTTTAAGTCAAGTATGAATGAGATATGAGTGTAGGATGACTAAGGCCCTTTTCTCTATATCACCAACTTTCAAAGAAATATTGTTAGTTCATAAATAACATAGACATACCTTGTGTCGTGTCCACTTTCATCTGTTCTGGATGTTGCTGGATGAGTTTCTTAAACACTAGATGCAAGGCGCTGTCTTCAATGACGTGAATTTTCCTCTCGTTTACCTCCACTGAACTTTCTGGATCCAGCATGTAGTCCACAAGCTTCTCAAACGTGGCCTTCAGCACTTCACCTGAGGACCACACAAGTAGCAGATTAATATACAGTAGAACTTCATTAGTTCAACACATAGTGGACTTCAGGGATACTGAAGTATAAATAAGTTGAACAGGGATGCTGCATTTTCCTTTTTGTTCAATGCATGATGTAATTTTCACAGCTTAATTTTCAATGATTGCAGTGTATGGAAATTCAGCGCAACATAAAATTAAGGATTATTTCTTTCTTTCTCTAGGAGGGATTACGTAATGTTTTGAAAAATATAAAATCATAAAGCTGTTGATAGTGCACTTTATCATAGAGGTTTTTGAAGTGTAACAATTTTTACATCCCCCTTCCAAATATATAATGTTACTTTTCAACATTTAAATAATTCTGCGACTGACAAAAATGCAGTCCGCATCTAGTGACAAAAAAAAAATGTTCGGAAAAAAATGTGTTGCCTAATTGTTTGGTATTTACAGATACTGAACATTTAGGGGGAGTGACAACATCGAATATCATTGATGCACGTAATTGTTTTTAACATGTACCAAATGGAAAAACCCACGTCTCAGAAGAGTATTATTCATGTTGTAAACCACTACATTTTTCATACTGTGTTTATTTTCCTACAAAAAAAGGCACTGTATTCGACTCAATTCTATCTAATCCGGATTATGTTACATCAGACCTCGTGTAAGTTATGTCCAACCGAGTTTAATTAAATGTAACAAACAATTGTTTTCAATACCTTTAGAATAAATATAATGAAAGGGCTCTAAAAATTAAAAATGAATTAGTAATTTACATGATTTATTTTGCATTCCACATTCAAGAAATTTTATAAGATAACCAATTCAGAGTTTACCTTTGCCAGACTTCAAGACCGCCAGGGACACCATGGCTATGGAGCTGCCGCCCAGCCACGTGGCTGGGTCCTCGGCCACCTGCCGCAACAGCGGACCACTCACCGCCTCCAGCATCTCCCGCTCCCTCACCTTCGGGTCCTTCTTCCTGTACCAACACAAAGCAGAACGTGATGAACACCAGGGACACCATGGCCACCCAGCCACGTGGCTGGGTCCTCGGCCACCTGCCGCAGCAGCGGACCACTCACCGCCTCCAGCATCTCCCGCTCCCTCACCTTCGGGTCCTTCTTCCTGTACCAACACAAAGCAGAACGTGATGAACACCAGGGACACCATGGCCACCCAGCCACGTGGCTGGGTCCTCGGTCACCTGCCGCAGCAGCGGACCACTCACCGCCTCCAGCATCTCCCGCTCCCTCACCTTCGGATCCTTCTTCCTGTACCAACAACAACAATAGTAACAGAAGTAGATTGAGAAGATTGAGAAAGTAGGAGGAAGAAGGGAGGATCAATGGAAGAGAATAAAGAGGGAATGGGAAAGAAATTAAGAGAATGTAGAATAAGAAAGAATAGATAGCAATACAAAAAAAGTGAAAGAAAAGAGCCATCAGATAAACAAAAGGAAAAAAAAGATAAAAAGGGACGAAAAACAAAATTGAGGTGAATTGAAAGATAAATCCTCAGGTGGGCATAGTAAAAAATGAAAAAAATATCAACAATAAGCAAATGATGATTAAATGCTAAGTGGAGAGAGATTTAAATTATCATCTATCGTAATTCTAATTGTGACATATGAATAAACCATACAAATGTTTAAAACTGACAACAGCATTTGCTACACTGATTTGGATAACAATTCAGTTGATGATTCTCCAGATTCATTTTCGCTTGCAAACAATGAAACCTGTGGTTTCACTACAGAACTATTCCAAAGCATGACCATATGTTCAGTTGCAAACAGTGAACTGAGATTGGTAAAATGTCGATGGGTAGCGCCACTGTTCTGAAACTTCGACCTTTTACTGTGCTTAAGTGACGCCCATCTTAAAATTCTGTGACACACTGGAACATTTAATTTGATACAACAAAAGTAAAAATCCTGCCATCTGCTATCAATTTATGACTGTGACAAGACAACCCATAGTGTATTAATATGTAGATGTTTAATACAAAAATATATGTTTTAAAGAATGTAGGAAAAATGAATAAGCCTTCTACAAATTACAAAAATAAACGTAGGTAACCTACTCAAAAATAACCAATAACTAAAGTGCAGCACATCAAATCATACAAATCTTACAATTCTAAAAATTAATTTGAAAGATGTATTTTTTACCTGCCACTGATGGCGTCGCCTTTGGCCAGAATCTCTATTTGCTGCGGATGAAAGTAGGCTGGGTCTCTGTGTGCTACGAGATAAAGTATGACTTTCCTTCCCCATTCATTCTTTGCCAGTTCCACAGCCACATCAATCACTTCAGGAATCAAAGCCTGTAATAAGGTTGTTTCAATTATGTTAATTCAATTCATAAGGAACTTGAAAAGGTCAATTTGTTCACAACATTCCTCAAACCCATTGGTCTTGGAAATAATTTGATGGATACACAGATCCATGGCAAATATGAAATACAATATGAGAATATAAAAATAGTACAATAACACACTTTTTATAGTTGCATCTTGGGCCGAAATCACATGTAAAAATCACCATAAATGAAACTGAACCCTTGGCGAGGAACAAAACTATTATTTATTAGCATTCTATCATTATAATATTTGTATTACAATAATACATATTGTTTAATATGTAAGGCACAAGGTGTGTAATGAATCAAGAATATCTTCTTTGGTTAGGCGTTTTATCTTTTACCTTAAGATTACAATATTTTAAAGTTTTAATTATTATTTTAACAAGAAAGTACAAACAAAATTGAAGCAGAAGAAGAATTATAAATTGAAGTTTGACCCTCAATGAAATTCTGGATATACCTTGACCACCAAAATATCAAATTAATGTGACTTTAATTCACGTTAGATGTCAATCAATTAGGGGTGGGTGAGTAGTGAATTTTGAAGTTGAGTCGAGTTGAGGATTAAGCCAAATACTCGAGCATCAAGTTGAGTCGAGTCGAGTAGTTGATTGTGAAAAGTAATGAAAGTAAAATGTCCGCTTATAATGGTAAACAGACTCCTAACAATGCCACTGTCAGAAAATGACTACAAAAGTGAGGTAAACATTATTAAATACATAGCTATTTCCAACTGATACCGGAGTACAATAGTAGATAGAATAATAAATAAACAAAAGAAAAAACGCTCCCAAGAAACACCTTCCTTTAATACTTGAGGTGAAACTAAGTATGTACCCATAGAATATGGTAGCACTTAAATCATTGCCTCCAATGTGAACTCAAACCCCATGGCATTGTACTAGCTTACAGAACATCAAATAAATTACGTAGACTTGTAAAACAACCCGACCAATTCAGTAATAAACCTACGGCGACCGGCGTTTATAATTTAAAATGCTACGACTGTCCCAAATTTTACGTCGGTCAGACTGGGAAAGGATTTAATCTTAGGTTCAAGAAACACCTGCCTAACCCCAGACTAAATAAACTAGCAAAAGTCGTCGTTCGCCGAACACCTAGTTGTAAACAACCACAGTGTCCGTAGTTTAGAAGATAACATGGATGCCCTACATAAGTGCAAGTAAGTCCAATTATTTAACACCTTAGAGGAATTAGGTTTTGTTTGTTTTAAGGAGGAATACACAGCTAACTCACCTGAAGATCTGGTGTGAGGTAGTGAGCACAGAACACAGAAAGGAAGACAAAAACACATAATATTTCGTCCCTATTAGGGACTTCCTCAGATGAGGTGGAGAGAGGAACTGTCAGTTATAGCACAGTTTTGAATATTAACAGTTCAGGGTTGCCAACACTATTATCACTTGGAATTGACTTTTAGAGATTTTATATACATATATACACTATTGACACTATTTAGTTATTGCACCATTTTGAGTTAGCTGTGAGTGGGAATGTGGTGGATGGATATTGGGAATTTATCTAATGTTGAGGTTTAGCAGAGCTCTGGAATTTGTAACAAACTGGTAGGCTAATTCCCACCTCCTTAGCATAGAACTATTACATTGGCTTTTGGGGGGGGGGGCTTTGGTTTTGTAGCAGTCATCAAATTGAAGGCTATGAGTTAGAGCATGTTGTGCTAGTTTTAACATCATGGCGGTGTCCATTCATGCGTTTTCTTAAGGTCTCCGTTGTTAGGCCTATATATTGAGCAGGGCACTGTGTACATTCTAACTGATAAATGAGATTTTCTGAGGAGCAAGTGTGGTGGCCTTAAATCTTATATTCTTTTTTAAGTGCCTGAGAAGAATTCAACTGATGGATTTATTTTACAGGATGTACATCTGCTTTTGTTACACGGGTATGAGCCAGGGGGAGGTCTTTCTGAAGATGGAGATGAAGATTCTGGTAGTTTTGGATGTACTAGGATGTTTCTGGGATTGGGGAGTTGTCTGTAAACCAAGGAGGGGGGTTTCTGAAGAAGATTTTTTGTAACACTAGATGATTCAAGAATTTTGAAGCCTGTTTTGAGAAGATTGTTGAGTTGCTGTAGGCCCGGGTGGTAAGTGGTGATTAGATTTAAATGTTCTGTTTTACTGTTAACTAAATAGTGATAATAGTAATAATAGTGTTAATAAATAGTGATAGTAGTTTTATTGATAACTAAATAGTGTCAATAGTGTACATATGTATATAAAATCTCTAAAAGTTAGTTCCAAGTGATAATAGTGTTGGCAACCCTAAACTGTTGATATTCAAAACTGTGCTATAACTGACAGTTCCTCTCTCCACCTCATCTGAGGAAGTCCCTAATAGGGACGAAATATTATATGTTTTTGACTTCCTTTCTGTGTTCTGTGCTACCTCACACCAGATCTTCAGGTGAGTTAGCTGTGTATTCCTCCTTTCAAAACAAACAAAACCTAGCCTAGAGCTTTTCCTTCACCAACTAACCTTAGAGGAATTAGAAATTTATAGAGCCCTCAATAACAGCCCAAATGACATTGTGATGTTCCAAAATTATGGATAGCCTAGATTACTAAAGATTGATCATATTTGATAAGCATTTTATTTATTATGTAGGCCTATATATGATTTTTACTGTTTAGACTAGATAATTAACCTTATATCCATTTTAATTCAACTTTCTTAATCAGTTAGGCGAAGTGTTATGTTCTAGTTTAGGCCTATGACATGTACATGCCATTTCATTTGCATGAATGTAAAGAGTAGAGAATCATATCTGTAAATATTACCCTAGTTGAGTAGACTTAATTTAATATTTAATTTGTTGTTGTAGTTGATAATCAGTCGTACTTTCATTAAAATATGTAAATAATCTTAAATAACTAACCTAGGAAACAAAATGTCACTCACTTACCGTCTAGGTTAGGTAATCCGATTATCGGCTTCGTAAATAATAACACATTCTGTACTTACATGACTTATTTGTAAATACTTTGTTTCTATTGTAAAATAATTAATATCCATTTGTTTTGAATTGTGATAACAAATAACTAATGAATAATTGACAATAATTGTAAATGTAGATTGAAAGATGTTTATGTCAATAGGTTAGAGTAGTGGTAAGCCTGGGGTCCACGACCCGACTCTGCCGAATGGTCAGTGATCACGTGATCATCCTCCAGCTGATCGGGGCTATATAAAAGGCGCTCCAGCGGCTGGCTCCTTTACAGATCGACACATCTCATTGGCTGATGCTGCACTCTCCCTGAGAGGTCTGCAATCGCATCTCCACTAGGGAAATAGGACCATACGTCCAAAGGCAGAGTCCCCGTGCCCCAGATCAAAATCAGATCTGTTTTAAATTTGATTTGTAACTAATTGCCTGTATCTATCAAGAACAAAATAAAAGGTTAGTCTACCCTATTTCCCGTTTTCCTTATTTATTAATTAATAATTTCAGATTTCAAAAGGTTGGACGTAATTGGTGAGTAGGCCTAAACAAAATTTAGATAATACACTTACACACGAAGGTTGCTTAGCCCTGACAGTCCGTCGGCGTGGCTTCCTTAACACTACGCTTTCGGCACTTGCTGTTGCATCTTAATTGATGCTGCGGCCGAATTAAACACACACTTGGTGACACTTACATTATTTTACTTACCCACGAAGGTTGCTAAGCCCTGACTGTCCGTCGGCGCGGCTTCCTTAACACTACGCTTTCGGCACTTGCTGTTGCATCTTAATTGATGCTGCGGCCGAATTTAACACACAATTAGTGACACTCTCAATACAAGCACAAAACCAAGGCACTTGCTGTTGCATCTTAACTGATGCTGCGGCCTTGATCTACACTGAACACGTCCAGCAATTGCTGTTGCATCTTAATTGATGCTGCGGCTGGATAAACATTAACATACGAAGGCGTTGCTCAGTCTCTGGCTGAAGCTGCGACCTTAAACACACATTTTAGGGGATTATTATACAGGCCTAAGTGAATCAAGCAATGGCAAAGAACTCACCCTGAGATAAAAACAATAAGTTTGAATCATACAAATTATCCCCGTACACATTTGAAAACATCACATTTGGCGCCCAACGTGGGGCAAAATTCACAGAGTAGGCCTAATTAATGAACCACTATAACTTGCGTAAACATACACAATTAAAAATGAATAGGCTATCAAATGACCAAAATATGGAGGAAAATAATGATGTCCCAGAAATTAACCCTAGCCTAAATGATACAGATGACCAAAACTTAGCATCTGGTGATGGCGTAAACCGCAGCCAAACAATAAGTCCAACTAAGTCACAACCACGGGATATGCAAATAATGCTGATGACATTGCTTCAAAATTTTGAAGATTTCAGTCAAAACCTTCACAGGGAGGTCAACCGATTACGTAACGAAATGACTGACAAACTGGAAACGATTACAGGAAATTTTGAAACAATGAGGACAGAGATGAGAGAAATGCGTAGAGAAATTGCTGTGGATATAAAACAAATCGAAACCAAATTTAACCACCAGATAGAAGAGTTAAGGGAAGAGATCAATAACACGATCCAAGAAAAAATCAATGAGGGCATTCGTGAACAACTCCAAATGAGCAAAACAAACAACAAAACAGTAGACCTACCAGCAGTAGACGTACATGTTACCTGCCCAAGTAACCAAATGAAAGACTTACCCAAATTTAATGGGAGATCGAAAAATCCAAATGAATTCCTCGTAAAGTTAAAAAACTTCTTCAACAGGGAAAATGAAAGGCGGTCCCTCCGCAAAGAAGAAATGTTAAACATAGAGGAGATTTTAGATATTTGCTTAGAGGGTTCCTCAGCAAAATGGTGGGACATGATCAAAACATCGGTAAATGATTTCGAGGATTTTGAAAGGGTTTTCCTCGATAAATATTGGAGTGAAGAAATCCAAGATGGATTGAAAAGGAAATTGGACTTGGAAAAATTTATACCGCACAGGGGACTAACAAAGGCAGACTACTTCATTGAAAGAGTAGTGCTAATGCAAAATATGACTCCGAAACTAACGGAAAAGGAGATTGTTCGACGCCTGGCACGACATTTTGATCACACAATACAGCAGGCTTGTAAAGTGCAGAATATTACATCAATACAACAAATGGAGAAATTATTAAACACAGATGATACTGAAGAAGCAAATGAGACTCTCAGGTATAACCTGGAATCCCATTTCAGATCAGGGGACAGACAACAATTTGAGAGAAAAGATAATAATTATAATAGAAGGGAAAACAACAACAGAAGATACGAGGAATCTAGAAATAATGGGAACAGAAGGGAAAATGACAACAGGAGATACCAATCAAGGAATGGGAATGCGGGAAGAGAAAACTACAACAACAGAAGGGATAAATATGAACAACAAAATGAAAAGAGAAAGGATAATTACAACAGGAGAGATAACTACGGTCAGGAGTATGAAAGGAGAAGAAGATTTGATGGAAATAATGGAAATACAAACGATGAGGATCCATCACCGCAGCAAGAAAATGAGTTTGAGGATAGGAGACATGACCAGGACTCTTTAAACTAAGGAGCACTGGAAATAAAGTAGGCCTAATGGAAAATTTTGCACTACCCAATGAAACAGTCGATAAATTTCCAGTGCATGACGAAACAGAAAATAATATGCCTATAAACAATATTTTATGTGACAAACAATTTTTAATGGACGAGACTATTGAAGAGAATGAAAACAAAAATACTTATTACGTACCTGAAGTTGATATAAAGTTTGAAAGAGTCAGCACAAAATGTATCATAGACACTGGGAGTTCAGTAACTTGCATGCAGAAGGAATGGTTTTTTTAAAAATAAACATAATCTAGCAAAATATGAAGAGTTTCCATTAACCAACACCACAATCAATACTGCTATAAATCAGAAGTCTTAACAGATTAGGAGTATTATTTTAGTAAACGCAAGGATAAACAAAGTAAATATCCAGATGAAATGTTTGATTATACCGAACTTAATTAAAGAGATAGTTATTGGAACTGATACCATGCAAGAATTGAATATGATAATTGATTTCAGCGAAAATTATTTAAAAATAGGTGAAGAACGGATACATTTTCAAAATAATTTGAAACAGGGAATAAAATGTGATGTTTTATATTCCGAAGAAAACATCATAGTAGGCGAGGAAAATGAGGAAGACTTATTGAATGAAGAACAAGTTACTGAAGAAATAAGTAAAATAAACCGCTTGAATGATATACAAAGGG
The DNA here is from genome assembly GCA_035578135.1 of Flexamia atlantica. Lineage (NCBI taxonomy): Eukaryota > Metazoa > Arthropoda > Insecta > Hemiptera > Cicadellidae > Flexamia > Flexamia atlantica. Next base: position 27,787,716 of record JAQJVK010000001.1, read on the forward strand.
ATTTATTGTTTGATTTAGTATGGGAATTCAGAGATGTTTTCTCTAAAAAAGTTGGCAGATGTAATTTGTATGAACATCACAACACCCTGAATAAAAAATTAACCTATGGCTCCCACATACTGCTCAATAGAATAATCGATCTTTCTTCAGACATACAGGTGAGCAGCGGACAACAAGTGGCTGGAAGTAGGAGTAGAAACAGATAACACCAGTGATGATAACCAGTTCGGTATCACGCGGCCGGCCGGTTACATGTCCAAGAAATTAATTGTGCGCAATTCGTGTATTTTTAAAAAAACGTATTTTTAAAGTTTTAAATGTGTGACTGTTTGTGTTTTAATGTGTCAAAACGTGTGAACACCATGACAATCTTCACATCACTGATGAAGTAAATGGAGTCTGGCATTCTATATTGATTTGATAATGGCCTAATGGGGCCAAAACTATAGTCATTTATGTTTATAGTTAAAATCAATGATAGTATCTGGGGTAAGGTAAGTAAACCCAACTATTTTAGCTATTTTAACTTTCTCTTCAAGTGCAGTAGACTCAACACTTGTGTCAATAGTTCAACACTTGATCCTTCAACACAGTGTGACAGTCAAGAAACAATCTTAGACTACCAGTTATTTTGCCCAGTGATATTTATTGGGATCTCTTATTATGATAAAAGTAATTAAATTAGCTGTGCAATGGTTTACAATGGTGGTATTTAACATATTTAAAATATGTACATGTATAACCTTTATTTTTAATGCTCCTATGAATGTAAAATCTAATATACTCCTTATAGTTCGAAATTTTAATACTTTGACACCATTAAAGTCCTATAAGTGTCAAACTATTGAGAGTCTGCTGAACCTTCAAATCTTTGAATAAATCACTTTATTTGTTCACATTTAATTAAAATGTAATAGAATGTGTGAATAATTGACTATTCATTACCTTCTTCACCAGCACAGTGTCATCAACACAGTCGAACAGAGCCAGCAGCAAGACGTGACCCACTTCAGAGCAAGCAGTCTCCTTCACCTTCCCTTTCAGTGCCTTCACTACCACTTTCTTCACCTGCAAACCAAACACATTATAACAGAGCCAGCAGCAAGACGTGACCCACTTCAGAGCAAGCAGTCTCCTTCACCTTCCCTTTCAGTGCCTTCACTACCACTTTCTTCACCTGCAAACCAAACACATTATAACAGAGCCAGCAGCAAGACGTGACCCACTTCAGAGCAAGCAGTCTCCTTCACCTTCCCTTTCAGTGCCTTCACTTACAAACCAAACACATTATAACAGAGCCAGCAGCAAGACGTGACCCACTTCAGAGCAAGCAGTCTCCTTCACCTTCCCTTTCAGTGCCTTCACTACCACTTTCTTCACCTGCAAACCAAACACATTATAACAGAGCCAGCAGCAAGACGTGACCCACTTCAGAGCAAGCAGTCTCCTTCACCTTCCCTTTCAGTGCTTTCACTACCACTTTCTTCACCTGCAAACCAAACACATTATAACAGAGCCAGCAGCAAGGCGTGACCCACTTCAGAGCAAGCAGTCTCCTTCACCTTCCCCTTCAGTGCTTTCACAACCACTTTCTTCACCAGCAAACCGAACACTTTGCAAACCTCATGCTTAAATGTTATTTTCCAATCATATGCATTCAGTTTGCAGACAGCTGTTATGATTACTTTATTGATTACATTTTCACTGTTTATTTCATTGCCTGATGTTAAATTTCCTAAACTTTAAAACATTTTTTACTTAATTAGATTTTGTCTGACCAAATCTCCTGCAAACAATAAACCTTTACAAGCAAGTATACAAACGTTGCTCATAAGCATCGGTTATCAACTGCCCATACAATAGTTATGTTTTTTAATAACAGTAGAACCCAGATAAGAAGACTCTCAAAGGGATTCTGGAAAGTCTCATTATCAAGGAGACTTGAAAAGTGCACTGTTTATCAAGGTTTTTGTGTCATCGAGTGTCTTCTTAACGAGGTTCTACTGTGTAAGAAATAGCATTTAAATCGGCAGAGACGTTTCAGAAAAACCTGTTATGAATTAGACGTTTTATGAGAAGACAAGAGAACAAACCTTGTTGGTGCCAAGCCAGACCACTTTCAAAGCCACTCGGGATCCTTCCTTAGTGTTGAGGAACTCCAGCACATCACCTTGGATCAGCTCCACAATGTCGATGCGGTCCTGCTCCGAGCAGCTGTCCAGGTAGTCGAGCAGGACCGACTGCAGCAGTGTGTGCTTGAACAACTCTTTTCTGAAATCAAAAACAAATTTTTTTCTTTCGCATTTAAAATTAAAAGAAAGAAATTAATAGTCTACAGCTTAAAGGAAGCTCACTTACTTTTTCAATTATGATCTATATCAACATTCAACACAAAATAGTATTAATAAAAATGAAGTTGGTAAATGATATTTTGAAAATGATACTTTGGTCATACCACTTTGGTCATGATACTTTGTTCATGGTCATACTTTGGTAAGTGGTATAGCCATGTTATGTATCACTTTTATTTTCTGCTCTATGTTTGAAAAGCAACACCCTAGATGTGTTACAGTAAATGTAAACATTTATGAATAGCAAAATAATTTTTAAATATAAAACTTGATTACTGTGGGAGTCGAGGTGATTTTCACTGCCAAGATGATAAAATTTAATAGCTTTGGTACAGGAAATTTTCCCCCAAGTTTGTTAAAGCAACTCAGCAACTGTCATATGTCTACTTAAAAAATTAACTCGGATGACAGACTATTCTGTAGACCACTTTGCTTGATTTTATCTTTCTCCTAAAAGATGAAACTTTAAAAGTCCAAGGGATAGAGCCTTAAGGTCAAGAATAGACACAAGGCAGAAAATCTCCTATAAGAACTACTACCAAAATTTTCAAGGTGATTGGATAAATGGCCTTTGAGAGCCAAAGACCTTGGACAAGAATTTCTAAATAATGGATCATTGGCGCAACACAGGAGTATCTACCAGGTTAAAGGTAACAAAAAGGAAGACTTCTGTAGGCCTTTGCAGAATACTGAAAGATTCTGAAATTTCTTGGCGTGATGTTGACTATGAAACATATTATTGCAAACTCAAAATAATATTTAATATACATATAACTATTCAGAAAAATAATTCCTGATTTAACTACATTCAACCATGAATAGCTCTCAGGATTTTTCAATAAGCCAACAAAAAATAATGGTACTAAAATTTGTGTTTCCAAAATACATATTTTTAACCATTACAAAAAAACCGGTGATAAAATCAAAATTCTTATTGAAAAGTTGGAGAACCGTAGTCAAAAGGAAGACTTGAAGGACTGTAGAAGCTCTGCAAAACGATTAAGTGATGCAAGGATAGGGTGCCAGTTTGTACTAGCTAAAACAAACATGCACTGGGCAAAACAAAAGATTTTAAATGGACGACAGCTTACTGGGCAAAACAAAAGATTTTAAATGGACGACAGCTTACTTGGTCAACAGTTTGGTCAGGTTCGCCTTGGTGGCAGCCAAGATGGACGGCCTCATGTCGTCGGGAATCTTTTGTATGGAGGTGATGTCGGCGGCGACGAGTTGGTGCATCTCCCCATACATCTCCCTGTGTATCTGCCGCCGCTGTTCGGCCGAGGCATACAGCGAGTACATCAGCTCCACCACCGGACTGGCGTACTGCAAACAATCAAAAGTAACGTCAAACTACCGTTAAGTTTAACATTTACGAATTCAACACCATTAGGCTTTGAATCTTGAAAGTTTTCACTCCTATTATATATATTTTATACCACAGAACGACCCTGGATGACCTTTTGTTCCAAAACATTTTTTTCATTCCTCCAGTTTTTTCTTTTTCCTATAATTTTTATATTTTTTATTTTTTATTGTCCTTTTTAATTGCCCAAATTTATTGACAATATACTAAATTAATAGATTTAAAAGAAACAAGCCCCCCCCTTTACACAGTAGCATAACGGAGCAAAACAGCTGTATATTGCAATTCCTATTAAACGTACAAATGCTGTAAACTTCCATCCAAGCCAGTCAATATTTATTTTCGGTGGGCCCTCCCACCTACTTTATCACACATTTGCAAGCCTCATAGGGATTGCTCTTAGTCAGGAATCAAACACGCACACCATTGAAAAATGTCGACACTGTAGTCATTGGTACAGCAAATTCAGTTGTTGTAGTACTTAGCCAATTCAGCCATGGTGGCCAGGAGAACATAAAGACTACAGACGACCCTAACAGCAATTCATTGAACTACAGTGGAACCTCTGTTAACCGTCGCTCTTGAGATTGAGAGTGCGGCGGTTAAGAGAATAGACGGATAACAGAAATTTTATTATAAACTTCTACAGTAAGTGTAGATTTAAAAGTTTATAATAAAAAGATTTAGGAAGAAACTATACCTTGTATAAGTGGACAATACATTCTTCTAATTAAATTACAAACACACAACAAGCATATAACAGAACTGCTATACTGTAAGATGTACATGTTCAATGTTTTTAAGAGGTCTATTACGACATATTATAAGTACAGTAGCAGTGAAGGATAACAAAGAGTGGTGGTTAAAAGAGTGACTGTTGATCGAGGTTCTACTGTATTTGACTTTCTTCTCTAATCACAACCAGAGTGGGTTAACAGCGTAGCTGCTGCGTAAACGAGGGTTTCAAGAGGATAAATGTTAGCGCTGAAAAATATTTTGAATTTTTTAAACAGATGTGTACACCTAAACTGTGAACAAAATTTATTCTGCACATTTAAAGAATCGTCAGTCAAAAAAGAGTAAATTTTTAGAACATTTAGGCTAATAAAATGTTGACTAGATCAGAGTTTTAGAATTGCAAAAGATTATTTATTTAATATTTATTTTCATTTGTTTTTATGAATACGCTTTTGGGTTAGTAGTATTTATTTGTTTTTTCGAATGGTACTTAACATCCTTTTATGAGAAGTTATTTTTAAAATTTTAAAATTATAGATTTCTAGATTTTTAGAAAGAAAAGAAAACAAATTTAAAACCTGCAATACATATTGAAAAAAATCTTTATTACAATTCAAAATGTAAAAGAGGTTACCGGCACATAAAACCATAAAAGTGGTATCCTTAAAAAATCATTCCATTCTAAATTTGGCCCGAACTAAAACCACATCTTATACTACTAATACCCACCAAATGACTGAAAAGTTTGAAGAAGTGTCCTTTACAAGACTGGATGATGGAGTTGCGGTCCGTCTTGCTGCCGTACTTGAGAGCTCGCTTGACCACGAAGCTGGCGTACTGGGACTGCAGGTAGGTGGTGGTGTTGGAGCTGAGGGCTTCACATATGGAGGACCTGATGGCGGGAGAGCCAAGCTTCAGCATCCACTGGACCACCCGAGCCATGTCGTGGCTGTACACCACCTGCGACAACAACATCACTGACAAACACAACTGATGACAAATACTAAGCACTCGGTTTAAGTTAGATTGGTTTGCAAATTTTACAACATAAATACCTGTAGCATTTTATTTTTTACCAATTATATGATGTTGATTAGTGGAATCGTTTTTTTACTTTCTAAAATAAAGTAAGCACTCATTTAATTGGTTCTTTTAGGTTCAGCAGTGATTTTTGGTTTCGGTGAGCAGTGATTCAAAATACTAACCAGACGATTAACAACACTTACCCTATAGGTAGGCGTATTTCAGGTAATTCACTAATGAAAGAATTTATGCAATATTATACTCACAATACGATAAAACCAACAAATTGCCCCGACAGGCAAGGAAAATATTGAAGAAATATTAAGCAATGAAACAAAATTGTACTAAGTACTGCATAATAACAAAAACAGGAGATTGTGGTGATTTTAGTTGATTCCATCGGTCTTAGAGTGCAAATTAAAAAGAGTGTTTGCTAAACTTACGTTTGGGATCTGTCCTTTAAGTAACATAAAGAGCTCATTCACTAATGCTTCTTTTTTCTCCTTTTGAAGGCTTTTCTTCCTCAGCCTTTCCCAAATTTGTTTGGCTTTCACCGAAAGCTGATACTGTTCTTCCCCAGTCCTATGAACCTTTCTTGTTTCTTTGAGCTTCTTCTTCTCTGACTTAACTTTATTCCATTCTGGTTTTCCATCCTTACCTGGAAAATTATTATTATTAACCAGCACAACATCTTGCACAGATAAGATTGCACTAATGTAAAAAAATTGGGTAAGTTAAAAAAATACCACCATTGCAGCAGACCTGCATACTCAGCGAATTTCAAATGCAACAGAACAGATAGTTCAAGCCAACATAGCAAGATTTGGCATGTTTTTGTAAGCTCAATAAGAATAACATGGGGAATGAGTATGCAGGTTTGCTGTCACGAAAATGGAAATATTGGTGATTTTAGACTATTAAACATTAGATCTCATCTAGATGAAGCCACAAACCAAGTTTTATCCAAATATGTTGAGAAATAAGCTAGATATAAAATTTTACTCATTTCCCATAAGGTTAACATTGGGACAACGTACTGTGTTTACCACTTTCAATATCTCGGTAACCAATGGACATAGAGCAGTGACTCAAATTTCTAAATACAGTAGAACCTCGTTTATCCAGATTAACTGGGACCGGACATGATCCGGATAAACGAAAATCCGGATAAAACGGACATAATAGGAATATCAATAAAAACAATACATAATGGAAAAACTTACCATTTATTTATCATACCAACTTCTAAAAACATATTCACTTTAAAAACTGTACATCAAACAACAGTAATGTACACACACAGGAGTAATGTACAATAAAGTATATTCAGTTTTTATTAAGGCTTGTAAAAAAATCGTCTATCTTCTTTACTCATACTAAGCAACAATAACACCTGTCAACGCGAACGGTGAGGGATGCGTCGACGTGGAGGAGGGGGGGGCTCTTTTTAGCAAACGGGCGGGGAAGGAGATGCCTCAAGGTCATTGCCTCCCGTGAAGGTGGTGTTCGGTATCGAACATCGATGTTCGGAGGTCAATTTTCGATGTTTTCACCATCGATGTTAGAAAGTCGATGTTTTTCTACCATCGATGTTTTTGTATCAATGTGTTTTTAAGTGGAATTTTAAGATAGATTTTGTCTTTTCCGACCTCTGAATATGGAAATTAAATAGGACTAACATTAAATTTCCATTTTTATTTTAGATACGGTATAATAATAAGCCTAATAATAACAATATTAATTTGCGAGGTTAATTTTTCCATTTTTTGAAAATGAATAACAGTATATAGAGATTAGAAACTTCGATATGATTTAGTTGAAAACATCAACGTTTTTCGCTTAAAAACATCGATGTTTTAGAATCAATGTATTTGCAACATCGATGGTTTTAGTTCGATGTTAAAATCGATGGTAACATCGTTGGTGAACTTTCGATGTCCGAACATTACGTGCGGGTGCAGTCGCTCGGCCCACAATGAGTCATCACACATCAGCTGTGGCGGGCGGCTATAGCTTCACATACAGTACTCGCGTCCCAATTAGTCAACATTCAAACACGGCACAAAACAAACTCAGTTATTACATAAATCAACTATCGTGATTTACAGAACACTTGTATTTAAATTTCATTGTAAAACAATGTGAATGCTGTGTCTAAAATGTTTATTTTTGTGTTGAAAAATTGAATTTATTACGGTAATATTGGTCAAGATTTTTGATCCGGATAAACTGGAGAGCCGGATAACCGAGGTCCGGATAAACGAGGTTCTACTGTAGGTTTTTTTGAGCTGAATTCAATGGTCCCAACAAAAATTGCATACATTGTATTTTTCTAAGTAAAAAAACTCAAAAACCCATTTTTGGGGGTTTATCCCCCTTACTCCCCTTCCGGTGGTTCGATCAGGCTGGTTCACGAACTTCCCAGTGATTGCCACTTTACACGTCTGTACCAAATTTCATTAAAATCAGACCATATTTACAGCCGCTATCGTGTTAACAGACATATATATAGATATATATGTATATATATTCGAACAAGCGGTTTTTTTTGCTTCTGGGGACCCCAAGACGAAAAAATACCATGGTCTGGGCTTTAGGTCTTACCATGAGTACTACAGGAACAGCTTCTTCCCTATAGGGGAAATTCGCTAAAAGTTAGATACTTTTTTGTGTACCCTTTAGGCCTGATTTCACCAACCTTTTAATCATCGTTAAGGCTCGGTTAGTTTAATTTTATCAGCTGTTTAATACTATTTTCCTAACTTTAACGAACGGTTTATTAACCGACCCTTAACTGATATTTGGTGAAATCAGGCCTTAAAGGTCAAATCCTAAAAAGAGTCAAAAAGCTGATGGTTGACCCTTGATAATCAAACACCAATGGGACCATGAGAACTTACTAAATGGTCATTGTTTGAGATCTCCCCCCACGTTCTAAAAATTTCTATATCCTACAGTCCTAAATATGTCGCAATGCCAAAAATAATATCAAACATAACCTGGAGGGCTGAAAAAATTATAATGATTTTTATTACGTTCCCTTAAATTGATTAGGGGTTCAAATAACAAAACTTCGGATTTTTTACAAAACAAGAAATGTTTATTGAATAAATAACTCATAATGTTTTTGTTTCATAACAAGCAAGCACAGTTCATAGAGGCCATACACATATTACGTAACGCACTTTTTCGTCATTTCAAACACCCCCCCTCACCGTAACGCTTGAGCAAACCCCACCCCCACTCCCCATGTGTTACGTAACTTAATCGTAGTAGGAATAAATACAGCTTAAGCATAATTTTACAAGTGGAATAGGGATTTAAATAAATAAATAAACTTGTAATGACTTTGTTTTTTAATAACATTTTTTATAATCAAAATAAAATTGGTACAAACAAACAAACAAGATTGTTACTAATAATATAAACAACAAAAAAAAACATCTTAGTTAAAACGTAACTGATTTAATTTATAACTTACTAGCAGATATACCTGCAGCTTCGCCCGCTGAAAGGACAGCTCATTTTAATTAAATTATATTATGCCTTGTGCAATTTTTAGGAATAATTAACAAATGGACTGATTTATTTGGGTCATGTACGTGCAATTAACCTCTTGAATCCCACGGGGGCATATTTGCATCCGCACGGTAGCCCCGCCGGTAGCCCACGGGCGCGTATGAGCGGCCGCGTGCAGTTTGAATTTGCCGAGCTAACTACGACAGCAGGAAGAAGAATAATATGCCTTGTCTGGTACCATTCTAATCGGGAAGAAACGCCGATTCTCATGGTATATTTTGTTTTGCTCTAGATTTCCGAGCATCACTGCAACGGTGTTTAGAAAACAGATGATGTTTTGTTTATGCTACTTGCGTGTTGCAATGGCGTAGTTTGCCTGTAAACAATGGATTACCGTACCGGAATGTCGCGTCCTCTTAGAAATTAATGAATATTTAGACAATGATAGGTTAAGTGATATATCTGTGGTTAATTATAACTACAATTATGATGAAGATAATTAATATTCAGTGTGGTGACGGACATTTTTGGCTCGCCCAAAAGTGGATGATGTTTAAATAACCTCGAGACCAGATTTGCCGATAAGTAATGGTATAGTTTTTACATTTTTTTGTAATTTTAATATTCTGTAGATTATTCTGATCACAAAAAAAGTATATATATGTATGTTAACTGAGTTTTTCAATATATTACAATTTTTTTAAATAATCATGCAAAATGGCAAAAATACCCGGGTTGAGCACAGTAGCATTACCTCAATTACTAGGTTGAACCCTTAAGATGCAGCTGATAATTCCAGTCTAGATGAAAATGAGAAAGTGTAACGCTTCCTCTCAACGTAATCCCCTCATGATTAGCAAATGGTATAAAATAACTTCCTCCATTTTCCCAATACAGAGAATGAGGATAACCCGGAATATAAAACAAAGAAGATACTAAGAATGGATTTTCGACTTGACATCAATCTGAATTAAGCACGTTTTTGAAAATAAACTGAAAACTGTAAGAAAAAGTAGGAGGTAGGGCCTAAATATCTTGGCCAAAAACCTATTTCCCCAAAAAGTTTCTCGTTAAATTTTTAAATTTTATTCTTTCAGTAGATTAGTTCTCATACCTTTTCTGTTCCCTGAAAATATTCTACAGGACTCCCATCCATAGTTATGAAAAACTAAAATTGCCGCCATTTAGAATTTTTTCAAATAATCTATTTCAGCCGTCTGAGAAAGAATATTTTTAAACCCTTTCTTTTTTACGTATCTAAAGCCTATAAAGAATAATTGTGCCAAGTTTCAAGGCCCAAAGTCTTTAGTGAGGCAGCTTGACACAAATAAGTGCTATAATTCTGCACTTCCGGATACCAGCATGAAACTTGGCACGTTTGCTACTCATGATATACCAAACAGAAAAATGCCGGGAGACAAATTGTACGACCACCTGGGAATGAGAAATTCAAGATGGCGGCCAAATTGATTAGTTTGTGTGTAAGTTATGCTGTATAGCTCATGAAAATGGTCCGATTTTGACGAAACTTGGTGTGTAGGTACTAAAACCCAATATCTCAAGGTCTTTAATTTATTTCTTGGAATTTTTTATTTTTAAGGGTAATTAACCCCTAAAAACCCTTTAAAAAACCCCAAAAAATGGTAAAAATGCAAATTTCTCATAAAAGGCTCTTACGATTTTGATTAAATTTTCATGGTTTATAGTGCTTAAGATGTAAAATAAAATGATGCTACCTGCATGTCTGTGAAAATTCCAGTTCAGAAGTTATAGAGCATTAAATGTAAAAAACGATCAATTTTTTCATTTTTTTCAAATTTTCTAAAATCTCAAACTTTTAATGCAATTTTACTTTCAACCAATAAAAGCAGCTTAAAAAACTAAATAATTTAGAATTTTGAATTATTAGTCTACCTTGATCGATTGCAGAGAAAATTGTTTTTTTCGTTTGGGGGCAAACACAGTACGTTGTCTAATGCCATTCTTTTGAATAGTACAAAAAATGAAACCTCCCTTATTTATCAACTGATTTTGATAAAATATTCTATGTATGTACTAAATCACATCACATTTATGTATTAATACAACTGATTTTTTCAATTCGACTATGGAAGGAGTATGTGTCATATTTACAATACCTTTATTCATAAGGCATTTTTAAAATAATAAATTAGAATAAAAAACACAATTAATTATTTAAATTATTGCTCTATTGCAGCTATCCAATGCTTTCCTTATGGAGAATAAACAAAATATTATTATAAATTATTTATCCGTGCACCAATTTTGATAGAACATGTTGTGAACATGCTTACTGCTGTTATATTTCATAATTTGAGAATCAAAATCATTACATCCCCCCCCAATATGATTTTTTTACTCTTGTCATGAATTTTTATTAATGGATAGTAGCTAATAGGCTTGCTACAACACACAAACTGTAACGATTTAAATAGTACATTAGAGGTATGCAAGAACACAAAAGTTTGTTAAAATATATATTTATATATTATTATTAAATTTTACATACATGATATTGACCTAGACTTATGATAAAGAAAGTACTTAGAAAAATTACATGTTCCACTTATTAGAACAAATAAGACCTAAATAGAATTGAATAGAATATACAAAAGCTGTCCCGTGTTCTTCACTTCTGCACATCATTGCACACACTGGCCATCACAGGTGCATAGGTTTGTGCAGGCCAAGTTGTGAAGTGAGCATTTACAGTTTTTAATGCACATGGTCTTGCATTGGCAACTAAACAACTCACGGCATTCTGTAGAAGCTTCATTTAAGTCACTCCAGTATGGTTCAACTGATGAATCAGAAGTACGCTTCCACCCCCAATCGGTTATATCTGGTATAGACATTTGCTTCTGAAGACATTGTTTCCAAATATTTGCTTGCAACACTGATCGTTTCACGTGTTGACGTAGGGCCTCCAGTGTTGGTGGTATGTTTTCCACGGCACGATTTTTCTGACTGAAGAGAATTCGCCTGCACTCATTAATGGAAGATGTAGTGCTTGTAATATCGTACAAAAATACTGTGAACGGTTTGATTTGTTCTAAGTCAGAAATTGAGACATGAAAATTGGTTGACAACCGCAAGAAAACTTCTGACATATGCTTCATCTTCATCCAGATATTCCATGCCTTCATTTTTCCAACTCCGTAAAATGATGAAACGGTGTCACATCCAGTGAAAGCATGAAAAAACGGCAGTGCATTGCATACATCAGGTGGCATGTTTCTAATGAGATCACTAAGAGGAAATCACTTTCTATTTTTTCCTACCCCAAAATCAAACCAAATTTCTTCTAATCCTATTCTTTTCAATTCTGCTAACACCCCTATGGCTATAACTATGACATCAGAATCTACTGCCTCAATACAGATGTTCTTATGACCTGCTAATATGGAGTCTTTCAGATGTAAGAAAATTCTTGTGTCTGCTTCTTCATGTGTGCAAGGTACTAGTTGTTCTGAGTTGAAATTGTCCGCTGACGAGGTTACTATTTCCTCCAGAGTGAAAACCGCTATTTTCCCTGTTTGTTTGAAAAAGCTGGTGTGTGAAGCTAGGAGGTTAAATAGCTGTTTCTTAATATCACTCACTTGTAAGAATTTGCTGAAAGATTTAGGAAGGGGTGTGCTCCCTTTTACAATAATTGGTGCGCTGCAACCTCTTTTTGACCTTGTATCAGCTTTGATGCTGTCAGGTAAGTAACGATCAAATATCACATCAACTCGATCATATTTAGCCATTCTGCGTGATATAGCTGGTATGAAAACTGTTTCAGAGTATTCATCAAAATTCTTAGCTATAGCAGTTGGTAGGGAATGGACCAAAGCTGCACCATCTACTATGAGAGCTGAACAATCGGTTATACTTCCTCTACCTTGTTCAAACTCGTTGCTGCTTCCTAAACACCTTATTATCTCAGACTTCTTGTTTGGTTTTCGAAGTTTTCCGAATTCACTAATGGAAGGAGGATACTGGTGATTTTCATGAGAAAAAAATGTCAATATGTCAGAGTCCCTTATTTGACTAGCAATGTACAGCTTGCAAAAAATATTTGCATCTTTCCTAAGCTCTTTGACGCGCATTTGCAGTTAACTATTCACCGGTTCAGTTTTTCCTTTGAACAAAATCAAGTTATTTCTCTTGATGACAGCTCGAACAGACATCTTTCCAGTATGAATTCTTTCATTTACATAGGTTTCATATGCCACCTTTCCAATCTGACGGGCTTCCTTAACAGATTTTTCAGCTTTTTCAGATGTTGTTGTCTTTGTTATTGCTGTTGACAGAGCGTCCTCTTGAAAAGGATTTCCATATCGTTGGAAAGAATTAACAACTTCTATAACATGTTTAAGAAAGTTTCTGTTGAATGATTTTGTGTCTTCTGTATGTTTCAGGTGTTCATCTTCAGTACTGACTTCTTCTTCTGTTAATAATTCATCACCTATATTTTTGCCACAGAAATTCTCAAAATCTGATATCATTTCTGCTACAACTGGTCCAGCAACCATCCATTTAAATAGAGCAGACGGGTTGTCTAACAAACCAATAGCTCCTCCAGTGCCTTTTACTGTTTTGTTATTTTGTTCATGTAGTTGGTCATCAGCCATACAGGAAAACGTATGGTTACTTTTCCTACTTACGAATTTTCCTTTCATAAATTCTTCATAGATTTTAGGATGACGAGTTTCAAGTTCCTGCAACGTCTGGACAAAAATCGGCAACCAGCGAGCATAATGTGTGTGATCCAGTGCAAACATCCATGGACATCCATTCAAAAGGGTGGTTTTGAAATTCGTGAAATTTCCTTCTCGCAAGCTTTGAACATAGGACAATAAAAGAGTTTCAAGTTCCATGGTGATTGACCAGTAAAGAAATTGAGCTGACTCATCTTCACGTTTAGAACACCACTCAGTAAATTCTAGATCTGACTCAGATTCATGATAAGCGTTACACTTTAGTACATGAAGAGCGGCTAAAGTGACTTGATGAGCGTAACGTATGCGTTTTACGTGAGAACATGAAAGGAATGATTCAGCTCTACCGGGAGAAGTCACTCCAGCATCCACAAGAATATCAGTCCAGCCAGATCCTAAAAGCCATGATCCAATCATACTCATTGTGGCCATCTCTATATGAAGGCCACCCATCGTAACAACAACTTGGTCCTCGCCAAAATTATTGGGAAAAGTCCACTGGAGTTGCTTGGTTAAAGCGTAAATTGGCTGATCCCCAGTGAGAACAATCACTTTGGAATTCAAATTGAGTTCTTCGAACACATCTTCTATTCTTAAAAGACAATGTGCGACCACAGAAGATGATTGGACTTTTTCATTCAAAAGTGGTAATAAAGTGTGATTGCATATCGAAATTGTTTTTGAGTTGCCCTGATTTGCTGAAAAAGCAGACCATGAAAGAGATTCTTCTGGATTAACTTGTTTTTGTTCTATGGTTAGAAGAACTTTCTCTAACCAGTTACTAATTGTTCCATCAGAAAAATTGGAACTGTTACTGTCTACATTTATAGATGACACTGGAATCTCAAACCCGTTTGTTGACACGCACACAGGAGCCACCGCAGTGTATGATATAGGCAGTTGTTTGATTACTTTTTTATGTGTTACACCACCAACAATCTTTAGCGAATTTATTTTGGGTAAGTTATCATCAGGATGCTGTATGACAGTAATGCTAGTTCCATGAAATGAGTTTGAGGCTGTTGTTGATGAGGGATTGTGGTCAACATTGTCAATAACCACAGTAGAAAATATATTTGGATGAAGTGAACTTGGTATAACTTTTTGTTTCACTTCGTACGATTCACATATGGCATTAGTTGTAGTTGATAGTACTTGTTGAACTCTGTCATAAGAGACGCAGATGCCAAGTTTATTGAAATGATTTATCAGGGTTTTGCTCCTACATGTTGAATATACTTTTAAGCCAATATAGAGAGGAAGTGGTGTTTCACGATCCACCAAATGCTTTATTGTTTTTGTTTCCTTCCTTGGTTTTGATTTAACAGCATTGAAGCGAATAAGTTGAGCTATGGATAACAGGGGTGATTTTCCTAAATTTGTATTTGGACCATCTTCTTTGAAAGATCCTTCAAGAATCATGTGTAAAAGCAGCAACAAATGTTTATTCACACATTCTGTTGGTATGAACGGTTCAGAGAACGATCCTTCAAATTGTGGGAAACCTTCAAAGAGACCGTTGCGCACTATCTTTGCTGCTCTTGCAAGACACATTCCATCGCTCATTGGATTTTTTTCTAGTGCATTTCTAATGGCATCTCCCAAATCATCCTGGAAGTAGAGGAATATTTCTCTGCCTGACCTAATGTACTGTAATCCTGGAATCAAGCTCAATAGACGTTCTCGGAGTCGTGTACAGTGAATCTGAGGATTTTCAATACCAAAGCTTCTCATGGTATCTTCCATTTGTTTAGTCAGAATTGTCATTTTAAAAACTGGGGAAGTATCTTGATTGTACATATATCCTTCTTCGATGAAGTCTACAAGTTGTGATAAAGCTGACCCATAAGCAAAACTGTGAAAGTCACTCCCGGGATTTTCCTCACTGTTTTGTCTCTCATAACCTCTAGATTTGTTTCTGAACTGTATATAGCACATTTTGTGGTATTTAGCTCCTTGTGCGACGAGGTCTGAAGAAGATAATTTAGCCATTATCTTTTCTTCTTGAAGCTCTTGAGCCATGAATAGAATGTTGTTTCCTAAATCAAGTGTTTGAACAGTCACCAATCGGTTTACTTCTCCACTGACGCCATTACAGAAAAGACACGTATCCGTAACTCCTACTTTCAATAATTTTGATCTTGTAAGGCACTCCGAGAACACGGGTGTCTCCTGTAATACTTTTCCTTTTTTCATAGTTTCCATTACACGATCAAGCTTTTGTTTATTATACTTACATCGGCAAGTTTTGTGATACAGTGCCCCATTTCTAATCATTGTCTCTGCCAACCCAGTTCCATCGTCAATTTGTGATAAATTGATTGCCTTGGGCAAAGCACCTAAACTAGAGAACGCCTCAAGCTCTTCAGATAAAGTTTGCAGCCCTACTTTTGTTCCTTTTTGGAGGCGTTCTTCAGTTGAATCCTGGCAGATTATACATTTATACCAGTTAATTTGTGGGAAGGATATACAAGAAAATGACACGTCTTCTACTAACTGAAATTTTCTTTTCTTTGACATTTTTATTACTCTTCATGTATATTCAAAAATTGTAAAAAAAAAATTAAAATAATTGTTAAATATTATTTTTTGAACGATGAGAAACTACCCTTGGGACGACTACACATGACGGCTGGAGTTATATCTCCATGCCTTCGCTATTACTACATAGTTTTTGACAAAGCAAGCTTTATTACTTCCATTATGTATTTTGTCAAACTCCTTAAAGTATTAAAATAAATGTACTGGGTTGAGTTTGTGAATTTTTAACAGCATAGAATTATCTAATCATCTGGAGTATGCCTACTTGAATTGGTACAACTATAGTTGACTATAGTTGGTACAACGCTGGTCTGATTAATACTATTAACACACATATTACTTACAAAGTTTTAAGTTTGACACAATTTAATTTGTGCACACAACATATTTTCAACATAAATTCAAGCTTTAATAAAGTTAAAACACAATTAAAACACAACTAAACACATTAAAAACATTAAAACACCACACCGCTAAAATAGCAATTTGAAAAGAACAATTATGTTCGAGTCAGCTGTGTTTTGAAAACATAAATTGTGTAAGCAGTTTGGCCAACTGTCAGACTTTAACTTTTTTACGTTTTCAGTTGTTCCACTATATAGAAGACATGTGCCTAAGTTTTTAAATAATTATATTTTTAAGTGATATGTTTGACTATTTAAGAAGATATTTACAAAATCATCTCTTTCAACAAGTTTTTTTACAACTTTATAAACAGCGAGATATTTTATTAATTACTACTGAAGGAATTGATTATATACAATGTGTGAAATGCATTGTATTGTGTGTAATCATCTCTAGTGATTTACTACAGTACATACATAGAATATTTTATCAAAATCAGTTGATAATTAAAGGAGGTTTCATTTAGACAACGTACTGTGTTTGCCCCCAAACGAAAAAAAAACAATTTTCTCTGCAATCGATCGAGGTAGACTAATAATTCAAAATTCTAAATTATTTAGTTTTTTAAGCTGCTTTTATTGGTTGAAAGTAAAATTGCATTAAAAGTTTGAGATTTTAGAAAATTTGAAAAAATGAAAAAATTGATCGTTTTTTACATTTAATGCTCTATAACTTCTGAACTGGAATTTTCACAGACATGCAGGTAGCATCATTTTATTTTACATCTTAAGCACTATAAACCATGAAAATTTAATCAAAATCGTAAGAGCCGTTTATGAGAAATTTGCATTTTTACCATTTTTTGGGGTTTTTCAAAGGGTTTTTAGGGGTTAACTACCCTTAAAAATAAAAAATTCCAAGAAATAAATTAAAGACCTTGAGATATTGGGTTTTAGTACCTACACACCAAGTTTCGTCAAAATCGGACCATTTTCATGAGCTATACAGCATAACTTACACACAAACTAATCAATTTGGCCGCCATCTTGAATTTCTCATTCCCAGGTGGTCGTACAATTTGTCTCCCGGCATTTTTCTGTTTGGTATATCATAAGTAGCAAACCTGCCAAGTTTCATGCTAGTATCCGGAAGTGCAGAATTTTTGTGCTATGCTGCCTCACTACTTGTGGCTTTTGAGAAATTAAGCTTTGAAAGCTAAAAGTGGCCGCCATATTGTATTTTATAATATACCATGTTTAGGCCTTTAGAGACAAAATATTGCAAAATCCTTTCTTAGTACGCATCTAGAGCCTGTAAGGAATATTTGTGCCGAGTTTTATGGCTCTAAGCCTTGTAGTTTTTGAGAAACTGTGATCAGTCAGTCAGTCAATGGGTTTTGGCTTTTATATATATAGATACAAATTCAAAACAACGTTATGGTACATAAACATTTGTCGAAGATAAAAAAATAAGGCACTGCGCAATACTGTATCATGTCGTGATTTTACTCTTAAAAACAATACCAAAAAACAAAGCTGAAATTTACTCAACAAGTTACGTATTTATTTTTAGTTTTATTAAAAGTAGTATGACAAACGTATCTTTTTATATAGCTAACTGTAACTTTGATTTAGATATCAATTTGATTATTTTTGTATTTTTAAAAAGGGACAAAATTTAAGAGTTACGTAATGTTGAGCCAAACCCCCCCCCTCCCCCATATAACGCAGCATAACGCTACGCCATACCCCCTCCCCCCCTTAAGTGCGTTACGTAATGTATGTGTATGGCCCCATACACATAAATTACGGCAACAGTCATCAAGTCTATCTGTATTACACAAGTTTAAACAGTTACAAGTCTGTGATTTTTTTTAGTTTTTCTTCCTAAAACGGTCTATCACGGCCTTTACTTGAATAGCAATTAACAAAAAATGCAATTATAGTTAAATCAATTAAGTCACCAAGCCTACCTGTACCTGTATTACACAAGTTTAAACAGGTTCAAGTCTGTGATTGCTTTTACTTTCTCTTCCTCAAACAGTCTATCACGGCCTTTACTTGAATAGCATTAAACAAAAAATGCTATTGCAGTTAAATCAATGTAATTTCAGGTGACATTGCTTATAATGAAAGTACAAACTCGCTGGGACTGGGCGAGACCAAGCAAGTTCGAGAATGTACACTGTGCAGCCTCACTACTTTACCTTACACTTGCACTCACCCTGTCCTGTTGAGAGTGTCTTTGCGTGTAATGTACAATCAGCACTTACTACTGAATGAACTAATGACTGTAAAACTGTGACCGAAAAGGTGCAGAACTCCTGATATAAAAAAAAGAAAAATAGCAAAAAACCTTAACATAGGTCTTATCAGCATCAACTTATAAAACAGCTGAAAAAATATATCGATCAAAGAAACTACCAGTCTAGGAGATTCAAAAACGTAAACAAAAATTCTTTCTTGTAATTTAATGACACTGAAATAATAAAAACATTTTGCTTTGGACTATTGATGAATATTAAAAATACAAGTGGCCTATAACCTTCTTAGACAAGTATTAACCATGGACATCCAATATACAGGGTTAGACAAAAGTGTGGAAACCCCCACCTAACTTTTTAATGTTAGGTAATATTAGGTGTGGGTATCAACAAAAGTTAGGTGTGGGTATCCACACTTTTGCCTAACCCTGTATTAACAATATTAAACAGGTACTACAAGTCTGTGATTGTTTTTAGTTACTCTTCCTAAAACAGTCTATCACAGCCTTATTAGTAATAAAAACCAAATTTTGTAAATTAGCAATGAAGCCTAGTTATTTTCTGCCTTCTAAATATCCTGTAGGCTGCAGATTTTTGTACACCGTTCCTAATATTTTGACTATATATAATGACACACTGAATGTGTAATTGTATGACACACTGTAAAAAACTTGTAATTTACTTGTCTATTTCTATGCTATTTTAGTGTATAATTCAGTACAATAAAGAATTTGAATTTGAATTAACCACATATTTTCTTTTATCGTGTTTGATGATCAATCAAAAAATGCATTTAAGTTTACGGGCAGCTGCCATCTTCTTTACAAGTCACCGGACAATTCTGAATAGCGCAGTAATCTCTCCTGTCGATATAAAGTAAATGAAAAGTTGTGACTGACAGAAATTTATATAAGGCTTTATTTGGATTCAGTGATGAAACTTTCTTGTTTCTAAGCAATGTACAGAACTCATTTTTTACATAGATAGTAAAATTAAAACTTACCTAACGGGAATTCATCCTTGGTATTTTTTCCTTTTTTATTTAAAAATAAAGCCTTCTTTTTGAATGCAGTCTTTTTTGAAAGGTTTTCTTTAATCTCTTTTCTTATTTTTGGTTTTCCTGATGCTCTTTTTTGTGTAGGAATCACATTTGTTTTTGAGGGAATCGCTTCACCACCTAACATAAATACAAAGTAATACATTTGCTAGTGATTATGTTATGAAGCCTTATAGAAACCAAACATAAATTAGCAAATTAAACTTCATTGAAGCCAAGCTTCAATAAAAGATGAAAATATATATATAAATAAATGAAAAAAATTATAAATAAGAATATTCTACGGACTAATTACTCAGGTTTCCTGTTAGAATGCCAACCAAATCTAGGATTTAAAAGTGTATGAGGTGAGGTCATAAAATGATGGGAACGTTTTATTTTTCTAAAACAAAGATTAGAGCCTCAATTTCAAACCCTACATTACCAAAAAACTTAATATCCCCATTTATTTTGTCATTCACCCCATTATTAAAAATTGTTCACCAATCAGTTGTATCATACAATTTATTTCAGTGGGACAATTTACCTGCCACCTATTTAGAAACAGTATCGGATTTACATTTTTTTAAACCATAAGCAAATTTTTCTAGCACGGCCATTATTCTCCCCCCTACCATTAATCTACCCCCTCACATTATTCTTCCTAACCATAATATTTTTTTTAATTACTATTTCTACAGCTTATGGATAACTTTAAGAATTATTTTATTGTAACAACTAGCAGTTGCCCGTGGCTTTGCTCACGGTAAAAATTATAACCTACTGCTTAAATGAAGATAGCGCCACATTTTGAGTTCATGATTAAACAAATAAAGTACAAAAACTAATGATGTCTTTAATTTAACTGACTAAACTAAATTTAACTTTCAAATATTGCATATCACCTAACAAATCAACAAAACAACCATAAAACCATTATGAAAGGAACTAAATCTATATAAATAAAATTAGAGTTTTGTCTGTACATTGCTTAGAATTATGAAATTTTCGGTTATTTTTGCGTTTTGAAGGTCAGAGAATCCGAATCAAGTCTTATCTCAATTTATGTCACGATGTGTGTTGGTAACGCTCAACATCACACTTTAGACCGCTTTTCACGCAAAAACTAGAGTACTGTTATGGCTGAAACTTTTTTCCTGTGTAGTATGCACATATGAGAAGGCTTTAGACGACATAAAACTAGCGTACGTCTTTTTTAAATTAAATAGCAAGCTTCTAAAAACAGAGTTTTATTTTATTTCAACCAAGTTTCCCCATAATAATTAAAGGGGATGATGTTTTGTTTACATTTTCAGAGTTCCAAGCAGATGGTAGTTACCTTCACTGATGGATTCGTCGTTACAGATGTTTAATGATTTCATTCAGTTTTATGTTTTGGTTTATAATATTTATTTTTTTATGTACTATATAAAAGTAGCATTTAATCCATCGTTAGTTTTCGTACATAATCCATTTGCTCATGGAATCTACTCATCAAGTATAAAATGTTTGATATTTTTAGGCAATTTATTAAATCACAAGTACTTTTGAAATCAAACTGCAAAATCCTAAAACACGATTTTATTTTAACTCGACCAAGTTTAAGTTGTGGCAGAATATAAAATAATTGATGAACTGTTTATATCTAAACAGATGTAAAAAGCAAAAAAAAGTAGTGTGTCAAATCAGCTGTCAGGAATAGAACATAAAATAAATCACTGACTAGAGATAATTTAAACACCTTTCTTCCCTGTAACAGCTGTTATTGAAAGAGCTAATTTAAACCATTTATTTTATGTACATCATTAGAAAAAGACTTTGCTTTTGTCTTTTAGCGAATTTCATTGACGGAATTAACGAATTTCCTTAAAGGAATAAACTATTACCATAGGTCTCATGGCAAGACCTAAGCCCGAGGCCATGATAACTTTTCACTTAGGGGCTCCCAGAAGCAAAAAACACCATTTGAACGATATTTAAAGCGGAAAACACAGCACATTGTCCCTATTTTATCCTCATGGAAAATAAGAAAAATTCTATATCTCGGTTACTACTCAACACACCTTAATAAAACTTGGTATATGTGGCTTTTATGGTTCAGATTCACATGATATTGTTTTAAAACCACAAAATGTCTGTATGTCTGTTGCAGCAGACCTGTGTACTCATTCCCTATATGTTATTCTTATGGGAGAAATAAAATAAGGTCATGCATAGTCTGGAGGTCTGCTGCAACGGGGGTATTTTTTCGTTCAAGATAGACCCTAAAAACCTTAAAACTTTTTTTGACATTAAATCAAGGGAAAATTCTACGTTTTACGTACATATACTTTCATGAAACAGAAAACTGTATACTTGGTCTGCTGCGACGGGGGTATTTATATCCTGCCTAAGTGCCACTCAATACCATACATGCGAGCATATCTGACGATATTGGGCGTAAGCTTTCCTAGGGCAGTGACACACTTGAGGGCTTTGTCGGCGGGGCGCTGAATCTGCCCGCATGTATAGTACAGGGAGGCCAAATAGAAATACCTTCTGCGGGGGGTAGTAATAGAATAACTCCAGTCGCAGCAGACGTGCGGTCTTTGCAGATTCCTGAAAACATCTTTCTGATTAATGAAAGTTTACCTTCTTTACATTTGTCCAATACCACTGACCTATCACTGCACAGCCCAAACCACTTGTCTTACAACCTTGGACCTTTGCATGGACGTTCTTTATGGCGTAAGCATCCGCTAAGAACGTTTTTTTTAAATTCAAACTTTTAAGGGGTCTTGGCGAGGTCGAAGTTTATAAGTTCTCCTTAGTAAATGGAATGGATAATCTTTTGTTTAGTTTTCAATGTTCATTCAACAAGCAGATGGTTCAAGCTTCACATACGGATACAGCTGATTTACAATTTTGTTACTTTCATAATGGTCTTATGGTTGTTTTGTTAATTTGGTTATTTTGATTATATGTACTATATAAAAGTTAGATTTAGTTTAGTTAGTTAACTTAAAGTTATCATTCGTTTTTGTACCTTATTTGTGTAATCATAAACTCAGTATGTGGCCCTATATTCATTTAGTCAGCAGGGAGTTACAATTTTTATCGTGAGCGAAGCCACGGGCAACTGCTAGTTAATTATAAATCAGCTGTGAAAACATATCCGTATGTGAAGCTTGAACTATCTGCTTGATTGAATGAACATTGAAAATTAAAACAAAAGTTCATCCATTTGATTTATATAGGAAAATTTCAATACTTCGACCCCTCCAAAAACACCTTAAAATTTGGAATAAAAAAAACCCGTTCTAATAGCTGAAGCTTAAGGCCCGCATTACATTATCAAATATTTTATAAAAGATCTTTTATAAAAGATTTATTTGACCAATCAAAATTATTAAAGTTTTTGTTTTGAAAATCAGCTGACTTTAACTTTGATTGGTCAAACCAAATCTTTTATAAAAGATCTTTTATAAAATATATGATAGTGTAATGCGGGCCTAAGCCCTAAAAGGAACGTCCATGCAAAGTTTCAAGGTTGGTTCTCAGTCAAGTAGTTTGTGCTGTGTGTTGATAGGTCAGTGGTATTTGACACTTCAATTGAAACTTCAATAATTAAAACTTTCATGAACCAGAAAGATGTTTTTAGGAATCCACCAAGTCCGCAGGTCTGCTGCGATGGGAGTTTTTCTATTGCTGCCCCCTGCAGGAAGTATTTCTATTTGGCCTCCCTATACTATACATGCGAGCAGATTCAGCGCCCCGCTGACAAAGCCCCCATGGTGCCACTGCCCTAAGGAGGCGGGACGCCAGAATTGTACCCCCTGGATTTGTACCCCACAAAAAAAAAAAAAAAAAAAAAAAACGCTATGTCATATTGACGTCACAGGACGGGAGGGTACAATTCCGGCTGCAAACTTTTAGGACGGATAAATTATTATGTATTTTAATCAACTGACATTTCACGGTTGGCTGAACAGTTGCTTAACTGATATAAATCCAATTAAAACTGGCTTCTTAAGTCCGACCCCGAAATTGTACCCCCCGGATTTGTACCCCCCATCGCCAAATCATCAAGTCCTACCCCAGATATGTACCCCTCGTGGTCAAATTCTCAAGTCCAACCCCTGGAATTGTACCCCCCCCCCCGGATTTGCATCCCCCCCCCCCGTCGCCAAACCCTCAAGCCCTACCCCGGATTTGTACCCCCAAATCATACCATACCATAGTTTCATACCAACTAACTGTATAGGCCTACACCAGGGGCGAACCCAGGGGAGGGATAAAGGGGATACTCACCCCCCACCAAACTTAGGAGACAGAAATATTAGATGGCAAAACAAACATTTTCGGGTACAGCGATGCGACTACGATTTGCGACGCAAAGACGATTTTGTTTACCGCAAAACGAAGACGATTGTCGTTTACCGCGATGCAAAGATGATTGTTGTCTACCACGATGCGACAGCGATATTGGTCTACTGTGACAATGATATTCGTCTACCGCTACCACCATTTCGTCCACCCCGGCGTCTACCACGACGACGATACTCGTCTAGCGCATCGACGATCTTTGCCTACCACGATGACGATATTTGCGTACTGGTACCGCGACCATATTAGTCTAACGCGACGCAATACTCGTTTACTGCGACGACAATATTTTATCTGTCACGATGACGATACCCTTCTACCATAAAAACGATATTCTTTCACTGCGACGATAATTTTTATCTACTGCGACGTGACAACGATATGTGTTTACCGCGACAATGATATTTGTTTCCCGCGACGACCATATTCATCTGTGGCGACGTGATACTAGTCTACCGTGGCATTTACCACAACAATGGTATTCGTCTACCGCATCAACTATATTACCGTTACTGTGACAATGATATTTGTCTACCTCGACAACGATATTCGTCTACCGCAAAATTTCATTTTCATGTTCATCTTCTTATTCCATGTTCATCTATTGAGACGCGATACTCGTCTACCGGGGTCGACCTTATTTGTCTACTGTCACATTAGTACGGGTTTTTGTGAGTACCTAAATCCCCCCTTTATGGGAGGGGGGTGGTAAAGGGGCGGAAGGAGGGTTTTAGCGAGTGAAGGGGCGCCAAATAAACTCAAGCCTAGGGGCGCCACACCTCTTAATCAGGCCCTGCTCTTAAAATTAGATATACTGTACCTTCATCTTTAACTTTTGTTAAGACGGACCCATTGTTTTGTTTGAAATTCTTCTTTTTCAGTGAAGATTTCTTTTCAAATTTATTTTGTGTTCCTTTCTGAGGTGAGAAAGATTTAATCTTCTTTCTTGGATTAGTTTGTCCTGAATTATCTGATCTCTTCATTATGAAAAGGTTGATGTCCTAAAATCATAAATGGTTGTTAAAGTAAAATTATATACTCCTGACATAATAAAGACAAAAAACACAAACAAATAATACATTTGGTGTTATTTTCTAAGATCATTTCAATAAAAAATAAATAAAATCTAAAAAAAAAACTGTTAGAGCATGGTATCATCACCTTTTTAGAGGTGTGCCATCAGCTTTTTCTGTTTCCGCAAAATGGAGTTGATTTGGTCTCGTTCAACATTATCGACAACATACTGTCCTAACAGGCGGCCACCGAAGTGAAGTACCGCTGAAGTTGATCATAACCTATATTTTCTGTTGCTTCGTTGGAGTGCAGTAGTCCTGCGAATGACGGTCAGAGCGCTATAAGTGGCTCTTCATGAATTTAAAGTTTTAGTATGTTAAAGCGATGATTGAAGCAGTTGGCACTATGTTCGTCAAAAATTCCTTGACGCCATGTGGGTAAAAGAGCAGGGGGTACGTGAATGGCTTGATGTGGTTGTCGGTATTGCTCATGGTGAACGAACGGTTGTTTCCTCGTTCTTTCACGACACGGTCGATATCCAAGTAGCTCTGGTTGGCGTTGAGCGTGATTACGGCTGATACTTCATTCGACGTTGCAACGTTGTATCAGTTTGGGTCGAGGCCGGTGGTGCGAGAACCAAATTGACTTTTGGTGGCTGAATCCCTTGAGCCCCCGTAGCTCGAGCATTTTCTTCTTCTATGACTTCGCACACTATCATGAATGCTTGGGTGGATGCTTGGGGATGGATTTATATCCCGCATGTTAGTGTTAGCAGAAATTCCTAAGTCAACGGCATCGGTAGAGTCGAGAAAAATCATCTGCTTGAGGCACGGTCTTTCGTACCCTCCATGTGCATCTTGCGTTGACCGCTAGGCGATTTTCTGTCAATGATAGATCTGGCCCCGAAGGTGGAACAGTAGATGCCTCTGGTGTTGCTTGTTCGGTTGACCTAACACTGAACAATACAAACGCCAATATGACGCTGAGCTTTCATATGCTAGCTGCAAAGTATTTGGAAAGTCTATGTTAGCGGGTGAACAGCTGCGCAAGTCCGTCTTGACGGCTTATATTTCTATTTCCCGTGTAGACAGCAATCATTTTTATTCTTGAAAATTATCCATGAAAACATTCAAAACTAATGTGTAAAAGATTACACCAAAATAAATACAGTATATATACTCTTGAAATGATTCATTAAAAAATACCTATAAAAAATCAAACGTGTTGTTTACAAATCAAATAATTTTTCTATACTCAGTTCCACAGTTATAGTATAGAATTACTATAAGCTATGAATTTCATTTGGCATTTTAAGTTGTATTAGCCAAATTATGTTATTATCAGCTGATGATTTTATTTAATTTTGATATGGATATTTGTAAACAAATATACCCAACACAGGTAATATCTATCCCCCATATGAACTGTACTGAAAGGTGAACGTGGAAATGAGTATGACAGGGTGTCTACTGTCATCTGATTTTAAAATTCCAGTATATTTCCAGTATTTCCAGAACAACAAGCCGGCCATTCCACAAAATTTTCAATTTGATTTTGAAAAAATTAAAACTTTGAACTGTCATATCTTTTGATAGGATTGACGTAGAGAGTTCTAGTTTGCGCCATTCATTTTCTTTGATTATGACCTTTAAAACTATGCACAACTCGATAGGGGTTTACATTTACATAATTCGACTTCCCCCTAACTACCCATTTTGGGGGGGAGGGGGTGAAAATTTACATACATGAAAAACTTCCTTTTTTATCATATAAACATTCCCTCAATATTATACTTTTATCTCCATTAATAAAAAAATAACAGAGGGGGTGGGACTTTTGGGACACACGGTAAAAAAATGTGAATGAATGAATGTAGGAAATGTTGAGAATATCTTCAATCATAAACAAATTACAACATTTAAAAATTGTAAATCTGATTAAGGACGTTAATTAATTGAACTGAATTACAAGTGGTTTAATTTAGGTTTGAAAACACAAATAGCTAAAATGCAGATGTCGAACTTTTCGTATCTGAATGTATAGGACAAAACTATTTTTAACGGATTTTATCACTTGTTTTCAACAAAATTACAGTACCAAATTTGAAATTCCAGTATAATTCCAGTATTTCCTGTATCAAAATAAAATTCCAGTATTTCCAGTACCAGTAGACCAGGGTTAGGTACAGAAGGGCTCCGCCGTGCCTTTCATCTTGCCGGTCGCCGCCTGAGCCAGACCCCTGCCTCCCCCCAGCCATCCCTCCCCGCGGTGACATCACACTTTCCAGACCCGCGCCAGGGCTGCCACATAAAAAGTATAAGCGGCTGACTTTAAACCCCGATATCTCTGCAATGGATCATCCTATTGGACTAAAACAAAAAGTAAATTGAAGCTTATTTAATACATTTTATGACAAAATTTCGGTCCAGCATAAAATATTTTATAGGCTAAAAAACGTAGTAAGTACCGGTTTTCTCAAGCTAGTCTAGTGCGTTCTACTAGTTCAACTCAGAGTTCTACTAGTTCTAGTAGTATACAAGCATTTTAGGAAGTGAATCAAGCCTATCATACGGGCGAGGCCGCGGGCGAGTCTGGAAACTGTGACGTCACAGCGCTCGCCGGGCTGCATCACAGCGCCTGCCGCTGGGATCACTTTTGGTATTTATTTGGTATTTGGTATTTATTATTTCTTTCTATAATAATGGTATTTTTAATGGTCGTCTCACAGCATTTGCTGATGACAAAGCCTTATCTTATTAAGCTGAAACTTTTGATCAGTTACATGAAAAAATCCGGACTGACCTGAGAAGAATATCGCTTTGGTTTGGTTGCAACAAACTCTCACTCAATATATCAAAAACTGTTTACATAATTTTTTCTCTTTCTCAATCATATAGTTTTAATTTTCCATTGAAGTTTCACAAATTGGATTGTGATCAATATTTCTGTAGTTGTGAGACCATAAAACAGTGTGAGGAAACGAAATACCTTGGCCTCTATGTAGATAATAATTTATCATGGAAGCAACATATAGGTAAACTGAGAAACTATTTACGTCTTATGCTGCGAACCTTTTTTCATTTAAAATATTTTTGTCCACTATCAACATTAAAACAAGTTTATTTTTCTCTGGCGAACTCAAGGCTGGAATTTGGCATTTCTATATATGGAAGTACTTATGTAACTCACTTACACAGTCTAATTATTTTGAAGAAAAATTTTTTTAGATTAATCTCAAATGCAAGCATTTTTTATCATTTATTTCTGTTATTTGTTGGTCTGAGCATCCTTCCGTTAAGATATTTGTATATGTTTAAGGTGCTAACAATTTTTTACAAACAGAGTGGTAATAATGGTCCTCCTATTGACATTATTAATAATTACATACAAGACAAACAGTAAGTAACATTCTAAGGTTGCCTAAGCCCAAATGCACTTGGTTTAAAAAAAAATTTTGTTTATTTATCAGGAAATTTGATAGCTTCCAGAAACTATCAAAAACAGTACAACAATAGGAATTTTCCAAAAATTATTAAAGAGATGGTTATTTTCTAAAAGTTTTGATGAGATTGAGTTGCTTTATATTTGATGGCCTTTTATAATTTTAAAATTTTGAACATGCAATCGAATTTGGATATGCAATGTGAAATTTTGTTATTTAATAATATTATATTCCAGGAGTGCTTTTTTAGTTAATTAAATTCATAGGTTACATTTTTAAGTTTTAATAATAGCATCTTTGTAAGTGTTGACTGTTGGACATTTTTTCTTTTATTATGGGACTCCCGCCCAATTCAGAAGTTAGTTCTTCTAACGGGTGTGTATATTTCTCTCTTCTCAGACTTTTTTTTGTCAAATAGAAACTTTAATTATGTTTTATTTGTAAATTTTATGTGGACCGTGTATTGCACCTTGTATTGTACTGAACAAGAGAAATAAATTGTTTATTTATTATTTATTTATTTATTTATTTATTTATTTATTCTTTCGTCTAGGCTTTGCCCATACCAACAGTACCTACTCAATTTCTTTAGCTGCGTAAAATATTCTGTAAACAATTCACTTTCTCTCTTAATTGCTCTTTCAAACTCAAGACAGGCTGAAAAAATGTTTGGTTAGAACCATTGTAAATAACCCTAGATAATTTAATTAGATAATTTGGGACACCTTCTAACAGAACTAAAATATCATACTTTGGACTAAGCCTCGCTTGGCAAAGGGTACAAGGTAAAGTAATAGAGAAACGCTGGCATACCGAAACAGAGGGGTGTAATTTAAAATAATTAAGTAAAATACAAAAACAAGAACTATGTGCAGTTACAAAAATTCAAACAATAAAACTGAAGCATGGCAAATGACCAGCAAAGAACAGGGATAATTTACTTAATTCAATTCTAAATAAAATCTGAAATATTAAATTGCCAGAACTAAGTTGTAATTACTTTTAAGGTGATGGAGTGTTAAAATTAATCAACATTCTGAAACACGAAAAAATAAATGTTTACTAAAGAATTGTAATACGTTAAATACTCAAAGGTTTTCTAAGGTTAAAGCAAAATGAATTTCAAAAGTTACATGTTTCTCAAATCTTGGAATAATATTATTTGAAAATAAAGTTGGTTATAATGTGAGAGAGCAAGCAGATTATACATCTAATTATACTAATAAATTATTATAATTAATACATACTTAATTAATGACGAAAACACTCCTTTTTATCCAATTTTTGCACTACCTAATTCTGCCATAAGGCAACAGGCCATTGATCTAATTTTTCACAATTTCCACAAACACACGCGTGCGAAACCACGAGATGCCGGTTACTTGGTGGACGATGCTTTCTTCGCCGAATCCTTGGAGAGACTGCCTCCCTCGCCGATTCACTGGGACTCCCGAACCATCAAAAACGACGAACCCCAACAGCGAATGAGGCAGTGATACGTCACTCAGCAATGCCCTAGTTCCGCCCTATTGGTTTTGACCATTCCACGTGACATGTCCACGTGATGGAATGTTCTAGCAGGTTGACGACTGTCCTCTATTCCACTCATCAAAAGCTGATGCATTATTAGCAGATTTATTGAATCTTGTACCTATTGTGAAACTCTAGAAAACATGGAATCAGCTATCGGGAATCAGGTTAGGTTCAAAGTACATAATTGAAGAAATTAGGAAAGAATTTTTGCTGCAGAGTTTCGGAACTAAAATAAAAAATCTAAATTAAGCTAGTAGTTACACTCCCCAGGTTAAAAACGTTAAACTGTGTTTAACGTTCAACTAAAACTAAAATGAAGTCTGCACAGAAGGTACTGAATGTGCTTCTCGGATCCTAGGTGGGAGCCGTGGTGGTTGCTGGATCAAATTTAATTTGATAGTAAGAATATGAATTTTGTAAATTACCAAAATAAGTGAAATCGTTAAAATACTGCACCAAGCTAAAAGTATATAAAGCATGATCCTTCTGTCATCAACAACATCTGACCAGGAATTTGATAAATTAATATGTTTGAAAAGAGTAACCTTTTCAAGATTAGAAGAAGAAAAGGTAGGGATAGTGATGTTCCATGATGGTAGTAAATAGCTGGAGATATTAAGAAATTCGGTCCTATCTGTGTTAAACGGATCAATTTTTAGATGGTCTAAGTTTGTCCAGGGCAGGGGCACAAGATGGAAAATTGAAGGAAAAGAGAAGTCTCTGGAATCACATGGGGTGATGGTTGAGATGAGCGTCTGTGATCCATCAAGTAGTTCGCAGTTACATGGTATTTCAATCTCAATACTTCCAAAGTCAATTTCTGGTAAATGGGTAGCCTTAGGGTTATTGTCACACACTAATCTGAGGCTATTCTTGTAATTGGTCACTAGAAATTTGTTTACTTTCAACTGAGTAACGATGGGATATTGGGGTGCGGGAGTGCAATGAAATTCACAGTGATGTTTAAGTTCGGAAATGTTTGTACCGTTGATTAGATACTTTGCACATTTAGAAGCTGGAGAGGAGAGAGAATTGTACCGTGGAATTAAACACAAATTCGATGTATGTTGGTTACAATGGGGATTGTTTTCGGTGTCCACAATGAAAATCGAATTTGATGATGATTTGAAGACAATAAAATTATGTTGTACCAAGTTACATATGTTATCTTCCCATTTGAGGGGAATGGGAAGGTAAGAATAGCCAGTGTAAGAAGTATTTGACGGGATCAAGGGAATTTTTATTTGCAAAATGATGTTGTCTTTTTCAAAGTAACACTTTGAAATAGGCAAGCTGTATATTTGAAATATTTTAGAAAAGGGGAGTGCGATAGTAAGATTAAAAGAAGTCAGTTTCGTGGAAAGTTTTCGAAGTTCGGATTCGAGAGTCTGCATGTTAAGAAGATCTTCCGGGATGTAATTGTGTTGACAGTCATTTTCAACTTTGTAGAGTGTTGAATAATGTGCGGCCAAATAGAAATATGACATAATTTCAAGATTGTTTTGAAGAAGCTTTTTGTTGAGGGCCTTACTGGTGACGTTCACTTCCTCCTCCAAGTTGCTCTCATACTTTCGGAGCGAATTATGTAATTGTTTCAAAACATGGTCAATGTTGTTGGAAAAATTGTTCATTTTTTCTTCTGCAAGGGTGAGGTCTGCATGTTCCTCCTTTACATAGTCTAGAAGGTTATTCATCTTGTCATCTACTTGCTCTTCATTGTGTGACAGATCTTGTAGATTCGTCATCGTTGCAGTATTGCAACACCAGGAAAGTGCATCTCCGATGAAGTCTATGGCTCGTTTGGAACGAGAAGATGTGTTAAAGAATTTTAATTTGAACGATGGATCAAGATTCATTTCATTGGTGTTAAAAATAGTGTTTATTTCATTTTGTAGATGTAGTAAGTAATTCTGGTTAGTGCAAAAGGTGTTTGGATTTATCAGAGAATTCTTGCATGTTGCTTCTTGTCCTATAGTTGTAGGTAGCTTGAATGAAGATTTAGTGTGGTAGGGAAATTTGTACAGAAGCTGAGTAGTCGAGTAGTACGGTATGATGGTTGGTATTTCCGTGAAGTGAACTCCTGATACCACATGTATGGGTATGTCAGCCTTTGTATTAGTTATCAAGATCACAAATAAGGTTGGAAAGTATAATGTGGGGCAATAGTTCATCGTCATCATCGTATCCGTGGCGGTAGTAATGAAGAGTCAGCCAAAGTTCACTGCTAATGCTGGCGTGGCGGTGTTGTGGAGAATGGATCAGCTGTAGCAAGAAGCCAGTACGCAAGTGTGACGTCTGATTGCAGAGTCAGCGGTGTAGCTGTAACGTTGAGTGTCCTCGTGTCCCGTGGGTCGTGCCTCCAAACTGCGCTGCTCAGCTGTTGTCGTCTTGCACTGCAATTGCAATAATGTAAAACAAATTCTGCTGCTCAGAAAATTCTTTGCTGGTCATATTTTTGCCTTGTATTACCCCTATTTATTTTGAATATTAAAATTAAATGTTTACAATGTTATATATGTTCAGTGACAAGAATAACTGATAAATCGTTCCTTGTTTGAAATGTTACATTATTGTGTACTTTCAGATATTACCTAAAATCTACTCATAAAAAATCTTTGCTTCCTGTTTCACCCTTAAATAGTATTATTTCCTTGCTCCTTAATACTCTTATCAGTACATTATTGCATTTATATATATATTTTTTTCTTTTTAAACATCTTGATAATGGTTTAAAAACCCGAAGTCCTGACTTCCCTATAAAGTAAAAGTTAGTTCATATCAGTGCTGAGCTCAGACTTTATTGGGAAATTTATTGTAGAGAACAATCTCTTAGACCAGACACGAATATTAGTTGATCAGGCTAACATGTGGCTTGGTCTATTTAAGAATGTCTTTTAGTAGAAGTGCATCACTTCTATTAAAAGTGAAGAATGTACTTCTTCTTCCTTGTATACGTCATATTCGGGTATTTATTCAAAAATTAACACTTCACTAGTGCCATTTGCGTTAGCATCGAGAACAAGTCTCCTTCCACAATAATTAAGTTTAGTTTAAAGTATCAATCATTATTTACACATGAATCGTGCAATGGATCATACAATACTTGATAACTCTTTTAATATTGTCCTTTGTTATCACTAAGTATGTTATTTATTTCAAATAATGTCTTTTATAACTCTTAACTAATCATGAATCTACTCTACAGTGGCCACTTTATTTACAATTATTTACATGTCTCCAAGTTCGGCTATCTCGTAGAGCGCGCTTGTGCTTGTGCACTATAACTTATTTTATTGTTTTACTTAACTTATAACAAGGAAAGATTTATTTCGTTCTACTCATTATCAAGGTATCTAATTATTTCTCGTTAATAAAATCGTCAAATATTAATATTAAAATTCGAGAACAGTTACTAAAATAAGCGTGGAAAAATTAAACTCAAATTACTTGTATAGAAAGAATTAAATTACTAAGAATAAAATATTCATGTCACTGAAACACATTCTTTCTTCAACATAGGCATTGTTGAATCCAGTTACTATCATAAAATATACATTTCAAATCATTGTGTGGCAATGTGGTCACGTCTGTGGTATAATTTTAACCGTTGAACATGAACACTATCTCTAACTAACTGGCCGTTTTTAAATAGCTCAATTTCATATGAAACAGGTGAGAGTTTCCTTAAAACTGTAAATGGTCCCTTGTATTTGTAAGAAAACTTTGTTTTGTTATCCCTTAGATTCTTAGGATACCATACTAATACCAAATCACCTGCAAAAAATTCTAAATGTCTTCTGTTTTTATCATAATAATGCTTCTGTTTACTTTGTTCTTTCTGTACTGTTTTTCGTACATCCTCAATAATTTTCAAATTATCAACAAGATCCTTTTCTGCATTTGGCAGAACTAACAGTGTATCACTTGGGAATTGTGGCTCAAACCCAAAAAATAGGTAACTAGGTTTATAACTATGAGAACTATGAGGAGTGTTATTATAAACAAAAACTGCTTGTTGGAGATAGTTTGACCATTTTGACGGATTTTCAGTAACATAGTGTGATAAAATATTTATTAATGTCTTATTAAAGGCTTCCACTAAACCATTAACATTTGGGGAGTATGCAGAGCTGAAAATTTGGCACATGCCCAAAGCTGTATGCAAACAGTGAATTATTTGTGCTGTAAATGGTGTACCCCTGTCTGTCTGTAAGATGTTAAAAACACCATACGTATGAATAAGTTTTAATAAACACTTAGCTACAGACGGTGCGTCTGCTGATATTAACGGAAATGCAAATGCCATTCTTGTTGAAACACAAGTAACACAGAGGATGAATTTATATTTGTTACTAACACAAAGAGGGCCTATTATGTCAGCCTCTAATCAAGTAAAAGGGGTTAAGGTTGGGGGTATGGGTTGTAGGAAACCAGGTGGTTTGAGGTTAGGTATTTTCCTACGTTGGCAGGAATCGCATGATCTAATGTACTGGTCAATATGAGTTCTCATCTTGTAAAAATAGTATTTCTCCTTCATCTTCCTAAATGTTTTATCTGCATTAAGATGTCCTCCCGACATTGGACTGTCATGAAAATCATGTAACACTTGCGCTATCAGTTGATGAGGTAATGCAATGACATAATTCCTGTTGTCACCCGGTTTCTTTTTGTATAAAATGTTGTTTAGAATTCTAAAATCTTTTGATCTGTTGCGGTTCTTCTTACTGGAATTTGATGGGTCTTCAATAGCATTAATGATTTTTCTAAGGTCTTCATCTGTTCTTTGCAGCTGTGCTAAATCCACATGCAGAAGTGTGTTAAGTGTCTCAAATTCTATCTCGTTCGGTTCTTCCTCTTCTTCGTTGGGAATAGGATTCCGGGACAAAAAATCTGGGAGTGTAATTTCCTTGCCTGACTTGTGATGAATTTGCAAATCGTAATCTGCAATATGCAAGGCTAACCTAAGTCTTCCTGAGGCCCCTTTAAAGTTCTTGTAGAATTGTAATGCTGAATGATCTGTATAAATATGAACTTTTCTTCCAAGACAAAATTCTCTCCATTTTGATAAGCAAGATACAAGAGCGTAAAATTCCTTTTCACTCACGCTTAATGATAACTGTGTTGGCTTTAGCTTTCTGCTGAAATATTGTACTGGGTTCTCTTTGTTGGTTGCAGGACCATAATTACATAAGACAGCACCTATTGCATAGTTGCTCGCATCTGTGTATATTCGTGTCTCCAAATTCTGATCGAAATGTGCCAGTAATGGGGCTGTTGTTAATATAGTTTTGAGTTTGTTAAAAGCATTTTCACAATCCTGTGTCCATTTAAACTGCTTGGTTTTATTGTTTTCTTTAATGAGGTTTGTAAGTGGTAGTGCTAAATCTGAAAAATTTTTTATGTGGGATCTGAAAAAATTGAAAGCTCCTAAAGCTGAACGAACTTGTTTTATTGTTTTCGGTCTTTCAATCTTGGTGATGGCTTCAATATTTTTTTGCAGTGGTCTTATACCATCTTTGGAAATTTCGTGGCCTAAAATTTCAATCTTTTCTGACATGAATTGAGATTTGTTTGTGTTTAACTTTATCCCAAAAGTATTTAATTCGTTCAAAACTATGTCCAGGTTTTCCAGTTGGGATTCAAATGATGTACCTAGGATTGCCAGGTCATCAATGTAACTCAGAGCTTTAGAAAATAGATGTTTTGATAGTATTTTATTGATTATCCTTTGGAATATTGCCGTACTATTGCACAGACCCTGGGGCAATACTCTATACTGATATTTGCCTGCTTCAGAGGCTACTGTTAAAATGTGTCTGTCCCTGGGATCCACTTCTATTTGGAAAAATGAATTCTTCACATCCATTTTGCTGAAATATTGCATACCTGATAAACTTGCAAGCACTGTGTCAATAGAGACAAGTGGGAATTGTTCCGGAACTATTCTCGAATTTATCTGCCTTAAGTCAGAAATTAGCCTTCTTGTTTTGTCTTTATTTGTTACTAAAAATATAGGGGATTGAAATTCTGTGTAACCAGTAGCTTCCTCTAATACACCTGCTTTAATTAGTTTATCAATTTCCTCTTGCAGTGCTTGTTTTTCCGCTAAGGGTTGTCTGAAAGGTGGAATGTAACAAGGTTTCACATCATCCTTTAATTTAAGTCGCACAGGCGGTAATTTCGCCTGTGTGAGGTCCTCTGATTTGTTCGTAAACATATGTTTATATTTTTTTAGTACTTCAGCTACTTGGTTATGCTGTGTCACGGTTAAATTTGGGTTGATGTTTAGCCTATCACCGTTATTGTCAAAAACTTGAATCTTATCTGGGTGCAATAACAGTGGATTGTCATGGCTGAGGATTATGTTCTGTGTATTCGGGACTGGGACTGATTCCGTTTGTTCCCTTGGTGTTTGAGAAGATAAGTTTGTAGTTTTTAGATATCCTAATAAAGCATATTGTTTTATTTTCTTACTGGAATTACCTGAGTTGTAAACTTGAATATGTTTCTTATTCGACTGGAAATCTGTTGCAATGTATGTGTGTAGTTTACGCTTATTTTGCAAATTCAAATTTGGTTCAAACTCGAATTCTTCAGTTGTTTCTGGTAGTTCGATCAATTTCAAGTGTTGCCTTGGTTTCACGTAGTATTCCTTGTCTGACCTGACTTCAGTTATGTTATCTGATGTAGGAGAATTCAGGATTGATGAAAGCATATTATTGCTGTTTAAATTTAAGATCCAAGAAGTCTCCATTGGAATAACATCACATGTAGTTTTTGTATCGTTATAAATACGAATCTGCCTGTCTTTGAAAGATATATCCATGGAGTGTTCAAGCAAGAATCTATTGCCTATTATTATGTCTAAGGCCAAATTTTCGATTACCAAAAATTGTACTGTATAATTTTTGTTATATATTGTCATAGATAACTGTACAGTTCCTAAGACATTGATAGGTTGATTGTTTGCCGCCACGATTTTGGGTAGCTCTTGCTTTGTTAGGGGATGGTTCCTGACTAGTTGTGCATTAATAAATGAATAATTTGTGCCAGTGTCTATGTGGCATTTTAAATTATTACTTAGCCCATCTATAGTTACATTAAAGTTTAATGTAGGGAAAGTTTTGTATTGTTTAATTCCAAATAAGGTTTCGTATATGTCATTGATAACAGAGTTTGACTCTCGTTGATTTGTTTCTCGTTGAGTTTGACTCTCGTTGATTTAATTTCTTAAATTAAATGAATTAATTTTCGCCTTATTAGTGTGTGATTCAATGAGTTCAGATAATTTTGTGGCCTCTGTTAATGATAATAGATTGTCGTCTATCACCTCAGAGCTGTCATTGAACTTGCGATTCAAATTTAGGGCACTACTGTCAGATATACTATCACTTGTGGCAATAATGGGGTCGGGAATCAGCTGACTTCCTGAGGTCATTACCACTTGTAATGCGGTGTTTGATAGGTTGTTTACATCTTGAGTCGGTGACGGTGGTGGGGTTAAGAGGTGTCGGCTGCTACGACCTTTGGAATCGACATTCTCCATTGTCTGGTTTAATGATGAGCACGGGGATTCTACACTGGAGGAAGTACAACTATGTGTCTCATGTTGCATATGCAACGTTGTCAAGTCTTCCGTTTGCCTTGTTGCCAAGCTTTGTTGTACCTCGGGTTGATGCAAACGTGATATATTTACGGGGAATCGCTCTGTCGTTTGAAATGGCAGTACTCCTTTGTTTTGGTTTTGTATCCTATGTCTGTTATCGTTAGTCACCCCGTTGGTGTAGTTGAAATCTGAATTTGTTCGTTTCTGTTTCAAATGTGTAGCATTAGATATTGAAGGAAATGTTTCTTCATATGTTTGCCCAGGAAATAATATCTGATTCTGGGTATTCCTATTGTTAAAACATAAAGACTCTCCATTATATAGCGTTTCGTCTGGATCATAAAGATTCTCTTCAATGACGTTAGGCGAGCAAATTAAAGTATTTAACGACTCAGGTTCACGAGTGTTATATTTCCTCCTTTGATAGTGGGGTTTTGTGTTTTTAGGGCGAGAAGCCGGTTGTTTACTTTCGCAGAGGGCGTCCCGCCTACTATCTAGTTTTTTTGATCAGAATTTTGTTGTTGGGGTGATTTGCTTCGTTGCCTGTCAGATTCATTGCTTCTTGAACGGGCCTCATTCTTAGGATTCTTATAACCCCTTGCTGATGGATTTTTCTTGTTGAAATAACAGTTTTGGGTATAGTGGTTGTCCCGTTTGCATATGTCGCAGTTGTGACGCCTTTCGGTATATCCATCATAGCGGGAAGGGTGGTTTGTTTGACGACCATAATATGTTGACCTAGGTCCGTAAAACCCTGCATGTCTGTTTGGCTGTCTTTCCCTGTTACCAAAATATCTTCTTGGTGAGCGAGAAGATTGCCTGTAATACCTTCTATCTCCTTGCCTTGAGGGAGATCTACTGGTTTCCCTGCTGTTCGACCTTTTTTGAAAACTCTCATCTCTTGGTGCTTGTGTTTTAGGGGAGGGGTCCCTCATGGTAATTTTATTTGCTAACTTTAAGTCTTGGACTGCTTTCGTTAAATCAGTTATAACGTTTAATAATGCAGATGTCTCCTCCCGATTTTGAATTGGGGCAGCAACAAAATGAACACTCTTTTGTTTCGTATCATGCACAAAAGCTGTTGCGTTCCCTGACTGATGGGTTGTGGGTTGAACATAGTCGTACCCATAATGTAGGTTATATTTACGGGTATTCTGTTGTTTGAGTTGGAGCCTAGATTGAAGTTTGGATAAGTTTTCTTGAAATACTTTTAGGTCAGTGTTTTCCATCCGGATTATTTCATCAAAAAAGTTGGGCCGTAGGCCTTTGATTGTGTAATTGATAATGTGCTCTTCAGCCATAGAAGGGTTGATTTGCCTACATAAATTGTGAATTTCGAAAAAGAACTGCAGAGGTGTTTCTGTCTCATTTTGGATTCTGTTATCAAGAGTTGTTTGTAAGTCGTATTGGAAACCCGTTTGACCAAATGCTTTTTGAAAACTGCTCTTAAGGTTCTCCCAGTCTGTGCCAGGGTTTAAATCCATAAAATCACAATACCATTTGTACGCAATACCCGATGTGTATGTGCCAAATAAGTCTAATTTAGTTCTGTCCGACCATCGATTGCATCTAGCTGACAAATCAAATTTCTTAAGGAATTCTGATACATTCTCATGTTGTTGTCCATGAAAAATGGCAGGTTTCACCAAAGGTATGTTTTCCGTAGATTGATCCGACATGTTTATTGAGCTTTGAGAGTTTTGTTGTTGATTTTGTATTGTATTTATTACGCTAATAATCTCTCCGTTACAGGAATTATTTACTGTTTGTTCCGTGTTCAATCGTGGAAGTGTTTGGTGGCGTTGTGGTGAAGGAGGTGGGGTTTTCTGTGTGTGTTGGTCAGTTTCACCGTTTGCGTTCACATTAAAATTTTTTCTTTGAGATAAAAGTTTATCTTGTTGGACGTGTTGTAGGTTTTGATAGTCTAGGGTGTTAGAAGCAGTTGCTAAACTTGATTGTGGACCTACTGGTAATTCATAACCATTGTCTAGATTTTCGTAAATCTCTTCATAAGTTTGCTCTAATATTCCACGAAATTGTTGTAGTTGCGGATACTCAATTAAGTTCCTGGGTGAAATATCGTTATTTAGAAAAAATGCTTCTAGCACACCATGAAATACTTGATCCCTCGTTGCCTTTTTATAGACATCTTTAACCAATGCTAATTTCTGCCTAAGTAGGGTAAGGGTAATGGATTGAGGATCAGATGGAACTTTTACTCCGTAATCCCTAGCTAACTGCAATGCATTTTCTTTGTTAAGTGTGTAAATGTCAATGTCTGTTATTTTAAAATCCATAAATGGAATAGAATCGTGTTTTAAGCGAAAAAAAAATTGTTTAATTTATTACTTTAAATTTATCATTATTTGTTTGCTTTATGTAATACAGTAATTTGTTTGTTTTTCTTTAAACCATTAAGTAACATACTCTCTATTAAGTAGTCACACGTATTGAAATTCTCTTACAACTAGTGTTTTAGACGAGACCACATTGCGCTTGCAAACTCACATATAACCCATCACTCCATCAACCTTAAAGTCTATATCATGAAAAGGCCCTATATCGTTTTTTAAACGATTCGGCTAGCCTCCACCATGTAAATTACCCTAGATAATTTAATTAGATAATTTGGGACACCTTCTAACAGAACTAAAATATCATACTTTGGACTAAGCCTCGCTTGGCAAAGGGTACAAGGTAAAGTAATAGAGAAACGCTGGCATACCGAAACAGAGGGGTGTAATTTAAAATAATTAAGTAAAATACAAAAACAAGAATTATGTGCAGTTACAAAAATTCAAACAATAAAACTGAAGCATGGCAAATGACCAGCAAAGAACAGGGATAATTTACTTAATTCAATTCTAAATAAAATCTGAAATATTAAATTGCCAGAATTAAGTTGTAATTACTTTTAAGGTGATGGAGTGTTAAAATTAATCAACATTCTGAAACACGAAAAAATAAATGTTTACTAAAGAATTGTAATACGTTAAATACTCAAAGGTTTTCTAAGGTTAAAGCAAAATGAATTTCAAAAGTTACATGTTTCTCAAATCTTGGAATAATATTATTTGAAAATAAAGTTGGTTATAATGTGAGAGAGCAAGCAGATTATACATCTAATTATACTAATAAATTATTATAATTAATACATACTTAATTAATGACGAAAACACTCCTTTTTATCCAATTTTTGCACTACCTAATTCTGCCATAAGGCAACAGGCCATTGATCTAATTTTTCACAATTTCCACAAACACACGCGTGCGAAACCACGAGATGCCGGTTACTTGGTGGACGATGCTTTCTTCGCCGAATCCTTGGAGAGACTGCCTCCCTCGCCGATTCACTGGGACTCCCGAACCATCAAAAACGACGAACCCCAACAGCGAATGAGGCAGTGATACGTCACTCAGCAATGCCCTAGTTCCGCCCTATTGGTTTTGACCATTCCACGTGACATGTCCACGTGATGGAATGTTCTAGCAGGTTGACGACTGTCCTCTATTCCACTCATCAAAAGCTGATGCATTATTAGCAGATTTATTGAATCTTGTACCTATTGTGAAACTCTAGAAAACATGGAATCAGCTATCGGGAATCAGGTTAGGTTCAAAGTACATAATTGAAGAAATTAGGAAAGAATTTTTGCTGCAGAGTTTCGGAACTAAAATAAAAAATCTAAATTAAGCTAGTAGTTACACCATAAAGCGTAGAAATGCCTATTTTTATCTCTTCAAATGACCAAGAATCGAGTGACTTATGGATGAAATAATGATGCAACTTTTGTAGAGGTTCACGTCCTATGTACGCCAGTAGTAAGTCTTTTCTCGCTTCCTCACTGCGCACGTCTGAACCTCCCAAATCTTTCAACCTACAGACTCGCTGAAACTGTTCAATATACTCTCCAGGTGTTGTTACTTCACTCTTGCATGGTTCAAACACAAATATTTCCATTCTCCTTTCCAGATCAATTTCTGTTTCTATATTCATACAAATATCATTCCTTTGCTTCTTTTGAGGCACCTCGTCGGTTATGGTATATGAACTAGGTACCACAACTAATTAAAATAAATTTTAAGAGCAAACAACATCGGTTTTATTCACATTCTAAAACCCAAAATCAAAAACATAACAATGTAAATAATAAACAAAACCAAATGACTTTGACAATGGAAATAAATCAGTTAACCCAATACTACAACCCGCCATATAAAAATAAAATTGTACTTAGGCTATATATATCTATTGTAAAAATATTAAATCCACACTTTTTTTCTTGGAGAGTACTAACCTCTGCATTAATTCCTATTTTATTCAAAAATGTAATTATAATCAACGCATGAATTATGGTCTAGAATGACTATATCCTGACTTTAATCATGTAAAATAAATATTTAAAAATTTTATAAGGTAAGTCTATTAAATACCGTCCACCACCTAATACTGTCCACTTTAAACAACAACAGTAAGATTTGTGAATGTTAATACTCGGTAGAAATTTTTTTGTAAGCAAGCAAATTTTCTCAAGAATCGCTGTACCTCGTACCTCCCATGTTGTCCCGTTGTGTGAAATGCGTTGTGTCAAATGCATCAGCTGGCTGTTTATTGTCAATAGTCATTTGTTAGTTGGAGTTTTAGTCTGCCAATGCCACTACTAAGCTCCTTAGCAGTTTGGCCAACAACAGAGGAAAGTGTCTTAAGCTTAAGGCGACCAGATTTTGGAACGGCTAAAACGGGACACCGACCTCCGGGGAGAGTGGGGGGTATGGAATAGCCCTCATGAAGAGAGGGGGGTCCGCAGAAAATTTTGAAAAATTAGGAGCATTTTGGTGTGTACAGTAGAGCGCCGATTATCCGAACGTCGGTCATCCGAACCGTCGGTTAACCGAACGCCGTAATAATTCATATTTTGAACATGATTCTCATGCAATTCAAATTCGCGCGCCAACCGAAACTCCCGTTGCGCCGGAATATCAATGTATTCTGATAGATTTTGTAAAAAAATACGTGAATAATTTTTGTTTGATCATTTTTTAGTCTTTTTACTACTAAGAATTACGTTACTTATATAATTTTAAAATGTTGTATTTACATGTTCGATTATCCGAATATTCAGTTATCCGAACACCCTTTGTCCCCAATTAGTTCGGATAATCGGCGCTATACTATATTTAGACTCTTTCAGATTGAAAATACGTGCTACTCTAGTTCATCTTTAACATTAATTTTTAGTTACCCACTAGGAAACTACAAAAGAACCGAACAACTTTATTTAGGCCTAAGAGTTTTTAACATTAAAACGTAGGCCTACTTCCATACCCCCTACAAAGAGAGGGGGTTCGGGGTTCCTCCCTCAGAAAATTTTAAAAAATTAGGAGCATTCTGGTGCGTTTTTAGACTCTTTCAGATTGAAAATATGTGCTAGTCTCTAATTCATATTTAACATTAATTTCAATTACCCACTAGGAAACTACTAAAGAACCGAAAAACTTTAAGAGTTTTTTACATTAAAACGTATTTCCCTACCCCCCACAAAAAGGGGGGATCCGGGAGTCCTCCCTCGAAAATCTTTGAAAAATTAGGAGCATTTTGGTGTGTTTTTAGACTCTTTCAGATTGAAAATATGTGCTAGACTCTAGTTCATCTTTACCATTAATTTTAAGTTACTAGGAAACTATAAAAGAACCGGAAAATTTATTTAAGAGTTTTTTTTTACTAAAACGTATTTTTAAAGTATTTTTCTTAGCAATGAAGCCAAAACAGGACAATTGGGCGTCCCAAGAGAGTTTGTCAGGACAACGGGACACATCGCTAAAAAACGGGACTGTCCCGTTCAAAACGGGACATCTGGTCACCTTACTTAAGCTATATACAAATTAGATAGTAAATAGTAGGCCCTCTACTAACTTTATTGCGTTTTTTTTGCTTGATACATACATTTACTACAATGTGAACACAATCATAATTTATTTTTGTATTTTCCGAGTTAAGCAATAAAATAAGGTGTCCATAGTTTAGTCTTAAAATACTTTTACCTGCTAAATTCCGTCACAGGTGTCCAAATTTGATTTGCATCAGCTAATTTTGGATAGGTTTTTAATTCTCAAGAGATCAAACTTTTATAAAATAGATCCTTTAGACATTTAGACATGTGTACCAATAACTAAAACTGAAGTTACAATCCTTGATTACTGAGATTCGGTGATTTGGACTTGATATTTATTTAGCATCAAATAATTCTGAAACTTGTAGCCTAAATTAGATTTACACGTTAATTAATTTGTCAAACCGAGTTATGAAGAGTTATCAGACAGGATCAGGGTCTAAATAGGCTTGATTTGCACTATGGACGGTATTTGGTCCTTAATAGGATGGAATTTAGTTCATAAGTGTCCGGTTTTATTGCAAACAGCTGAACAATAGAAGAGGTAGGTAGAAAACTTACAAATAATAATTTTTTTTGTTTATTTTCATAATAAATCTTATATCAATTGATAGACTGGTTAGTGGCATGATGAATAATTGGTTTTATTAAACAATTATCTATGCACATTATTTTATTTGTAAGGTTTTAACATGTACCATGCCTTAAGTGGATGGTATTTAGTACTTGTACCTTATATAAAAACAAGTCTCATTGGCAGACAGGAAAATTTACTCTTATATAAGCCTTTGGTGAGAAATATAGGCCTCCACGTCCGGCCATCATTTTAATTCATAACAGCATACGCTACAGTACTGGG
Source organism: Flexamia atlantica (assembly GCA_035578135.1). NCBI lineage: Eukaryota > Metazoa > Arthropoda > Insecta > Hemiptera > Cicadellidae > Flexamia > Flexamia atlantica. Next base: position 27,832,332 of record JAQJVK010000001.1, read on the forward strand.
TGGTGGGGCATCTGAATCCGGCTCGTTTTCGTCCACCTGGTGGCCTTTGAGTCAGCAGCGGTCCATGTTACTAGATCTATGGTTGATAGGCCAACTTAAATCAAATTTCAAAGGCCTTAGCACTATTTACTCGGTGGCACATGGTGGCACCAATTAATCGTCAACCCTGATGGGACAATAACATTGTCGGTCAGTCAGCATTTAAGATGGACCTTAAGGAATTAACTTATTTGTAGGGGTATGCGAGTAGTGATTTTTGAGGTAGAGACGAGTCGAGTTTTTAAAAAGGCCTACTCGCTTGACTTTTAAGCTTTTTCGTAGTCGAGTTTTTCACATGATTAGGGCCTACCTATTTGCTATTTCGGGTGCGGTGATTATTTCCTTAGTTTTCATAATCATACAATGTTATCAATCGTGGAATTACGGCAGAGGAAACAAAGCGCAACTCATTACAAAGCTGGCGCAGTGTCACCCGAAAACTACTGTTCGAATCGTTATTTTAACAAGTTATGTACAATCAATAAAACTATCTGTGTATCGGACCAATTCTATGGCAGGGTTTCGATAATTCCCCAACTGACCACACGGTTCCCACCACGGCCCCAAGATAGACTGGTTGTGCACCTTCTGTGAAAATTGTACCTCAACATCTAACCTTAATATAATATCTCATTGCAGATTAGCATAATTACTTCCCTAAGTAGGGCCTTGTCAAGAGTAGCAGGGGCGGACTGGGAAGAAAAATACGGCTTTGGCATCCTTCTGACAACTGGCCCAGCCAGGAAAGAAGGGGGGCACCCTTCCAGGCGGGCTGGGGGTATGGAATACCCCCCAGTGTGGAGGGGGGTCTTGGGGTCCATCCCCAGGAAATTTAATAAATGTGAAACCCAAAATCGTGTTTTAGGGCTATCTGAACACCTAGATATGCCTAAAAGCAGATAGCCTAGTCTAGAAATGACAGATCACGAAGCCCGGGCTTAGGGCTGTGCGCCGATAGGGCGCAATGGTTGGAAAAGAGATATTTTTAGTAAATAGGCTATATGAGGCATTTAATAGTTTGCAAAACTTTTAGCTAGAAAAAAGCCTATCTTTTGACGAAGCCGTTGGGGTCTTCAAGGGGACCGCACAGTAATCTGGGCTTAGGGCCGCGGCGGCCGCAATTCCATCACTGGTGCCTGGTGCTGCGGCCTCTCTTTCACAGTAACTTTTATTGAACAATTCATTGGATGGGCCATCGGCCATGTTGTTCCACAAGGGCCGGCCTCAGCCCAGCAACTAAAGAGGCTGATTTTTATTTAAATTTAGGCCCACTTTTTTTAATCCACCGGCCCTTTTCTGACCTAAATAGGCCGGCCCTTCTCGCATTTGCCCGAATGCCCAAATGGTCACTCCGCCCCTGAAGAGTAGCCTGTCATAGTGCCAGGAATTATTTTAAAGTTATGTCTCAATTCAAAGGCTAAGAATCAATTTACTACAGGTTGTTATGAAGCTAGCCGAAAGTTATTAATTGATTTTGATGACAAAAAAGAATACCTACACCTATAGGCCTACCTATTTTCTGTGATTCTTCTATTTCTGTCCTACTTCTGCTCCCTATTCTCACATCAGTCAAATCACATTAATGAAGTTCCAAGATGTAGGATTACTAGTTGCTGGTCAATAGTTTATATCCTCACTCTGAAAGAAACTCATATGAGATTTAGGTTTAGGTTAGGTGATTATTTATTACACACGTCAAACGTGGTTCGGTACGGTACGAGGGGTACCTACAAGGAGGTTATATTACTATACTGGAGGCAGCACTCCATAGTAAGCGTGCCGGCTGTTTAGAACAAAATATCACAAAAATGGTACATCAGTTAGTACCAACCTTTGCAAAATACCTCAATTTCACCGACTTCCCAAAATGAACGAATCAATCGAGTGATTCAGTCGAGTCACGACTCAATTTTGAGCTTGGTTCATTCCGGAACCGGAAATCAATAATATTTTAAACAACGAATTAAACACTCATAATAAACTGCTAACGAGTACTTATTAGGTGATTTTTGTTTGAAAATAACTTCACCTAATTTATTTTTGGGTATATATTAAATGGCAAAATAAAGTAAAAATAGCAAAACAGATACATGGGCTAAAAGCAATTGATATATAATCAGTCACTATGCAAATACGAGAATTATGGTAGAAACTTGGCAGGTAAGCAACATAAATAGTAAGACAATTTTCTTTTAGTGGTACAATATTGCTGAGCGACAGTAATGTTTGTATAATAACATGGCTGATGGCAAAAAATTGTACATAAGGAGTGAAGTTGTCATTTACTGGCCGGATACTAGCACTTATATATTGAAATTTAAATTAATTATTCTTTATTCATAGGTTTTATAAAATAACATTTTCTATTCTATTATTATTTATATAATATCGTATTTGGCCTTACCTGTTCCAAGGCAAAGAAACCGTTCAATCATAATGAGAATCAGATCAACATGATTCAACTCTCCGAAATGATTTCATCAGTTTTAGAATCAGTTGAATCGACCCAAAGAACGGTACATCAGTTAGTACCAACTGCGGCACGCTTTCCAATGCTGTTTGAGAAGACAGTGCTACCTCCAGTATGGTAATATAACCTCCTTGGGTACCTAGAACTCTTCGTCTAGAACTCAGTGTTGCCAGACCGGATTTTCGGTTTTACCCGCACATCGCGTGAATAATCCCCGCTTTTACCCGGTTAGACGTTAATAATCCCCGCCAAATCCCCGCACAGCTTTATAACCGGGTAATTTACCCGACAATTCCCCGATTGACTTTCAAATTACCCATAAAAGCGGGTAATTACCAGAAAAAATCCCCGCATGGCTCTCAATTTAGCAAAAGAGGTTCATTATTATTTTGAGCCTTGGGAACTGTTTACACCTGAAGTATTTGGAGTGGAATGAAATCGTGGAGTCACAAGCTGTAATTAATTGATTACTTCATAAAAATAGAAATTATATCTAAGAATTAAAAAAATGTTTAATTATTAGGCATACCTAAAAATGTTTAAATTCAAAATTTAAATATGAAATTTAAAAAAAATTAAGAAACATTATTTTAGGGTATAAAGTTATGACAATTTACTCTATATGATCAAATTGTTATGGAAATTAAATAGAATTCATCAATGTATTTCATTTCACATTGACATTGTTTAAGCGCAATTTATATATTTGAATTACTATTGGGGTAAACTTAGTTTTGTGGTGCACTCTTATGTGCCACATATCATAGACGACGGTAAAAGGTAAAATCGGCCTAAGCTATAATTAAATACATTTAACACTCAGTCAACATCTATTTATAAATGATAAATTATTCATTTCGGATTCCATCATAGCAGTTCTTCTTAAGAAAATAATAGGTATTTCATAAACTAACTTGCACTAACATTATTTCCAGCAAAAGCAAACTAACCTAGAAATGAAAGACAAAAACAACAACCAAACAAAACCAAGCCAAAACAAACGAAACAGCGCAGTCTTCCCGCCCTTTGGTCCTTTTTATCTGAACGATGTTTGTAAATTGTAGTTTAATAATACTGACTTTTGTAATTTGTAAACTGGCAATTAACTAATACTTTCCATTGCTTCGGTCGTTCTTTTCTTTGTAGTCCCGATCCCGTAACTTGTAACTTGTAACTTGTAGCTAGTACTTGTGATAAAGCTACTGTTTATGAAAATGAAATGCAGTACTAGAGAGAGAGAGGCTCATTGGCCTTAAATACACAATACCAACTTTCATTCGAACAAATAAAATTTCCCGAATTTTTGTAAATTCCTAAAAATCACAGCCGCCACACTTCAGACGGCTAGTCCAAAATACCCGATTTTACCCAGTTTCACCCGGTTTTTTTATATCCGGGATGTTGGGTAATCCCCGCTGGCCCAAGTCCAAAATACCCGGTTTTACCCGTTTTTTTCTTAATCCCCGCATAATCCCCGCTCGGCCTTAAAATTACCCGAAAACCGGGTAATTACCCGGTTTTTGGCAACACTGCTAGAACCTAGAACAAATTACTTTTTATCAGTGTCTCCAGTTCCGCCAGGCAAAGATATCGTACTAATGGTTCAAAATTATCGTATTTCAGGTTAAATTATCGTACGCTCTTTAATACGCTTACAGCTGGTGACTTGTAACACAGATAAAGGAATACACACAGATGGCTCGCTGGGTCCGGCAGTCCGCTGCGCGGAGGTTAGTTCCAATTTTACTCGGCAGACTTCGTGACTAGTAGCGCTGTGAACAGTGAGCAGTTGAGAAGAGCGCTTTGCCCGCCAATTCTTCTCCCCTCTCACCCCCGCCATTGGAGTCGCACGCAAGCGGAGTCGCGCCGCGCTGTATCCTCTCTTCTCCTACCCCGATATGAAATACTGCGACGCGATTCACAGTTGGCACCGGACGCGGCCGAACTCAGTCCTGTTTGTTTACTGCTGAATTTCTACCGTTTTATTACTCCTCGCATTGAATTAATTTTTATTTTGTCAGATTTGTTGTTACTGATGGAAGTTAAATAGTGTTTGTTACACTAATCCATTATAATAATGTTACAGATCTTCGTTTAACCTTGCTAAATACTTGTTACTGAATAATTTAAAATTTAAAAAATTATTTGGTAAAAAAGTAGCCTATCAAGTAGAATGAAATATTTTGTTATTCTCGAATCAGTGGTCAAGTACTGTACGTATTTCATTTTTAAAATACAAACTTCAGACAGAAAGATTTCTAGCCTTTGTTTTTGAATCAAAATTAAAGCCCAAAAGTCGTAAAACGAGCGTACTTAAACTTTACCTCAGTTATTGAACTAAAACGGTCATGTTAGGTTTGTACAAAATTAATAAGAAATGAAATTCAGTAAAAACTGTTTTTATTTAGTCAAAACTTGAGTAGGCCTAACTAGAGTAGGTTAAATGGTTTCTTTACATACTGTACTTTTTACTTGCAGATTAACCTGATTAACTAAATTCTAAAGTTTGTACTTTATATTACACTTCTTTATACTGGGTGTTCAAAATCTGGATAATTCACTTTATATTACAGTATTAATAAACGCAGGAGAATTAAACTCTCGAATTATTCCTCACTGTCTTTTTTTGGCCATTTGAACTTTTTTTTGGCTTGGGGGCGTCCTGAGGAGGAAGTCTAAAAATCTTAAATGTAATCGCAGGGCGAATTGATTATACCTCATTTAAAGGTTTGTTGCATTGCCGACTGATGGAAGACCATTAGTTTAGAAATAGCAGCCTCTAAATTTTTGTTTTACTTCAATACTAATGCACAGGGCCGCCGAGAGGCCATGTCAGCCAAGTCTGAAACTTGGGGCCCGGGCTCCGAAGGGGCCCGGGATGAGCGGATTTTTTAAGTTGACGAAATTTTGATATTGAATTCTTGGAAATAAAATTAAGCGTACATGTTAAAAAATAAAATGTCTAGCTTTATCACGCAAATTACTTTGATTATACAGTGTTTATTTAGTTAAGGCAAAAACGATTGTTTTGTCTGTCGATCTGCACTATTTTATTTGCTACTGTCTGTACACTACGGCGCTGGCGGTGGTGGCCAGCGAGTAGTGAGCGTACCTAATTACGACCAAATTTTAATCTCCAGGAGTAATTAATTTTATTTTATATTTTAGGTATTTTATAAAAATAGACGTTTGCTACATAATTTGTAACAATTGTATTCCTGAAATAAAACATATTTAATTCTACTCTATTCTATCGCAAAGTGACTCAGACCTCCCTCTCCATCCATCTGCATTGAAATATATTACAGTAGACCCCCTCTTAACCGACCTCGTTTTAACCGACCCTCTTTGAAAACAGTTCGGTTTAACCGCCCTTTTCTAGGAATTGCGGCATTTCTGGCGCGGCGATGGGAACGTTACGCTCAACTCTACATATTGTTACGGGTTAAAATATTTTGGATACAGCATTTATTAATTTATGAAAACGTAGGCCTACAGTAGATGCCTTGAAAATCAATACCGCATTACAAAAGTACCTGCATTGTTAAAAATATGAACACGTTATTAAAGGTGTTAACATAAGAACTTTTTGTAAACACGTCTACTATTTAGTTCATTAAAATGTTTTGTTTTGACCGTGTTTTGGGATCATTTATGACATTTATATAGTAATTATTTTGGAAAATAGGTTGATAATTATGGGTTATCTTCTAAATGATCAACGGACGGCTTTAGAATGATGTTAATAGAACCCTAAATCAATAGAGCTTTCATTTTTGGGTGTTTAGAGGATTACCCGTTTTAACCGACCTTTTAAGTTATCCGACCTAGGTCCGGTCCCGTGTGGGTCGGTTAAATACGTTATGATGAAATCATCCGCGATGGTAAACAACAAGAGTACAACATGTTGCAAATGACCAGAAAAAGTAATCTTGCAAAATTGATCGTGAGAAAACGGAAGAGTAACATTGTGAGTGGAACGAACGCGAAAGTTACAGGAAGGACTAGAAAATCCAATGGTACGGGATCACTGATGATTTTAAATTTTTTATCAAAGTAGACTATTTTCTAAGTCCGACCGACCATTCAGCCTCAATTGGTTCGGATTTTTTTAGTTCATAGGCGTATGATGTTCCACCTCTAGACTGCCTAAAAACGTAAGTTTAGGGACCTAATTTTCGAAAAATTTCTGGGGGAGGGCCTCCGTACCCCCTTTTCGCTGGTGGGTATTCTGCAACCCCCGGCCATGCAGACCCCCCGAAGGGCCCGTGTGTTGTGCAGACTTGGGGCCCGACATGGCTCTCGGCGGCCCTGCTAATGCAATGGTAACTAACGGTCTTTGCAGAATTAAAATTACTTGCTGATTCAGACTATTAATAAAATAATAGGCCCTACCATATATTCAAAAATATTTTTTTACAGACTGACAATACTGTAATATTAAGAAGTTTCCAAACGTTTTGATCACCCGGTGTAATGAATCAAAGATGAAAAATACAAAAATAAGGTTTCGCTTATAATCAAAGGTTAAAGCTTAAACATTAGTTTTCAACTTTCTATTTTAGGTAAATAGTGTTTTAGCGAATTTCCTTAGAAATAAGCTATTACCGTCGTTTTAGCACGGACAAAAAATATCCGTTTGGGGTAGCCTCAGCAGTCATATTAATATTTATATTAGTTGTTAGATTCTTATGTGTACTTTCTGGATATGATGTGAGTTTTTTGTGAAACCCCATTTTTACCTGCGCAAATCACGATTTTTTCAAAATTTAACATGGTGTTATATGGGAAATAGAATTTTCATTTTTTGTGTTTTGTAGGCACGATAACTCTCATAAATATCGTCCGATCGTGACTAAATTTGGTACAGGCGTGTAAAAATATATTATCTTGGACGAGTTTGTAAACCAGCGAGATCGACATATCCTGAGTAGGTTAAAGACTCAATTTTACCCCCCAAAAATGGTTTTTTTAGTTTTTCAGATTGAAATATTAAATTTATCCAATTATTGTTTTCACCATTGGATTCTGCTCGAAAAAACAAACAATTTAGTATCTTAAATCATTTCCCTACGTCTATTATTGGTCTCCAAGATATGATCGAATTTTTCGTTATACTGCTGCGAAAACGACTGTTTTCAATACATGCGTTGCGTGGCGAAACTAGCCGTTTCCCACCCTAGGGAGGGAAAAAGTCAACTGATGTTGAGGGCATCAGCTGTTCGTTATTACAATGTAGGACAGATGCAACTACGTGCATGTCAATGGAAAGTTGTCGATCGTATCGAAAGTTGGTATCGATTATTATTATCAATTGCATTTCATTGTTGCATGGTTGTCGGTTTAATCAATTTGTGCAACTCGCTCATTCCACCAATCGATTATTAAATGCGTTCGATACATCGATAGTTGTTCATTGTTGTCAATCTAACCTAACAGGAAATGAAACAAACAATGAGCTGACAGTTTTAAATAGCAAGAACAAGATGGAAGCATCTTTGGGAGATGTCTTTTATGGTAATTGATCGGTTTTCTTAAGTAGTTAGCGTGTTGTATTGAGCGACAAAATTAAAAATATAGTTCATTACACGGGTCAAGAGGCTGAATAAATATTTAATTTTGAATCAGTGAGAAGATAAGCTGAGCGATAACGATGTTAACGGTAAGTCTGTTTCAAGGTACAAAACAGTAGATTAAAATGCAATCGATAGTACACAGCTTTCGATATATCAATCGTTTTATCATCAGCTGACATAACATGAAAGCAATTGACAGATAATCAGCAGATTTAAAATGCAAGAACAAAATGGAAACAATTCTATCGTCTTTAAAACGTTTGTTTTTTTAAGTAGTCAGCTCAATATTTTATGCACTATGACGAAAAATATAGTTCATAACACGGGTCTAAAGTGTCTTTTCGTTACTCGCTCAAATTACGACCTCGCCTGGCGGCTCAGTCGTAAACCTTGAGCTCTTACGAAAACGGTCACTTTCGCCCCTTGTAATATACTATTTTATATCTTGTTTTTCAACTCGAAGAAAAAAGCAGTTTGACAGCTTGAATCATTGTGGTATCTAAGATTGGTCTCTAAGATATTTCCAATTCGCAATTTTTCCTGATGAGTCTTTTAGTATCAGGGCAGCAGAATGTTTTCTTTTCTAATTTCTTATTCACTCTTTACTGAGGGTTTCAACGAACCCCGAGGAGTATTTTTAGAGTTTATCTAATTGTTTAATCATATTTGGGCTTTTTAAATTTTTATGTGAATATAATTTTAAAAAAATCTAGCCTACTTATTTTTAAGAAATTTTGGTTTTTCATAACATTTATTTGCTAATATTTGTTGACAGAAACTTTGTAAAACAAGTATTAAAGTATTTTTTAATAGCCTATATATCACTTGTTTACATTTCTGATTCTCGTAATAATGGATTAATTACTGGATATTTTGTATTTGGAAATTCGCTGAGTACGCAGGTTTGCTGCGATGGGGGTATTTTAAAACCACTTCTAATAACGTGGCCTTGAGATCGCAAAAAAACAAACAAAAAATCAAAATTGAAATGTTAATGACTCAATTAAATGTATTTCAATAAACCGAAAAACCGTTAATTATACAGCTTGAATGTCATTACTTCATTACCACATTGTAAATTTGTACATAAACACATAATTTAAAACTCAATCACAAAAATGTAAATTAAAGCAGGCCTAATTATATCCCGAAGTCCTGAAGGAATCTTTATCAATACCCTGTATATACAAGGTTTAGACTGAGCTAGACAGTATCACATTTAAATACACAGGAGAAATAAATACAGATTAATTTGCAAATAGCAACCTTCATTTTATTCTTAACACATTTTGCATTAGATACATTAGATACATTAGTTGAAATGGCGACCTACCCAGGTAGGTATTTTAAGACAAGAATGAATGACAGTGAAGGATGATTGAGGCGCGATCTTGTAGTCTTGTTACTGACTAATATCTTATATTATAATACATTTTAATATCTTATCGAACCCCTTGTAATTCACCGGCCCTTGCTACTGCGGCTTGAGCACCGGAAATAACAATACAGTAGACCCCCTTTTAACCGATCCTTACGGGACCGGACCTAGGTCGGATAACTTAAAAAGTTGGTTAAAACGGGTAATCCCTTAAACACCTAAAAATAAAAGCTCTGTTGATTTAGGATACTATAAACACCATTATTAAGCAGTTCTTGGATTATTTAGAAAATAAACTATAATAATTATCAACTTATTCCCCAAAATAATTACTGTAGAAATGTCCCAAATCACCCCAAAGCATGGTAAAAACAAAACAATTCATAAACTAAATATTAGACATAACGTTCCCATCGCCGGGTATGGGAACGGAAATGCCGCAGTTCCCAGAAAAGGGCGGTTAAACCGAACTGTTCTCGAAACAGGGTCGGTTAAAGCGATCTTTAATATTTGACCAGCAAGGGCGGTCAATCCGATCGTCGGTTGGACAAGGTCGGTTAAGAGGGGGTCTACTCTATAGGCTACAGACAGCGCGGCGCCACGGCGGCATTTTAAAGGACGGTTTGAGTGTAGCAACTGACACAAGACTGAGGGTCGAGGCGGGGCTTTTCAAGGTCCTGGTCGATTCTGATATTTTAAAATCCACTTTAACAGTTATTTTAAATTGTACTTTAAAACACTTTAAAATTGAATTAACTAGGTCCCTCTCACAAACTCACAAAACGTTGAAAAGCACAACAAACTATTTTATATTATATATTTATATTGGCATCATATTATTCTAGTTAGCCTAGTTATTAAAAAATACCTATATGTACAAAGGGGTTTCGTAAACCTCACACATTATTTATTTTTAGCGCACCTTAATTTTAATAAAAATATTAATGTTTATATACAAATTGTGCATTCTTCTTTAGTTGTCGGTTGGCCTACTGCTTTAATAATGCTTAAATTTCTGTTAGTTCTTAAAATATATAAAAGTTACCACGCATACTCGGTAGTTAGTGGTTAGACTAAAATATATAAAAGTTACCACACATACTCAGTATAGTTAGTGGTTAGACTAACTTCAAACTACTTCAACTTCCAGCACGCTTAAATTTCCAATTGTCATTGTCTTTAGATCTACACACAATTACTGTAATTGCTTAGGGCCTACCGGCATATTTAGGGCCTCGGCCTAGTGGATAAGCTGATTTGGTTTCGTAAACTTTACTTACCTTTGCTGTAACAGGCCTATTAATGAAATAGGTCTCCACTTATACTGCATTTATACTGATTTTTGCAATTAATGTTATTATTATCACAATGTTATCGAACAATATTTTTATGATTTGGACAGTGAATTGCCCTCCTGTTAATGTCCCCGGTTAACTATGCCTAATGTTTGTACTTTTCATGAGTTGACAATTAATTCCTTTGATTTGATACAAAACCAATCAAATTTAGACATTAATAAGTGCGTTTTGGCGCATACTTTAATGGGATATTTATTTATTTGTGAATAACCTAGAGTGAATATAAATATCTTCACTTACCGAAAATAATTCACTCAATCAATCAAAGGAGGAATCAGGAATGTGTAGGAGAAGGGTAGACAACATTACGTATATAACATCCTAGGAGGAAACTTGGAGGAAAAACTTATTTCACAGAAAATACTAATTCACATTTTTAAAAGAATATTAAAATTTTTAGGCCTTGCCTTAGCAATCCTACAAAAAATTATAATCCTGTTTATTTGTAATCATATATTTAATTTCGTAAGGCGATTCTTTGCGTCAAAATTGTGGGCGTCTGGCAAATCGTAGACAGATGGGAGAGGGCTCAAATTAAAGGTCTCTATCCCTTGATGGCGGGAAAAATAATGAAATTGCTTGAAATTTACCAGAAAATAAGAAATAACGTAAAATATCTGCCATTTAAAAAGCATTGGGATCTAAAAACGTCTGCTTTATTTACATAAAACATGTGATGCTGACACTTGATTGAAAACCATGTGGTAGGCTAGATATCTATAAGGTAGATTCAGTTCGCTATGAAGGTATTTTGTACTAAAATAAATAAAGATTGTTTGAATTTTCCCTCATTAGGGGCTTTTAGCCCCTTCAAGCCACTAGTTGATATTAAATATAATCACATTACACATATACACCTCGTATCGAGGATTCGAGGAACATGGACAACATGGTGAAGCTCGAATATTTACAACTAAAAGCGGTAAGAACCGGATTTTTATGCGTTGAGGGATAACTAATATCATACAATCGTTACTTTGATGAAATATTGTTAAATTTATTAATTTATTCTCCTTCTAAACAAAAATTCCGGTTTCAACCGCATTTGTTTGAAAATACTTAACTTCACAGTGTTCCTCATGAGGAATAAGGAATTCCTACAATCCCATACGATTAATCAGTTGCACTGTCACACCGAATGACCGAAGGTGTTAAAATTGACCATATATCTATGGGGTTGACGCGTAAACAAACACCACTTGGGCGCGGCCACGTCAAGTTACACAGGCACCGGGCATGCGAACGGGCCGCGGGACGGTGAGGTGGTACAGATTGATTCACGGTGCTGGGCGCCTCGTCTGCGCATGCGCAGTGATTACTTTCCCCCACCACATGACCTAATACAGTCAGCTCAAGAAACTGTCATCTGTCTGCCATCTGTCAAAACATGATCTGTCAAAACATAATGTTTTTATTATTGTGACTATTTAGGTTATGTTATTTTGTTGATGTGTAAATATAGCAACGGGATTTTTTAACGAAAATGTTCCCAACAACGTAATAATTTCTTTTGGTGTAAAATGCTTGCACCTTTTAAAATTTAATTACTTTGCATCCTTCATTAGTTTATGTTTATTTATTTTAGTATATTTTGCCTATCTAAACGAAAAAGCTATCACCCAAAGACACGCCTACCCGAGGTGATAGATAGGTACCCGAAGTGATACCTATCATGTTTAAGTTCAAGGAAAGGAATATTAATTGGAAGACACTAACGAAAATATGAAGTATAGATAGTGAAACAGAATAAACGTTTTGTTGTTGTATCTTAGGAGGTTAGTTTCCAAATATGGTTTGATTTTGTAATATTGGTGTCGTGCGATGTTATTAAAAAACAGAAAATACTTAGAAACATAAAAAGTTGCTTGAGAAGCCTTGCAACAATTTAGGCCTATATTGGCGTGAATAATGAGGATGAGGCTACATCAAGATTCCTTCTTTATCACAGTGACATAGGAAGACAGAATAGAGATAACCGTAACGATTGAAGTATTGCTTTGCAGGCTGAACTGTTTCATCGTATGTGTCATTACAATTACCTGAAAATATATCTTTATTAATTTTGTGACATATGAGGAGTTTTAATGTGAGCAACCACAAAATCAGTTTTTATATTGTGATGATTAATAGCTTTTTCCACCGAAACTCTAGTTTTTCTTAGTATACACCTGTTAGGTTGACATTGTAATACATAGAATTTCTGCTTGTATATTTAATCATTGAAAAAAGTAAAATTAAGCGTTGGGCTCGGCGGCGCGTATCAGCCCAACATAAAGTCGTCGGAGATGCCACCCAGACTAATCGCCACCTCTTAAAAATACTTTGGGCTATTGAATTTTTTTTATTGTAAAGGCATGTTTTATCGATGGTAAAGGTGAGTAAAGGTCACACGACACAGACGACGCGACTGAGCGGCATCCACCATGCGACGCATCTATGACGATCGTCCTTGTCACATCGCTTGGTATCTCCAATGAATACCTTCTTAACGTTTGTGTATTCATTGGTATATCTAGGATACTAGAAGGCCTCGCCAAATATCTCAAGGAAACGGAGGGAGTTCAGTACCTGGGGAGGTGGTATATGCGCATGCGCGAGCCACCGTCCGTCCCGCGACGTTTCTCAAGAGTCGCTCCTGTCGCAACGTCCGACGTCCGCGGACGAGACGGACGCGGCGCCACGTCGTCGTTTATGCCACTATGACTTGTTTTATTTCATAACATAGTTTACGACTTTTTCAAACATCCATCGCATATATTAGACGGACGTGACGCCACGGCAGTGTAACATGGTCATTGTTGGCTCCGGTTAGGTTTATGATTTTTAAAACGTTGCTGGTGGTTTATTTACTATTCTAGTATTTATAGATTGTTTTTTGTAACAGTGAATAAGATATGTATTTTTAATCATGATTCTATATAAAAAAAAACTTATATCGATTCAAAAACATACATTAATATATAACACATTCTTTATACATTTAGTTGTTTATGGATATGTTTTTTGTTGGTCTGTGAAATTAAAAATTTTCTTCAAAAGACAGCTGATTATTTTAGAGTTGACTGTACGCATTCGTTGTAGGGGAAAAGTGGTGGGGGATTCTCTATCTCTCTCACACACGTCCCTCCCTACACGCCAGGCACCGAGAATCAATCTGTAAGCGCTGTGCAGGAGGGGAGGGAGTCGAGAGAGCGGTGTCGGGCCCCTCCACTACCGCCCCTCCTCCGCCCCTCCGATTGGTGTCGTGCGACACTAGCGCTACCTGGATCTTGGCGTCGCCAGGACGGCGGTTCTGCCGCAGCACTTTTGAAGGCTCAGTGAGCCATCTGTGTATTCCTTTATCTGTGCTTGTAAGCTGGCACTTGGGCCTCACGCGGGCAGTAAGGGCGCGGGGGTGAGTGGGGAGTGTTGGAAGATAAGTAATCTATAGTCGAAATAAATAATTGAATTCAAATGTTGTGATGACAGCTGATGGTGTATGTTTTTGTTTACTTGTTTTGATGTTAAAGATAGTTTTTATATAAAGAGTCTTTTAATTTCATGTAGAATAAAAAGGTTTAATTTAATCGTTTGAGTATCAATCGTTTTAAGTATCAATCAGTAAATTCAATAAACAGAAATATTAAAATGAGAACAACACTTTTTGTATAGATTTACCAAGTTGTTTTCAGATAATGGCGACCGTGACAGGACTTTTACCTAATTTTCTTAGATTAGAATTGAACTGATTGAAACTGAAATAAGATGGAAATGACTAAACGAAAGAAATGTAGAGCGGCAATTCGAAGAATATTCACAAAAACAAAGAATGAAATTGAAGGTTTATTGAAAGATAAAGGAACTATTGATTGGATAAAGATAAAAGCATTATTAAAAGTATTGGATTCTCACAACACATCACTACTGAAGGAAGACACGGCAATATACAATGGCTTGTTAGAGGATGATGGTACACCTGAAAACGAGATCGATGAAGAAATGGAAAGTCAAAGGGAATATCAAATCACCTACCAAATGATCAAGGAAGAAGTCGAACAAATACAAATGGATCAGGAACGGGATGTAGAACGAGCGTCTGTCGTAAGTTTGCGCACACATGGGACAGAGCAGGTAGGCCCGAATTGTTCATATAAACTTCCATTGATTAAATTTAAAGAGTTTGGTGGGGATTTGAAAGATTGGTTACCATTTTGGTCCCAATTTTCCAAAATAGACGGGGATTGTTCAATTAATCCTAATGACAAATTTCAATATCTTCTCATGGCTACAACACCTAATTCAGTCGCAAAAGGGACGTGGTTGAAAGCTATCCAGCCACAGGTGAAATGTATCCGGAAGCAATTAATGCTTTGAAATCTCGTTTTGGTAGAGATGACCTACTTACATAATATTACATTAGGGAAATGTTGAAAATTATAATTACTAATGCAACAACCTCAAAGAAAGTTTCTGTATCCGAGTTATATGACAAACTACAATGTCATCTAAGAAACTTAGAAAGTTTAGGTGTGTCTTCCGACACTTGCGCACCCATTTTATTACCATTAGTTTCATCTTGTTTACCGGAAGACGTTTTAAAACTTTGGGAAAGGACAAGTTCAAAATTTTCTAGTAGCCTCTCCATTGGACAAAGCAAAACTTCCAAAGACCTTCTTGAAAACTTACTAGCGTTTTTGAAAGGGGAAATTGAGGGAGAAAAAAAAGTTAAATTAGCTCTTACGGGGTTTGGTCTCTCATATCAAAAGTACAAAGAAAGAGAGAGGTCCCAAAAGATTTCAGATAACCCCATAAATAAGTCTGAAGTATCTACAGCTGTAGATTTAAGTAGAACTACTGCAGTTCAAATCAGAAAACCGGTAAACTGTATATTTTGTTCCTTACCACACAAAGCTCAAGACTGTATTAAAGCTCAGTCAATGTCCTTAGAAGAAAGAAGATCTGTAGTCAATAGTAAGAGAGCTTGTTTTTGTTGTTTAAAGGTAGGTCATGTAGCTAGTAAATGTAAGAACAGACCTAGGTGTATTTTGTGTAAGAAATCTCACTTTGTGATTATGTGCAATTCATCCCTTCCTGATGAAAGTAATAAAAGTAGCTCCAGTGGTAATCCAAGCCAGGATCAGGTAAAAGGGAATCAATATCTAGCTAATTTTAACTCTTGTAATGTTCTATTACAAACTTTGAGGGTCAATGTGCGAGGACCTAAGGGTGTTCATACAGCAAGAGCTTTGATTGATACGGGTTCCCAACGGTCCTATATATTATCCAAAACAGCGTCTATGGTAGGATATGAGCCCACAAGTCAAGAAACCGTGCAACATTCTCTGTTTGGTGGGAGTTTTTCTGATGTAATTTGTCACAATATTTATAAAATATATGTTGAAACTCTAAATGACGATTATAGTTGTAATTTTGATGCACTGGACCAATGTAAGATCTGTGGGAACGTTTCGTCTATTCCAAGGGGCGTTTGGTTAGATGAACTTGCTGCTCAAGGTATTGAACTTAGTGATCTGGACACTTGTGGACCTATTGAGATTTTAATAGGGGCTGATATTGCAGGTAAACTTTTGACAGGTGAACACAAACTACTAAATTGTGGGTTGGTTTCCGTACGAACAAAGTTAGGTTGGACCTTAATGGGTAAGATACCGGAGGAAAAACATAGAACAACAAATTTGGCTACTTTAGTGACGACTATGTTTACAACAGAAGCTAAGATAAGTGACTTGTGGAATTTAGATTCATTAGGGATACGGGATCCGAAAGAAATGTGTTCAAAACACGATTTAGAAGTTGAATGTCAAAAACATTTTTTAGAGACTGTAAAGGTAACAAATGAAGGACGATATGAAGTTTTCCTTCCATGGATTGACAGTCATCCTCCACTTCCAGATAACTATGAAATAGCAAGTAAAAGACTAACTTCAACATTGAAGAAATTGAGGAGTGAAGGGCTGTACGACACGTACCACTCTGTATTTGATAGTTGGTTGGAAGAAAACATAATAGAAGAAGTACCCATTTCAGAAATGGGTAAACCTGCTCACTACCTACCTCATCGACACGTTGTAAAACCTGAAAGCACAAATCCTGTTCGACCAGTTTTCGACGCAAGTGCTCATGAGTATAAAAGTCCCTCACTTAATCAATGTCTAGTGAAAGGCCCAAATCTAATTGAGAAAATTCCTTCAGTAATGGCTCGTTTTCGACTGAAAGAAGTGGGCGTCATAGGAGATATACGAAAAGCATTCTTACAAATCAGCTTGAATGAACGTGATAGAGATTTTTTGAGGTTTTTATGGACAAACAAGAATGACGAGTTAAAAATTTATAGACATTGCCGAGTAGTTTTTGGTCTATGTTCGAGTCCATTTTTGTTAGAAGCTTCAATAAAGCTACACCTGGAAGAAACTTTAACTCGATGTAAGTTAGGTGAACTAAATTGGTCAACAGAATTCCTTGAAATTCTTGCTTCTAGCTTTTACGTTGACAACTGTGTTTGTAGCTTAGAAAGTCAAGAACAAGCACAACAGTTTATAAAAGTCGCTACGGAAGTCATGAATGAAAGGAAGTTTGAACTTCGAGGATGGGAAACGACATCTGATTGCTTAACCTCCCCTTCAAAATCAAATGTACTTGGTTTGGTGTGGGATAGGAGCTTAGATACATTGGAAGTAAACTTATCGGGTTTAAAGGAAATTGATACTAGTAAAGTAACTAAACGGATTATACTCAGTGTAGCACACCATATTTTCGACCCCATTGGATTTACTTGCTGTGTGACTTTGTTACCCAAATTGTTACTCCAACACACTTGGGAGAAGGGAGTAGGTTGGGATGAGGAAGTTGATGAAAAGACCAAGAAAGAGTTCTTAAAGTGGTTGAGAGACATTCCCTACTTATCTCAAATTAAAATACCAAGATGGCTTCCTGGTACAAACTCGATGGAAAATTGGTCTCTTCATATTTTTTCTGATGCTAGTTAAACTTCTTATGGAGCCGTTATTTTCCTAAGGGTTCAATTTGAAGGATACGTTCGTGTTGAATTAGTCGCAGCTAAGTCTAGAGTAACTCCAGCTAATAAATCATCGAAAGTAATGACCATACCGAGACTCGAATTATTGGCCGCTTCCATATCTGCTCGGTTATTCACAACGGTTGTTAACGATTTTGGGTTATTTGGGTTATCTAGTGTTAACACTTATTTTTGGACTGATTCAACAACAGTTTTAGCGTGGATTAAAAGAAATGATTCTTGGAATGTATTTGTTAACAATAGAGTAACGGAAATCAAAAAGTTAACGTCGGGAAATGAATGGAGGTACATTCCAGGAAACATGAACCCTGCAGATCTTCCCTCTCGTGGTTGTTCTGCTCTGAAACTACTTGAATCTCGTTGGTGGGAGGGTCCCTGTTGGTTAAGACAACCTCCACAAGAATGGCCGAAATTGGATGCTCCTTATAATGAAGAAGACATTAACAGCGAAAGGAAAAGAACAGTTGTCTCAGTGTTATCCAGTGAATCACAAAATGGCTGGTTTCATAGTGGATGTTCATCGTACAAAAAGACAGTGAGAGTGATAGGATGGGTCTATCGATTTGTAAATAATGTTTTAACAAAAAGTAAAAGTAATAAATGTGATCTAACTTGTGAAGAGTTTTCATTTGTGGAGGATAAACTGTTATCTCTTGTACAAAGTGAATCATTTTCCAGAGTCTGTGATTCTAAACTTAGTAGTTTAATGCCTTTTGAGGACAAAAAGGGCTTAATAAGAGTGAAGACAAAAGTATCTCATAGAGATGATACTAATGACTTTTGTTATCCTATTGTGCTTCCATGTTCAACCAACACCATTGTTTTTAGGTTAATAATGGACATTCACAAGGACAACTGTCATGTAGGTAGTCAGATGATAATGACTATTTTAAGACAACGGTTTTGGATCCTTGGAGGAAGAAAATCGATAAAAAATGTCCTAAAGTCCTGTATAATATGTAAAAGACACTCATCTAAAAAAGTTGAGTCCACTCCAACTCCATTATCTCTAGATCGGGTAAGAAATGCAAAGGTTTTTGAAGTAACAGGTGTTGATCTTGCTGGTCCTATATATTTGAAGAGAGTAAATGGAACATGTAAAGCATGGATATGTTTATTCACTTGTGGTGTATACCGAGCTGTGCACTTAGAGTTGCTCTCATCGTTAACCACGGATTGTTTTCTCATGGGACTGAGAAGATTCATAAGTCGACGAGGACGACCTAGTATAATTTACAGTGATCACGGAACAAACTTTACTGGATCAGATAATGCTTTGAAAAATCTAAATTGGACTTTAATTGAACAATATAGTTCTGTTAGGAAGATTCAATGGAAATATTCACCACCCACTGGTCCATGGTGGGGAGGCTGGTGGGAAAGGTTAATTGGAATACTGAAGAAGTTGCTACGCAGAGTGTTAGGAAGATCATCGGTGAATGAAGAGGAAATGCGAACTATTCTTTGTGATTGTGAAGCTGTCATCAACTCAAGACCTTTGACATATGTGTCTGATGATCCAGAAGACTTGACTCCTCTAACTCCAAGCTTATTTTTGCAAGATGTTGAAGAAGTTGGGATACCAGATTTTGATCTTGTCGAAGCTGCTGATCTTAACCAACGATTGAACTACCGCCAAAACTTGAAGAAAAATCTCATGCAAAGATTTCGTTCTGAATACCTTGGCCAGTTACAACTTCATGCTAATCAACACAAGCCCTATGAGCTGACTATTGGAGAAGTGGTATTAGTTGGGAGTGATGGGTTAAAGAGATTAAATTGGCCTTTGGCACGTATAGAGGAACTAATCAAAGGAAAAGATGGGAATGTGCGACTAGTTAGGCTAAAAACAGAAAAGGGTGAAATAATAAGACCTGTTCAACGAATATTTCCTCTAGAAATAAAGTGTAGTGTCACAGAAGACAAAAACATCCAAAAATGTCTACGACAATCAGCTAAGAAAGTTTCTGGACAGACATCTGATAGAACAGAGACAATTGAAGATTCAAAACCTCCATCTCAAGAGTCGAGTCCTAGAATAAAATATTCAAGAAGTGGAAGGGCGATACGTACTCCTCTCAAGTTCGAATCACAAATGTAATACTTTATATGTAAATGAAGTTAATTTCTATTTTTGTTTGGTGGGAGGATGTTGGAAGATAAGTAATCTATAGTCGAAATAAATAATTGAATTCAAATGTTGTGATGACAGCTGATGGTGTATGTTTTTGTTTACTTGTTTTGATGTTAAAGATAGTTTTTATATAAAGAGTCTTTTAATTTCATGTAGAATAAAAAGGTTTAATTTAATCGTTTGAGTATCAATCGTTTTAAGTATCAATCAGTAAATTCAATAAACAGAAATATTAAAATGAGAACAACACTTTTTGTATAGATTTACCAAGTTGTTTTCAGAGGGAGTGTTGGAGGTATAAGAAAAAGGCCGGACTGCAAACATTTCTGCTGACGGACGCCTTCACGCGGGTCGCGAGGACGTTGCCGCAACCCGCTTGACGGAACATAATGTTTTTGAACTAGGCTAGTATAGACTGAGTATCGATCGTTCAAGTGCCAGCTTAGAAGTCACCAGCTGTACCCCTGGTCCTAAATCGTTAAAATTATAGCTAAAGTATAAAGTTTACACTAGCATGTATCTGAGACGTCGTTATAACAAGCCCATAAATATTAGGATAAGAAGCTTCTCATTAAATTAAATTATTTAAATAATTTAAGTATTTTTTTTAATTTTAAATTTGATTAAATTACAAAAAAAATAATTTAAAATGATGACATTTTGTTTTTGACTAAACCAAAACAGTTATTAATTCAAACTTTCTACACTTATGTATTTATTAAGTTTTCAAATGTCTATTTTGTTTACTATAGTTACTACTGTATAGAAAAGAAAGTTAAAATAAATAAATGTTCAAGGGTATGTGTTTTTAGTTAAAATAAAACAAAGGTTTTACTGATAATGTAATCATTTCAGACGCCTGGGCAATTGGATTCACGTAAATATATTTTTAAGTTAACTACATTTTTAAGTTTGCCTCAATAGTGAAGCCTGTTTATATGCAGACGACACTACCCTACTGTCTCATGGCAATAACTTCCTTAGGGTTTAAGACTTAGCAAATGAAGTTCTTTCAAATGCTGCTAAATGGTTTCCTTCAAATGGCTAACTGCTAAACCAACAGTGCCGGCCTTAGGGGAGGGCAACAGGGGCGGCCGCCCAGGGCCTCACGCCTGGGAGGGCCTCGCGCTTCTGATTTTCTTGGTTTAAAATAGGTAATCAGAAATAAAATTACAGTAAAACAACACAGAGATATCTATTAAACCATGAGAATGATTGCGTGTATTATTAAAATTCTAATCTAAAAGGCGGCAAAACTGTACATCTTCGCGTTTTAGGTTATTTGATAAAGGTGTGCTGTTTGGGCGAGGCCTATAGAATATAGTAAGGTGTGAATTACTGGAAGTATTCAAAGTTAATTCACTCCTCACTAGGTACCAAAGGGAAGTAGCAGTGAATTAATGTACCTTTACTTTAGTTAATCCGTTCTATGCGGAAAGGTTATTGTCAGAGAATTACAAAATGTTTCACATTAGCGCTGGCGCACGACATAAGGCACAATCGCCCAACTGAGGAGAGAGGAGACAACATAAAATTCTCAACTTATGACTGAATTTCCCTACTCACCAAATTAAATTTTCCAATCAATAAGTGTCCCAATTTAATAGTGTTCAACAGTTACTAAATTGGCAGATTTATCAAAAAATAGAGATTTGCGGTCGAAAGAGTTGGGAATTTTCGTTTTCTCTAAACTGTCACGGATGCACTGAAGTAGACAATGTAATGATGTTCGCGCACCGGTCTGACACTTAAATGGAGCCAAGTGGTAAGCTTGATTGGAGCGGGTTAGTTCGATGCAATTTATTCAGATGGCGTTGTAAAAACATGACTTTCTTCTTCTTCACTGATTCAGCCAATCAGAACGACGATAACGATCTGCTTCCCGTTCCGTTTCCCCTGATTTTCTGTCACGACGCGACGTGTACACAACCATAACTAGTTGGAATTAATTTGAGTGTGGGAAAATACCTAAAGTACGTTTGCAGAAAGTTGTTCTAGTGTAAGTCGTTTCGTGAAATACTGTACTACGTGATTCATGTTGTGCTTGAAGCTATTAATGGAAAATAAATACGTAGATGTTTACATAAAAGCACTTAATAAAAATCAACTAAGTTAATTTTTATTAAGTGCTTTAATGTAAAGATCTACGTATTTATTTTCTATCAATCGCTTTAAGCACAATAAGAATCACTCAGTACAGTATTTTGCGAAACAACTTGCACTAGCGGCAAACGCACTTAATCCAAACAAACCGGTAAAGTCATTAAAATTGAAAGTCTAGCAAACAAAACAAGAAAACGAAAATATAAGCAAAGCAGACGACGACGATCGATATGTCGCATCGACGACGATCGATATGTCGCATCGATGACCATCGATATATCGCATCGATCTTTTTAGTTCGTTGCACATTATTCAGATAGCGCTGCTGTCTCCTTACCACCGAGTTAACATGGGAGTGCCATCTCTTTACGAAGTTCATTATTACTCTATGGTTCGCGCTTGAAATTAGAAACTGCGTGACTATTAGCTCTGCCATTGCGTAGTCTCAATGAATACACAAACGTTTGTGTATTCATTGGTAGTGTCCTTTGAGAATTTGTGCATTGGTCTCATGGGACATGTAAAAAAGATTACGATGTTCTCCACAACTGATACCGCCCTTATACATAATTTACATATAATTAAATATGTGTCAAAAATTATGAATGCATTGAGTAGGATTGGCGTGGGGGGGGGGGTTAAATGGGATGGGAGGGCCTCGCAAACGTTTTCTTGCCCCGGGCCTCGCACTTGCTAAGGCCGGCACTGTAAACCAAGACAAAACCCAAAATATGATTTTTGGTTTAAAAAAATTTCCTGAAAATCATAATACTAGGCCTAACATGGAAGTGAAAATTTTAGGTGTTACCCTATATCAAAGCCTCTCCTGGCATGAACATATTGAACAGCTTTGTACTAGACTTAGTCGGCTCACCTACCTTTTCCGTCGCCTCAATGAACTCATTCCCTTGGACTACCAGAAAACAGCTGATTTTTCCCTCTTCCAGTCCGCTCTCAGCTATGAGATCACTTTTTGGGGTTATAGCTCACACTTAAGTAAAGTTCTAGTCATTCAAAAGAAGGTCATAAGAATCATGGCTAAGGTTGGCCCAAACGAACATTGTCGTCCTATTTTTATTAATCTCAGCATTTTAACTGTTGTTAATTTATATATTTTTAATTTAATGTTATCTAGTTTTAAGAACTTTGACTGCCGCATACTGAGGAAAGATGTACATAATATTATCACTAGGAATCGAGGGCAACTAGATATTCCCTTTGTAAGACTGGAAAAAACCAGATCAAGCTACAAAATCATGGGACTTAAATGTCTAAATAAACTGCCCACAAATATGCTCAGTCTTCCCCTTAAGGTTTTTAAAGCAAGACTTTACAAATGGCTAATTAGCAATCCTTTCTATTCTGTAAAAGAATTCATGGATCTGCCGTCAAAAGATATTAATTTGTGATTTCCTTTCATTTGTATGTTCTAGATTTTTTTCTCTTCTACACTAATGGCTGCCTGTGATGTATTTATTTTGTTTTTTAATACATCTTGAATTTTTTAACTGTTTATTCATTAATGTAACTTCTTATTAAGACAAATGTAATAACTACGTGCGAAAACTGTTGACTTATATCCATGCATGTAACGTGCCAACGTGCCTCTTATGATATTAAAAGATTGTTCTGACTTCTGATTTCTGATTACTAACTGTTACATTTAAAATCTATTAAAAAAGTTTACCCAAAACCCAAACCTATTCACGAGAAATACTAAGTTATGAATTATACTAATACTGATAAGATGAATTATACTAATCATAATAATAATAAATCATAATAATGAATTATACTAATAAGATGAACTGTTATTATATTGTGTAATGTATAAAATAATTGCAGTTTCAGACATATCTTAATAATCCACATTAGAAATAGCTTTGTTACATTTTCGGAATATGTATTTTAGTATCTTTAAATTGGTATTAAGTTTTTCAAAACAATTTAATTCATCATAACCTAAAACAGTTAGCTCGACTCCAAATTATCGTACAATTTACAGGATCGTACGTTGTCGGATCGTATACATCGTACGACAGGCTGAATTATCGTACAAAACGATAATTATCGTACGAACTGGAGACACTGCTTTTTATTCTCTTGGATGCGAAGAGGCAGGCTTTTAAATTAACCATGGAACTGATTTTCACGTAAAAGTTGTCAACGACGTTAAAAATTTAGGGTGATTTTAAGAAAACACGGGGAACGCACAAGTCAGTCCCTTCCGCACTTGGTCCGCCAGTATTAAAGGGAACACACAAGTCGTCCCTCCCGCACTCGGTCCGCCAATGTTAAATTTCCTCAAGGCTCAAAAACAGGCAAATATTGACTTCCGGTCCGGGCTACAGGGGTGTACTGTGTTGGGTCAGGCGGATCATTACGGTAGGATGGTTGTAGGGAGTGGGGTCCAATAATGGCCAAAAAGGTTTGATGTAATATATGGACGGCTTCAAACTGCCTGCCTAGTGAGTTTGTTCATAGATAAAAACATTCCTTTGTATCCCTTTATCCAGTGTTTCTCAACCGGTGGTGCGCGAAGGCCTTTTAGGTGGTACGCTAGAGATTGAAAAAGTAGGAAAAAATAAAATACTAGGTTTCAGAACTAACGCTAAGCTATTCCATGAAACAGTAAAGACGCACTAATGTTAAGAGGTTATTATCTTTTTCCGTATCTGTTTTGGCCATAATTTACCAATTTCGTACCATCTTTTAAGGACAGAATGATTTGTTGCAAAATCCGTTTTATGAGTAGTATATCCGATATAATGAATCCCGATTCTTATACTTGCCTGAATCTACTTATTCTAATAATAAACGCAAGATACACGTAGCAGAAGTGACACGGCGTATTTCACGAGGTATGGGCTATATGAGTAGTCAGTCCACAATCACGGTTTAGAATACAGGGTGTTTACGAAAAACTCTTACAGACTTCGGGATATGGTTACTTACATAAAAAAACAAGAAAAAAGTTCTTATAAACATGGGATCTAAAATTCCCGGTTATCGGTCTGTCGGTCTGTATGTGTTTCTAACATAATTTTGCATAACTTTGGAACTACAGAAGATATCAACTTCAAACTTCGTACGTATATGCTGACTAATGGGACCTGTTTTGGTGCGGAGTATAAAGTTTCTACTATGTACCATTTCAAAATGGCAGCCATTTTTATATTTTAAAACTTCATATCTTAAAAACCGTAAATTTTACCAAAATTGTACAGGGAACAAAAACGTTGCCTAATTTTATTTCCTACAAAATCATATAAAGATCATAGACTGAATCACAAATAACGGAGTTATTGCAATTTTTCCAACAGAATACATGCTTATTTATGACATTTATAGCAAAATATTCGCATTGTTTTGTTATAAAAATTGCAATAACTCCGTTATTTGTGATTCGATCTTTATGATCTTTATATGGTTTTGTAGGAAATAAAATTACGCAACTTTTTAGTTTCCTGTGCAATTTCTGTAAAATTTTCTGTTTTAAAGATATTAAGTTTTACAATATAAAAATGGCTGCCATTTTGAAATGGTACAAAGTAGAAACTTGATACTCCGCACCAAATTTGGTCCCATTAGTCCGCATGTATGTACCAATTTTGAACTTGATATCTTTAGTAGTTCCAAAGTTATGCAAAATCATGTTAAAAACACTTACAGACCGACAGACGGATAACCGAGCATTTTAGGACCCATGTTTATAGGAATTTTTTTCTTATTTTTTATGTAAGTTACCATATCCCGAAGTCTGTAAGGGTTTCCCGTAAACACCCTGCATAAAAATATTAAGTTTGCCCTTTTCCATGGAGAATTAAATACTCTTCACTTGCAAACTCTGCCGATTTCAATATTTATATTATCCTTTATATTATCCTTTACATATTATTTTCCTTGAAGTGGTACACAAAAATATTGAAAATGTTGTAGGTGGAACGCGAACACCAAAAGCTTGGGAACCACTGGCATAGAGTAACAACTCCTTTTTAGACGCTATAGATGCTAAAGACAGACTAAAAAAAATTTCCCGCACTAAAACAAACCATAGGTAAAGGCAGTGGTTCCCAACCTTTTGGTGCTCGCGTACCACCTACAACATTTTCAATATTTTTGTGTACCACTTCAAGGACCCCCCCCCGCCGGCGAGGGATGCCCTCGGAACGATACTCATTGTTAAACATTTGGCGGATTTGTTATGGCCAGCAAATTTATTTTATTTGACTTGTCAATGTAATTTTTAGATCCTATTTTACCTATAAGGACATTTTGACAAATCATATGTTAACCTCAGCATTGCCGGCATTGCTCATTTATTTTATTATAGCCAATATGACGAAAAAATCCGAATTTTGCTGATGTGAAAACATTTCAAAGTAAATGAGAAAAAGTTATCTCTAACTATTATTTGGAATTTTACATATCACTCATATATTTATTTCCAAAATATTAGAATAAATAGTCAAGTCAAAATCATTTCAAATAATATACTGTACTTTCACCAATGAACTTATATTTAGGCCTATTACAAAATTATATATAACAGATAAAATTATAATAATGCCACCAAATTAACATTGAAAAACTGGCACTATTTTTATTGAAAAGAACATTTTATAATGCCAAACCTTTTGCTAAAAAAATTTTTTTAAGTAAAGTAGTAAAAAAACAAGGTCTAAATTGATGACTAAACATAGATGCCGCACGAAATTACATGGAATGAAAATAACAAGCATATATAAATATATTTTAGAATAACTTTAATATAAATACTAGAGGGCCCACGCTGCTCCGCAGCTGTAAATTTTGGTACCAAGACACAAAATCAACTCGAATCAAATAATTCTTCATTCATAAAATAATTGTTACATGCAGTGCAGCTTCACAACTTCAATGGTACTTGCCCGACACTTGCCTAAGTTGAAATACCCCCGATGCAGCCGACCTGCAAACTCAGCGAATTTCAAGTGCAAAACAATATATTTCAATCCAACATAGCGAGATTTGACATGTTTTGGTAAGCTCCATAAGAGTAACATGGGGAATGAGTATGCAGGTTTGCTGCTACAGGTATATTGAAACTGGGTGGTTTTAATTCATTATTTAGTAGATCTGAACTAGAAGAAGCTATTTACCATGTTTCATCGAGATATGTTGAAAAATAACCGAGATATAGAATTTTACTTATTTCCCATAAGGTTAACATTGGGACAACGTTCTGTGTTTACCACTTTCAATATCTCGGTAACCAATGGACATAGAGCAGTAATTCAAACTACTAAATTGTTTGTTTTTTGAGCTGAATTCAATGGTGTAAACAAAAATCGGATTATTTCTATTTTTCTTTGTAAAAAACTCAAACCCATTTTTTTGGGGTTTATCCTCCCCTAACCCCCCTTCTGATGATCCGATCGGGCTGGTTTTCGAACTCGTCCGAATAATAACTACTTTACACGTCTGTGCCAAATTTCATTCCAATTGGACTATTTTTGCGAGCGCTATCGTGCTTACAGACACACACATATATATATATATATATAGAATAAATATATATATATGTGTTTTCTATATATATATATAAATAAATATATATATATATATATATATATATATATATATATATATATATAGAATAATACAGAAGACAAATACAACCAGTCTGGAATTTACAGAATAAACTGTTCAGACTGTGAAGATTTTTATATAGGCCAAACGGGAAGAACGTTCAAATCAAGGTTCCAAGAACATTTACAAGCTCTGAAAAGTAACAATAAAACATCTATGAAATCCAATTTTGCAGAACACCTTTTAGATAAAAATCACACTTACAAAAGTTTAAAAGAAAACTTAGAAATAATAGAAGTATTAAACAAAGGAAGCAAAATGGATTCAAAAGAACAACTATATATATTCCTTGAGCACAAAGAAAAACCAAGAAACATTTTGAATAGCCATATCCCTACAAGCAACCCTATATTTGAAAAAATAAGACAAATAAAGAATTCATATAAAAAAGACTAAAAACCAACTAGACCAAAAAAGAACAAAAATGAAGCAGTCATATGATATGTAAATATTATTGTAATATGTCAATAAATTAGGTTAAACTTAGAGCTAGAAAATGCCCATAAAGGCGAAACATGTTGCTCAATAAAAAATATTTTAAAAAGGGTACTCAGTTTATCTTTATATTTTTAATATATAGATATATATATATATATATATCTAGAAATTTGAACGAATAGTGTTTTTGACTTCTAGGGGCACCAAAACGAAAAGTTAAAATGGTCTCGGACTTAAGTCTTACCATGAGACCTACGGTAATAGCTTCTTCCCTATAGGGGAAATTCGCTAAAAGAGGTGCATATAGCTGGGCCCGGTTATGTTGGAATTTCAGAAAACCAATTATATACCACGATTTATTACCAAATTGGAGATAATTTGTTTCACGAAGGAAAAGTAGGAATTTAATGAGATACTAGAGGCTTGAAGGGGCTAATAGCCCCTAGTGTTCCGGTCAAATCATTAGGCGGGTGAGTGAGTGCGCTGCTGGCGTTCAAAATATGTTTTTGGCCAATCATTTACCCACCTGAAGTTATAGACAGTTATGCTCTTTGTTTATGTTCTCCAAATCAGCTGAGTAAGTTCTTCAAACATAGCCCAGTTTGGAGCTGTGCTCCATGCTTCTATCTGTTGGAAATTGTTCAACTACTTAACTGTGTAGAGGAGCGGAGGTGTCTTTAACATCAAGTCATTTATACAGCTGGAGTTTCCATTTTTCGCCACCCGCCTAATGGTTTGGCAGGAACTTTGAGCATAATCATTCTTTATCATAGTACAAAATACCTTAATATAAAATAGGCTTTTCGATCCACAAAATTACGATTATATCTAGCATATGGTTTTCAATCAAGTATCCGCACCACATGTTTTAAGTAAACAAAGCAGACCTTTTTACATATCAGTGGTTTTAAATGCAAGCTATTTTACGTTATTTCTTATTTTCTAATAATCTTAAAACAATTTCATTATCCTCCCTGAGATAAGCCCCCTCCCATCATCCTGCGACCTTCCAAACGCCCACAGTTTTGGCGTAAAAATTTCCCTTACGTAAATATATACATAGATCACTTGGTATAAAATCTGTATCGTTATAACATAAACTAAACAAACTTACTTAACTTTTTATAAATTATGAATAACCTAAACCCTTAGCTATTATAAAATCGGAAAATCTTAAAGTCAAAATATTTATTTGTTATAATACATTGATCGTGCATAGTTAGCGGCATTTTGAAAAAAAACCACATATCAACATCTAGCATATGGCTTTGAATCAAGCATTAGCACCACATGTTTAATGTAAACAAAGCAGACGTTTTTCAATCCCAATGCATTTTTATGGAAGATATTTTTCGTTATTTCTCATTTTCTGGTAGAATTGAACATGATCTGCTATTTTTCCCGGCCCCCTGGGACCAAGACCTTTAATTTGAGCCCTCTCCCATCATCCTGCGAGCTGTCAAACTCTCACAATTTTGATTGAAAAAAAATCGCTTACAGAATTAATAATATAGACTAGATAACACGTAGCTCGAAATCGAGCAAAAATCATGTAGTAGAATCATAAGGAATAAACAGCCTACTTATATACTTTTAAAGTGTAATTAAAGGGTTGAATTCAATGATAAAACTATGGTTAAATTACAAAAACTTTTAAAGTTCATTTGATCTATCGCAGGAGTTTCCGGTAAATACTTTTTTGGGATACACCTGCATTTTCCCATGTTCTCTTGTGTTAAAATTTAATTTAAATAATGGCAAAAGATCGAGCTCTGCTTATAGCAACATGTAGCTGACCGAGAGCTAACACTGGCGCCGTGAGCAATGACCTTTGTTTAGGGACTGCCCCTGCACTTCATTTATTTATTATTATCGTCAAAACAGAAATTATAGGGAACGGCTGTATTTATATGAAACCTCTCATTAGTGGCAACAACACGAAAATGACACAATATCTCTACCAGTTTTTTCATTCTTGAAATGCAACCCACCGCGATGAAAACATTTTAAGTTCATTAGTCTGACGTTGAAAGTAGCATCAAATTAAATGTTAAATCGGAAGGGTGATGCTAGCAGTTACGATCGTGTTCTCTCCGACTCCTCCGACCGGTCAATGTTCGTCTTCCCATCAATGGCATTATAACTGCACAAAATCCAAAAATAAATCGGCTCAAGTTAATAAAACTTTAAAAAACACTATGCTGGAATGTATTGAGATTAAAACTGGTAACTGCAATGTTTATCCCTTTGAAAACACTTCAAAACATAACCTAAACTAAGTAATATTTTTTTAAAGAAAACTGTTGAAAACAATTTGTTTTCACGTTCTAGAAGCCAAAGCAGCTGTGAAAATAAAAACTCCTCTTTTCAAAAAGTCAATTATAAGTGCTGCAGTCTTTGGTTTACCTGAATAACTATTTCAGAGCTTGACCATATGTTCAGATTGTAAACAAAGTGAACTGAACTTGCTCAAATGTCGACGAATAGCGCCACTGTTCCGAAACTTCAGCCCTTTACTGTACTTTAGTTACGCCCTTTTTTAAAATTCTGAGACTTGTTGGCAAATCTACATAAATATCCCTTTAATTTGATACCTCAAACGTTGAAATCCGCCCAGCCGTTATCGCGGTTGGGCTGTGAAAAGAAAACCGCTTGCGTATTAATATATAGATTCTGTACTTAAGTTTTCGGGACAGCGACATGTCAACCCGGCACATACGGCTTTTCAAACTAAATACATGCTAAAATACCCTCGTTGCAGACCTGCATACTCAGGAAAATGCAAATAAACATAGTTCAAGCGAACATAGCGAGATTTGACGTGTTTTTGTAAGCTCCATAAAAATAACATGGGAAATGAGTATGCAGGTTTGCTGCCACGAAAATGGAAATATTGGGGATTTTAAACTATAATACTATGATCTCGTCTAGATGAAGCCACAAACCACGTTTTATCGAGATATGTTAAAAAATAAGCGAGATATAGAATTTTCCTTATTTCCCATAAGGTGAACATTGGGACAACGTACTGTGTTTACCACTTTCAATATCTCGGTAACCAACGGACATAGATCAGTTGTTTGTTTTTTTAGCTGAATTCAATGGTGCCAAAAAATTTGATAAATTTTGTTTTTCTATGTAAAAATTAAAAAAAAACACTTTTGGGGAGTTTTATTCCTCTTTTCCCCCCTACC
Organism: Flexamia atlantica; assembly: GCA_035578135.1. Taxonomy (NCBI): domain Eukaryota; kingdom Metazoa; phylum Arthropoda; class Insecta; order Hemiptera; family Cicadellidae; genus Flexamia; species Flexamia atlantica. Next base: position 27,863,689 of record JAQJVK010000001.1, read on the forward strand.
GGTGGTCCGATCGGGCTTGTTAACGAATTCGTCCGATTGATTACCACTTTACACGTCTGTACCAACATTTCATTAAGATCAGACCATAAACGGACTCGGAAAAGAAAAACCTAATATTTATATGTAAGATTTGTGTTGTTTGGAATTCAGCAGAGTGCTTCAGGTACGTCCAATCCTAATAATCAATAGCTCAAATGAAAGCTGGTATTTCACTGAAGGTTCTTAGACTAAAACATACAGAATAACTTAATTAGGACTGGGGAAATATATCTTTAATTGAATTCAAATTTCGGGAAATAATCAAATTTATGTTTGTTGGTCGAGTAATACAGTTGATAAATGAATGCGGATGCTTGATGGCAAATCTGCGAGTGCATACCTTTAATTTAAGACCTTATTTATGAAAATCGGTCGCGTAGAAGAGCCGAACAGACTCGGAAAAGAAAAACGAATTTTTTTGTGTTGTTTGGAATTCAGCAGAGTGCTTCTGGTACGTCCGATATCATAATAATCGATAGCGGAAATGAAAGCTGGTATTCCACTGAAGGTTCTTAGACCAAAACATACAGAATTACGCAATTAGAACTGGGGAAATATATCTTTAATTGAATTCAAATTCCGGGAAATAATCGAATTTATTTTTTTTGGTCGAGTAATAGAGTAGATAAATAAATGCCGATGCTTGATGGCAAATCTGTGCGTGCATACCTTTAATTTAAGACCTCAATTATGAAAATCGGTTGAGTAGAAGAGCCAAACGAACTCGGAAAAGGAAAACCATATTTAACTCCCATAAGAAATGTACAGGAAGGAAATTGCTTTTGTGCATAACTCAAGTAATACGGCAGATAAATGAATGCGGTTGCTTAATGGCAAATCTGCACGTGCATACCTTTAATTTGAGACCTAAATTATGAAAATCGGTTGAGTAGAAGAGCCGAACGGACTCGGAAAAGAAATCCCAAATTTTTTTAATATATAGACTAGACTAACCCCGCGCAGCGCAAAGCGCCGCAAAAAAATGATACTTGTAGGCCTACTATTATTTTCCATTACATAGATACTGGCATAATAAAACCTCTAAAAAATTAAACTAATTTTATGCTATTTATTCTGTATTAGAAACACAATTATACACATTTAATAGCCACTGAACTACTTAACTGAAATCAATTACAACATGAACCAGGGAAGTAAGCAGGCGCGAACCCAGGGGGAGATCGAGCTTCTCCTAAACATGCAAAATTTGCAAGAATACGGATAACACAATTTTTAATTGAGGCCAGAAAATCTCTCAATTGTGTATTCTTCGGTAGATTTCATGATTATTTCTTAGAGATTTGGTCATCAAATCTCTTTTATCACCGTTGGTCAATCTCGGTGATTTTCTCGGTAATAATGATTTTTTCGTGTACATAAACAATAGTAAACGCTTCTGAATAAACAGTTTCCATATCCAATAATTGGAGTTATGTCGAAATGTTTATAAGTTGTCATAATCGTAGTTAGTTGTAATCAAGTCATTCTAACCAAATAAAAATTTAACTTGATGATAATCTCAAACATGTTATTTAGAAATGTTAGTTATATGACTAATCTTCACTATACCGGGTTTCCAGCCTAAGTTTTCCAATAGCTAACATTTTAATTAAAGTATGACTTAAACCTCTTGAGCGGAAACCCATTATTTTTTGCTGCTTTTAGGTATGTATTTCAATTTTTGAAATTTTCTTTAATTTTCAAATATGGCGGAAAACCTTTTTTTTCTAATGGAACACCCTGTATTTTATGATGTTTTTGGATTCAACACAGAAAATTTGAATTTGTTAACAATTACATTTTTATAACTTATTTTCACAGACACACGGGTGGTGTTATTTTGTTTGGCATCCTAAGCACTTCAAATCATGAAAGTATTGTCAAAATCGTTAGAGCCGTTTTTGAAAAATTTGGATTTTTGTAGTTTTTTATGGGTTTTATGGGATAAATACCCATAAAAATCTAAAATTTAAAAAAACATCTGGAGGTATCATGGTTTTATACCTACATGCCAAAACGTCATGAAAATCGGACCATTGGTGTCATCTCTAGCTCTGTTCACATACATCCACACACTCATACCCACACGCACACACGCGCGCACACACACACACACACACACACACACACACACACACACACACACACACACACACACACACGGATGGACAGACACCAATCTGAAAACAACTTTTTTGGATTCAGGGAGCACTAAAACAAACATATCCACTAACAACTCAAATAAACATTTTGGCAAAAACAATCTTTTCTCCGAAATCAATATTTTTGGATTCGGGGAACACTAAAAAAATATTTCCACTAACAACTCAAATTAAAAAATTTTGACAAAAATACTTTCTCCATGTACTATGGTAAAGGGGTCAGCATAAAAAATAAGGGGTTTCCTCATAATAAGTTTACTGTCAGACATGAAATGAAAAGTTAGCTTGGAAAACTTAAGGCTGGATAATCGGTACCTATAAACAATGGTATAACATCTAGAAAGTTATTATATGTTATTAAATAACATATAATAACTTTCTGTTATTGTATCAAAGACTTTATAAAGAAAATAACAGATAAATTTTATCTGTCATGTTCTTTGAAACAAAATTTTACACATTCAATCACCACTAACCTAAAATAAACTAAAATCACAACATAAACAAACCATGCTATGAAAGTAAAACGTGTTTTAAAACAAAGCTTTATAATCAGCTGATCTATGCTGTTATACTCAATTGATCAGTAAAAACAATACTAATGAATAGAAAATATTTTATATTCCATTTCTAACATATAAAATGAAGGAATATTTAACTTTTCAGGCAAATGGGCATATATAGAGTTAATTACCTTTCATTTAACACAACCTAAATGTAAATCGGTCCCATAGAACTCCAGATCTCATTCAAAATAGGCTTAAAATTCTACCCGTGTTATTGTCTTAGGAGACTTTACTTTCCGTTTTTGGACAATTTAGTGGAGTAAAAGCTGAAATCGAAGCAAAAATGGGCAATATAGATACAATTACCTTTTAATTCGTACCAGTTGTGAGTAAATCGGCCCAATAGAACCATATCAGGCTCACTGTCATAAGTTTAATTTTTCGCTATGTTAAATCTCCATAAGAAAAGTACATTTTCCTTTGAACCTAATTAACATAAAAATGCGTTGAAATGTAGCATTCATCGTAGGGCTCAAAATGACGTTCAATATGAGTGTGAATCATTAAAATCGATCTTTTACAATATGCCATTTTAATAAACATTTGGACTATCAACGTTATTGAAATCAGCTGTTTCACATAATTGAAATAGTTATAATACTAAACAACTTAGCAATCAAATCTTATTTTTTATTTCCATCTATAAAACTCTATAATTTAAATTATATAAAACTGTTTTTAATCTAAAGGATAATACATGATAATGCATACATTTTTATGTATACTGACAATGATAAACCAAATGTTACTTGAGCGTTTGCTCTTTTTCTGTCGTTAGACAAAGTACCTCGTGTCTTCACAATCAGCTGAATGAATGACTGTCAAATTATATCATTGCAAAGGTTTGGAAATGTGGATTTTTTAGTTTAAAAAAGCAGGATAACAAAAAAGTAAATAAAACCTGCAAATATAGAAAAGTTGATTTTTTATTTGGTACAAACTGCATAAAAATGGGTCCAGTGGAATTCTCAGACGAACTGTCCAAAGGATTGGAAAAGTTGATAAAAGTTGATTTTTTCTCCCATGTTAAATCTCCATAAGAAAAGATTATTTTCCATTTGTGACCCAGTTAACATAAATATTTTCAAAATTCAAATAAAACCTGCACATATAGGGCCGACATCCTTCGTTTTGGTACAACCCGCATGTAAATCGGTCCAGTAGAACGGCCAGGGTCGCTGACATTAGTTTTACAAACGTTTTTTAATATATAAGATTGAAATTGGCAGAGTTTGTAAGTGAAAAGTATTTAATTCTCCATGGAAAAGGGCAAACTTAATATTTTTATATTCTAAACCGTGATTGTGGACTACTCATAGCCCATACCTGCCCATACCTCGTGAAATACGCCTTGTCACTTCTGCTCCGTGTATCTTGCGTTTATTATTAGAAATATCTGGGGACCGAGCTTCGCTCGGGGGGAAACCAGTAACATATTCAAATAACCATGTTCATATTGCTCCCCACAATGACAATTAACTTTGTAATTTGATTTACTGAGGTTTAAGTTTTGTTCAATAATTGAATTTATTCGGTCTTTGTTTTCTAATCGATGCTCTCAATGCTCGTATTAGTGGCCAAGCGCTGTGACGCACGTTGTTGTATATCTCAACGGTGTCTTCTAAAACACAGCTGTTTGCCTGTTTGGGATTTTTATATGGGGATAATACAGTAATACTCCATGAGCAATCTGTACTCAATTGTATTATCTCTGTTCTATTCCACTCTACTGGTAACGTGCTATGGAAGTTTTAAGTGGCTTGGTCATGAACAGCTGGATGATTCTTTTGTTTACTTTTTCGTTGTTATTGACAACTCATATGACCCCATGTTAAAATACCCCCGTTGCAGCAGACCTGCATACTCAGCGAATTTCAAGTGTAAAACAACGTATTCCAACATAGAGAAATTTGACATGTTTTTGAAAGCTCCATAGGAATAAAATGGGGAATGAGTATGCAGGTTTGCTGCTACAGGTATGTTTAAACTGGTTGGTCTTAATTCAATATTTAGTAGATCTGAACTAGAAGAAGTCATTTACCAAGTTTTATAAAGATATGTTGAGAAATAAGCAAGATATAGAATTTTACTTATTTTCCATAAGGTTAACATTGAGACAACGTACTGTGTTTACCACTTTCAATATCTCGGTAACCAATGGACATAGAGCAGTGATTAAAAATACTAAATTGTTTGTTTTTTAGCTGAATTCAATGGTGCCAACAAAAATTTGACAAATTTTATTTTTCTATGTGAAAAACTCAAAAAACCATTTTTGGGTGGGTTTATCCCACTTTACCCCCCCCCTTCCGGTGGTCCGATCGGGCTGGTTCACGAACTCGTCCAAGTGATTACCACTTTACACGTCTGTACCAAATTTCATTAAGATCGGACCACATTTACGGCCGCTATCGTGTTAACAGACATATATATAGATATATATATAAATTCAAACGAGTGGTGTTTTTTGCTTCTGGGGGGCCCAAAATGAAAAGTTAACATGGTCTCGGACTTAGGTCTTACCATGAGTACTACCGTAATAGCTTATTCCTTTAAGGAAATTCGCTAATCCTTTAAGGAAATTCGCAAAAAACGATTTTAAATTTCATTTTTCTAAATAAGTTGCGTTTCTACAGCAAATTCAACCACGAAGGTGAACTTGGAAATAAAAAGTGCACCTATATGTGCAAAATTTTATTAAAATCGTTAGAGCCGTTTTCGAGATAGGATTTGTATACGATAATTGCTCATTTAAAGTAATAGGATAAGTAGAATTCAGGCAAGTATAAGAATCGAGAATAATTATATCGGATATACTACCCATAAAACGGAGTTTGCAACAAATCATTCCGTCCTTAAGGATGTTACGAAATTGGTACATTATGGCCAAAACAGATACATGCAGATACTGAAAAAGATAATAACCTCTTAACATTAGTGCGCCTTTCCTGTTTCATGGAATAGCGTTAGTTCTGAAAACTAGTATTTTATTTTTTCCTACTTCTTTTATCTCTAGCGTACCACCTAAAAGGCCTTCGCGTACCACAATAGCCATCTCTAGAGATGGTTATGGCGTTATGGTCATGGTAGAGTAGGAGTCACCTAAGTTGGCCAAAACGAAAGTAAACAAACTATTATCTTCTTACGAACTTAACTATAAAATCCAGCTGTGCTGAAAACATTGTCAACGAACATCTGTTTTAGTATAGCACTTGCAATAAAGGGAAATTCCGATGCAATATTTCAACTGGAAGTTCTCTTGCGCAGCTTAAAATATTTTTGAGGGGCTTTTCCAAATTAAGTATGTATTAAAAGGGAATGGGTGTGTCAAGGATGCGGCATGATTAATAGTCTTAGATTTTCTCTATTTACAAAGGAGATACTATTTACTTTGAAATACTATTTACAACGGGAAATAGGCGAGTTTTTGAATAGCCAGTACTACTTGCTGCAAATCAGCATCTGAAAAGAGGCAAGCAGTTAAACAAACTAAAATATATGTCAATCAAGAAATAGAATCAAATTAAACTTGACAGTTATGTAAAAAGGTTGAATGAAAATATAAAATTCAAAAAATAGGCGAGTTTGTAACGACCTTCTAATTGTAGAAAATGCCGCAACGGTTGCGCATGCGCAGTAGCGTCATTGTCATATATCTGTTATATCCAAAGGAGAAGTTAAATTGGTCCGAAGTTCCAGTTACTTGCTAGTAATAGGTCACAGTTGACTGACGCCGCGATTCTGATTATTTCGATTAGAGTGCCGCAATTTCTTTCTTTCCTTTCCTAATCTCTTGCCTACCCATCTTGCGACACTTAAGATAGAACGATTTGCTATAAAATTTTGTTTTGTTAAATTGTTAAGTTTATATCGTTGTTGTTGTTTTGTTATGGTTTTCTATCGAAATAATGCCGTGTTTTGATCAGCTACAGGAATTCAACACATTATTATTATTCTTACTAGTTACTAATTTTACAGTAATCTTAGTTTACCTTTAGATTAAACTAACACTGAATTTCAACACAGCCCATAATTGGATTACTGTATTAGGCCTAGGCCAACTGGCTTTACACTGAGTTAGCTATGTGGGCTACTATTAAATATTTTTAGAAGTTTCCATTCCTTTAAAAAAATTTCCGTAATAATGAATTATTGAACAGGATGTTTTAAAATGATAACTAATAATCCAGAGTTTGAATATTAACATAGTTTAATACAAAACTTCCGATGGTAAAAGTCTTTCTCCTTATACAGGAATCTTAGTAGGGAGAGATTAGATAGGTTCTTCCCTTCACCTTCAATCATTATACTTCAGTCTTCAGTCTACTAAGTTAGCTTTGCATGGAACCGGAACGGAACGGCACAGTTTGTTCTATTTGTTCCAGATTCTCTGCGGAACGGCATCGGCACGGACTAATAGAGTTCCGACTAGTCGGTGGAACAGTTACGTCAAAAATAACGCTAACTGCTCCTCGGCATTTTCTACGATTAGAAGGTCGTATATTGTAAACATTCTATAACCTATAAACAACATTGTAAACCAAGGAGGTTATATTACTATACTGGAGGCAGCACTCCATAGTAAAACAGCGTGCCGGCTGTTTAGAACAAAATATCACAAAAATGGTACATCAGTTAGTACCAACCTTTGCAAAATACCTCAATTTCACCGACTTCCCAAAATGAACGAATCAATCGAGTGATTCAGTCGAGTGACGACTCAATTTTGAGCTTGGTTCATTCCGGAACCGGAAATCAATAATATTTTAAACAGCTATTGATGGAAAATAAATACGTAGATGTTTACATAAAAGCACTTAATAAAAATTAACTTAATAGCTTCAAGTACAATATGAATCACGCAGTACAGTATTTCGCGAAACAACTTACACTAGAACAACTTTCTGCAAACGTACTTTAGGTATTTTCCCACACTCAAATTAATTCCAACTCGTTATGGTTGTGTACACGTCGCGTCGTGACAGAAAATCAGAGGAAACGGAATAGGAAGTTAGCAGATCGTTATCGTGGTTTTGATTGGCTGATTCAGTGAAAAAGAAGAAACAATAGTTGACAACGACATCTAACTGTAGTGCTTTGAACTATCCCGCTCCAATAAGCTTATCACTTGGCTCCTGAAGTGTGAGACCGGTGCATAGAGTAATAATAATAACTTCGTTAAGAGTTGCCAGTCCCTTGTTAACTCCGTGGCTCAATCAGCAGCGCTGCCTGGCAACTAGGCCACGAACTAATCTAGCAAAAAATACAAAAAAAACGGCGCCTCTTGTCATCTGTCGTCTGCCTTTGCCTAGCTTCATTTTATTTGTTTACTTTTGATTTCATACTTTCATGGATCGGATGAATGGATGATAGTTAAATTAGTATGAAGCGTGATATTATTTTTAAGATAAATCAACAAAGGTTATTGAAAGTTTTGATCACGATAAAATCCCTAATATAATTGGATGAGATATGGCATTGTTAAAATCTGCATAGTATGTACTTCTTTAAAAAACAAACTGTAAGTATAGTGTCATAAGTTAGGTTACTTTTGTAATAGGTTAAATTGAATATGAAAGTTAGTTCCCTAAAACAACAGGCTAAATGGGTAATAATAGTGATGATAGTAGAAGATATAAAAGGCATACCCCCTACATGATCATTGTGTACTTTTGCCTACATTCTTTACATACTTACCGTACAATCTTAATACTAGACTTTAAAGTCAACTCCTCCGAAGTAATCCCTGGATGGGCCAACCAGTCTTCATCTGGATCAAGATTAAAACTAGAGAAAATGCTAATATTTTAATTATATTTCTTGTTACTATGGATTCCTTAAAAATTATCTGATGAATAAGTTAACAGCGGACTCGCGAGGGCTCTTAGGACCCTTCTCATTGCAACATTACAGAGTCCTTAAATTCTGACTATAGCCGTCATAATCTACCAAGTTTCTAAAGTTCACATGTCCGTGTCATCTTTCTGTGCTTAAAAAAATTATAGTTCCCTAATTTAATTAATCAGTGAAGCATCGCATTAAAGTGAAAAAAGTCCTGCCCTCGCCTAACAAAAACTTACTCTTGAACTTGACTTATTAGCCCATCTGCACAAAGGCGCTTTTTCCTTTAAGTCAGGGAAATTTCTTGATGCGTCTGATAGATTTTGACCATCAGATTCAAACCTTAATTCAAAAAGGCCATCACTTAAGGAGACACCCTAATGTGCAGAGAGTATCTAATTGCTTGAGTCTAATAAATTAATCATTTTAGAGAGCCAAAATTTTGTTTTCAGACTGCCAAATCTAGCCTATGTATATACATGCCAGGACCAACTATGTTTTTATCAACAATAAAACTTATTTTAATTTATTATGAAATAAATATTAATGGCAGCACGTTTAAGTTAGGCTTGAATCTAATTTCTAATAGTTAACACATTCACTGCGGCAGCAAAATACCTATATGTGCCGGGATAAATATAGGTACATACTTCACATATATACATACTGGTATATACAGCGAAGTACACAACTGAAAAGCAGGTATTCCGAACCACATGCGGGCAACGAATCAACGTTCCCGAGCTAAGTGCTGGGACACGGTAAACTGAATCCTTGTGAATGGTGTAACCACAATCCGGTATGTGGCCCGCACTCGGGTCGCGACGCGGACCACATACTGGTATGTGGTACGCAGCGAATGTGTTAAGGACCATAAAAATTAAATAGGATTGTTATAGCAAATGACTTATTCAGACTAGTCCCATACAAGACGTCAAAGAATCGTTAAGGTAACAAAAAAAATAGATTTATATCAGTTGAATTTCCATAGGCCCTAACTCACGTTGCTGGATGCATTGGAGCTTGGGGCCACTAAGTTTGCTGTTTTTTATCATTTTACTGAATTGGCGTTATATTGTGTGTTGGGCGGATATCTTGAATAGGCCTACTATTATTCCCACAGAAAAAAACTCAAGTGGTGCAACTTGGAAGAAGACACAGTTTCCTACAATTTAATTATTTTTGCAGCCACTCAGTTTTTATGGTTGTACCAAAAATTGCCTTGTTGGTTACTGAATAGCAACAAAATGTAGCCAAATCTATTAAAATTTTTTTTATTGCAGGAAGGATTGAAAACAAACCCTCAATATTTTCTAATTGAATTTTGACTAGTAGGCCTAAACTATTTAATCTCTAATTATAAACATTCCGTTACTGATTAACAATAATTACAAACTATATGTTTCAAAGCATTTGCAACTATCATGATTTATGGAAATTTTAAGTAAAAAAAACAATTACAGGCAGTGGCCTGTATTCTAGTTTTGTAATATTCTAAGTTTATCTGTTAGTGCAAATTGAAAGATAGCCTACTTTTGATGTTTATTATACATTGAAAAACCATTCATGAATTCAAGAAGGTTTAGGTAAAAAACGTTAAACTTATGTTAACCTTCATAAAGTAGGGTGTTGAGTATAAAATCAACAGAATATAGTATATAAAAAAAAACATCGGAACCAATTAATTATTAGATATTTATGCCAGTACAGGGAAAAGGTAGGCTAATCTTTTTATCATGTATTAATACATTATTGAGATCTGTTTTGGGATTATTTTTCAGATTTAAAAACCAGATTTGAGGCATGAAACTCTCCAAAAATGGGTTTTCTAAAATATCACCAGAAGGGGATGTCTCTATACAGATACAAAAGAAAATCAGAAGATAAATGCAGCTGATAAAGTAAAAAGTATATTTTCAAGCGCACAAGCATTGACTTTGTATAGGCCTATATTATATATCATCGTATAATGAGTATATTGTAACGTATGTTTTTACAAAAGTAAAAGTTTAATCATTAATTTTTCATTGAACGTAAACATTTTATATTATTCTTCATTTTGATGCATTCAAAGACTTTCTTTTTCTGTGATCAGTTTACATCTAACGTCTTCAAAGTTTTGATCATGTTTCCAGGAAAGTGGTTGTTGTTTACTGTAAAAAACACAGATGTATTACAATATTTTTTTAAATATACATTTTTTCTCACATAACAATTTTATATTGATTATAATTACCATGATTTATGAAATGACAATAACTGTACTAAGTACTGTATAAATTGTTAATTGACATAGGAATATGTGGGTTTGAAGTATGTGGCCTTACGAGAGTAAGGTAGAACGAGGCTTGCCAAGTGCATCATGCTGATTTTCAAATGTCATGAACACCCTCGTTTGATCTCACCTTTTTTCGACAAGAGTGTAGACCTGCTATCAGCATTACCATTCATTTTCTGCCACTTGTAGTATGTTTTATAGGAAATATTTGGTCTCTTGTCAGTTTAAGCTAAACCGAAAATATGGTACTCTTGTCAGTTTAAGCTAAACCAAAACTATGGTAATAAGTGTGCTACACAGATGGTTTAATGTACGGTATCACCGTAATCGTTTCTCATTCTTGCTCACACTTACTAATCTTGGACGAGGATATCGATACAATTTCACAAATTCACTTGAAAAAAAACTACTCAAAAAACAATTAAAACCTTTTATATCATTAATCTAACTTAATTATACAGGGTTCAGCAAATGTCTGGAATATATGAAATAGCTTCTAAATTATTTTGGTCCATGTAATGAAACTTTGCAGTTGTGCATTATTAGTCATAAATAGAAATATTTTCACGTATTTTATTATTTTTTCGCAAGACCAAATAACGTCCCATGCTGGAAGTCTTCAAAATTCATAACAGCGCACACCGTGTCTCAAAAAGTCAATCCATTCATAAGTTTCAGCTCCTCAATGATTTTAATGTTCTGGTCATTAAACTCTAAGCAAAAAGTAAGGAGAACAGTCTAATTACTAATAAAGCACTCGAAACAATGCAGCCTAATTTAATTGTAGATTTTATAATACGTCAAAGTATCCTTTTTAATGAAAAATACATGTATCTAAAACTCACCTATATAGTTCCGAGTGCTTAATAGACTTTTTTTCTTAACTATCGCATACAGTTTAGTGGGCAACATTAAAATCGTTGAGGAGCTGTAACTTCTGATTGGATTAACCTTTTGAGGCGTGGCTTGCGCTGTCATGATCTACTGATTAAGACCTTTAAAATGATGTATAGCTTAGCTAGAGGTATGCTTACATTTAAGAATTTCAAAACTTCCAGCGTGGACCGTCCCCTCATCGTGCGAAAAACTAAGAAAATAGGCCAAAATATTTGTATTTGTAATAGATACACAACTGTTAAGTTTCATTACTTTCTGCAAAATCAAATGAAAGTTACTTAATATATTCCAGACTTTTGCCAAACCCTGTATTTTAAATTTAAAACAGTTTATAATTTTTTATTTATTTAAATATAAGGTATTTAAAAGTAAGTTGGGAATATGCACTGCAGTATCTTATCTCTACACATTGGGAAAGTACCAGTGTTACGTGACGATTCATGATAATTATGAAAACATTTTCTAACAATCCTTGCCTTGCATAATGATCAGTTACAACAGAGAATTGGTTTATTATTAAGGTGTAAATAATTATGAGCTTACCTTCACATGCATTGTTGGTGTTAAAGTTATAGTCATCATGAGAAATGGAGAGCAGAATTCAAGCAATAATTCCTCTATATTATAGATTTATTGTGGTATAGTGTGTTAAAAAAATCCATTATTGTGGTATTTCGGAAAAGGTTTTACAGGGCATGATGAAGAATGGTTCTTGTTAGGTTGCTGGAAAAAAAAACAAATTTGTAGTAGGCTGCCTCTACTGCTACTGCTTCCTACTACTACTATCTATGCTATAGTAACGCAGTAGTGGAGTCGGCGTTGATCAGGCCTAAACTTTTGAAGGGCTTAAGTTATAGGTCGTTTTTTACTTCAATTTAACTTTAAGCATTCTTTATCAGTGAAGATTCACTTTATTTCAGGGAGCCATAAAGGGTTGATTATCACTGAAATTGTGTCATTGAAAAATGGAGGGGAGGGGTTTTAAATAATTGTACTTGCTAAGCAGCCTTTGGGTGGGGGGTTAATAATGTTATAAAACAATGTTAAAAATGTTAAAGTAAAGAAATTAAATTCCATTAAATAACATGGAGAATGAGTATGCAGATTTGCTACAACAGGTATGTTAAAACCTTTAAAAAATCCGAGAATTAAAATTTTTTTTTAAATTATTTGTTGGACCGAAAATACTATCCCTAATCTAGTAAAACTCTTATTAAATAGTCTGAATGAGTATAAATCGTCAGTAACTATCACTTTTTTCAATTGATTACCTTCGATAGTATCATATGTCAACTAATACCATATGGTTAGTATACGTGTCAGAAATGTTTAAAAATGAGCTATTAAGGGAATTTTTCCTCCATTATGATTGCTGTAAGATTCAAATTTTTATTATTCTAGTCTTAAATAGTGTTTAGTTTAGAAAAATTACATTCATAACCTAATTACACACTTTACATGGATTTCACAAATTTTTCCTTGTGGCATATTCTGTTGGAATGAGTTTTCGCGCCGTTATTAGCCCTTGTTAAAGTAAAATTATATGTTATTAAAGGTTTAAACTTGTATATTACCCTTTAACTAGTCGAACCAAAGGATTATATATTAAAATATACTAAGGTTTTACCTTAATACGTTTACTGTCAGCCAAAATGTATGCATTTATACGATTCTGAGGAAACTTGGTTGACAAATTTTAAATTGCTAATAACTTAGGTACTTACCGACCGAATCTATTAAATTTGGGCTTAAAAGTTGCACCTTTACATGAACTTTAAGATACATTTACTCTCATCCCTGCGGTATGAACCCTAATGTCTACAGCGTCGAGAATACCCCTACCAATCGCAAGCTTTCACTATAATCAAACTTAACTCGACTATTTTAGGCCGCATACACCTTAAATTTACACCCTCGGTATGGTAATGACAAGCTCTTTGATACTCAATACATTTTTTACTAGGTTATCATAGGCCCCATTATATTAGTGTTCACGACATTGACTGTCTGTGGCTGTGCCGCGCGGCGTGGCTGGCTGGCTACATTCACACTATATTTTAGCTGGGTTATTCCAACATTTTAGGTTAATTTTATTAACGTAAACAAATTTTATTGAAAATAATCCCTTGTATGTTGTAAACTCAAAAATCATAAAAAAATCATAAAAAATTTACCTAATTTTCAAATAGGGGGAAAAAATTTTAATTCCTCGAGGAGGGGAAAAACAACTAAAGACTAGTGTATGTGAGGTACGATCCGTGGTATCTGATAGCTATCAGTGATAAGGACACGAGCTCAACACCTAACATTACACTATGAGAATTGTACGATAATTTTAGTATAGGACTTTTCTAAGATAGGACCAAATTTGGGGTTTTCAGACCCAAAAAGTTCATATGAACCCCACATGCTATTTTATTAAATTTATATTTTTTAGTATTGAAAATGAACATAAAACAATTTTAAGGACGCTTCCAGAATTTCAGCTAAAAAATAATAGATTTATCAACAAAAGTGTGAATTTACTGAACAGAATAAAAATTGTCTTCATAAGACCTGTAGTCAAACCAAGGTAGGTTAAATAAACTGTTAGGTCTTATTATTTGATTTTTCGCTACTCATCACTAAATATACAAAATACCCCCGTTGCAGCAGACCTGCATACTCAGCGAATTTCAAATGCAAAACAACATATTTCAATCCAACTTAGCGAGTTTTGACATGTTTTGTAACCTCCATAAGAATAACATGGGGAATGAGTATGCAGGTTTGCTGCAACAGGTATGTTTAAACTGGTTGGTTTTAATTCATTATTTAGTAGATCTCAACTAGAAGAAGTTGCCATATACCAAGTTTTGTCAAGAAATGTAAAGAAATAAGTAAGATATAGAATATTTTTATTTCCCATAAGGATAACATGGGGAATGATTATGCAGGTTTGCTGCCACAAAAATTGAAATTTCGGGGATTTTAGACTAAAATACATTAGATCTCATATAGATGAAGCCACAAACCAAGTTTTATCCAGATATGTTGAGAAATAAGCGAGATATAGAATTGTACTTATTCCCCATAAGGTTAACATTGGGACAACGTACTGTGTTTACCACTTTCAATATCTCGGTAACCAATGGACATAGAGCAATGATTCAAAACACTAAATTGTTTGTTTTTTTGAGCTGAATTCAATGGTGCCAACAAAGATTCGATAAATTTTATTTTTCTATGTAAAAAACTCATAAAACCCATTTTTGGGGGGGTTTTTCCCCCTTTACCCCCCCTCCCAGTGGTCCGATCGGGCTAGTTTACGAACTCGTCTGAGGGATTACCACTTTACATGTCTATACCAAATTTCATTAAGATCGGACCATATTTACGGCCGCTATCGTGCTGACAGACACATATATATATAGATAGATAGATATATAGATATATATATAAAAATTCAAACGAATGGTGTTTTTTGCTTCTGGTGGCCCCAAAACAAAAAGTTATCATGGTCTTGGGCTTAGGTCTTACCATGAGACCTACGGTAATAGCTTCTTCCCTATAGGGGAAATTCGCTAAAAACAAAGTTTTTAGAACGATATATTTCGGTCTTGTTTCAAAGACCATCATCAGTCTTGTTAATTATTTTTATAATAATTTTAGAATAAGACTGATGATGGTCTTTGAAACAAGACCGAAATATATCGTTCTAAAAACTATTTGTTTTTTTGTATATTTAGTGATGAGTAGCGAAAAATCAAATAATAATAAAACCATCACGAAAACATCATACCGTCAAGAGTTACTGTTAGGTATTGTCACTGGATTGATAAATCTTAAATAAATCATCATAAGGGGATTTTACACTCTTAGAGGCCACAATTATAATCCAATTTCCTTTAAATTTTACGATGATTTTCTTACATTATCTGATTGGCAGGTTAATTTGAGGAATAATTCGGAACATTCTACCTCCATTTTGGGGGCACCAATTTTAGGGGCTTTTGAGTTTAAAGTAGGTAACATCATAACACCAACAAAATTTTAAAGTTACTTTTCTTTTAAATTTTTTGATTAAATTTCCTTACAGAGAAAAAGAAGCTATCACGTTTAAGCACAAAGTTAGCCTACAGGCTATGGAGTCAGAGCTTTTTTCGCTAGTGCTGTGTTGAAATGTTTATAAAATTATTTTTAATTTGTTGAGTAAGCAGATTTTTTTATCAATGTAGAGTTCTTATCAATAGAGCTTCAATATAAAGAAATATTAAAAACAGTATGGTTTTGAAAGGAACTCTTCTTATTGAGCTTCATGTTATCAAGACAAATAATGTCATGACAATTTCAAGGGGATTTGAAAAATACTCTTGTTCATTAGGTTTTTGTGTTATAAATGTCTTCCTATCAAGGTTCTACTGTTTACAGTTTAGTTTGAAATAATCCAAGAAAAACATTGGGCCATAGGAAGCTCAAGAAACAATATCAAAATTCTGAGTAATGATAATAATAGCCTATAAATTAGTTTAACTACCCATATAACCTGATGTTTTATGTTATTTGAACGGCTAAAACTACTTTAAGGACTTTATCATGGACCAGGTTTTGTTACAGAAGGCTGATTATTACAGAAAACAGGCTGATTTTCAATATTATTAATATTTAAGGCTGATTATAAATGTTCTCAGATCCCATAGGCCTTTTAATTGATCATCTAACAATTGATATACCAAACAAATGATTTCTTAAATTGATCTTAGATCTTTTTGTGTAATCAGCTTTGTCTTCGAAACATTTCAAGTTACTTGCGTTATTCTCATAGAAATAATATTACCATTTTTTTCACTAAGCTAGCCATGAGCCAATAAATGTCATTTTCCTTCCATTCATAAAAATCCAAAAATTTTTATCGGTATCAATAAGAGCCTCAAATAACTTATCAATGAAAAAAAGTAACATACATATAAGTTATACTTGTTCAAATAAAATACTTTTTCAATGCAACAAAAGAAAAAGTTACTGGTACATAAATTATGGTAGTAATTTCAAATGTGTTAACAGCTAGGCCTTAACACAGGCCTGCTCAGGGGTGAGAGCAGGCCTTAGTTTATCATTTATAAAAAGATTAGCAAAGAAATATTATTCAAGTATTTATGAGATAACATTGGACAACATCATGGCCTATTTTGTACGTTTACCAATATCAATAACGGCATTATTTATTTTCTCAACAATTTAACTACCCAATTTTTTCAGTGAGGTACTTTCCTCAAATACCTATTTTTGATTGACAGCCAAGTCAACTCCTCAAGAGGTTGTGGCTGGTATTACAACTTTAAAGTTAAAATAATCTATATCAGATGACGTAGTTGATAGTTTTGAGGTACACAGCACATCAAAGACTTCCATAACGTAATAGCATTTAGTTGGTAAGCTTACTGGTAGCTTCTTTCCTACAATAAAAGGAATATGTTTTGTAAAAAATCAAATCCAACCTTAAATTATATATTGTAACGGAAGCAGATATAAAATTAATTGAGTATTAGAAAAAGCAGATCTCTCTTCATTACATAAACTTGGTTTGGAAATATGATTTGGTTTGTAAGTTAGGCCTAAAGGTACAAGCCAACGAATGATTTCACCATTCATTGACAAGGCTGTAATCACTCTAAATTGTTCCAGTATGAAATGCTAAATAAGATAAGGCTACTTTAATTCAATTATTCAAAACATCGTTTGTTTGTAATGGACATTACAAAACCGAAAAGTCAGTCAGGCTAGGCTGTAAGACCTTTCAGCTTGATAATATAAAGGTAACATTTTTAAAACAATGCTTAGCCTACCTGTCAATATTTAGTGGAAAGACGAAAAAATTAGGTACACAGTTTAAATAATAACTATGATCAACAGTAATCTCTTTTGATTTACAGCCAAATACGGCACAAGATTTGAGTTGCTGAGGCATCTTAATTATACAAAGGAAATCAAAACTCGACTTGTTTTTGTTTATTCTCATACAGAAGTAGAGGGAACGGAAAAGGAAGTTGGCATTTTGCTGTCGTTGCTCTGATTGGTTGTCGCTCTGAAGAATAAGAAGAGCTCTCTTGAACAACGACATCTTACTACTAGGCCACGAACTAAAAAAGCCGTCCATTGCGTTCCATAAGGCTGTCTCTGGGCTGACCGGTGTCTATAATTAATTTTTGGCAAATTCGTTTCTCTATGAACTGTTTATTTTTTACTCTATGGTAGTATTCAAACACAATAGAATCAAACAATCAAAATCAAAACACCGAAATTATTTTTCTTCCTCGGAACGTGGTGCATTGTTTACTGTTTCATCATTGTCTTGTGTTCCGGATCTGACAATTAATTGTTTTGAACCGGCAGAGATGTAAGTACATTTTGAATTAATATTTATCCAAGTGTCACCTTGTTGTGTACCTGGGAAATCTCGTTTGAGGGGGTTTCCTACCCCTGTAAAATTATGCCTTGAATATCTCAATCCCTTACTTTCAACCCTCAAATTTTGCGTTTGAGGGTCTTCTACCCCTGCAAAATGGCTGAAAATCATGCCTTCGAATATCTCAATCCCCCAACTATTACCCTCATCCATTATTGTACACCCTAAAACTGACCAAACAACAATACTACAATGCTAGCCTAAGGCCTGGTTTGCACCGGCCAGACAGTGGGACAGGAGAAAAAAATTCTTTTGTTCAAAGGTGTTACTGTCGTCAGAGCATATTTTAACACTTTAGGTGCGGCCCGGTCTCTGGAGATTGGTGGCTGGATGCGCGCGCCGGCCTGGCCGGTCTCGCGAGTCTCCCCCGCACTCGGTGGAATGAATCAGCCACAGTGCTGCGACCTTGCGGAGAAGCTCGGAGTTGTTGTCGTGTGCGTTGCCATAGCAACCTGCCCTACACTCTGTGCGCGTTGCCCGCCGTTCCCACGGGCCTGACCCGGTCTCCAGATACAGTGGAACCTGGATAATTCGAACTTGTATAATTCGAAATCCTCTTTAATTCGAATATTTTTCTTGGTCCCTGGCATTTTGTATCTAAACAATGCTAAAAAATTATGGATAATTCGAATTTTTTAAGTGCCAAATTAAGGAACATCAATTTCATTCCACGACTGAAAATAGTTACAAATTCATTGGAAAACACGTTTTACTACGACGTTCAATAAAAAATTAACGTCAGACCTATGGCGTGTCAGGTTATGGTCAAATGACTCATCCCTTCTACCTCCCAGGCTCCCACCCTGCCCCAACATCGCTTGTAACTCGACACCAATAATGTAAATTAAAACAGTACAGAACGCTGACTGGGTTCGGAAAAGGGTTGCGCTCGCCGTGGCAGCGCCACTAGTCTTTTCGCGCTTGATTCTGTGCAGAACGGCTCCCGGCAGACGAGCCATGCGCCAGAGCTGATGCGCAGTTTTCTATGTCGACACAAAGGCTACTCAACACTGCGACCCCCTTCCCACCCCCACCAGCCAAACTAACTTCCGAATTCCAGTGCAGCATTCCGTTGTTTTCGATCGTCCTTCAAACAAAGTGTTTTCTTTTTACTGTGCAAAGTCTTGTTTTTAAGTGATTAAAAGTTTTTACGTAACATTAAATAAGTGTAGTGACCATGTCGACAAAATCTCGGACCTATAAAACACTCACTTTGGCGGACAGTCAATGAGCGTGTAATTGTCAATGTTACACGAAGTTAAGTTGGTAGCCTGTATCAAGTTCAGAAGTAGCAGAAGGTACTGTATTTTTTCTATCAGAAATGTTTCTTTGTATTGTCGTACGTAGCGTCGTACTTAGTTTATACTTTAGGGTTGTTATTTCTGTTTTATGATTACTGTTTTTGAACCCTTTGTTGATGAATTTATTCTCTTAGAGTGTCAATTTGATATAGAGGTTAAATTCACAATGTAAAGTTTTAATGTTTTGCCTCATTCTTTAGAACTTCTTTAATTCGAATTTATGGATAATTCGAAGTTTTTGGCTGGTCCCTTGAGGTTCGAATTATCCAGGTTCCACTGTACTTTTTATCTATTACTTACTTATTGCGTGTTTTGAAGACTTATTACTATTGTGTTTTTGCGAGTTATATGAAGTTTTATAATTTATTATTTTAGTTTTTGTGACGTTTTGGTGAGGTACAGACAAACCGAGTTTGTGTTTTGGTAACTGTTTTCAACAGTTCCACGATGCCCTGAAAATGAAATAAACATTGGTTGGGAGGGAGGATGGGGCTGTAAATACAATAAATATTAGTTATTGTGCCATTTTAAATTTTTTTGTGTGAAAACTGTGTGTTTGAGAGACTAAAAGTGGGGAAATTACGTCACGGTGCCTACGAACCCCTTCCCGCGGGCCGGCCCGGTCTCTGGAGACTGACGATATCGGACGCCTTTTTTTTTTTGAAAAATGCCTGGAACCGCAGTTTGTGACCATAATCCTGGCTTCTGGACACAAAAAGTAAGATTTAATGCAAAAAAAATTTCAGGCCCTGGGGATGTCTTTACTTATTTCGGTGCCGCACCCAAAGTGTTAAAGGAATTTCACTGGGCAACACAGGTGCACCCAGTTTTTTACTTTGGGGAAGACAAAGGTACCGGGGGGACCTGGGGGGTATGGAATACCCCCCTGCGAAAAGGGGGGTCCGGGGCTCCTCCCCGGAAAGATTTTACAAAACTGAAGTGAAAGTCATAGATTTCTATGTATTTTAAGTGAATTTTCCCATTATATTAGCTTGGAAACAGTCCATAGAGTCCCATGCACCATGTTTTTATGTCTCCTAATTATTTTGAACGTATATTTCCTCAATTAGCCTAAATAGTATCATTTTAAGTCCAAAGTCAACTATTGTATTCTCGCTTTTGAAATCTCTAAGTAGCCCCTACAATGATGTTGTACACGAACGGGAAAGAAAAAGAATTACGATTTTAAGCTCTTTAAGATAAGTACGTAAATTTAAGTAAATTAGATCCTGGTGCTGGAAATTAATTTAAAACTCCAAAGGGCTATTGCAACATTTAAATTTAAGAGAGCATTGAACAGTGATCACTGTTCACTTTTAAGAATGTGAAAAACAATCTTTTGTTGTTTTTATAAATCTTTTATTGTACACGTAAAAAAAATCGTCATTAAATTTTTTTTAAAACAACAAAATTTAAAATAATATTTAAATTACTAAAGGTATCAACAGGTTTTTTTAGTAAACACTTACAAACTCCCTAGTTAATTAAAAAAATCGTAGAAAAGGGAAACCTTAAATTTAAAGGTTACTGTCCTTTGCATAAAACTTGTTGACAAAATCTTGGTCTTGATACAGTTCTGCATCAGACAGTTTCCTTCTTTTTTCTTTCTTTTCAAAGGACTTTGACACTGATGGCCTTGGGTCGAAAAAAGCTGTCCCAACTTCGTTGAGAGCGATGCGCATTCTAGAGTTGAGAGCTTCCCGTGACAGGCCAGATTGTTTGTTTGTGTGTACTGACACTGCCCTTTTTGACACTGTGCAGTGTCCATTGAAGTAAATAATACAACTGGAACACTGGGTAGGTAGGAATTGACAGATGAAAAGCGTGCCGTTTCGGTAGCTTTCCCCCACCACCATGATGGACCCAACGCAGATGAGTCAGTTTCTCAAGCCGTGCTCGCGGTTGTTAATACACTCCTGGCTGTCTAATATATAATAGGGTAAGTGCAATCTGTATTAAATGCAGAATCTTACCGTATAGGATAAATATAATATTATTTAAATTGTAATTCGAATTTTAACAACTGAAAATAATTAAAAATTATTACATCTTGACATTAAAAAAGTCACTAAGCGAGGATTTTTTTATATTTTTTGGTCAGAAGCAAACTTTAAGCGTGAAAGTTGTAGCTAATGAGATGATCTTCAGCATATAACCAAGCAATTTCAAATAAAATTCGTTGTCGTGTGTGATGGAGTGATGAATAGCGCGACGAGGTTCTTTATAAGTCACACTATGGGCCGTCCCTGGTTCCATTGACCTTTTCGTTTACGGTACTCCCAGAAACTTTCTAAGTACAATTAGTACTTATATTAAACAATTTTTATTACTGGTTAAATACTGTATTATCACCTTCTTGGTAAACTATTTACATGATATGTGGTACTGTAAATTAAAATATAAATTGTAGACTACATATACGGGACTGGTAATCCCCATCTGTTAACAAGGAATCGTTTACTATCTGCTTTAATTGATACTTATTTAATGAGAAATAGCAAATAAAAATGTTCAGAGCAAGTAATTTATAAGGTCATAAATTAATACTAAACCTAGGAATTATTTAACGTTAAGGCAATAGCAAACAATTTAAAAATAAATTTACAAATCAAATTGTTAGGAGTGTTCCTTAACAATAGGAGTGTTTTGATCATGTTACGAAGACACGATTAGTAAAAAAGTGTTAGATTCCCTTTTTTTTAGTTTGTATATTTTTAAAAATTCATATCACATACAAGAGGAAAGGGTTAATAATACTACGGAGCTGAGACCCAGTTTCAAGTAGTTTCTTCAACTCAACGGCAGCCCGGTGCCGGTATTTACATTTATCTTCTATAGGCCTACATAAATAAAATGTATGATCATATTTATAGAATGATTGTATTCTTTAATTTATATCAACTATTAAGAAAGTTAACATTAATTGAGCTTTACAATGATCGAGTAGCAAAAACATTTTAAAGAATTGCTGGACTGAGGAGGTTGGTGCGACATAAAATCAACCTCGTCGCGCTATTAAACACTCTACTGCTAAATATCTGTACTCTTCATTGTAAATTGCTTGATAACATGTTGAATATCATAACTTTAACTACAGCTTTGACGCTTAAAGTTTTCTTCTGGCGCAAAAATAAAAAAATTCCTCGCATACTAACTTTTTCATGTCACAATGTGATAATTCTTAACTCTTTTTAACTGTGAAAATTCTAATTTAAATTAAAAGTAAAATGTATTTATACTATTGCATTCTGCATTTAAGGCAGATTCCAAATATACAGTGTGTAAAAAAAGTCCGTCCCCCCCTCCTTAATTTTTTTGTTTGTTAAGACAAACAATTGACCTTTGGGGAATGATACTAACTCAACCCAAATTATTTTTTGACGTTAACAAAATTTTTGAGTGTCCCCCAAAAATGGGGGATTTTGGGGGCAACTCAAAATTTTCAAATGCAAACCCCTTTTGAGTGACCTCTCATTTTAAAGAGCTTTCAAAAAGAAGATGAATGGTGAAAATTGAAGGTCTCTAACGTTTTTCTATCCAAATTGACAGCTTGTCAAAGTTTTGAATTCAACACATGCTTGAAACCTGGCATCTAGGATGTTTGGAGTTTAAATTCACCTTTGGTGAAGTAAAAATGAAACGAGCCTGGGAAAAAATGTCATTAAATGAAAAAGTAGTCTCTTTTGGTGATATTTAAAATTTTAAGTGTCCCCCAAAAATGGGGGATTTTGGGGGCAACTCAAAATTTTCAAATGCAAACCCCTTTCGAGTGACCCCTCATTTTAAAGAGCATGAAAAAAATTGGCGATTGGTGGAGGTTGGAGGTCGCTAACGTATTTCTATCAAAATTGGCAGCTTGTCAAATTTTTTAATACGACTCCTAAAAAATTTGACAAGATGTCAAATTGGATAGAAACACGTTAGAGACCTCCAATTTTTACCATTTATGTACTTTTTGAAAGCTTTTTAAAATGAGGGGTCACTCGAAAGGGGTGTGCATTTGAAAATTTTGAGTTGCCCCCAAAATCCCCCATTTTTGGGGGACACTCAAAATTTTAAATATCACCAAAAGAGACTACTTTTTCATTTAATGACATTTTTCCCAGGCTCGTTTCATTTTTATTTCACCAAAGGTGAATTTAAACTCCAAACATCCTAGACGCCAGGCTTCAAGCATGTGTTGAATTCAAAACTTTCACAAGCTGTCAATTTGGATAGAAACACGTTAGAGACCTCCAATTTTCACCATTCATCTACTTTTTGAAAGCTCTTCAAAATGAGGGGTCACTCAAAAGGGGTATGCATTTGAAAATTTTGAGTTGCCCCCAAAATCCCCCATTTTTGGGGGACACTCAAAATTTTAGGCAACGTCAAAAAATAATTTGGGTTGAGTTAGTATCATTCCCCAAAGGTTAATTGTTTGTTGTAACAAACAAAAAAATTAAGGAAGGGGGAACGGACTTTTTTACACACTGTATAAATATCATTGTAGGTTAAACTCCTACTTAAACTCCTCCTGTGTTATTGAAGGCTAGGAGCAAGTTAACAACTTCGCGCACCATTCGATGTATTGGCTCATTTCCTCTGGGTCCATCATGGTGGGAGGGGAAGGCTGCCACAACGGCGCGCTTTCGTGAACCCATACTTAGCATTCCAGTTGTATTATTTACTTCGATGGCGGTGTCAGAAGAATATACGACTGCACCAACTTTCTTAAGACTAAGTGATGTTTAGATACCTTCAAAAAGTGGTACATCTTTCCAGTAGACGAAACAGGGAGCATGGTGTTATTTTAGACGAAGCAGGGAGTTTTTAAGTTGCTGAGAATACTCTAAAAGATTTACATGAAGTTATGTTTTAAAGTAGTTAGTAAATTCCAATGTATTAAAAATGCTAATCTTTAAAAAAACGCCGGGACTACCCATAGCCACTGGGCGACAACATCTTAGCACTGGGCGACATTTGTGTCACCTAGTTAACATGTTATTTTATGCCCTGCTGTCTGTGGTCGTCCAAACCAGGCTTTAGTCTGATAAGTTTTCTTAACCTTTGAAAGGTATCGTACGTAATTTTGACGTGTGCGGAAGTGTTTTTTTTGCCCGATTTTACAATCAAATGACCTTGAACAGTAGAACAGTAGAAAAAAATTCTTTTGTTCTCTTTTGTTTAAAGGTGTTACTGTCCATGGTCGTCCAAACCAGGCTTTAGTCAGATAAGTTTTCTTAACCCTAGAAAGGTATCGTACGTAATTTTAACGTGTGCGGAAGTGTTTTTTTGTCCGATTTTGCAATCAAATGACCTTGAGCCCTGAACCGTCAACAGTGTTTTTTGCGCTACCGGTATAGGTTTGATTTAATTTGACAGTATTATGGCTGTTCTTAATGTATTTCCAAATTTAATTTGAAAAAATATGTCAAATTTACGTACGATACCTATAACAGTAAAATGTGCTTTTCAGTGGACTCTTATGGAGCTTATTACCTAAAATTATAATGGAGCTAAAGATATAATGTAAATTTATTATATAGTACATAATATTATCAATGTTTTCTTGTATCTGTGTGCCTTCTTTTAAAAAAAATAAATATTTCATCAAACATATTTTAATTTTTAACCACAGAGTAAAATTTAGGCTACGTATCGATACCTTTAGCGTAGACCTATATTTGAATAATGATACCATTCTAGGGTTAAGATATTGACTGCTATTAAAATATGGAGAAACTTATCCAAGAGCTGACATTTTTTATGGATATTTTTTAATGATTATACGTTAGGAATGTCAAAAATGAATATCAAAATTGGTTTCCATAACAAACACGTGATTTTAGCGAATTTCCCCTATAGGGAAGAAGCTATTACCGTAGGTCTCATGGTAAGACCTAAGCCCGAGACCATGATAACTTTTCGTTTTGGGGCCCCCAGAAGCAAAAAACACTATTCGTTCATTTTCATAAATATATATATCTATATATATATATATATCTATATATATATCTATATATATATATATCTATATATATATATATATATATATATATATGTGTCTTTAAGCACGATAACTCGCGTAAAAATGGTCCAATCTTAATGAAATTTGGCATGGATGTGTAAAGTAGTAATTATTCGGACGAGTTCGTAATCCAGCCCAATCCGACTACCGGAAGGGGGGGTAAAGGGGGGTAAACCCCCCCAAAAATGGGTTTTTTGAGTTTTTTACATAGAAAAATAAAAATAATCCGATTTTTGTTGGCACCATTGAATTCAGCTCAAAAAAACAAACAATTTAGTATCTTGAATCACTGCTCTATGTCCATTGGTTACCGAGATATTGAAAGTGGTAAACACAGTACGTTGTCCCTATGTTAACCTTATGGGAAATAAGTAAAATTCTATATCTCGCTTATTTCTCAACACATCTTGATAAAACTTGGTAAGTGGCTTCTTCTAGTTCAGATCTACTAAATATTGAATTAAAACCACCCAGTTTTAATCTACCCGTAGCAGCAAACCTGCATACTCATTCCCCATGTTATTCTTATGGAGCTTTCAAAAACCTGTAAAATCTCGCTATGTTGGATTGAAATATGTTGTTTTGTACTGGAAATTCGCTGAGTATGCAGGTCTGCTGCAACGGGGGTATTTATGATGTCATATAATACTTCGCGCGGGAAATCCCGCGCTTAGCACTCGGGCAAGGGATAGAGAAAATAATTGCACTATGACTTCAGTAAACACTTACCTTTTGTCATAGAATGTTGGAATATGATGTCCCAGCATGATAAAAATGAATATCAAAATTGGTTTCCATAGCAAACACGTGTTTTTTATGACGTCATATAATACTTCGCGGGAAATCCCGCGCTCAGCACTCGGGCAAGGGATAACGAAAATTCCTGGTCCGGAACACTGTCACTAGGAGGGACTATGCTTTGCCTAGATGTCGAGGCAGCCATTTTTCACTGAATTACGACGTGAAATAAAAATAGGGTCATTCCACATCAATCCAACCAAAGAGAAATCACTTTCTCACCCACCATCTCAGATTTTGATTAAACTCGGCTTGTTTGTTCTACCAATGAAGTAAGTCACTTTGTTAAACTTTAACACTCTACCTCTTACCAATTCCTTTTTTATAACTTTTTAAAGTTTTGCATTTCCACAAATTCTAACCTATGGATATCGCAAAATGAATGACGCTTACGTTTTTAAAATAATTTGTAACTTTTATTCACCGTTAAATCTACATGAAAATTTATAGGCTTATTCTTGAAACAATGAAGATTCTAGAAAAAAAATACCTTAAACCTCTAAGAGGCGGTTCACGGACTCCGGGTTTTCCTAAGTCCGAGCGCAAAATCCAGTTATAACCAGTTTTTAGCGCAGCGGCTTAGAAATCGGGTTCACGGGTTCGAGTTTACCCGCGCCCGAGCGCAGACAGATAAATTTCATCCAATTATGACAGGGATAAACCCGAGCGCAAAAAATCGGGTTCACGAGCCCAATTATAGAAAACCCCGGGCCAAAACGTTAAACTGGTCGGATTCACGAGACTTAGTCTAGCGCAAATAGGTTAATCTGGGGCGAAAAGAACAATGGTTTTGGACTTGAACTTTTAAACCCTGCTAGGGGGCAGGGTTAAGGTGACATCATGTCGGGATTATCTCAAATTGCTCGTTTATTGTTTTTTTGTAAGTAAAAAGAATGTTATATTCGGATTCGGCATTAAATTCCAAACAATTTTATTACCCTCAACATAATATTTTATTTTTTTATTTTTATACCACCGATTGTTGAAAACATGCTTAAAAATCGTAAAATGTAATGAATAATTATAAATTACAGTAAAATTTAACATACCTCAAGTTTTTAACATTAAAATAGTAAAATACTCCTGAGACTGTGTCTTATATACAATATAACAGATACCTCACAGGTACTTACAGATACGATTGACAGATTTTGTCTTAAAATACAACGGAATTTAAAAGTTCCTGTTGGCAAATTTTAATTACCAAATTAAAAACAAAATTAATAGTTTATTATATTTATACAGGGTGTTCGGAAATTATGGTAAAATATTTTAGTATATGATAGTAGGGGTAAAAATAAGAAAAAAGTTTATATAAACATCAGTCCTAAAGTGCTTCGTTTTCCGTCTGTGTGTCTGTTTGTGATTTTTACATATTTAATTATATCTCGCGAACCATTTAACGTATGAACTTCAAACTTGGTATATGGATAACCACTATTAAGAACTATTTTTGTGGGGAGTATCAAATTTCTACTTAGTACCATTTCAAAATGGCGATTGGTTTTTGTTTTCAAACCTAAATATGTTAAAAACCGCAAATTTTAGAAAAATTATGCAACAGGCGAAAAAGCTGCAAAATTTAATCCAATTAACGCTGATATTAAGATTATGATGATCGGACTACTAATAACAGGGAAATTTTAAATTTTCCGAATAAAAACATGCAAATTTCAGACAGTATGTTCTAAGAAACCATGATTTTATTCAGAAAAGTTGAAATTTCTCCGTTTTTAGTAGTCCGATCAACATAATCTTAATATCAGTGTTAACTAGATTAAATTTGGCAGCTTTTTTGTCTCTTGTATCATTTTTCTAAAATTTGCGGTTTTTAAGATATTTAGCTTTGAAAACAAAAAACAGTTGCCATTTTAGAATGGTACAAAGTATTTATTTTAGCGCTTTTGCACCCCTTTATTTCAGACGAATAATTAATTGCAAAATAAAGGCTCGTACAAACTCTGTTGTTAGGTTTGTCTAAGAATATCGATTGTATAATTACATTAGGTCAATAGATTTAAGTGTCCACAGTTATTTTACTGCGGTCAAGACCACAGCATATCATTATGTTTGTGACTTAAAAGTTGTTTAAGACCTTTTCATCTGATAATTTATTTACATAATATATGTCATATAGGGTTTAGAATAAAATATTTTAATTTGCAGATTTAATAGATAAATACTGTAGATAAATATACAATACGTTGTAAAAGAAATAAATTGCAACAAAATAATATGTTTTATTACAACCTGTTTCCTTACACCTAAGATCTTTCCTGCTGAACAGTCTGAGTAAGCCCAGTGCAATAAGATTTCTACAGGCTGAGGTATTTAAAAGAGCGTGAACTTATTAACACCAATAAGGTGTCTACCGCCATCTGATTTTGAAATTCCACTCTTCTTCACGGGAATTACTGTAATGAAGTCTTACTAGTTTTCCTTATTAATAATGTTCATTATGTATTTTGTTTTTCAATAAAAAGAGTAATCTACGCCTACGAGATTAAAATTAGTATTAAGTATACTTTCCAACAATAACATTTCTGTTTTATATTATTTTTTAAAACTTATGAGGGCATCCCAACTCCTATAATCGTCATTTGTTCCTCCTAATTTATTGTTTAAAAGACATTATTGATAAATATATTAAATCATAAAGCTTTAACAATAACAGTCATGCAGCGGCCCGGCAGGTAGCCCGGCAGGATTGTTGCCAACCTTCCAACGGAAATTCCCCGAGATTCCCTGCTGTTGAGCGACAGCCAGCGTTGGTCTCGGCTAAGCTTGGTCTCGGCTAACGCTCTGTCCCGTGAACCCATTTTTTGGCCGTCGGTTAAATTTGGTCGAGATCAACGAAAACCGCGGGCCATGAAACCCCGAACCCGTGAACCGCCTCTAAGTAAACCTACCAGGGATGAAAAAAATATTTTGTTTGCATCTTTATATTTTTTTTTTTAACAAAGACATAGTTTAGCGTTAAATTAAATATCATCAAAAGGGTATGTGATAATCACAAAAACTTTTTTTTCTAAATAAACCTTACTAAGTTAAATGGGCTATATAAAATGATGAAAAAATATTAATTGGACACCTTTGATGTGTTTCATTACATTATATAATAGGTTTCCAATTTATTTTTTTGTCCAATTATACTGAGCAATAAGAATTTCCAGGGATCATTCCATCCTCTTTCCCAGTCCTTAGTTTAATTAGATTGATTTCTTCTTAGGGTAAATTACTTACATTTTCGGTACCTTTAAGGTATTTTTATGAAACAAGTTTTGTGGCAGTCAGTTAATGTTAAATCCCCTATGCTGCATTTAGCTTCCATTTAATCTTGATAGTATGATAAAACTAAGCAAAAAAATTAGTAGATCAATAATGTGCACTAAACTTAGTAAATAACTCCTACAAGTTTCTATGCACAATTATATTAAATATTTTCAGTAACTGTAAACTGTTCAAATCTTGTTTGTCCCTTCCATTTATATAATAATAAATAATGATAATAATTAACTGTTAAGCCATCACTTGACTAAGTGAACTGTAAATAAAATACACAACTGTTTCACACACAATATAAAGTAATGCTGTTAATAAACCACTCTATTTGGAGAAAATAAGTATCCTTACTGTAAATTCACATACACAATGTTTCATCAAGGAGCACCAGAAACAAACTGAGTGACTGAGCCAAGAGCTGAGATGACAAGCTGTAGAGTTGCCTGTTAAGACTTGAAAAGCATGTTGCTACATGCTCAGGAAGCTCAGGCTACAAAGATAAATGATTTGGGAAGCCTGTTGTTACTTGCACAGGAGGCTCAAAGGTTGCTATGAATGAGAAATTAAGTCACTAGGCTACAATTATTTTGTAATATTTGAGATATCCATGGATAGTTTGGAATATTAAAAACAGTAAAAACCCAATTAAATGTGTTATTATCAAATCTTGCAGGCCTACTGCTTTAAAGTTAAACCTTGGTTTAATAGAATGTCTTGCTATTTATCAAATTCTAGGCCTAGTATAAAAAAATACTTCTAGGACATGGTAAAATAGGTAGGTAAAACCGAAATGTTACAACTTATATTTAATATAATAAAACACAACAAGATGTCAAAACCCCATTAATATTTTTTCATAATTTGATAGCCCATTTGGTAAGGATTATTTAGAAATAAAGTTTTTGTGATTATATATCACATACCCTTTCGATGATAGTTAATTTAACGCTAAACTATGTCTTCTCTTAAAAAAAATACAAAGGTGCAAACAAAATATTTTTTTCAGCCCTAGTATGTTAACTTAGAGGTTTAAGGCATTTTTTTCTAGAATCTTCATTGTTTTAAGAATATGCTAAGCCTATAAATTTTCATGGAGATTTAATCTATACCTGTAAAAGGCAAAGCCCTCACCCACTCACTCATCACTAACTCTCCAACTTCCCAATAACTCAGAAGGCTGAAATTTGGACACTGTTTCTTTAGGCGTTAAATAGGAAAACTAAGTAGTTTTCATCCTGCTCTGATCCTCAGACTCCTCTCAAAGATCCCATATTATCCTTATGGAAGAATAAATTGATGAAATGTTTATATTTAAACAGATGTGAAAAAGGAAGAAATTTAGTAGAATGTCAAACCAGCTGACAGTAACAGAACATAAAATAAATCACTGACTAAAGTTCCGGCCAAATCATTAGGCGGGTGGCGAAAAATGGAAACTCCAGCTGTATAAATGACTTGTTATTAAAGACACCTCTGCTCCTCTACACAGTTAAGTAGTTTAACATATTTCCAACAGATAGAAGCACATTTACTTGGGTAAGTTTGGAGAACTTACTCAGCTGATTTGGAAAACATAAATAAAGAGCATAACTGTCTATAACTTCAGATGGGTAAATGATTGGCCGAAAACATATTTTGAACGCCAGCAGCGCACTCACTCACCCGCGTAATGATTTGGCCGGAACTCTAGAGGTACTTATAAGACCTTTCTTCCCTGTAACAGCTGTTATTGAAAGAGCTAATTTAAACCATTTATTTTATCAACATCATTAGAAAAAATACTTTGCCTTTGTCTTTTAGCGAATTTCATTGATAGAATTATTACCATAGGTCTCACGGCAAGACCTAAGCCCGAGACCATGATAACTTTTCATTTTGGAGCTCCTAGAAGCAAAAAACACTATTTAGTATTTAAAGCTGAAAACACAGTACATTGTCTCTTTAGAAGAATTCTATATCTTGGTTATTACTCAACATATCTTGATAAAACTGGTATGTGGCTTTTTTGTTTCAGATTCACCTGATATTGTTTTAACACCACCAACTTTTTGCATCACTGTCGCAGTACACCTGCATACTCATTCCCTATGTTATTCTTTTGGAAGAAATAAAATAAGGTCATTGACATAGTCTGGAGGTCTGCTGCATCGGGGGTATTTTTTTCTTAAAGATAGACCCTATAAAAACCTTACAATTTTTTGAAATTAAATCAAAGCAATTTCTATGTTTTACGTAGGCCTACATAAACTTTCATGAAATAAGAAAACTGCTTTAGGATTCTCTAAGTACGCAAGGTCTGCTGTGACGGAGATATTTATATTCCTGCTTATGGGCCATTATATACCATGCGTGCGAGCAGATTCAACGATATTGGGCATAAGCCTTCCCAGGGCAGTGACACCCTTGAGGCCTTTATCGGCGGGGCGCTGAATCTGCTCACGCATGTATAGTACAGGGAGGCCAAATAGAAATACCTCCTGCAGGGTGCAGCAATAGAATAAACTCCAGTCGCAGCAGACCTGCGGACTTTAAGGATTCCCGAAAACTTCTTTCTGGTTAATGAAAATCCATCTTATTTATATTTGTCCAATACCACTGGCCTATCACCGAACAGCCGAAAATACTTGACGTAGAACCTTGGACCTTTGCATGGACGATCTTAAGGGCGTAAGCATACGCTAAGAACGGTTTTTTAAAATTCGAAGTTTTAAGGGGTTTTGGCGAGGTTGAAGTTTATAAATATTCCTACGCAAGTGGAATGGATTATCTTTTGTTTAATTTTTAATGTTCATTCAACAAGCAGGTGCATCAGCTTCACATATGTATACGATTTTACAGCTGATTTATAATTTGGTCACTTTCAAAATGGTTTTATGGTTGTTTTGTTGATTTTTTAGGTGATATGTACTATATAGAAGTTAAATTTAGTTTAGTTAGTTAAATTAAAGTCGTCATTGGTTTTTTTACCTTATCTGTTTAATCATAAACTCAGTATGTGGCCCTATCTTCATTTAGGCAGCGGGTGTTACAGTCTCGGTGGTAAATAAAAAATCTGCTAGTGGTAAATAAAAAAGTTACAGATTATTTTGAAACGTAAGCGTCCTTCATTGTGCGATATCCATAGGTTAGAATTTGCGGAAATGCAAAACTTTAAAAAGCTTTAAAAAGGTAACGGTAAGAGGTAGAGTGTTAAAATTTGGCATGGTGACTTATCTTCATGGGTAGAATAAACAAGCCGAGTTTCATCAAAATCTGAGATGGTGGGTGAAATGGCCTGGTTGAACTGACATGGAATTACCCAAAACTATTTGTACATAATATATAATACCCCCGTTGCAGCAGACCTGCATACTCAATGAATTTCAAATGCAAAAAAACATATTTCAACCCAACATAGCGAGATTTGTCATGTTTTGGTAAGCCCCATAAGAATAACATAGGGAATGAGTATGCAGGTTTGCTGCTAAAGGTGGTTCAATAGATCTGAACTAGAAGAAGCTATTTACCAAGTTTTATCAAGATATGTTTAGAAATAACCGAGATGTAGAATTTTACTTATTTCCCAAGGTTAACATTGGGACAACGTACTGTGTTTACCACTTTCAATATCTCGGTAACCAATGGACATAGAGCAGTGATTCAAAAAAATAAATTGTTTGTTTTTTGAGCTAAATTCAATGGTGCCAATAAAAATTCGATAAATTTTATTTTCGTATGTAAAAAACTCAAAAAACCCATTTTTGGGAGGGTTTATTCCCCTTTACCCCCCCTTCTGGTGGTCTGATCGGGATGGTTTACTAACTCGTCCGAGGGATTACCACTTTACATGTATGTACCAAATTTCATTAAGATCAGACCATTTTTACGGCCGCTATCGTGCTGACAGACAGATGTATATATATAGATCTGTATATATATATATATATATAGATCTACATATCAACAACATAGATGGTGAGGTGATTGTGGGTATATATATATAGATATATATATATATATATATATTTATATAAAAATTCGAACGTATTGTGTTTTCTGCTTCTGGTGGCCCCAAAACAAAAAGTTATCATGGTCTCGGGCTTAGGTCTTACCATGAGACCTATGGTAATAGCTTCTTTCCTATAGGGGAAATTCGCTAAAATGGATTGGAAAATCAATATAAAAAACAACAATACCAAAAAAAATACGAAGGCGCTTACCGAAAACTGACGCCGCCACAATTTGAGGTTAGGCCTATAACCAAAGGCGGCCATGCTATAACACAGTGCTACGCACGAGAGAAGGTTCCCGGAGCAGTGCTAGCAGGTCACTGAATCAATAGAGAATCCATATACCCCCCGCCCGTAAAATCCCGCGGGCAGCCCCCGGCGCAGGTTCGGCGCGCGGGATTTCCCGCGTGCAGCGTCAAGTATGTTAAGGGGTGGAAGAGAGCTAAGAAGGAAAACTTACTTTCAAAATTTACCCCCTTAGGCCCTCTATTCGAATGAGTTAGGACTGTCTTATTGCCTATAGGCATAACTTAGTTAGGCAATAAGTGGCGAAATTTCCTATTCTCTATTATTCTGCCCTGGTAGGACAAAAGGACGTAACTGACAAAAACCTAATTTTGAGTTATGGTCGTTTTTGTGTTTTTGCAATGTTATTCATATTTATTGCAGTTATGGATCCATCTTTTTTTGCAAAGGCCTATATTTGTATTTTATAGTTCTGAACTGAAATATGTAGTTTTTAAGCCCATATAAAATGCTTGTAAAACATTTTTATTTTTAGTTACATCCCTTAGGTTTTATGTTTTTAATAAGCTAAAAGGCAGTATCTGCATGTAGATAAGTTTCCTCTTAAAAACTGTTTAACTGGCCCTTAAAAGTAACAACAGAATGAGTATGAAGTCAAAATTTGCTGAGTATCTCTTGAAAAACAATCATAACTACGAAAGTACAAAGAAATACCCCCGTTGCAGAAGACCTGCATACTCAGCGAATTTCATGTGCAAAAGTACATACGGTATTTCAACCCAATACGGCGAGATTTGACTTTTTGTAAGCTCAATATGAATAACATGGGAATGAGTATGAAGGTTTGCTACAACAGGTACATATGTTAAAACTGTTTGGTTTTAATTCAATATTTAGTAGATCTGAACTAGAAGAAGCAATTTACCAAGTTTTATCACAATATATTGAGAGAAATAAGCGAGATATAGAATCTTTATATTAATAGACAAGCATTTTTTCCATAAGGTTTTTGTCCTTTTTTCTCAGCTTGTGTGCAACGTAGCAAAAATCTAAGAACACCGATAAAATTGTATTTTTCTGTAGATGTGCACAATCCCATTAAAATTAAAAATAGTCTTTTAGATGAACAGAAAATTTAATTCTAAATTAATTTCAAAAAAATTAACATTAGCCTTATGAGTTGCCATGGAGGAGATAGAAAAACAAAACAGAACTGTACATTTGTCATCTGTTGTAGCTGTAAACACATTTTATTTTTCGTTGTGTAAAAATTAGATGTAGAAACATTATGTGAGAGCGAAACTTTGGCAGAAATGTACGCTGTTTTCATTAGAGATATAAAATCAAAACAATAACAAATTTTTATCAAGCAATAAATAAATGTAAGGAATTCATTGATGTCACGAGTTAGTATTTGTCCAGTAAAAAATCTTCAAACCGTTTCAAGCCACAAGTTTTATTGGGGCATAGAGTGAAAATATAGTATTTAATGAAATCATGACTAAGTATTTAGAGAATATTAAATATATTATATTCAATTGTGTTTCATTTGAGATGTAGGGAGAAAATAAAGTTTGGTCGCTTAAATAAGATTAAGAGATAAAAATTACTCTACCATCCAGTGTATTAACTGACGTGCAACTGGAATACAAATGGAAATTACATTCAAATTGTGATTTTCATTGTAGGAAAATGGGTAAAATACGTATAATATTTTAATGATAATGATATGAAGAGAGGGAGGGAGGGAAAAACGTCTGAAGGGTAGGGAAGAAGGGAAAAAGTTCCGAAGGGTAGGAAAGGAGGGAGGGGAGATGTTAAGAAGAGAATGAAAGGGAAATGGAGGGAAAAGTGGAAAGAAGGTCGGAAGGAAGGGAAGTAGAGAATGAGGGAAGGAATGAATTGAGGAGGGAGGGAGGGAACTATGGTAAGGGGTGTATGGGATAAACTTATTTGATGACTGAATTTTTACTGTTCTCTGAATCAATAATCAGCTCAGTCTTACAAAAATAAATGTGGGATCTTAATAAAACACTAATTACTATAAACCATGCCATAAATATGCGCTAGAGGTGAGGTGAAATAATTAGTCAAAGATTGAATCTTTCTCTTTTGCTTGGTTCCCATTTAGTTATATTATGTGTAGACACACATTGGTGTATTTAAAGATTGTTTTCAAAATTAGCTATCACTAACTTATTTCTCAATTTGAAAATTAATCGAATTTTCGATCACTGGGGATCTCTAGTTTTACTTATTCTCCATAAGGTTAACAAAAAATTTTTCAATATAACGGTAACCAATGGACATAGAGCAATGATTCAAAGTACTAAATTGTTTTTTTAGCCAAATTCAATGATTCAATGATGATTAGATTATTTTTATTTTTGCATGTAAAAAACTCAAAAAACCCATTTTTGGAGGGGTATATCCCCCTTTACCCCCCTTCCAGTGGTCTGGTTTACGAACTCGACCAAATGATTACTACTTTGCATGTCTGTACCAAATTTCATAAAGATCGGACCATTTTTTACGGCCGCTGTCGTGCTAACAGACACATATATATCCTAGATATATATATATAAACTCAAAATAATCGAGTTTTTTGCTTCTGGGGGCCCCAAAACAAAAAGTTATCATGGTCTTGGGCTTAGGTCTTACCATGAGACCTACGGTAACAGCTTCTTCCCTATAGGGGAAATTCGCTAAAACTTTATTATATTAGGTTACATGCAGAAGGGCCATCGAATGGATAGGAAAGAAGAATTTTATATTTACAGGGAACGAAAAGAGAACCCTCAAAACATTTTAAACACACAAATAATTATGCATAATCCAATTTTTGAGAAAATTTGGAATATGAAAATTACAACAAGATATAAAAAATAACGACTACCTCCTGACTGTACCATATGATTAAATACAGATGATTTCAAATTAATTTTAATTTTATTTTACTTTGAATCTTATTTGTTTACAGTTATTTTAATTTTAAATAACCTAAAACTATGTAGCCTAATGAACTAATACCTGGAAATTGGCCTTAGTCACCGAAACATCTCGGTTTTCAATAAATTGTAACCACTAAGGGTACTCTGTTCTTATTTTTTGCGTAATATATATCTATGTGTCTGTTAGCACGATAGCGGCCATAAAAATGGTCTGATCTTTATGAAATTTGGTACAGACATGTAAAGTGGTAATCAATTGGATGAGTTCGTAAACCAGCACAATCGGACCATCGGAAGGGGGGTAAAGGGGGATAAAACCCCCAAAATTGGTTTTTTTGCGGTTTTTTTACAAAGAAAAATAATAATCCAATATTTATTAGCACCATTCAATTCACCTAAAAAAAACAAACAATTTAGTTTTTTTAATCACTGCTTTATGTCCTTTGGTTACCGAGATATTGAAAGTGGAAAACACAGAATTTTGTTGTCCCAATGTTATCATTATGGGAAATAGGTAAAATTCTATACCTTGCTTATTTCTCAACATATCTTAATAAAACTTGGTTTGTGGCTTCATCTAGATGAGGTCTAATGTGTTTTAGCGAATTTCCCCTATAGGGAAGAAGCTATTAGGGTTACCTACCGTAGGGCTCATGGTAAGACAAAACATGATTTCTCAGTTTTTAATTGAAATCGACAAAAATAAGATTTAATAATTCAAAGCTCTCTAAGGAAAAAATACTAAGAAAACTTACTCTTAAACCATGCTCTGATAACAAAAAGATATCAGGTTTTTTATCACTTAAGAGAACTTCAGTTTGTTTTTTCTTTTTGTTAAAACTTCACAGAACATTCAAATGAGTAAATCCTACAATATCACAAAATGGTTCGTCACAGTTTGACATGTTTCGGTGAGAATCATTTAAAAGGCTTAAATGTCAGTTTGAGGTTCCAGTGTACAAGTTACATTAGGGTACACCGGGACCTCAAACTGGTTCCGGATTAAAGTCTCCTTGCCTACTATATTTTTAGCATTAATAGCATAAAATGGGATGGTGATTATAGGTTAAATACACAACCAATAAAGTCATACGGTAGGCTATCTTGTAATTAATTTTAGTTGGTTTTTAATGTTTCAGGATGGACCATAATTATAACGACTCAGTGCTGCTCACAAACAGTGACATAGAATATATAAATGAGGATTTGTGAGTATAGATGTTTAATGTTTTTTTCTATAAATTAGTGAGACTAGAAGTTATAGGTCATGTCAAATGACGCCAGACAGTTTCCATTTGCTTGGGAAATTTGGCACCTGTTAGCTTGTTCACCAAAACTTTTTTGATACCAGCAAAGAGACTCGGATGTATTGTTAGGGTATCAACAAAAGGATACCCAAGGGAATTCCTATGGGGGTCAAAATTTGAAAAGGGTCGAATTGCAAAGTAGGAATAAACCACAATATTGTGATGTGAATGGTCTGAAACTGAACCCTTCAAAAACAAAGTTTATAAATTTCCATCTGAACAACAGTAAAACACCACAATCTGATTCATCATACCTACCTGCTCACTTTGACTGCGTAGCCTCTACCAAATTCCTCAGTCTAGAGATAGATGCAACCCTTTCTTGGCGTCAGCACGTCAACATTCTTCTTCCAAAGCTGAGCAGGGCATTTTATGCTTGCTATCACTTTCACAGACTGTTGATTTAAACGTTCAAAGGCAGGTTTATTTTGCCTATTTTCACTCGTTCATTTCATACGGACTTTTGTTTTGGGGAAATTCCATAGAGGCTAATCGAGCAATGACAAAACGAGCCATCAGACTTCTGGCAAATTTGGGTCCAAGAGATACATGTAGGTAGCAATTTAGAAAACTACACATCCTCCCTCTTCCTTGTTTGTTAATTCTCCAGAGTCTCTTTTTTGTTAAGTCCAACCATGAAAAATTCTTCAAAAATAATCATCAACACAAATATTTTACTAGAAATTTAGCCACACTTCAATACCCGATCCATAGAACTACTTTCCTTGAAAAACCACCTTCTTATTTCTGTTTAAAAATCTTCAACAAATGTCCAGGCCACATCAGAGATGAGCCCTGTCCAAAAAAGTTTTAAAAGATTGTAATTGAATTTTTGTTCAAATACTGCTTCTACAGTGTTGCAGAGTACTTAGAGAGTAGTTTTTAGACGGCCTCCCTTCCCTTGAAGTTGCATGTTTTGTATTGTTTGTAAACAGGTTGATTTCCTTAAAATCAAATAGTGATGTACCTGAATGACCAAGAAAATTGACTATGCTTTCACTACATTTGTTATTTGTTTTTTGTTTACCTAATTTTGATAGGTTTAAGGTTACTTGTCAAGTCTTCAGCCCAGGCAGTTTCCTGCATGTAATGGCGTCACAGATGATTGAAATAAATAAATAAATATTATTACTTGTCATTCAAATGACAGTTACATTTTTTAATACTTTGAACCCTATAGAATGTGAGAAAATACAAAGAAAGCACCATTACTCACGTATTTCTTTGGTAGAGACAGTTTTATATAGGAAAGTCCCATTTTTCGCAACACTCAGATGAACCTATATTACATAATCAAATTATTGAGAAACCCATTGTATTTCATAGTTTTTGTTGCTCAGATGTACTGTTTTTAAATATATTATACAGGCCTTTTACTTTTTATTGACCTATATCCTAATAATAGCTTTGAAAAGATGTAATTCGCTTCCAAATACAAGTTTTGCTCAGGTTTTTTAACCTCACAACGTGTTTACACCATTTCATTGTCATGAAAATTAGTGTGTACCAATTTGAAATTGTACTAAATTGAAAAAATACAACAGTTTATATATATTTTGACCATACATATTTTTAAATACAAAATTTTAAATGTGACATTCTGTTACAACGCGAGACCTCAGTTACATGTATATGACCTCTGTTATATGTGAGTCTTCTGTTAAAGGGATGAATACTTATCTCTCAAAAATAATTCATCTGACCTCACTACATCCAGAGGTATGAAATCAGGACCAAATTAGACGGATACAAATATATATCTTATTAATATAACTTCAAAATCAAAGGCCACTGTCGATATTAACAACGTAGATTCTAATATCCTATAACTACTGACCTATATTATTTTTATCATTGGATGTTTTATTTCCAAAGTCTTAAACTGTTATCACTTAGTCATGTACAATTATTTTTATTTTTTTTCAAATTACAATCATCATGATAAGGCATATATTTAATTTGGTTATGTATCAAAATATTACAACTATTAAATAACGGCTTCATTACAATTTTTTTTAAATAAAACAGGCCTGAATAACTTAATGTAGCCTCGAGCATTAAAAAGAAAAAAAAGAAAGTACTTATAACTCTTTAGCCATTCTTAGAATAACTTAAAAGCCATTAAAATCAATATTTAAAAAATGTATAGGCCTAAACTTAATTTTTAAACTACAGCAAGAACAAATGGGCCAACCGTAATCATCTTAATAATGCCACTCACCAGAAATATTTCCAAAAATCTTATTCAGGCCTTCTGTATAATTAATTAACTAACATGATTGAAACATATTTAAAATCATTTAAACGAGTTTTGTTTCAAATCTAATTTATAGAAAAGTTAAATATTTTATGTGTATCAAACATTTTAAACGAGGGTCAGGTTACAAACTTAAAAAAAGGCTAAGGCTTTAATAAATTAATCAGGCCTAATACAAAACTAAAAATGATCAATCAAAACCCTTCAACCAAATTTTATTTTACGAATTGAAATACCTTTTTAAATACCTTTTTAAATCATTATTTTAAACATTTACTAGTTAAAAAAAAAAGCAACAAGGGCAAATAGGCCTAACAAGAGTGATTCATTAAAAGAATTTAAACAATTTAAATTGGCTAATTCCATTTTCAGATTGATAAAAAGAATGTAAAACAGTAGGGCCTAGTAAAAATTCTTTTGTTGAATCAGAAATTCTCTCATAATTTGATTTTTCCCTGTTGGTACAAACCCTGCACTATTTTTATTTTCATAATTAACACATTGTTTTTATTCCGTATCAAAATCGGCGTAATAAAACAAAAAAAATACATCGCCAATAAGAATATAAGGTATAACAGTAAAATTGAATCAGCGTTCACAAAGTATATCGGATGTCACGCTAAACTGCCCATAATTCGTGACCGGCAATCCATGGACCGGCGTTACAATTTCACTTGTTGCGACTGTTAATCTAAAAATGGCAAACGCTATCGCTAGTGACAAATCGGCATTTGAAACCGGGCCGTATTATGCACGAATTAAAAAAATTACGATGGATCGCGATTTACTTTCGTAGACGAATAAATCATGTACCGTTGTTACAGTCATAAATTATACATGGCAATTTCAGTTAATAAAACTACTTCTCTATTCTCCCCATGTCCAAATTAATTTCACAGGACGAACTCGAACATCCATCGTTGCTCGCCGCCATGACACTCCTGAATTTAAACTCATTGTCGGCTGCTTCTAGCGCTAGTGTCGCTGTACGATGAGAAACAGACTTCGCTACCGCCAATACCGCTGAAGGTGGGGACACAACTTTTAACCGAGCTCGGCATCTTAAGAATATAGTTTCATCCGTAATAAGCGCTATTTGATTATCTCCCTTTATCCGACAACATAAACGTGGGTTTTATATTCACTTATTTGGTTGGTGAACTTGTTTAAAACGTCTATTTAGCGGTAAAACTGGGATGGGGGACAAGTGACTGTCGATACTTGGGCCAGTATTTTCTCAGTATTTTGTCCCAACTTCTTCTTATTTCATGATTTAAACAATAGACCATAAGATTAAGACCTAAATGTCCAAAATAAAACATTTTTAGCAATAATTAAAATAGGCTACATTATTTTTTTATGACGGGACTGTGATTGTACCTTTTTCAAATTTTGACCCATGGGTGCTTGAGCTTCGATGACGGTTACTTGCTGCCCGTGTCTTATGGCCTTATTTAATTAATAATTGAAAATAAATTTGAAGAAACATTGTGTATCCTTTATTTACAATATTGATTGATAGATAAACAAAGTTACAAATCATATGTTGTATGTAAATATTAAATGGACAGTATAGGCTACTGTGTGGGATCGGGATGGGTCACGTGGTCGGGATGGGTTACATCTTAATGATATTGTCTCCTCTCTCGGAGATTTAATTACTAGTTGCATAGCCGAGAATCGTTTGACAATCTCGCTCAGGTTATCCTGTTTAGGAAGAGAACTGGAAGAGGAAACTGTGTTAGCATTGACTTTATACCTAAAAGGAGACTGCTCATGCCTACACATGTTTTGAAGCCAGAAATTTCCTCGCGAAATTAGTACATATTGGTCAATAGCTGTAACGTTTCGCGTAAAAGATTCGTATCCCTGAAATGATCCCCACCAGAATGTGCTAATTTTTGTAACATATGATCAAATTTGTTGGCTTCAAAATTTAACATTGTTTAATCCATCTGTTTCTTTATAATCAATGGTATTAGCCTAGAGTTAGTAATAGGTAAGAGAGTAGTGATAGGCTGCACTTCTATAATTTTGTCTGCAGTCAAGGCTAGAGTATCTGTACTCACTTCAGCCTAGCCTGACTGGGTACATGAACCGGCAATCGTTTCATACATATAGTTCTTAAAAGACTATCCTGGACAGTTACGATAGTCTGGATATAGTTACCGTCGGACAGTACCGACTAACGATTTAAGGTACCTCAGAAATTGAGATGGAGTTCACTCACCAAGTTCCTCCTCGATTAGGAGCCGTTCTTCAGACACAGAGAGTCTGCGAATTATAGCTAGTTTTTTAAGGTAGAGTAAGGCGACTCAAGGGCAGAAGCAAGTATAAGGTCCTCCATCTTGGCATATCGTTCCTCTAGGTTAGAAACGACATGGGAAAATTCAGTATTGTTGTTGGTGATCCTTGCTTGAGAAATTATTCTCCCCATGCATCCATAATATTCCCTTTTTTGCAACTTTTGAGGCATTGTTCTATTTTTCCTATTGAGTGGCCATTTTCTCAAAGGTGTTTGGCATCATCAGATCTCTCTGGATTGTTGTTTTCCAAGCAGAATCTTTTGGGTTTTGGGTTCTTGAATCTCTTGAAACAATTAATTAGTCAGTCCAATGTAAAAATTATTACAGTTGCTACAGTTGATCTTATATATTGCGGGTGTACCGGACCTGTTGCTATTTTGCTATTTTGGGATTCAATATTCTATTCATGGTGTTCCGTATTTTGAAAGCTACATGTTGACCCTCTATATTTCTTGAATTTGTTTGCTACTTTCTGTATATTTCTCCCATGAAGTTAAATACTGCGAATAGGATTTTTGGCTACATATTGAAAAATAATTATTTTAAAATCAACAAGAAATGGACCTAATGGCTACGGATATTGAAGCAAACGTGAGACATCTTTAACATCTAGACCGTGCCACCGTACGTCAAGAAGTCACAAAAAATATCTTAACTTACAGAGTACCAACATGCCAAAGTAGCAAAGAGCCGAAGGAAGACATGTATCAGAATAAAAAATAAACTGAATGAAAATTATGCCATAGCACTAAACGCAGACAAAAGCAACGCATTAATCATTATAGGTAAAGAAAATACATAGTACACAAGCTTCTGGTCCGTAATCTTCACCCCTCTATGGTCCTTGATGACTCAAGCATCAATAACACCGATCCTCTTGACCTCATTCGACCTGACCATGATGATGTGGTCTAACAAAGTCGCCGAGGTGTCACTCTGGTTGGCTGATTTATTATTTGTATTGTATTAGTTTCTTTCAAGAGCCGGTGTTGGTTCTTGGCCTCGTTGCTTGTTTTGGAAAGTAAATCTATATTGTTATCACTATCACATAAATATACAACGGAGTCCACTCAAACAGCAAAGTCAACAAAGAGTGAGCGAAATAAAGGCTCGAGGAATGTGTACCTCAGATTAGGGGGCCTACATACTGCAATAACACCAAGGCTCTTTCCCAACAAATTAATGACAACACAAAGAATGTCAATACCAGGATCCATCTCTTCTGTCAGCGAACACTGTTCAAATGGCATTTACCAATAAGACCTCTGGTTAACTTCAAATATGCCCCAACGTACAATGTGTCCAAAATGTTATCAAGAAGTTTGTACAGTGATCTGGAACTTGAATTTAAATATAATGTGGAAAATAGTTATGAATTTACAGATAAAGATTCATATGAAGCAAAATAGTCAGCTAGTTTCAAATTTATGCTCAAATATTCCTGTAAAAGACACAAGAGAATTGATCAAGAAAAAGCTTATGAACAATGAATTAGATAATGGTTATGTTAGTCAGCTTTTGAGGTTATTGAAAACGGTTTTAAAACAGAATTATTTTATGATCAACAATAGAAAGATTTCATGAACAAACCGATGGATTAGCGATGCTCGCTCTCAGCCATATTATCAGAAGTATTTTTACAACATCATAAAGACAAAATCTTGGGGAAATTGAGACAATATCTTGAAATATAGTTGTATTGCAGATAGGCTATGAGGACGATATTCTTATTATATTCAATGAAACTGAAGAAAATTAATCCGATAAAATGATGAAGATCTTCATGACCCACC
Organism: Flexamia atlantica; assembly: GCA_035578135.1. Classification (NCBI taxonomy): domain Eukaryota; kingdom Metazoa; phylum Arthropoda; class Insecta; order Hemiptera; family Cicadellidae; genus Flexamia; species Flexamia atlantica. The sequence goes on from JAQJVK010000001.1 coordinate 27,908,157, forward strand.
AACCAAAACTTGCATTTACAAAGGAGTTCGAAGAAAGCAACAAAATGTCTCTTGGGTGGTACCACATTGTACCAATGTAGTAGTAAATCATGGTATATAATTTATTTGAAAAGTCAAAAGTGCCGGGCTCGTATGTCACTGGCCGGCCAACAATGAATATGTGTTTTCAGCTATTAGCCAAATAAAATGATTATTGGTATAATTGGAGTAGGAATTGTTATTTGGTAGTAGGCTACTAATTAGTACCAATTTTTTCCTATCTTTTAATATGCATATATATAGGATTATCAAAACTCGCCGGGCTGAGAGGTCATTGACCCCAACATAAGAAACGCCATAACTACGTTATCTTTGAGGTACCTATTGTTTTAATGGTGGTACCAATTAGTAGGCTACCAATTTAGTACTAAATCATGGTATGCGTATTATATTTGAAAAGTCAAAGGTGTCGGGCTCGTATGTCGCTGGCCCGGAGAAGTTTATTACGAAATAACTCGTAAGGTGGTATTGAGGTACCTATTTTTTCCTTTGAGGTACCACTTAGTGCCAATTTCGTTCTAAATCGTGGCGTAATTGGTTTTCTCAAATTCCATCATGGCCAAGCCAGCGACATGCACCTGGTTCATTCAACCTGGGTTTTTAAGGGGAGGGAAAATAGGAAAAAGCTGAATTTTTCACCACCGTCAACTACCGTATAGACAAGCTTCTAGCCAAAAGTTCCCACCCCTGCCTTCCTTGCTACCCCCCTACAGCCCCCCCCATATTTTCCAAGTTTAATAAAATCAATATTTTGCTAAACTGCTTATATCTTAGAAATCATTTGATGTATCTCTTATATTTTGTTGTTTCCGGATTTCTCATAAAATAATCTAAAAATGATGATATGTAGGCCTAGTGTTTTACGGTTAATTTACTCCTTCTACGTCTATATTCCGTTAAATTTGGGAAAAAAACGTTCTCCTGCATTTTGAACCAAATATATTTATATTTTGCCTAATAGCAAGGCTCAAATCACTTCTGTTATGAATTTCCTTTGCACTAAATATTTTCTCCCGTTTATAAGCTTTAAAATGATGTCATAATTTACTTGCCTTTCTCACATATTGCCCTGCTAATACAAGTAAAACATGTTTTACAGCGCCTGCCGCAGCTGCGCACTACGTCACCGACGTTTATTCAACCTGGGGTTTTTAAGGGGAGGGGAAAATAGGAAAAAGCTGAATTTTTCACTATTGTCTACTACCGTAGAGACTTTTAAGCTTCTAGCCAAAAGTCCCCAACCCCTACCCCCCTTGCTTCCTCCCTACAGCCAACCCCAAAATTTCCAAGTCTGATAAATGCAGTATTTTACTCAATAGTCCAGGCAACGAAAAGGTATAGAGAGAATTTTTTGGATATAAGTTTTGACTTTGCAGCTTAGTTTGGACTAGCTAGGAGGTGATCATATAAAAAGTCCCTGTCAGTAGCCCTTGAGCGGGGGGAAGGGAGGAGGGTCTGAAGGTACCATTTTTAGGATTTTCCTAAAGATCTTGAAAACAATCAACTTTAAGAGTATTCCCTATTAGGTTTGAAAATTCAAGAAAATTAAAATTCCTGTAAGAAAAGTACATAATATGTCTAGTTTAGTCCAATAATAATACTTAAACAAATATCCCTTCCATAAGAAATACATGTAAATTTGTGGGCAACATACATGCCCAATGAGGAAACGCTTTTTTACCTAAAGGAAAATTAAGAGAATTCAGTAAATATTGACAAGATTTCCACTAATATGACACCTCAATCATAAAAAGTGGTCTAAAATAAAGGAGTTGGCGAGCTCACAAAAACGTTATTATTCAAGGAATTATTACAAGTATACAATAGTTCCTTGAAAAATAATGTTTTTGTGAGCTCGCCAACACATTTATTTTAGACCAATTTTTATGATTGAGGTGTCATATTAGTGGAAATTTTGTCAGTATTTCCTGAATTCTGCCAATTTTCCTTTAGGTGAAAAAAGCGTTGCCTCATTGGGCTTGTATATTACTCATTAATTTAAAGGTACTTACAGTAAAACCTCACTAACTCGACTATTTGTGGACCCAGAGGTTGTCGAGTTTGGGGGTTGTCGAGTTATCCAGAACATTGGAATTTTCAGTGGGTTTTAATACATGAACAGAAAACAAATTTTAGTTTCACATATAAAGTTATTACTTATATAAGTATTTCTACATATTGAGTAAACAATCTTTGAAGAAATGTCAAATACCCAACAATTAAAACTAAATGTTCTGAAAAAATGCTTAACTTAAGATTATCTGTTAGCTGTTCAAGTGTCGAGTTAAACAGACTGTCGAGTTATCGAGTGAGAGAGAGAGAGAGAGAGAGAATACTTTATTTACAAAATCACAATGACCTGTAAAGGCGTCAACAATACAATATCAAATTTATTTATTTAGTCTCTTTACATAGGGTTGTTTGCCCAGTTGATAAACTCATCCAACTTGTAAAATGGATTGTCAGAAAGCCATCCTGTAAGTTGAGTCTTCAATGATGAAGGGTTAGCATCCTTAATCTTCTTCGGCAGGATGTTAAAGAATTTTGCACCTGCTTAGGATGGTTTCTTCTCGTACATCTTCTTTCTATGGTAAGGCAGGTTGAAATTACTAGCACTCCTAGTATTATTGTCATGAACCTGGTGATGTCGGATGGACTCTGTCGATGTAGCCACCATGATGACAACCTCAAGAATGTACAGGTTAACGGCTGTAAGAATATTCATGTTCTTAAAGTGTGGCCTGCAACTGTCTCGCCAACCAATGCCAGCCAGCATCCTCACGGCTTTCTTTTGAACTGTCAGGGCGCGACACAAATTTTGTTGAGAGGATGAACCCCAGACAGCAATACCATATCTCAAGTGGCTCTCAAATAAGGCGTGGTAAGCAGTGAGTGCGGCCTCGAAAGTACTGACGGCAAGGATTCGTCTTATGGCAAACAGGGCACTACTCAGTTTTCTGCAGAGAAAATCTAGGTGGTCATTCCAGGAAAGAGCGTTATCCACAATAACTCCGAGGTGTTTAGCAACCTCAACTGCCTCTAAATAAGGGATCTCTGAAATATCTTCTTTTTTGTTCCCAAAGCATAATTGTTTGGTCTTTTGCTCGTTTAGTACAAGGTCATTGGAGTGACAATATTCAAGCGCAAGATTAACTGCAATGAATGTGTTTATCTCTAACTCTTCCACCGATTTGCTAGAGGTCAACAGCACCGAGTCGTCTGCGTACATGACCACTCTACTCACAGGTTCCACGTACCGAGGCAGGCCGTTGGTAAATAAAATAAACAATACCGGTCCCAGAACGGATCCCTGTGGGACCCCTCTTTTCACTTGAAGGACTCTTGACCGAACCTTTGTTATGCAGCCATTTACTGTCTGACTAAGTTCTACTAGTTGACTGCGATCTTCGAGGTAACTTGTGAACCATTTATGAGTCACATCCTGGAACCCCAGATACTCAAGTTTCTTCAGGATTAGGGTATGACTAAGGCAGTCAAACACCTTGCTCAAGTCAATGAAGATTCTAGTTGTGTTGCTGCCCTCCTCTAAGTCATCAGTAATGCTCTCGAAGAGTTCAACAAGTGCCGTCTGGGTGGATATTTTTTGCCGGAAACCGTGTTGTCCATCAGTCAGAAGGTCGTTGCGGTTCATATGTACAAAAACCCGCGTCAACACCACTTTCTCGATTATTTTCGAAAATGATGATATCAAGGAAATTGGCCTGTAGTTTTCCAAGCTGTCTTTAGAACCCTTCTTGTGTAGAGGAATAACTTTAGCCATTTTAAGCCTCTTGGGGAAAATGCCATGCTGAAGAGAGAGGTTTGTTATATGTAACAAAGGTGGTAGTAAAACATCTTTACAGTGTTTGATTATCTTGGTTGATATTTCATCAAGACCAGCAGAGCACTTGTTTTTCATACCATTTATAATCTTATTTAGCTCTGAGAATGATGCTGGCGAAAAAGAAGAAAGTGGTTCCTGGACCAGAAAAGGCACGTTACCAACTTGCCGAGGACCACTGTGAGATCTGGTGAGGTCGGACTGAAGAGTCTTCTCTGCCATGCCTGTAAAGAACTCATTGAAATTGTCTGCTATCATGGCGGTGTCCTCAACTAGAGTACCGGAGACATTTAGATACTTTATATCTACTCCTGAGGATTTCTTTTGTGGCCTCTCAATATTAATGGTGTTCCATATCGCTTTACTCTTGTTTGTGGAGTTAACTATATGAGTTGCATTGTACTCACACCTTATGAGCTTCAGCTTATCATCATATGCTTTCTTAGATTGATTTGCTATTTCCTTGTTTGCTGGGGTGTTCTTAAGAATGTAATTTTCTTCAGCTTTAAGAAAAATAATTTTTAAGGCATGCAATTCTTGATTAAGCGACCAGTCAGGTTTTGATGATTTCTTTATCCTGGATTTCTTCAAAGGGCAGGCCCTATCTAAGGATGCAGTCACAGTAGCAATAAAAACTTCAAATGCAGCATCTGCCTCTTGGGACTCAAAGACTTCTGTCCAGCAGGCCTCCTCCAAAAGTGACTGAGGATGGTCTATGTTTCTCTGGTTCATATGCCTTCTTACAGAGTTCAAAGAGCACATTTTGTCATGTGCTGATTTGACTTGGCACAACTGACCTGTATGGTCTGAAAGGCCAGTCTTCAGAACTTGTACATTAGTTTGATTTGCGTGGCTGGAATTGATACAAACTGCGTCAATGGAGGACTTTGATAAGGGAATGATTCTTGTCGGGGGGAGTAAAATTCTTACTATGTCATGAGACAAAAGCATTTCATTCAGCTTAGCAACTTCAGAGTCATCTTTCATAATGTCAATATTAACATCTCCGATTATCAGCTTCAAGCAATCACCAGTAGGAAGTATGCTGAGTATCTCGGAAAGAATATCAAGAGCCATTTCCACATCATTGACAAGCTTGAGAGGAGGCATATTGCCGTGCTAATACAGGTAAAACATGTTTTACAGCGCCTGCTGCGGCTGCGCGCTACGCCACCTAAGTTTATTCAACCTGGGTTTTCAAGCGGAGGGGAAATTAGGAAAAAGCTGAATTTTTCACCATTGACTACTACCGTATAGACAAGCTTCTAGCCAAAAGTCCCCACCCCTATCCCCCTTGCTTCTCCCTCTGCAGCCAACCCCATATTTTCCAAGACTAATAAATGCAGTGTTTTGCTTAGTAGTCCAGGCAACGAAAAGGTACCCTATAGAGGGAATTTTTTGGATCACAATATTTGACTATGCCGCCTTGTTTGGACTAGTTAGGAGGTGAACATATCAAAAGTCCCCGTCCATAGCCAAGTGTCGAGTTAGTGAGGTTTTACTGTATTATGGAAGGGATATTTGTTTGAATATTAACAAAATGAGTGCTTACCTTGTAAATGGTTGGACCAAAATAGACATACTATATACTTTTCTTACAGGAAATTTAATATTCTTTAATTTTCAAATTTAACAGGAAATACTAAAAGTTGATCATTTTCAAGATATTGAGGAAAAACCTAAACGGTACCTTCAGACCCCTTTCCCACCAACCGCTCAAGGGCTATGGACGGGGACTTTTGATATGTTCACCTCCTAACTAGTCCAAACAAGGCGGCATAGTCAAATATTGTGATCCAAAAAATTCCCTCTATAGGGTACCTTTTCGTTGCCTGGACTACTAAGCAAAACACTGCATTTATTAGACTTGGAAAATATGGGGTTGGCTGCAGAGGGAGAAGCAAGGGGGATAGGGGTGGGGACTTTTGGCTAGAAGCTTGTCTATACGGTAGTAGTCGATGGTGAAAAATTCAGCTTTTTCCTAATTTCCCCTCCGCTTGAAAACCCAGGTTGAATAAACTTAGGTGGCGTAGCGCGCGGCCGCAGCAGGCGCTGTAAAACATGTTTTACCTGTATTAGCACGGCAATATGTGTGAAGAGCAACTCAATTATGATATAATTTTAAAGCTTATAAACAGGAGAAATTATTTAATGCAAAATAGATTTATAACGAAAGTGATTTGAGGCTTGTTATTAGGCAAAATATAAATATATTAGGTTAAAAATGAAGGAAAATGCTTTTTACCAATTTAATCTAGAGAATAGACGTAAAAGGGGTAAATTAATCATAAAACACTACATAGGGCCTAACATTATTTTTAGATTATTTTATGAGAAATCTGAAAACAACAAGATACAAGAGATATCTCAAATGGTTTCTGAGATATAAGCAGTTTAGCAAAATACTGATTTTATTAAACTTGAAAATATGGGGGGGGGGGCTTTAGGGGGGAAGTACAAGGGGAATAGGGGTGGGGGCTCGAAGCTTGTCTGTACAGTAGTAGTCAATGGTGAAAAATTTAGCTTTTTCCTATTTATTTTAAATTCCCTTGTCGTCATTTTTACAAAATACTGCATTTTCTAAACTTAAAAAACAACATGGGGCTGTAGGGGTGGAAGCAAGAGGGGTAGAGGTGGAGAATTTTGGCTAGAAGCTTGTCTATACAGTAGTAGTCTATTTCAAAAAATTCAGCCTTCTAATTTTTCCCCCTATCGCAAAAAAACAGCTCATTAGGAGTCAGAAGAAAATCTTCAATGAAAGCATAGGTTGATATGTACATCAAATTAAAGCACTTTTTGAGTAGAATACAATGCTGCAAATCCGATCTCAATCTGATCACCTAACTCAAAATGGCGGTTTTCTAATTTGACAGATATATCGTCTGAAACGTTGAATCCCAAGTGGTGGTTTAAACAATGCTACTATCAGATGGCAGGTGACTTGATGAGTGACTCACTACTCAATTATCAACCGTTTCAAAAATAAGGCCCCTGATGATGATTGGTGTGACCAATCAAAGTCGATCGCCATTTTCCATCTTTTATTTGTATTTACCATCTTGTATATATGAGCACAGTATAAGTGTAAATATATTTTAAGTGTTGTAAGACATCTTTTATTTATATCTAGTTGTACTATTTATCTTGATGTTTTGATCTATTTGTTATTATGTCTTTTAAATTCATGTTAATACACTTTTGTGTCGAAGAAGAGACTTGTAGTTAATTTATTTGAACTAATCTCGTTTTCTTGTTCTTACTGGTGTGCAGGGACTTTTTCTTTATAAAAATAATGAATTCTTCCTTTTGGCGAATTTCCCCTATAGGGAAGAAAATATTACCGCAGGTCTCATGGTAAGACATAAGCCCAAGACCATGATAACTTTTCGTTTTGAGGCCCCCAGAAGCAAAAAATACTATTCGTTCAAATTTTTAGATATATATATATATATATATATATATATATATATATATATGTATATGTGTCTGTTAGCACGGTAGTGGCTGTAAAAATGGTCCAATCTTTATGAAATTTCATACAGACATTTAAAGTGATAATCACTTGGATGAGTTTGGGAACCAGCCCGATCAGACTACCGGAAGCGGAAGGAGGGGTAAAGGGAGATAAACCCCTCAAAAATGGGTTTTTTGAGATTTTTACATATAAAAATAAAATTTTTCCAATTTTTGTTGGCACCATTGAATTCAGCTAAAAAAAACAGACAACTCAGTATTTTGAATCACTGCTCTATGTCCATTGGTTACAGAGATATTGAAAGTGGTAAACACAGTACGTTATCCCAATGTTGATCTTATAGGAAATAAGTAAAATTCTCTATCTTGCTTATTTCTCAACATATCTTGATAAAACTTGGTTTTTGGCTTCATCTAGATGAGATCTAATCTTTAATAGTCTAAAATCTCTGATATTTCCATTTTCATGGCAGAAAACCTGCATATTCATTCCTTGTTATAGTTATGGAACTTAAAAAATCACGTCAAATCTCGCTATGTTGGCTTGAACTATGTTCTTTTGCATTTGAAATTCGTTGAGTATGCAGGCCTGCTGGATTGGGGGTATTTATTTTTTGTTTTACGTATAACATATGATCATGAACTCACATTTTACTATCCGTCTAATAAATTCATGAAAACAACAACGAATTTCCTCAAAGCAGTAGTGTTTTATTCTGTGGTGGTTTTTTAAAACTATTTCAAATCATAAACATGTGTATTTATTCAGAAGATTATTGTCAGGTAGTAGCAATTTCGCTGAATTTTTAAATGCCTCCTGTTTGAATGCCTTTAAGGGATGTTTTCCAAACCCTCAAAAGGCCCCTCTAGAGAACAATAGCTCGAATTTAATACCAAATATATATATATATATATGCATATATATATAAGATTAAATTTCTAAGGGTCAATAAGCTCCAAACAAAATCCCAGAAATTCTTCTAACCAACCACCTAAGTTATATTCATGATTCTCCATCCAACTTAAGGCTCAAATCGTGCAAAATGTGAAATTTATTTACAATTTCAATCACTGGGGGGTCATTAAACATTGACAAGCACCTTTATTTGTAAACTAAAGCCAAAATTTCTAATTTTTGTTTTTCTTTGAGGACCTTTTTTAAAGCAGTCATTTTTAATTACCTAGTTTTTTATTTTTTCCCCTTTTATCTGTTAAGTTTAATTTATCAATGACTTAACCATCCAAATTTTTCATCTTGAAGAGCTAGGCAATAATGATTTATTCATTTTGATATAACTAAAAAAATTATTTATACGGAGTTATGAAAGTTGCAAATTAAAATTCGCGCAAGACGCGCGAGGCAGTTTAGCTGGTGGGACTAAGTGAAGACGTGGCTTCAAGGACTACTGTACATGGAATGTCAACATCAATTAATTAAATAAATTTTCTCTTTATTGATTGCTTTCTTTAAATTCTTTTAGTCACTTAGAACCTTGCTGATTAATAAGTTTTGGGTGTATAACTGTCCCTTTCTTAAAAAAATGGTTATGGTTTTCATTCAAACAAACATTTTTGTTTTATCTTGGTCAGTTATTGTACCATTCACGCCAGCCTCTAAGCTATCTAAAATCTGACAGCTATGTCGTAGGTTGACTTCTGAAATCTGAAGTCCACACCTACCTGAAGAGATCCAACAAGATCGAAACATGGCAAGTATTGAATACCATTCCTGCGTGGCCTGGAACGTGAATGGTACAATAACTGACCAAGATAAAACATCCGCCACAAGAAAACACATGGAACTTCATTTTTGTTTTGTTTGTTAATGAAGATCTTATGCGTGTTTTTCTTGTTCTTTAGGAAACATCTAATTCCAGAACAACTTGTTGGATCTTCATTTAACATGGAACAGGTAAGTGAGTAATATTTTTGCATGTAAAGCCTCATAAGAGTTTAGTTTCACTGCACAGAAAAGAAGTTACTGGTAACTCTCAAAAAACATTATCCATAGGAATTGCTATTTGTGTATTAAGAGTGCAAAGTACGTCTTTGCCGCTCGAGAATTGAAGGGGTCCCCCCCCTAAATAAAACGACAAAAACCTTGTTCTAAACGACATAAACCTTGTTTTGAGTAATCAAGGGTTGAAAGTTGAGTTCTAAAATTTACGGTTTTTTTTAAGGTTAAAACTTATAATCATGTATAATCTTTTAACACCCTATTTATAACATCATAATGTAGCATTATATTGAATATTTTCTTGCCATCAAGCATTTTAAAACATTTTACGTGTTTTTTAGGGGTTATAACGTTCTAAATGACTGGCGCTTGGAACGTTTTCTGACGGACTGCTCTTCTACTTCGAAAGAAAACATGAGGGAGAGTAGGAATACCAACAGGAACAAAAATAAAACTGAATATAAAACAATTTTATTGATGTAAAAGTACAAAAACGTAATGTTGTTAATAAAACATGATATGTCACTTTGCTAAAAGTTATCCACATGTGGTGCTTAAAACGTTATTCTACCCACCTCTTTTGGGGGCAATTTCCAGGCCTTGGCTTCTTATTTTTTGAAATATAGGGTATCCTTTTCTATATTCAATCCTGGTCTCATCCTTCCACTTTCCAATATTTACTTCACGTCTTTTATTTTTATTTACGCGATTTTGGTCCTTGGGTGACAGCACAACGACCGGCGGGGATTCCATCTTTCGGCGAATAGAACGTTATTACCCAGAAAGTCCGTGCAGTCTCGCGAAGCAAGCAAACTTTGACGTACGAAATCAGGGCTACCAACTCAAATATCTTCAAAACAAAATATACCACAGTGTAGCTCATGTCCTGGAGAACCTTTTTCACTGAATATCTCCGATTTTGAAATTTTGTCGCTTAGAACATTTTACGGGGGACCCCTTCAATTGTAGATGGCCGCATGAGGCGTTAGCTGAGTGCGGCCAAACATTTCGAGAGCGGCAATGACTATTTGTGCTCGTAATACATGCAAGATCTTTCCTACCACCATTATTTAAACTCTTCAACTTATTAACTAACCTGTACACAAAAGTTCATTGAGGTTATGTTTGCGTATTCTGTTGGAATGAACCGGAAGTTATAGTAACGCCGACTGTGAAATCAGCTGATTTAAAGCAATGCAACTATAATTTATAATACTGTGTCATGGGATTTCTCACTCAATAGAAACTGGTCTTTGGGGTTTGACATCATAGTTACCTCTTTTGTGTGTCACCTTAATGTAATATGTGTCCCTGATTTGGCAAGCGGGAATGAAATGAAAGCGAAAATGAACCATTTTGCGTACCGTTTACTGGTGTGGCAATATGATTATTTCCATGCAGTGGTAGGAAAAAATATTAACAAACATATAGACCCCTCCTTTTAACACATATTTCAATTGGCCAGGATCGTATGGTCCCGACGAGTCAGCACTTTATCAGAACTCCCTCTTATCTGGAAACATTGGAGCCAAGATCTCTCCGTAAAACGGTTTTCCAGTTAAACCGACGTCCCCTAAAACACGTTCAGTTATAAATCTAATGCATAATCCAATAGCCTGATTTAGACACTTGATTGCTGGTCTCAAACCGTTCCCACAAGAATTATTGAAACAGTACTGTCTATTTCCTGCAGATCACACCTGGTTAAACAAATGTGTTGATGGAAGTCATTGCCTGGTTAAAAATATGCCACTCAAGTGGAAGTGAAGTGGAGTTAAAAGGTGTCCAGATAAGATGGAGTCTCCTGTAAGTTGCGGCAGGTCCATTAGGTCCTGAGAAGAGCGCAATAGTTCCTGTGACTCAGACCTTGGTATTTCCAACTGATACCTATTAGCCACCTGTGGTGACACAGTTGAAAGGCCACGATGACTTTGGTTCTGTTTTCATCATCCCATGTGTAGGAGGGGCGGAGGTGGGAGGACGAGCCACCTGTGTTCGTCTACATTCCCAGCCCCATTCCACTATTTCTTTGTTTCTTTCAATTTCCATGGGTTGCCAACAATTTGGGGTGTTACCGTTACTGAGTGTGGCTGGGAGTCATTAAAGCGTGTTTGAGTTGTTTGAGCGTATTTATGAGAGTGGAGAATAATTGTTGTGATTAGTAGTCATTATACGTGTATTATTACTAATTATTAGGCCTAGGCAATTTTGTTGGAATATCAGATCTATAATTAAAAATATAACAATTTATGCACTTAAAAAAGAGTTTTATCAGGATGAGAAATCACATTCGGCTGGCATATCTACTTGCTAGAACGCCTGATGTCGATAGTTAAGAAAATTAAAACTGTCCTGTACTTTTACCACTGAAATAAAAGTTTTAAGCAATAAACAAATCTGAGTCACTGGGTGAATAATACATTTTTCCAGCACTCAAAAGTGTTAATTTGAACTTGGGGGAACTTGGAACTATCAACAATAAATGGGCTAATGTAATGTTTACAGATGAGTAACATTCTTATAATGGTAATATTTTGCTATCATATTTAATAATTATATGCTTTTGTTTAAATTCTAGTTTTCAAAAAATGAAGCAATTCTGATTTTCAAGATATAATATTATGGTTTATTTCTAAAACTGTCATGACATTAGATATTTAATAGCCACATGATGACCAAACAAAAAATTTCTTACAACATGCCAAATTACTATATCAATTGGTGATTCTCACGATTGAGTCTTGCCTTAAAGTCACATCTTAGCCAATTCTTTTATCTTTTGAAAGACTCAGTTAATAAGAGAATTAAATTGGAGTGTTTTATATGACAGTTATAACTGGTTAAAACATTATTTTTCCGAGAATCAAGAAGCTTACTTTTAGTTAGATCCCAAAGGATTGTTTGATTAAATCTTGAATCTTGGTACGATAGATAGGGTCCAAAACCAGGTATAAAATTCACAGTTATTCTAAAAGAGGTAAAAAACAGGTTACCTTAACATAGGTTAAGGTATTATATGCTTTTGTTTAAATTCTAGTTTTCAAAAAATGAAGCAATTCTGATTTTCAAGATAATATTATGGTTTATTTCTAAAACTGTCATGACATTAGATATTTAATAGCCACATGATGACCAAACAAAAAATTTCTTACAACATGCCAAATTACTATATCAATTGGTGATTCTCACGATTGAGTCTTGCCTTAAAGTCACATCTTAGCCAATTCTTTTATCTTTTGAAAGACTCAGTTAATAAGAGAATTAAATTGGAGTGTTTTATATGACAGTTATAACTGGTTAAAACATTATTTTTCCGAGAATCAAGAAGCTTACTTTTAGTTAGATCCCAAAGGATTGTTTGATTAAATCTTGAATCTTGGTACGATAGATAGGGTCCAAAACCAGGTATAAAATTCACAGTTATTCTAAAAGAGGTAAAAAACAGGTTACCTTAACATAGGTTAAGGTAACCTCTATGTTACCTTAACGTACGTTTATCCTTAACGTAGGTCAAGGATTTTTTAAATTAAAAAAGTGATTAAAATTTAAGTTACTTAAATGCATGGTTTTTATATTTTACAGAATTCAAATTATAATGACTCTATGATGGTGAATCCAATGATGAGGCCTGTGATGTCTCAAGATATTTCATCCTCGCCACTCTCATTGCAAGAGGTACAATACTTTTTGTCTTTGTTGTTATCATTAAACAATTCACTACTTTGAACAAATATTTATAAAATAGCTGATTTTTATAGAGTATGACAAAATACCCCAATCGCCCCAAACCTGCATCTTAAAGATTGAAAAACCCACGATAATGTAAAATTCATTGTCTGCTGGAACTTTGTTTTAAGCTTTTATCAATTTCAATTGGTTTATATCTATTACATATATCTATACATACATCTGTTTTTTTTTCTAATGTAAATATGGTATTGTGACATATCATTTCAAAGTAGATTTTAATGTTGATTACAATGACGAGTCATGCTGACTGCACTAGTACATCACGTTTGTATTTGCCTAGATTCGCCCTTGCTTGATGATAGTAAACTCTGGTCATTTAACAAATGTAAACAGATGTTACCTGACGGATTGCATGTTGTGACTGATTGTTATTTTTAAATGAAGGTACTGTATTTCAATAACTTGTTGATTAGAAATTCTATTTTACCGGCCTTCACATTCAATATATTGTTAAAACAAATATTTTACCAGCATTACATTTAATATCGTGGTCTTGTAATGCCACAATATTAATTTGGAAACTCACTGGATCTTCAATTATAGTGCTTAAAAAAAGCTCTGATCAAATTTTGTTTTGTAAAGCAGTTGCCGATCTAAAGGGTTTTTTGGCCTTATTTTACTGTATTCTTCGTCAAATAACCTCCCTTATAATTAAGTAATTGTAGTAATCTGACTCATTCCATGTTTAAAGATGTTTATTTTTAAAGTACTTCCTCTTCTAATAATTAACTATCCATAAATTTAAAAGATTTAAGAAAAACAATGTGTAAAAAAAGGAGGTTAAGTTCTCCGCAATAGCCTGGTCATTAGAAAAAGCAACCTCACTTATTTTAGTCTGCATAAGTCAATCTAATTCATGTTCATACAGAGAGTAATGAGATTGAAATAAATGTGAGATGTACCGACATTTTTTGTCTACAGGTTTTTTGGAGAGGAACCAATTTTTGGTATGAGATTTACAACATAGTTTTGTGTGGTGTTGTGTTTTTGTCGGCTTTTTAGAATGTATTCTCTTGGTTTTACTATATTCAGCAGGTTAATCTTTAGATTAGTGGTGTCCTTTCATACACAATGACCGTAAAATTATGTAAGCCTAATTAAGAGTATAGTGTACATAGGTATTATTAACTTTTTAATTACCTGTAGTTGAAATGAATCTGTAACTTATTTATTTGGTCATATCTTACATTACATTTGCTAATTCTCATGTTCTCAAAAGAAATCTATATTTTCTTACCAAAGTATCATTAAAATTTATACAAAAATTTTTAGGGGATGATGAAGATTTTCTTCCAAATAACATTGACTCCGGATTAATGTGTAATCCTAAATTTTACAGTTAATTGATCCCTACAAATGTTATCCTTTTATTGGGGGCTCTGATATTGATGAATCATTGGGCCCATGTGGAGATTATCTCCGCAGTAAAAAAAGTTTAATGTAATTTTTTCAAAAACATGTTTTACAAAAGGAAAGGATAAAATGTCATGTATACAAGAATAAAAATATCAGGATAATATAAAATTTAGGCAAGTGATATTTATAAAGTATCATCAGTTTAGTTAAAGAATTACCTGAGAAAAGGTAAGAGTGATTTAAAATAGTTACCGGTGTATTAAATAAATTTTAATCTTAAATACCTTACAACAAATAATAAGAAAATTTAATGTCATGATTTTTACTGTAAAATAATATTGCAACATCTAGAGGTGCGTAAGAAGGTGCAGATATGCAGATTTTTCAATTTGTGTTTTTTCAATTTCAGATTCCCAAGTTCAAGTTGATTGCAAACTAATAAGAACATTTATAGTTTAGATTAAAGTATTAAGTAGTGGTGCATTCATACAATGTTATGTCAAAAATGCTTTTCTTGTCCCTACATATTAACTGAAAATAACAATAAGCAAGAGAATAAGTGGAAATCATGTCTTCCAGCCTAAATACATGGAAAAAGAGCTAAGCATGGGGAAATTTAATCCCATTTAACTTGAAATTGACTCCTTCAGATCAGCATACTGCTTAAGCTTGCATTCTAACTATATGAATTAGGAATAATAATTGAATTTTATTTTGTAATTTTAGTTAAGTCTGCTTCACCTATTGCCTTAAGGAGTTTTTTTTTTTATTTTAAAGTGAAACAAACCCTTTGTTAGTAGAAATGATTGTATGCATACAAACCTAACGTAGCCATCATATTGTTTCTTAGAGTTTCAATTTTTTCACTTTAGATTTTATTTATTTGTCTACACCTTAGATTATCTGAATTAATATGGGGAGTCGCTATCTGGATACTGAAAAATCTGTATAATCTGAAGTACCGTACCAAACATCAGTGCATGTTTTAGTACGAAGATAGGGGTTGCGGAATTCTCATATCCGATCCCTGATGTCGTCATCATCATCAGATCGTGGCAGACGACTCTCGATATAATATCGCAACACCACGGCAGACAAATCAGATTTACATTGTGAATAAAAGACTCTATATCATGCAAAAATCAAACTGGCCTTCACACATCCCCATCAAAGCCAAGTAGTTTTTCATTTGCCTGTCAAGTTTTGGAGATCGGACTTTTTCTGATGGTTTGGATAGTTGGCACTAAACTTCTAGGCTACATTATATATAATTAGCCTTGATACACGTGTTTGATAATTTGTGTGCACATTATTATGGTATTTCATTTGAATCTGAGGTATTGTCAATGCAATATTTAAGAAAAGACCGTTATTTCCCACAACATAAATTCCATTTCTGAACCTGATTCGGAAAATTCTGAGGTTTGGATGATCTCGGATCCTCATCATCCAAAATTCATCATAATCATGAAACAGGAAGGATAAAACTGAGATTCAGAAGTTTATAAAAGTTATCACATTCACTGATAAAAATGATATACAGGGTGAGTCTTCTAAGCCTTCCACAACAGATTATAGGCGAATGGCTTAACATACAAAGCCGAAACAAAATATTTCCCCACTAAATCATACCTAAGGAACAACGTAAAAATATTTTTAAGCTTTTTAAAATACAGGGTGTTCCAAAAACCGGGGGTCATGGGTTCAAATCTTGGAATTTTTAAATGTAAACATATGTCATATTATACATCATTTTAAAGCTCTAAGCAAGATAAACAATTTGGTAAAAACAAATCTCAATTACCTTTATTATTTTCAAAATGGCGACCGTTTTTGTGAAAAATATTGGTATTTACGGAATACCCTGTATCTCGAGAAATACTGAATGTTTTTTCCGTTCTGTTTGAAAATTCTCAATCCTTGTAAACTCAGCTTTAATATGATATGCAACATGCCAACATTAAAAGAAAATAAATATTTGTTTACAAATTTAATTTTTTATAAATGTTGGTAGCACTGAAAATCAAAAATTTTAAACGGCAACATATGTTAAATAGTATATAATTTTAAAGGTCTTGCAAAAACCTACGATTTTTCAATTTATACTCCCTTTTCTATCTTTGGTAGTTTTTCAGTAATAAACAAAAAGCTCTATTTTCCCATATAACGCCCATGTTAAATTTGCTGTACTCAATGTCAAAGGATGCAAATTTAAATGCTTTGAGTACTGCACGTTTAACATGGGCGTTATATGTGAAAATGGAGTTTTTTGTTTATTACTGAAAAACTACCTAAGATAGAAGGGTAGTTCCCATACAATGAAAAATTGTAGGTTTTTGCAAGACCTTTAAAATGATATACTATTTAACATATGTTGCTGTTTAAAATTTTTAATTTTCAGTGCTACCAAAATTTATAAAAAATTAAATTTTTTTTAAAATATTTATTTTCATTTAATGTTGGCATGTTGCATATCAAATTAAAGCTGAGTTTAGAGGGATTAAGAATTTTCAAAGAGAACGAAAAAACCTTCAGTAGTTCTTGAGATACAGGGCATTCCGTAAATACCAATATTTTTCGCAAAAACGGTCGCCATTTTGAAAATAATAAAGATAATTGAGTTCTGTTTTCACCAAATTGTTTATCTCGCTTAGAGCTTTAAAATGATGTATAATATGACATATGTTTACATATAAAAATTCTGAGATTCGAACCCATGACCCCCGGTTTTTGGAACACCCTGTATTTTAAAAAGCTTAAAAATATTTTTACGTTGTTCCTTAGGTATGATTTAGAGGGGAAATGTTTTGTTTCGTCTTTTTATGTTAAGCCGTTCGCCTATAATATGATGTGGACGGCTTAGAAGACTCGCCCTGTATAAATTATAATTGTGAACCTTAAAAGATAAAAAAATAAAATTGTTTTACCCACCAACAAATGAGATCACTTTAATTGAGGACAAACAGTCATGCTATAAAAGGAGATACTTGTTGAAAATATTTTGCTAACATTGTCATTGTGAATCATAATAACTATATATGTAGCTTTTCTAGAAATCTAGAATTTAGGCTTTAGGTAATATTTGTCTTACTCTAGCCTGGTGTTTGCATTTCACTGTTATTAGTTGGTACCCTTTTTTAGTATTTGAATATAATTTAGTTTGCAACAAAATATGTATTTTATTAATGCTTCAAGTATGTATGTATTATTAATTGTAATGCTTTCACTTAAGATTTCAAAATTACTTTTATTCTTAAAAAGAGTTTAAGCTACCACACAGAATTATCTTCGCAAAGTCATACCACCCTCTCCCCACTTGCTCGCAATGCACCCCTTTCCAACTAATTATTATTATTATTATAATTTTACTCTTTTAATTTATTACAATTAACTTTATTTATTTTTTACATATTTAAAGGAAATTCTAATGGCTTGTGTTTTAACTGCGAGTTTTTTATTATAAAACAAATCAATAGTCACTTTATAACCTGACATATTAGTGACCAGTTGTCTTTTGGTCTATCAAATATTATGTATTGTCCAATGCATCATGGATGAGCACTGCCTTAGAAAAAATAATTAAGGACATTTCGTTGGATGAAAGTACACTAAGCAGCAAACGTCATTCAGATTTGCATTCTGAATGACGTCAATATAGAATCTGAGAAGCACACCTATTTCTTTTTGATTTATCGTCGTTCCAACATGCACAACACCATAACACATTAACAGACCTCTACATTACATTAGGCCCTATTCCTTGATTTAACCTTTTTTCAAGCAGTCCCTTCAGATTTTTCAAATCAAGATTGGACTATAATTATTATCGTGAGCAATGCCACGGGCAACTGCTTGTGATTTTATGAAAATTTCATGGTTTGTAGTGCCTAAGATGCTAAACAAAATGTCACTCCCTTCCCCGTAAGTCTTTAAAAATACAGATTAAAAAGTTATAGGGATTTCAATTAGAGATAGAAAATTAATTTTTTCCATTTTTACAAATACTTAAATCAGGGGTGCCCAGAAGGGGGGCGGGGGGCAATTTGCAATTTGCGCCATCATAATTTTTGGGGGGGGGCATGATTTTTCGGGCGGAAATTTGTTTTTATGTGAGGAATTTTATATCAGCGAATAAGGGAAAATTACTACAGAAGAATAAAAGATCATAACCTAAATCAGTTAAAAGTACTGTTTATTTATCTAACCATTTCATCAGAATTATCTACGTCATATATTCAAGTTCGCCATGCAAACCATCTCTGGAATTCCCGCGTCAAACCATACATGTTAAATTATTTTAAAGGGCGGTTGGCAATGGCTCAACTGGCAACCCTGTCTGACATCGGGCCCATAGAAGACATGGTGTCAGATGGGGTCTGTGGCCCTGGTCGCAGAAAATGTGTTGGATTCTATATTATTTTATCTGTACCAAACTATACGGAGTGGTTTTATGTGTGTTTTGTTGAATGAACAGTAGGCCTCCCAGCCTAGTCTAGCAGGTAGTCTAGTCTTGAGTACTGAAATAATAAATCGTCAACGGACCATGGTAAAAGTACGTTCCAGACCCAAGTGAATCAACAAGCAAACGTGACGTTGACGTTCCTCATACCTCCACCGGCGAGAATGATGCCATTTCAATACTACTGTTTCATTGTTTAATTATGTAAAATCCCAACATTATATTACATTTACAGCCATGTTTATTCATTTTGTAATTTATTAAATGTAAAAAAGAGTCCATTAATTTCTGGTTATTGTAAAAACAATAACGCCCTATCATTATGGAAACCATATGAAATTAATGCATCATTAAACTGCAAAAATTAAAAATACTTGAAGTTGTAAAAAAATTTTCGCCACACTACAACGTAATCACCTGTTTTACTAGCATTATTTGGTAGCCGAAACCACAGCTTTTTTCCGCTAGAGGGAAAACTAGCTGATCGTTTATTTGCTTGAACCAATGTGAGAACATCACATAATGATACAGCATTCAATAGGTTCCAAAGACAGGATAGTTGCAATCTTTAGCTGTGTTTGTCTAAACCATGACAAAGAAGTTGTATCGTCGGTCATAACCTCAAAGTTTTGTTTTCAAGTGTGTCAAATAAATAACAATATTTTAATGTTATATAGGCTATATTTCAATGTTTAGTGTGGTGAAAAATAGCGTCAGCGCCTCGGCCGAAAGGGTTTTCGGCCCTTGTTGTGAAATATACTATTACAACACTGTTTATTTGGTTTATATCACTAGTATCACATACTGTAAAAATACTTCATTATTTTCATTAACTAGCAAAATATTCGTGACTTTTTTATTCACGCTATTGGAACTAGACTTACTTAAAAATAAATGTGTTTTATACATTGAAGTGATATCACTTTATTACCTAATGCTGGTATGCTTTATTATTGTATACTTTATCACTTTATTACTTGATACTTAGTAGTCAATTGTGTTTTTAAGAGTTTAGTAAACAAAACAAAATAATACCCTTTGGTGGATCAGGATATAAGGTGTGTGTTTTTATTGACATACTAACTAATGTTAAGACATTAAAGGGTGGGGGTGGTTGTCATGCTTTGGGGGGGGGCATTAGGTTTGGTTTGGGTGGCTGGGCACCCTTGACTTAAATCTCAAAAGAAAATTTACTTGTAATGATTAAATTTGGCTTGAAAAATAAACAATCCAGGATTTAAAATTATTAGTCTATGTTAACTGGTTGTGGAGAAAATTTATATTTACGTTTGGTGGCAAAGACAGTTAGTAGTCTAAAATTATTCTGATTTGAGATATTTTAAAACCGTAGCCTCTCTTATTTCCCAACAACTGATTTTGATAAAACTTGGTATGTATTTAGTTCTAAATTTATTTGATTTTAGGTTTCCTTGCTTTAACTGGCTTTGAAGGAGAAAAAGTATGTGTCAGTTTCCTGATGATGTTTATTTTATTTGCACCATTTAAATAACCAGATAGAAATTTTACTTTGAAATTAAGCCTTTTTACATTAATAATTGATATATTCTTTGGCGATTAGGTGGGAGGGGACAGATTTATACATGGGTCGACATGTATTGCTGGTCCTGAGCAGTTCGGGCCAGGGGCAGTGCAGACTTGCAGGGGCGCCGTCGCCGAGCTCGTGACCACCCCGCCAGAATCGTCACCGCCGCTGTCCCCCGATGGAACCATCCCCTCCCGAGACGAGTACCCCGGTCAATTCGGATTTGAGTTGCTTTTGGACACCGCTACATCAAGCAGACGGTCTTGGCTGGTAAGATAAAAAATAAGAAGTGTTAAAATAAGCGTAGTTGTGATCTAACCTCCTACCATCACGAGGTAAAATTCTCATCGTCTTAAAATAGTTAAAATCATTTTGCAAGGTTAAGATTAATACCTACAGTCTAATTATGTGAAGATCAGCTCGTGTATTAATATCAAGAAAAATACTTATTATTATTATATTGTTGAACTATTAACAATCTCAACTTGTAATTTGCATATTTTCAGCCCCTGAATGTTATAATTGTGGATCATATTTTAACCCTTTGAGACCGTTCAAAATATATAGGTCATGGGGCATAGGACTAGAGCTATTTTAGCAGTTTTTGTTATGCACTGGGAAAATGCCAATATCTTAAGGGGAAAAACACCTGAAGTATGATTTTTGCATTAAAGTAATCCTCAATAATTCCCTCTTTTAGGAATATTTTGGAAACTTAAAAATATGGAGTTTGGATTTTTTTTATAATTATGCTCTTTATTAGGTATATAATAAAATATTATGCTCAAGAATTACTCATACTTCTATTAGGCATTTAGTTGCCAGGAAGTATACAAAAAATTAGCCCTGTAAAAACCTTTTTCTATGAATTGTAAAAATCTAACCTAAAAATTACATTCGCTCGAAAAGTTACTGCCTTGCAGTATCTGACTTATTGTTTATCCTGTTTATAATTTTACAACACAGTTCCATTGTTTTTCAAAGAAACGTTTTTGAATGAAACTATAAAAAACTGAAAAATAACCCAAAATATTGATTTATATAAAAGAGGTTATGCAAAACTCACCAAACGAAGGCCATGAAGTTGTATAAGAATGTGCACTATGGACTAATAAGCAACTATTTTCCAAAGTATTGTTCATTTTTGGTGAAATGGTCACTAGTGATTCTAAGCCTAACATGAAATTATTACACAACTAAAAACACTGAGTTCCTATCTACACTACACACATTTTTTCCAAGGCATAAGCGTTAGTCTTTAAGCACGAGTGATACGGGTAGCACAACCTGTGAAAACCCCTCTCTCACTTTTTACAAGCAGTCCTTGATCTTTTCATCCTTAAAAAAAAAAATAAAAAATGTCTTTCAACACTTAAAATTATATTTACACTTATACTGTATTTACATACAAGATGGTAAATATAAAAAATGGTGGAAAATGGCGATCGATTTTGATTGGTCACACCAATCATCATCAGGCCCAATGAGACACTGGTAGATCCTTTTTATCCGGCGTCCGTCCTTTTATCCTATTGACTGCCGAAATTTGCGTTGGAAACAGGTTTTTGAAGGTACCATTAAAGTCAAAGTTCACTTGGTCTTTAATCAATTTGTGTCTATCTTTAAATTAAAAAAAAAAAATGTATATAATTCTTCCCATAGGTTCATTACATTTCCCTTTTTACAACATTTCATTATTTTGAGATTTTGTTCCATATTTCCTATTTTATGTCCATCTTCTAACCGGTATTTGGCGACATTAAATGTTTCCGGTCTCTTTTTTTCCAGGCTGATATATGGTTCTTGTATCTTTTAACAATATTGACTGTTTGGCCTATATAAAATTTATCATAGTCGTTGCAACTAATTTTGTATATTCCAGCAGTGTCAAATGTGTTGCATTTTTCAATTCTTGGTTGTAGAATTTTTCCAATTATGTTCTGTGTTGTGAATGCTATCGAAACTCCGTACTTCTTGAGTGTGTTTGCAATTTGTTGTGTCCTAATTCCAGTGTAATTAAATGCCGCATATTTCTTAGTTTCTTCTTTTCATCCGTCTAATGTTGTGGTTTCACAAAGACGCTCTTGATTTGTTATTTTTCTCTTTATTTTCATTGAAATTTCATCGATGGCTCTTGACTGGAAGCCATTACTTTCCGCTATCGCTTTTATTGTGTTTATTGCTTTCTTTCTTTTATCTTTGGTCAGTTGAATATTATATACTTGGTAAAGCATCGATCTGAAGGCGGCAGTCTTGTGCCTGTTCGGGTGTATTGATTTATTATTTATTGTAGTGTACGTCTGTGTGGGTTTCCTGCTCCTAATTCTGATCTTAATATTTTCCTTCATAGGCTTAGCCTCTTAATAGATTATTTCAATAAAAAATACTCTAATATAATAATAGGAGGGTATTTTAATATAGACGTTTTACAAAATGACAATAAACATCGATCATTTAAAGAGGTATTAAAAAGCCAAAACATGAGTTATCTAGTAAATTTTCCCACGAGAATAACCGAAAACTCGAAACTGCTTTAGATGATTTTTTAGCCAAAAATTTTGATTTGAACAGGATTAAAGTGGAAGGTTTGATAACTAGTTTATCAGATCATGACAGTCAACTTTTGGAAATAAAGTGTTTCAATTCGGTTAAAAAAAGTAACTTGCCATTAAAACAAGAATTACGTAAATTTTCACCTCAAAATTTAAAATACTTTCATGAACTAATGGCAAAAGAAACGTGGAGTGATGTGTACTTCGCATCAGTAGATAAAAAGTACAACATTCTTCACTATTTATTCAATTTTTATTTTAATATAGCATTTCCCAAAACCTTAATTACAAAGAAAAGCAGAACAAGTAATTGGATGACAAAGGATTTAAAGAATGAATTTGTAAACATAATCAAAATAACCAAAGATTTCCGTTAGAATCAAAATAAAAAAAATAAAAGAACAACTAAATAGAAAAAAGAGGGATTACAAACAGCGCTTAAATCAAGCTAAGTCAAACTATTTTCATACCAAAATTAATAAATCAACCAATATTCAAAAAACTGTATGGAAATTAATAAAGGGGTGAAAAAAGGGGAGCAGATTAACAATATCTCTTTGAAAGAGGGACAGATAATTATAACAGATCCAAAATTAATAGCAATCACATTTATTGACCATTTAGTTAATGTAGTAAAAGATCTAGATGTAAATAAATAGTAATAGTGAAATTGAAAACTTGTTTGCGGAAAGTAATGTAAGTAACAATGTAGTAATTAGGCCTTCGTTTAATTTTAAACCAGTTGACAGAAGAGAGGTGGAAAATATAATGGACTCGTTTAAGAACAAAAATTCTTGTGGTTATGATGAGGTGCCGATTTCAGTGATTAAATCAGTAAAAACCCTGATGAGGAACTATCAGATTTATCACTTTCATCACCCCTTAGGTTATCCTCGCTAACATCACTATATTCTAAATCCAACTATCTATCAACTTCACTGGACCTCAGATTTTCATCCATTTCACTTTCAATTGAATCATTATCAAACTGACACCTTATGAATCACAAAAAACCGATAAATGAAAAAAAAACAAAGCATGTAAACTAAACAGTTCGGCGATGCACACATAACTGCGTAGTTGCAGGGGATCACCTGACGCTTTCATTGTTTATATTTTACGTCAAAATAAAACATTTACTATATTTTATTGCAAAAATTATGTGTATTCACAACATTTGACATTTTAAAGCCATTATTACTTATTTGTACAAAGTAAAAACTATTTTAAGCTCTTGAAATAATTATTTTTTTCAACTACCGATATATCGGAAGTCTGCCACTTAAGTGAAAACGGCGACTTCCGATATATCAGAAGTTGCTCTCCAAAGGGTTAGAAAGATTGTTAACAAATAACTAAATTGAAATAGGTGTAGTACATATTAAGTTTAATAGATTCTTTTTGTTCCAGTATTCACTCATTTTGAAAAAAGTATTTATCGACATAAACAAATCACTGCTGGTTCAGTTCCATGTGAATAACTTTATGAATGGACTGTTTGTGAGGGCGCTGCCTGTGTTTGAGCAGGATGATTATGTAAGTCTCCCAGTGGAACGATGCAGGATCCATGCCATCTCTGTTGATCCACATTTCAGAGGTAAGATAAGCTTTTTAAGCTTGGAAAAGAAAATTCGTCTTCTTTTTTTTTCTTTGCTAATGTCCTTCATGAATGCTTATTTGTTGTTGTAAGGCTTTGGTTTTGACTTCATAGTACAGTTGGTCCAGGTGAAAATTAAAATGAAAAATTCTTTATTTAGCCAGGCAAAGTTAGGGCCACATGGCCCTTTCTTACACTTAACCTGCCTTAACACATGGAGAGATACAAAGCTTCATTAAACTAAACTGTTCATAATCTCTATATAAACAAAGCAGGAAAAATATATACTATATTTCATTCATTCACTCAAACATTCATCTGTCAACAACCCCGCCCAAGACAAACCGCCTAGGTCACACCAGCCAAGGACAACTGCTCAAAGAATAATTTTTTCAGCGCCCCCACAAACCGACGCCGACTTTCAAGGGATCGCAGGGAATCGGATAGGTTATTCAAAAGACTACAAACAGTCACAACAAATGCCCTGTCATAGGCCGCTGTCCTATGCAGAGGCATACGCAAAGTGAGGGAAGCAGAACGTGTATTCCTTAGACTCGCTTGAGATATGAATTTAAAATAATTTTCAAAATATCTAGGAAAACCAGTTTTTAATGTCAAAAAGACAAGTGAAAGAATTTTGATTGATCTTTGATCGTTTAATTTTAGTAATTTTGACTCAAGGTAGTAAGGAGTGATATGCTTAACGTGCCTCAGATCATAGACGTATCTCAGACGATAGTTCTGAGACCGTTGGAGTATATTAGAAAAAGCCACAGTCATGTCATTGATCACAGAGTTGCAGTAAGTAAAGTGGGGAAACACAAGAGATTTTACTAGATGTAGTTAAGTATGTATTGGCAAAAAATGTAGCTTATTCAGTGAATTGATTGATGCAAAGACTTTCTTTAGAATGTCCACCACAGCATCGCCCCAAGTAAGTGTAGTTGATAGTCAGGCCAAGATTTTTTACTTTGTCATAGTAAGGAAGAGCATTGCCATGAACTGTTATTGAGCTTATGTTGCAGAAGTCAATAGAGTTTCTTAGTCGTGGATGGCAAATAATAATTGGTTTACTCTTCTCATGATTAAGTCTTAGTCCATGTTTTTCAGTCCACTGAGTAATTTGCTCAATATTCTCATTTATGTTCGAGACACAATTGTTTATGTCATTTGCTGAAAAATGTGAGTAAATTTGTAGGTCGTCAGCATACATGCGATATTTACAGTGGGTAAGAGTTGAATGTCTGTTATTTAAGTATAACACAAACAGCAGGGGCCTAAGGATTAATCTTTGAGGTACGCCACAAGTAACAGTTTCCCAGTCAGATTGTATGCCTCTAACCTCAACACACTGCCGCCTGTCTGTTAGATAAGATCTCAGCCATTTAAGGACATTGTGTGAAAACCCTATGGCCCTTAACTTTTCTGTCAACAAGTTGTGATTTACACAATCAAATGTTTTTGAAAAATCAAATAGAGTTAGAATCGTGCCCTGCCGATGTTCCATTGAAAGTCTTATGTCCTCCGTCACACGAAGAAGTGCAGTTTCAGTGCTGTGAGCTGGTCTAAAGCCAGACTGATAGTCGAATAAAATGTGATTTTCAGTAATTTGACATGCACGATTCTTTCTAGGCCTTTGGAAAGAGCGGACAAAATGCTGATCGGCCTGAAATACCTGCAAGATGCAGGAGCTGAGATCTTGTTCAAAGGATGAACTAGGGCAAATTTCCAAGAAGGAGGGAAAGTACAATGATATTTTGACCTAAAAATTTATATTTTGTTCGACTAAAATGCCCGTACTGTAATATTTACTCTAGCAACTTGAGGTCCCTTTTCACCTTCGCATTTTTTTATTTTTCAATTTATTACATAAATATATTTTTAATCTTTGTCCACTCAAGCTTCTTCTGTACCAATTTTATGATGATTTTTACGAGTAAATTTTTGAAATATATGATTTTGTGGACATCCTTGCAGCTCACCCTATCGATCAGCCGGGCGTGTGCTACTGCCACAAACATCTTTTGGCCAAGCACGTCGTGCTTAGCAGCAACCCGCAGGCGAAGTATGAATACAACAGCGAGAGTAACCGCCACAGTGTCGTGGTGCCGCTGCAAGCCCCACAACCAGGCAGCGACAGCACTACGGTAGAGTACCAGTTCGTATGCAAGACAAGCTGTCCCCAGGGTATGAACAGGAAACCAATCATCGTCATCTTTACTCTGGAGAATGAACAGTGAGTTGTAATTGTACAAGCTTAGATTTTTCCATTCATCCTGAGGATTTTTTATAGTACACAAAATCCTGCAAAAGTATCCACAATGGAGATCTTGAGAGGGATAGTTTGTAAAATTCCAATAGATTAGAAAAGAAAAGTCAGTAGGGTGGGCGAGTACTCGATTTTCGACATAAATGACATAAAAATAGGCTTACCAGACGTCAGGGATTTCCCCAGACAGTCCCGATTTCAGGCTTGCATCCGGGGAAATGTCCGGGGTTGAATTGTGTCCGCGGTTTTAGTCAACCTGCCCAAAAAAGAGAGGAAAACGCCTGAAATGTATGAATTTGTAATTAGTTTTGAGCAGTTTTAAAGAAAGTTTAAACAAAATAAAGAAATTTTAAAAGAAACGAAGGGATATTTTATGGTTTCACCAGGTATCACACCAAAAGGTACTCGGCTGGCGATGGGCTGATTCGTTGCGCGACAACTGCTCAACTGCATCTGCTTGGACACAAGGCCTACAGTAGCTTTTTTTTTTAGCCAATCAGTATTCAAGAAATGATAATGCCGTGCAAAAACGGCAGCAAAGTAGCCCGTATGCCGAAACCCTTAGAATTAAACTGGACCAAACTTTACCACACCATTTCATTTCCCTTATCCCGCTCTTATCAGGCCTCCAAGTCGTCCTACTTTTGACAAATTCGTCCTACTTTGCTACTTTTTCATAATTTTTTGTTAATTTTGGGCGAAAACTACGCTAATTTGCACTTTTAATGAATTGACAAATTTATATTCCGCCGCTGTTTTATCTATATCATTAGTAAAACAGTTATATGATTGAATATTTATCTGCTTATTTCAAAATTTATAAATCATATTTCTTAAGTACCAACATCTCCTTCTCAGTTTTATAGATTGTAAGAAAAATCATTCAAAATATAGTACGTACTGCAACACTTATAGCACTGCAATATAAAAATACAAATTTGTATCGTACAAAATTTGTACAAATTATAAATAAGCCTGTTGATCTGAAATGTTGTTAACGTTTCCCATGATTCAATTCTACATAATATACTAATACCCCCGTCGCAGCAAACCTGCGTACTCAGCGAATTTCCAATTACAAAATATCCAGTAATTAATCCATTATTACGAAAAAAATAAACAAGTGATGTATTTATATATTAAAATAATATATTATAGCTTGTTTTACAAAATCTTTGAAAAAATATTGGTAAATGACTTAGATGAAAGAACACAAATATTTCATGTAACGAAGTAGGCAAGAATGTTTATTTTTTAAATTATAATAAAATATAATTGTTTAAAAAACCAAAATTCTATTAAATACATTGACAAACTGAGAAATCACTCAAAGCGATTCCTTGAAAACCTCAGTAGAGAGTAAATACGAAATTGGGTAAGCTAACATTCTGCTGCCCTGATACTAAAAAGACGGGGGGAAAATGCGAAGTGGTAATATCTCGGAGACCAATGGACTTAGAGGAATGATTTAGGATACCAAATTGTTTGATTTTTTGAGCTAAATCCAATGGTGAAAGCTATAATTTGATAACTTTGATTTTTCAGTTTGAAAATCTCAAAAAAACATTTTTTGGTTGGCAAAAAGGGGCCCTCCAGAGGTATTTTTCTTATATCTCGGAGACCAGTGGACTTAGAGAAATGATTTAGGATACCAAATTGTTTGTTTTTTTGAGCTAAATCCAATGGTGCAACCAATAATTGGATAAATATAATTTTTCAATTTGAAAAACTCAAAAAACCCATATTTGGGGGGTAAAATGGGGCCTTTACCCCACTTTGGATATGTCAATCTGGCTGGTTTACAAACTCGTCCAAGAGAATCTAGTTTTACATGTCTGTACCAAATTTTGTTACGATCGGAGGATATTTACGAGAGTTATCGTGTTAACAAAACTCAAAAAATGAAAATTCTATTTCCCTTATAAGCCCATGTTAAATTTTGAAACAAATCGTGATTTTTGCAGGTAAAAATGCGTTTTCACAATAAACTCACTTCATATCCAGAAAGTACAGATAAAAAGCTGTCAATTAATATAAATATTAATATGATTGCTGAGGTTACCCTGAACGGATATTTTTTGTCCAATCTGTTCTGTTAAAACTACGGTAATAGCTTATTTCTAAGGAAATTCGCTAATAACTCAGAGACCAATGGACCTAGAGCAATGATTGAAGCTACCAAATTGTTTTTTTTTTTTAGCTGAATCCAAAGGTGAAAGCTATAATTTGATAACTTTGATTTTTCAATTTGAAAATCTCAAAAAACCCATTTTTTGGTTGGCTAAAAGGGGCCTTCCAAAGGTATTTTTGCTTATATCTCGGAGACCAATGGACTTAGAGAAATGATTTAGCATACCAAATTGTTTGTTTTTTCGAGCTAAATCCAATGGTGCAACCAATAATTGGATAAATATAATTTTTCAATTTGAAAAACTCAAAAAACCCATATTTGGGGGGTAACCTGACGCTCCCGCCAAATCAGGACTGTTTCAAAACAGTCCTGAGTTGGCGCCGTCTGACTTTGACGTTTCTGTTCAAAAATGAAACAGTCTGGTTTTAGCACCTGACGCTCCCGCCAAATCGAGACTGTTTCAAAACAGTCCGGGTTTGGCGCCTCACGCACAAACGGATCTAAGCACTTTTGGCCACATCCCGATTTATGTCATTGACTGTACTCTCCGCCATATTAGCCACACCCATCGATGCATTTATACATCGCTGGCCACACCCCCAAATTCTATTGGTTGTTTTATGAGAATCCCGCTCCTCCGTCGAGGGACATTTGAAACAGAACAGTGGGATACGTTTACACGATATTTTCTTAACTGTGGTGAACGTCCTAGTGATTTTTCTTGTTTATGAAGTGGCAGTTTTTTAATCGAGTTCGTACAATGAGTCATTTAATATAGGCCTATTTTTAGATCCGCCAGTTATCCGGTTTACCAGGACCAAGTTAGATAACAGGTTTTTTAATATATTCCTGGGTAATATTTAGGGCATTTTATTATGTCAAACAATTGACTGTCCCTGTATTTGATCACAATCGTTTTATAAAAAATATGCTTACTGAGCACAGATAATTTGATCAAAGGCATTTTAATCAACACTAATCAATTACCTGCATCTTTTACTCTTTACCATGAATTATAAAACTGTTTAAACGGGCCGCATTTGAAATCTACCAAAGACATGGAGTAGTTAAAAAACAATTAATTAACTTAGAAGCAACATTTTTGTTAACTCTTGAGTTTAGTAAATTTTTTATGCGGCATGTCTTAAGAATAAGTTGGTGACTTACGGGAAAGTCTGAAAATTCTGAAATCTTTTTATATTTTTACTACAAATTAACCAGAATTTATAATTGTTTTTCCATAACCACCCATTATTAGAAAGGAACTTAGACTATTTGAGTTGAATGGCAGGTAATAACTCAAATATTTCCAGCCAAAAATTCATCCGTAACTACGCCGGGATGACCTGTTAGTTCTAAGGAATGATGCAGTCGGAATGTGTTTTGGCCGTTCCAAGTGATAGAATTAGTTTGTGCTTGTTGATTGTCGTGTCCGTTCTCAGTACCTGTGAATGACCTTTCTAATATTCAACCTTCAATGAGTGGTGGGTTGGAATTGAAAATTGTGTTAATTAAGGTGAGGCTATACATACACGCCACATCACATCACGTCAAGTCCATTTTCTAAGTTACACGGCCGAATTGGCCGAATGGGGACGTGACGTGACGCGACGTGTAGCCTATAGCCTCTACCAATGCCATTCGCCCAAGCGGCTGTTATGAAAACAAATTTTATAAAAAAACTGTACCAAGTGCTGTTTTTGGCGTTCATTATTTATATTAATTATATTGATGCTTATCGCTTATAATATCTTATAAATGCCAGTAAGATGTATCCCCTTTAAAATAAAAGGGTTACGAATATATAAAGGTGTTAATATGAAACGTTACAGTAACAGCAAACCTTAAGTTTATACCTTGTGTTTTATTACGCATGTAACCACAAAAATTTATATTTATCATATTTAACTGAATTCTATATACTTAATTCTCACGCCAGGGGTACTTATTTAATCCGCTTTTCACCACGACTTTGGATGTCGCATCCTCATGTGCGCATGCGATCGAGGACGTTATGTACCGTGCGAATGCGAATATGTATAGAACCCTCTCCGGAATCGCCGTATGTGGACGTCGGGGCCATAGAAGTTATGGGGCCGTATATGTCTTCTATGGCCCCGTGTGGACGTATGTGACGTGTATGTATAGCAGCACCTTTAAATTCGCAATATAAATATGTTGCAGAACTTACTATTACTAAACTTTCAAACTTAATTATATTTTTAAAACTATGCGGCCACTCCAAGTTCCGTATTTTGCAGTCAACTAATAAACAGTATTCACCTATTTTATTCACTTCAAGAAATTAAATTGGATTTAGAGAATAAAATATTACTTAACTTGTATGCCGAGTATGTGTTATACGCTTTGAAACTTTTGAAAAAAAAAAAAATTTTCCTATCCTTTTTTAGCTTTGTTTCCAAACCTAGGTTTTAAGCTGAGTAAGCACAAAAATAGATTTAATCAAAATCTAACTAATAATAAAATTAAAACCCTTTTGCTATTAAATTAGTTGTAAATCCGTATAAGGAATATGGAAGGGTTCTATTTCTCACCACAGTACTGTACTATCCATACTATACTACACCATACTATAGTACCATACTACGGTATACCGTACTATACCATAGCACTGTAATAGAAATTAAAGAAATATTTAAGAGTAGTTTTGAGTTTTGAAACAATGTTGTAGTTCAATACATTAATTGAATTGGGAAATAAAACCCAATATTTAAATGTTGAATTGTAATTAATAGCCTTCGTTTGAAGAAAATGTACGCTTTATAGAGAAACTAGAACTCCAATTTTGTTTCTTTCATAGTAAATCCAGAAATATCAATTCAAATGTGCAAGTGGACAAGTAAATTAAATCGGACATGTTTTAGGCGTGTTATAAAATTACAATTAACATTCATTATTTCCAAAATTTGTCTTTGGTTAAAGACCTATATCTTAGTTCTTATCAAGTTTTACAGCAAAATTGGGTCTAACAACTTTCTCTGAAAGAACCTCGCTGTAATCTGAATCTGACTCATCTAATTTACTGAAATTAGATGAGTTTCAAGCGAACACGCTGTGGACTACCAACATAAATTTGATTTTTTCCAAGGATTTTCTCCAAATAAAGATCGATGGCTCTATTATTATATATATTAGAGATCGCCTACGGGTCGAAAGGTCGAAACTTAATCAGATAATATTTTACTACAGTTTTTACTCATTGCTTCAATAAAACGTGACATTTTGTTGTTATACTTTTGATACTTTTTAATACTTTTCCTTGAAATGGTGACCTAAAAGGTATTTTAAGCCAAGTATGAATGAGAGATAAGCGTAGAATGATTGTGGCATTATCTTGTAGTATTGTTACTATAATATTATAGGCCGATGGATGGGTCGCCGGAATTTTACCCCCCGGATTTGTACCCCGCAGAAAAAACTAGAGAAAACCTGCAACCTTTTGTAAAACACGACTTTTCGGTTTTAAAACACGCATGTTGTACAACTTGTTTAATAATTTTCTTTGCTTTCTTGAACATGTTCAAACCAATTAGTATAATTGGTTGTACAACACAAGTTTATATAAAACAAGTTGTGGTGTAAACGTGGCTGTACCTTAAACATCTGCATGGACGTTCCTTTTAGAGTGTAGGCATCCTCTAAGTCTAAGAACGGAATTTTCTAAATTTGTAGTTTTAATTTCTTTTTGTTTTTTTGGCCATGTTGAAGTTTTGAAATTTTTCCAGGATGATCTTTATTTTCATTTATAATCTTAGTCAATCAGGCAGATAGTAATTAGCTTAAAAACAGGTACATTTTACAGCTGATTTTTTAGTTTGATTTCTTTCATCATGGTTGATATTTTAGGTCATACGTACTGTATAAAATTTACATTTAGTTTAGGTTTAGGTTTGATGCATCATCTGTTTTTGTTCCTTATCTGTTTAATTTAAGCTCAACACATTGGCCCATCTTTATTTAGGATGGATTTTTAAAAACAACTTGGTAAAACAGGCTATAGTTTCATGCTGATTGTGTATGGAGTTTCGCAGCGTAAAATACACCTTTCAATGAGAAAATGTGTGAATTGTTGTAATTGTTTAGACAAATTCTTGGTGCCATAGCACTGTAATAAAATTTCCAGTAATTGAACTTTCCATCGGAGCTAACTTTTAAAAATAACTAATTACTTTAGACTTGAAACATCAATATGGGTAAGGAATTCCTCAGAGAATTTGAGAAGTTCATTTTATTCATCTGCTTTTGTATGTACATGTTCTACACTTTGGAATTAATTTCTACAGTCCAACCACATTAACTTTGCTTACAATGGGAGCTGGTTTACATGGAACTTCATTGCTTGGTACATCTTCATGTGTCTGTTTTAGAGTTTTCTTTTCTAAAGTATTGAATCTTTATGCTAATTAATTCCACATAACGTCTACGCGTCTGTTTCTTGCATTCATCTTTGTTAGGTCTTTAAAAAACGGTAAGAAGATGGACAAACCACTAAACCTCTGATGAACTAAACTTTAAATAACCTCTATAAAATAACCATTTGCCGGTAAAAACAAATTATTTAACGCTCATAATGGCCAAGGAATTATATTTTCAAATTTACCCGCTTTTTTGTTTCGCATCTTGTATTTACATAATTGACAAATTTTTACCTAAGCAAATAACATAACTTTCTATGAAATGCCTTCATTAAATAGACATAAAGTTATTGGTACATTTCGAAATCGAGTAAAACAGACAGGCTGTCCGTTAATACTTCAATATCCTTCGCATTCCAAGTAAATTTACAAAATACAGGTTTTAAATTTACAATGCGTTTTAAAACTTCAAATTTTTAGATTAATATTCAATGAATATTGGTATTTTAAAACGCTAAGTGTTGAAACACACATCAATGTGTTGAAATATGTATCAATGTGTATTCACATTCACTGTCAATAGTTTGTTAGAAAATACCATTTACAGAGCACCTCGTGAATTACTTATTGTCATTATGTAAAACATTGTCATCGTCCCCTTTACAGCGAGCCAATGAGAACAAAGGGGAGGAGCCCGGTACAGTAAGGTTCAAAAACAAAACCGTCCGGGTTTGGCGCCGTCCGACTTTGTCGTTTGTGGCCAGAAATGAAACTGTCCGGGTTTGGCACCTGACGCTCCCGCCAAATCGAGACTGTTTCAAAACAGTCCTGAGTTGGCGTCGTCCGACTTTGACGTTTCTGTGCAAAAATGAAACAGTCTGGTTTTGGCACCTGACGCTCCCGCCAAATCGAGACTGTTTCAAAACAGTCCGGGTTTGGCGCTGTCCGACTTTGGCACTGTCCGACTTTGGTGTTTTGGGAATTTTAAACAGTCCTGATTTGGCGCTGTCCGACTTTGGTAGCGTCCCGGTATTCCTCTTAGGGCGTAGGCACCCGCTAAGAAAGGATTATAGCGAATTTCCCCTATAAGGAAGAAGCTATTACCGTAGGTCTCATGGTAACAACTCAATCACGGGCTGGGCCCGCGAGGAACATAAAATGAGATGGATGGGACTCCCGCGGCTGAGAGTAAGTAAGCTCATTCTCCAATCCCCATCTAGTCAGGTGGCATCAGACCTTCTGCGCCTGGGAAGGCAGGAGGTAAGACAAATCACAGGACTCGTTACTAGACACGGGCACCTGAGAAAGCATTTGCACACAATCGGAACACCTCTTGCAGGAAGTGCGGGCAGTCAGACGAGACTGCTGACCATTTGCTGTTTGACTGCGACAAGCTTGCTGAGGTAAGGCAGGCATCTCTTGGAACCATGGAGAGGGGCAGACACCTCCCTCAAGAGGAGCTTGTTGGTAAGCTGCAGAAATTCATCAGGGACATGGACCTTGGCAGTCTCTGAAAACACCTCTTTCCAGGTAAAAGGGTGTGCAACAAGCCCTTGCGGCTGAAGCGCCATGGGACTACGGTCCGCCCTTCGAAATGAATGAATGAATGAATGAATGATAACTTTTCATTTTAGGGCCCCAAGAAGCAAAAAACACCATTCGTTCAAAATTTTATATATATATAACTTTTATATGTATATATACCGGGTGTCCCATAATAGCCCCCCCCCCAACCTTTTCCTATATTTTTTCATATATATATGTCTGTGAGCATGATAGCGGCCGTAAAAATGGTCCGATCACAACGAAATTTGGTACAGACATGTAAAGTGGTAATCCCTCAGACGAGTTTGTAAACCAGCCCGATCAGTCCACTCTAAGGGGGGGTAAAGGGGGATAAACCCCTAAAAATGGGGTTTTTGAGTTTTTTACATAAAGAAATTAAAGTTATCTAATTTTAGTTTACACCATTGAATTCAGCTCGAAAAACAAACAATTTAGTATTTTGAATCATTGATCTATGTCCATTAGTTACCTATGTATTGAAAGTGGTAAACACAATACGTTGTCCCAATGTTAACCTTATGGAAAATAAGTAAAATTCTATATCTCGCTTATTTCTTAACATATCTTGATGAAACTTGGTAAATGGCTTCTTCTAGTTCAGATCTACTAAATATTGAATTAAAACCAACCAGTTTTAATATACCAGTAGCAGTAAACCTGCATACTCATTCCCCATGTTATTCTTATGGAGCTTACAAAAACATCAAATCTCCCTATGTTGAATTTAAATATGTTGTTTTGCATTTGAAATTCGCTGAGTATGCAGGTCTGCTGCAACAGGGGTATTAAAAAATTCGAAGTTTCAAGGGGTTTTTGGAGAGTTCAAATTATTTCAAATTTTCCCATTTAAAAGCGTTAAGGACGATCTTTTGTTTACACGTTCAATGTTCATCAATCAGCCAGCTGAGTTAGCTTCACAAATGTACATGCGCTGTTACAGCTGATTATAAATTGATTTCTTTCATCACGTTTTTATTATTATTATTTTTTTTTTGTGGACATACTTATGTACTATATAAAAGTTACATTTAGTTTAGTTTTAGTACCTTATCTGTTTAATCATAAATTCAGTATATGGAACCATATTTATTTCGGCAGCGGGAGTTGTAATTATGCCTGTTACTATGACTTAGCATTTAATCTAATTCGACCTCTATAATTTAAAGCCTAAAGAGCGTGCTGCCTTTTGTGGTTGAGTCTTGAAACTGATTCCCCACAAGCTCAAACAGGGGGGGTACAGTAATTTTTTAGTCACCAACCGACTGCGCTGTAATAGCCTAATCTAATTCTTTGATCTATTTGTACAGACATCCTTAAATTATAAAAAACAAGCATACTCTCTGCCACATATTGGCCGCGGACCGGCTTTTCAACACCAACAATGCTACAGGGATACAGATTTTCCCTCTATTCTTATTCTGAGCTCACTGGTTTTAATTTATTGATTTTTGTTTCAGATAACTATCATTAATGGCTTATTGTAATCATGCCTAATCTTTGCTGAAGAAGTTAAAATAGGATATAGCAAGGGTGTGGATTAATAAATTTAAAATGTTTTATACATCCATGCTGAATGAACTTATTTCCTCAAGTAAAACTAATATAATTTTTTCATATCTACAAATGGGCAAGATCATTATATTATTTATACTTTGAAATATGACAAAATCTATTCTTTTTAGGCCTCATGAATTTCAAATAACTTATACACAAAGGTAGATCTCTAGTTAAAATGAGCCTTAACGGATCATCTGCTAATGAAATATTAGTTAACTGTTACAAAACTTAACTAAGTTTTTATATCATACTACTTTACATTTTGTTTTATATCTGTTTTTCAGGCGAGAGGTACTGGGTAGATATGTTCTCCCAGTTAAAATTTGTAGCTGTCCCAAAAGGGATAAAGAAAAGGAAGAAGCTGAGAAAGAGGAAAAAGACAAGAACACACAGGACACTCCCAAATTAAAAAAACGGAGGATGTCCACAAAACAAGAAGATACTAAAAAAATCAAAATGGAAATCACCGAGACAAAAGTAAGTTCCTTTGTTAAAAACTCGTTTTCTACCAAAGCACCAAGAGTATGAAGTAATTTGATCCCTACCAGTTTCTTGATTTACTAACTGTTGGATTCATAACTGTGTAATATGATACTAGGAGATCAGTTTTTTGCCTTAAGGTTATTTTATATTCTCTTTAACATGGTCTTGGATACTGACAGTGGCGGATTTAGGGGGGGCTTAAGGGGCTTAAGCCCAGAGCGGCAAATTTTCAGGGGCAGCAAATTATGTGGGGTTAACAAATTAGCAAAAAACCCCACCAAAAAACTGCTTTGTTAGAAAAAAAATAAAAAAATAAAATTGCTTTGTTGGAAAATAAAATTAACTTTAACGGAAAACAATCTTCCGACATCGGAAGATTGGAGGATTACCTAAACCCAACTACTAAACATAATTTGCATTTTATTATGCCTGAAAAAGAGCAGATAGGCTTAAGTAACTGATAAGCTCCTCGCGCCGCCTTCGCCTTATGGTGCGGCGCCGCCATAGTCTTTTGTCCCGACACGACGCGGGCACGTTTGCTACTAATTTTTGGCCTCTCTGACCATGGTACGACTGCTCCAATCATTAGAGAGGATTTACGAGGGTTTACTCGCTTGGTTCGAAAAGGCACGACTGCTACAAACGCCCGGCCAGGTAGCCAGAGAACGGGAAAACGGGAATTACATTGTCCTCACAGACCCTCTGCTATGCGGCTTATTGAACTCGATCCTGGGAGATGTAATAAAATTAGGAAAGTTATTATACCTCGTAAGGAACATGTTGGCGCTTGGTTGTTTATAATCAAAAGCTGTTTAAACTGGATGTTTTGGTTTTGAAGGACTGCAAATGACATAATTCAATGATTTGTATTTTTTTCGAACTAATGTATTTTTCTGATCCTCAAATCTAAAATTTTGGGTTGAATATCCTTTTGTTTGTAATAGGGGTGTGTGAGTAGTAATTTTTTAAGTAAAGTCGAGTCGAGTTTTTTAAAAATACTCGCGAGTTTCTAAATTCAATCAGAAAATATCTGGGTTTAGTTTTTACTCATTGCTCCAATAAAACTCATGACTGAATTTGTTTACATTTTGTTATTATTCCCCAACCAACTTGACAACTCATAAAGCCAATGTTAATTTATGGGAAATACATACAGCCAAGCAGAAGTGACAGGGAATTTAAATTCCCGTTTTCCCTCAATGTACCGCGAATACCTTGCCGGGCATTTGTAGCAGTCGTGCCATTTCGAACCAAGCGAGTTGACCTTAATTAATCCGCTCTAATGATCGTAGCAGTGGTGCCATGGACAGAGAGACCAAAAATTTGTAGCAGTTGTCCCGTTTCCAGGCGGTGCGCCTGCGCTACTGCCACCCCTTTCACCTCCCTCGCTCGTCTCGCTGCCAAAACCCGCGACCCTTGTTCAAGACTAGTGGTTTTTTTACCATGTTTACTGTTTACAGACAGGAGTGTTTGAATGTTATTTAACGTATCCAGTAAAAAACTCCAGTATCTAGAAACAGACTTGGCAACAGTGTCAATTGTGTACAATTCATTACTCAAGTATGTTCAAAGCTTAAAACAGGAATATGACTTTGATATTTTTTATGAAAAATGGAGCTCTCGTAAAATCAGAGAACACAGCGCATGAAGACGAAACCAAAAGGGGGAAAAATAGAAAACTTCTTCCTGGTGAATCCCGAGAAAATGAAATTCATCCGAATTCATCTGTCAGGCCGGGACAACTTCAGAGTAAATACGTACTACGTAATCCTCGACATTCTGATCAATGAGTTACAGAACAGAAAAAAATCGTATGATGAGCTGAATTCACTGTTTGGTTTTCTACTGAAAATTGATACATCAATGGACTTGAATGATCACAGCAGCACACTGTGCAATTTTTATATTAAAGATCTGCCAAGGCCGTAAGAATGGCAATAATGTATATTGAAATATCGCAGGTTTTACTCTCCCTTATCATTTATGAATTTCAATAATCTGTTTATGAACGAAACGTGAGTTCTGTTCCTTCCGTGAGTTCAAGTGGTTGTAATAGAAAAAAAAAAAAAATAATTACGTTGCCATCCTGAAGTTTTAATTCAATCAATAGAAGCTTCTTGAGGGTCACATTAAAATAATAATGTATAAATGAATAAATGAATTTATTTCCCAAAGTAATAAACATATACATACAGTCATCATATTTTTTGAGAAATTGACTGGCCACTTTAACAAGTTATGTGACCAGATGACAAATGGTTTATTTATAATAAGAAACATAAACCATATTTTTTAATAAAACTAGTGATCAAGGATTTCTTTAATATAATGTTTACCGTCTACTTGTTAGTTTTTTAGTTATGCTTGTCATTTAAGTCAAGGGCGCACAGATGAAGCCATGTCGATGCACGTAATTTGTGTCACACGAAATGTAGTCGCGCATTTTGAAGAAGCAATGTTTCAAATTATAATAATAATAATAATAATAATAATAATAATTTATTTTGCCATTAACAATTTTTTTTTGCATAGGCTAACATGGTACTTAGGTCTATTTTGGTATTATATATTAAATAATAAATATATTAAGTTGTATATCTTCTTTGTCTCAATATCTTGATGTTATTTCAATGTATTGAATAAATTTTTATAAATGTTTTTATAACAGATACACGTTCCAATAATTTTACATTTCTCGATGAGACCGAAATGTGTCCAACCTCAAGTGCAAAATGTTTAGGTATAATATTAGACCAATATCTAAATTTCCACGATCACATTGACCAAGTTTCGAGGGAAATCTGCTCAGGAATTTTTGTTTTACGCAATTTAAAAAATATGGCTAACCTTGATGTCATCCTATCAACATACTACGGACTTATCTATCCCCACTTATCGAATGCTATTCCAGTTTGGGGACATGAAAATCAAAAAACCAAATTCCTATTAAAACTGCAGAAATGGGCAATAAGAACTATCTTTTCCCTGCGCAGAGATCAATCTTGCAAGGACTATTTTAGAAATTATAATATTTTAACTCTTTCATCTATACTGTGTGTCCCAAAAGTCCCGGACCGGTTTAATATCTTTTAAAGTAAGCCAGATATCAAAATAATATTTCGCATACCTTTTAGTACTAAAAAAAACTACTTTTTTATGTATTTGTGATTTCTGCCCCCGCCCCCAAAATTGGATTTTGGGGGGGTAGCCCCAAAATTTTAAATGTAAACCCCCATCGTGCGACTGCTTATTTTAAAGGGCTTGTTAAAAGAAACACAATGCCGCAAACCGGAGGTCGATATCATGCTCCAGTCCAAAATGGCGGCCATTCAAAAATTTAAAAATGCCGTCCGTCAATTAAAATTGAGTATTTTCTGTGTTCGGCAATTCACATTTAAGTCGAATAAGAATCACCAGAACACATTTTAACTGCTTAAAAGATACAAAAATAATAATTTCTTGTTGTCATCATCAAGGTTCAACCCTCCAAAATGGTTTATTATTACAACAAGA
The DNA here is from genome assembly GCA_035578135.1 of Flexamia atlantica. Lineage (NCBI taxonomy): Eukaryota > Metazoa > Arthropoda > Insecta > Hemiptera > Cicadellidae > Flexamia > Flexamia atlantica. Next base: position 27,948,620 of record JAQJVK010000001.1, read on the forward strand.
AATTATTATTTTTGTATCTTTTAAGTAGTTAATATGTGTTCTGGTAGTTCTTATTCGATTTAAATGTGAATTGCTGAACACAGAAAATACTAAATTTTAATTGACGCATGGCATTTTTAAATTTTTGAATGGCCGCCATTTTGGACTGGAGCATGATATCGACCTCCGGTTTGCAGCATTGTGTTTCTTTTAACTAGCCCTTTAAAATAAGCAGTCGCACAATGGGGGTTTACATTTTAAATTTTGGGGCTACCCCCCCAAAATCCAATTTTGGGGGCAGGGGCAGAAATGACTCATACATCAAAAAGTAGTTTTTTTTAGTACTAAAAGGTACGCAAAATATTGTTTTGATATCTGGCTTACTTCAAAAGATATTGAACCGGTCCGGGACTTTTGGACACACAGTATATATTCTAGAAACCTCATGTTTTGTACACCAACATCTTTCAATTGTTCAACTTGTCAACCAAAGCTCTTTCTTATCAATATTCATTGAGATACTCACAAAAATTACCTATTCCAAATCATTCAACCTCTTTTTTCAAAAAACACTTTTATTATAATGGTATCAAAATCTACAATTTACTACCCAATTTCCTCAAGGAATTAGACTTCAAAAAGTTTAAGAAAACACTCAAGATCTCTTTGATTGAGTATTCCAGCTATAAACTTCAAGAATACCTGGACTCAATGAAGATTGATTAATTGCTGTGAAAATTAATGAAAAAAATCTTTCATGTGTATATTAACTGAGTTAATGCAACTATGTTGTCAATTCTGGCTCAATAAAATGATTATTATTATTATTATTAATGTATTCTTTAAAAAATCTTCAACTTTATAAAATATTCCTTCCGTGAGAACCTTTTTCAATTTTTTCTTAATTTTTTTAATATCTTTTCTTTTTGGTAATTCAAATGGTACCGGTCTTGCAAGCAATAAAAAACACGTCGATATTTAATTAGGCCTAGTAGTTAGAGTGTTTTTGGGCAGGAAAACGAGTTGTTACTGCTGCTAATTTATTAAGCAAGTATTGAATCAATGATAAATTCAATCGATGAAAGGGAATGTAGTAGGTAGTCGGTATATTGTGTTTTTAAGTTGATATAATAATTAAGTTTTATTAAAAACTTTGATTTTATTTGTGTTATAGGAGCCAACACATACCGATGATGAAACCAATACAGACACTAAAAAAGTAATTGAAAAAATAAGTGTTGTGGAGAAAAAAATCAAAATATTGGAACAAAAAGTTGGTGAGTTAGAAATTAACATGACTCAGAAGTTGACTGAAATGGAAATTAATATGACTCAGAAGTTAGAAATTAACATGACTCAGAAGTTGAATGAATTGGAAATTAACATGACTCAGAAGTTGAACGAAATCCTGACTCAGAAGTTGAACGAAAAGGAAATTTCAATTAACCATAAGTTCAACGAAATCAAAGAAGAAATAAAGAGTGCTTTGTTCCAGATTGGGAGGCAAAACTATTTCTAAAGTCAATTAAGGCTGTGAATTGAGATGATTGTTAACATTTAAGAGATTTAAATTGTTAACTTTTTGTTTTCATATTCACACATTTTTTGCTTTTGACAGCAACATCAATATAGTAAACATCATGGGTACGATATTTGATTTTGATCTATATTTGTATTTGTTATAAAAACATGCTGGGAACCATTATTCAGTCTGTATTGATGTGCAGTTTTGTCAAAAAAAAAAAAAAGGTTTGTAAGGCGTGATTGATTAATGGTTGTTTGTTGACTGGGTGGTGTTAAGTATAAGAATTTCGCTTATTATTCCCATTAGAAATTATGTAGGTAGTGGAACAAAATAATCAATGAATTAGAAATTAGGACAAGTCAAAAGTTCAACAAACTTGAGGAGAACTAAAGAGTGTCCTGCACCAAATTGGGAAGCCAAACTTTTTCTAAAGTTAATTTAGGGCTGTGAATTTAGGTGAATGTTAGCATTTATTTAAGAGATTAAACATTTTCTCTTTTTCATATTCATCACTTTTGATGCTCTTGTCACCGACATTATAATAGTAACATGGCTATGATACTGGATTTTGTTTTAAGTTTTTATTATTTGTTAAATGTCCATATTGAACCTCTCTTCAGTATTTGTTGATTTTATGCACTTTATACAAACAATGAGGATTATGAGGCTTGATAAGTTGTTAGTTGACTCAAAGGAACAAGAATGTCACCTTTTTAGGACCATTAAAATTAAATATGAAAAGTTTATTTCTGAAAACAGTTTAGTCCTAATAATCTAAAACAATTGGGACCGGACCTGTTTCGTATTAGGGAATATTTCAGATTAAGCGGAATTATTACTGAAATGAAAAATAATTTCTAAATACAGTGTTTAAATCATTCCTGCTGTTTACCCGTGATCAGCAAACATGCACGATTAAACTTTATACCCATTTGTTTACCTTGCAAAGAAATGTGCTAGACTTCTTCACAAAGTAATTTTTGTTTTTCCGCGGTCATTGAAGCAATTGTCTTTGACAACATACTTCTGCCGCTGCTGTTGCTATGCTGAATACTCGCAAACAGTGAATTCTCACAAGTTTTAACGACCATTTGCTTATTTTTCAATGTTGTTTCTGAGATCAGTAAATATATGCCAAATCAAATTTCACGGGTGCTTACATTAAAGTTATTCCTACCGTTACCTGTGATTCATCATATACGTTTCATCTCGTGTATCCTCTTGCTGCTGTTTATGTGAAATCTAATTTAAGGCCATTTTGTCTTTGGAAATAATTAATCCATTTTTTACCCAGGACTGGAGAAAATTTCCAATCCCATTAGTGTTTAAAATTAGGCGAAATTTCGGATTACTGAGTTTCGGATTATTGGGACTCCATTGTACGTTTAGCCAGTCATAAATACCCTTTTCTTTAAATAATAAGTAGGCCTATCTACTTAATTCTCAATACATTAATATCAAGATGGATACTAAAAAAAGACCCATATATGCTAACTAAGCGTCTTAGCTGACAATAAAAGGTTCCAGTAAACTAGGCTATCAAAACTAATGTCAAGCATTTATTACTGGTGACATTGGAATTGGTTACTTAAGCTAGCCTACTTTTTTAAGGTGCTAAAATTGTTGTATGTCCGAGTGTCATATTTAAATGCCTTATGCTAGGGTATATGTATAGTTTGTAAAATATTTCATTAATTTGATATAACATTTAATATTTTTAGTGTAATTAGAACTAAGTTTGTCTTTCTTTGTTGCATTGTATTATCATCATTAGCAAAAGCAATTTTTTATGCATTTAAATTATACTTCTGTTTGATTAATTAATGTTCCATTTGTAAAAATTTAAGCAAACTCACTGCCATGTTATAAAAAAGCACTGCTGTGTGCTCACTGCTGTGTTATAAAAAAGCAATCTGTTATAAAAACATTTTCATGAAAGAGCTCTACTTACCTCTGCTAAGTGGTAGGTAATACGTGAAGGAAAGAAGGAAAAAGGAGAAAGGATTCACCGGTTTATGTATTGATTGCATTTTGTAAATAAACTTCAATCTATCCCATCTGTGTCATCTTCCAGTGGGAGTGATGCAACAAGAACGAAAAAAATGCGAAGTAACTCTGATAAGCGTTTAGGAGTACAAATTTCAAGACTAAGTTACTACTTTGTCTTGGAATTGGAATCTGATATTCCATCATTGGCAGTAGAGGAGACAGAAAGCATTATGTGACCTTCAGAACAAATTCACTCATCTTTGAAAAATAGTTGTTAAAATTAATATAGCACATACACACTATCTACGCCTCTTAACTGACAATAAAAACTTCCAATAAACTAGGCTATCTAAATTCCACAGTTCATTAGCTAATCTGACTGTTGAATTGATCTCATGTTGTGTCATGTTCACTTTGCTCGTCATCTTGCACACATGTACCTTATTACTCTTAAGTATTGTATTAACTGTATTGGTTGTCACCGTTTGTTATACAAACAAATAAAAAGTTTTTTTTACCGGTGATGTTGAATTGGTTACTTGGTTGAATGAATGTCATGTTTGTCATATTTATATGTCCTGTACGCTAAATATGTCTCTTAACTGACAATAAAAACTTCCAATAAACTAGGTAATCAAAACAAATTCAAGTGTTTTTTACCGGTGATATTGAATTGGTTACTTGGTTGAATGAGTGTCATATTTGTCATATTTATATGTCCTGTGGCAGGGTAGATGTATTGTTTGTGAAATATTTAACTAATCTTTTGTAGCATTTGTTATTGTTAATGTATTTAAATCGTAAGTTGGTCTTTCTCTTTGTTGCAATATATTACTTAGTGTTTAAAATTAAGATATCTGTTCACATATTTTATTAAACATCTTTTCCAGATTTTCCTGTATCGGGATAATGTGGTGACTAGTTAGTCAGAGTTGTACTGTATTGATACATTCCTCCTGTATTTGCCACTTATTTCTCCCAATTTGAATTGTTCTGTTTTTCGATGTTTCTGTTAGTATAGGCCTATGTGTATTTCAACACCATTATTTTATGTTATTCATCAAATAAATTTGTTTACTTTTTATAAATACATTTGATGCAACAGTTTTTGTCTTACCTGACATCTAGATGTAATGTAGGCTTACCTAACTTCTATATGTAAGCAAGCCTGTCCCACAACCTTAGTTGTTAAAGGTCAGGTAAAATTGATAGACTTGTATAATTTCAATAGTCAGTACTTATGTCCTACATAAGCCATATTCAGACTATATCAGGATGGTGTTTTCTTTTCAGCTATTTAAAGGCTAAACTCAAATGTCCATTTCCACCGCTATAATCAATGTGTTAATGCCTATTATTTATCTGTAGTTTAGATTCAAACAATTGGATTTTATTGTAATCTTTTTATACTGTGTGATCCAAAAATCACACCAAAGCTATTTGGTTTGTTAGCTAAATAATATTGGCTAAACATATTATGCACATGAGTTCTGACTAGGGAATCCAATCCTGGACGATATTTACAATCCCGGGATTTCGGGATTGAAAAACTGTAATCCCGGGATCCCGGGATTGATCCAACATAGTATATGCCGATACAAAAATAAATATTTAGCATTGATTCGCATGTATACATGGTATCGTAATATAATGCGATATAGAAAGCAATTTTCCGTTTAGTTTTGAGTTGTTATCGTGATTTTATACATAAAAACTTAGAGCGTAAAATTGACGACATAGACTTATCATGAAACACTGAATACAGTATTAGACATCAGAATGAAAACGGAACACCTTATCAGGATGGTCCTGTATAACCCTGAACTAACCATAAAATATTTATTCAGATATACTTTAAAGAAAGTCTTATACAAAACATGAATATAGCTACTTGCCCAAACAATATCAGGACTTGGAAAGATGTAATTAGAAAAACTAGAAGTACGATAAAAATTATCATTAGAGCATCGCAATGAAACTTATTTGCAATTGAATTACATTGTATCAGAAACAAGTTAAAATCTCTATGTATTTTTTCAGAAGCATGAAAATATTAACTGGAAACTACTTTTTCATCATACTGTCCCGAAAACAGCCGTTTTTAGTTCTCTAAATCGTACGCAAAATAATCGTTTTTGGATCACTTCGAATAGGAGTACTGAAAAAACATATGGTGAATTTTGCCATACTCTAATGTCAATAGTATATTTCACTACTAGTCACGAAAGTAGCTAGTACTTACAAGCTAGTGTTTTACAAGCTCGGCTTACGCCTCGCAAGTAAAACACTATCTTGCCCCGAAATGGGACTTTTGTGACGAGTTGTGAATAATACTTTTCATCACGATGCAAATAAGTAACCAAACTTATAAAAAATCATCCAACATTTCATAATTCAATCATTTTTCTATAAGCAAACACAATACGGCTGATCTGTCAATTTTAGTTTAGAGTCAGCTGGTTGAACTGTCAAAATAGGAAAACCGTTTGTTTGGGTACGGCAAAATTTTGTTTTGGTACACAAATGGTTTGTTTGGGTACGGGAATGAAATGTTTGGGTACCAAAGAAGCATCTGATCATTATTTGTTTTGACGTAAGGAAATCGAGAGTTCTCGTAGATCTCAGCTGTACGGTAACGGGCAATTTTCGTGTACAGAGTGATGAAAAATTTGTTTATGTTACGTTTGAAAGGTTTGACGATTTCTTAGCTTATGTTTGTAAACAATTAACAGATATGTAAATGACGATGACTATTTTGGATAACCTCAAAATTATGTAGTCTAATTTTTTAACGATTAAGTGGTTATTTATACATAATGATGAAAATAGTTGCTCATCACACAGAGCAAAAGTGTTTCCTTGGTACTCGATCGCATTTCTGCTCCTAGTAATGAAAACTACAATTATACATACCATAAGACGACAAATAACTCATCAAACCATGATTATTTGATCAAAAAAAACATGTAACTGGTTTTTCTTGTTTATAACATTGTTTAACTGATAAGATCGATTTTACACGTAACTTTATAATCCCGAAAATCACGGGATTGAGCCGAAAAATCCTGGGATTGAATTAGCCCTAAAATCACGCGGGATCCGGGATGAGGGATCCCGGGATTGGATTCCCTAGTTCTGACCAAATGACACCAACAGAATAATTGCTAAGCACATCACATCTGCCCGTGTCCTCAAAATGTGATTTGGAAGTTGTCACAAATTTTCAAATAAATACCCCCAATCGAATTACCACTCAATTGAAGGGTTTCATGGTAGAAACAAAATGTTGCAAACTCAAGGTAGTCATGTCATTATCATGTCTCTAACCAAGGTTATGATTTGAAAATTCAAAAATGTCTTGAGGCTTGCATTGAAAAATGCTCTCATAGTCCAGTCAAAATGTAGTTTTGCAGGAAATTTTTGGGTTAAGTTTGATTTTAGCGAATTTCCCCCAATAGGGAAGTAGCTATTACCGTAGGCGGCACGGTGAGACTTAAAACGTAATTCATAGATTGGTTTACTCTAAGAAGGTTTTTTCACGAAATAAAATTTATTTTCAAGATTTAACACCTTTTAACTAATTTTTAGCGAATTTCCCCTATAGAGAAGAAGCTATTACCGTAGGTCTCATGGTAAGACCTAAGCCCGAGACTATGATAACTTTTCGTTCTGGGGCCACCAGAAGCAAAAAACACCATTCGTTTGAATTTTCATATATATATATATCTCTATGTGTCTGTAAGCACGATAGCGGCCGTAAAAATGGTACAATTTTTATTAAATTTGGTACAGACGTGTAAAGTGGTAATCAATTGGATGAGTTCGTAAACCAGCCTGATCGGTCCACCAGAAGGGGGGGTAAAGGGGGATAAACTCCCCCAAAAATGGGTTTATTGCGTTTTTCACATGGAAAAAATAAAGTGATCCAATTTTGGATTTCACCATTGAATTCAGCTTGAAAAAACAAACAAGTTAGTATTTTGAATCATAGCTCTATGTACATTGGTTACCGAGATACTGAAAGTGGTAAACACAGTAATTGTCACAATGTTAACCTTATGGGAAATAAGTAAAATTCTACATCTCGCATATTTCTCAACATATCTTGATAAAACTTGGTAAATAGCTTCTTCTAGTTCAGATCTACTAAATATTGATTTAAAACTACCCAGTTTTAATATACCTGTAGCAGCAAACCTGCATACTCATTCCCCATGTTATTCTTATGGAGCTTACAAAAACAAGTCAAATCTCGCTATGTTGGATTGAAATATGTTGTTTTGCATTTGAAATTTGCTGAGTATGCAGGTCTGCTGCAACAGAGGTATATTTAAATTTAATTTTTAAAATTGAATTCAGCTTAAAAAAACAAACAATTTAGCATCTTGAATTATTATTCTACGTCAATCCGTTGCTTAGATACTGGATGTGCTAAACACAGTTCGTTTTCCAATATTATTTTTAATTTTCCCTCCAAAAGTATAGCTACCCTGATTTATGAGATTTTCAAAATACAATTCTGAACATATGATTAAAAGGATTGTGAATATCCTTTAGATGGAATCCTTGGAAATGACACCAGACAGGATGGCAAAGATCACTGATCTGGAGAAGCCATACCAGGTCAACATTCTTGACAGGGCTGTCTGGGAAAAGGGTGACCCCGAATACATGAAGCGGGGTCTCACCTGGTATGCGGATGGCTCTAAAAAGGGATCCGGAGCAGGGGTGGGGATATACGGAGCCAGACCCAAGGTGCGTTAGTGCATAAGCAACGAGAGGTGATAGCTTTCTCTGAGTGTGCGAGAATGTGTGTGGATCGTGGCCTCAGAGGCCACACCATACACATGAACTCAGACAGCACGGAATGCACTGATGGCATTTGACAGTTACGACTTCACCTCTAAGGCAGTTTGGGGCTGTCATCAGGCCATGAAAACCCTGGGAGAGAGCAAGAAAGTAATATGTAGTTGGGTTCCAGGGCACAAAGGAATTGCTGGCAATGAGGGGGCCGACATGTGGGCAAACAGAGGAGCTGACAGCCCGCTCATAGGCCTGGAACCTACGTGCGGAGTTGCTTACAGCTTAGTACGTAGAACCATTCGCCAGTGGATGGGAAACGAACATCGAAGGAGCTGGGAACGGGTAGAAGGAAACATTCCGTCTAAGAGGATACTGCGGGCACCATCTGGTGTGATAGCAGCGGAGGCCCTAAGACTGAATAGGAGGACCCTGCGGAAAGTGGTCGGCTTTATAAGTTGCCACTGGGAATTCCGCGGTCACCTGCACAAGATGGGAATCCCTGTGGATAGCTTAATGTGCAGGAAGTGCGGTGAGGAGGAGGAAACAGCCTTCCACATGATTTTTGAGTGCCCAGCCCTACAAGGTCTGCGCACGAGATTCCTGGGCCTACCAATGAGTGACCTAGGAGGGGAACAGGTAAACATCGTCAAGAAGATCTCAGGATTCGTTAAGGACCTGGGATTTGACAGAGAGTGACAACATGTTAATGAGGGTGCACAATAAGCTAATTTATCTGCGATGCATTACCAAGGTCAGGAGAAGCCATGGCCCTTGTTAAAAAAAACAAAAAACTAATAGTATCCTAACTTGAAGTACCCCAAATAAATACATTAAAACCTCTTTTAACTGGCCATTTAGGCTGAAGAACTTGTGAGAAAAACTCACCAGTGCATATTTCAAATTGATTTCCAGACTTTAAAGAAAAATCAGTCTTCTCCAAATTTAATACTTTTGTGAATACAGTACACCTCACATTATCCGGACCCCTCATTATCTGGATCCCGGATTGTCTGGACCGGGCGATCCAAGAAACTGAAAAATTAAAATCATGGCAAAAAGTGATTTTAGCGAGTTTACGAGTGAAATTCGCCTTCTAAAAGTAAAATGCAAATGCAATACGTTACTGTACGCATTTGGAATTACAAAAATTAATTGAGGGAATCGCATTGTCTAAACAGTACATTACAGATTTTCGTGAACGTAGTTTTCTGTTTTGTTACTTGGGGCGCTAGAAGTAATTACCTTAATTACCTTCCGCTTCATCTTTTGCCCAGTCTAGGGATTGATTGCGTCAAAATGAAAATTTCCTCACAAAAACAAAAAATACAAATACTACACTTTTTTTACCTCCAGTTAAGAGGGAAAAGATGGCTGCTTATGTCTCAAAATCGGTACACATAAATTCCGACTCACTGTAAAAGGCTTTCTTCCCAGTCAAAAAATTGGCCATTTGTGCCTTGAACCTCATGGTCTTAAATCTATCAGGGAGATGGTTGAAGAGAAAGAGCCTGCACCCTGTAGCTCGCAGCAGATCTTGTAAGGTGCACACGAGGAATGTCCAACTTGCTCCTTTGCCTGGTGTTGTGACCATAAATTATATCACGTGTTTCGAGATTCGGAAGCTCATCATGGGTGTGCAGCAAGCAAAGCAGAATATGCAGAAGACGGTCAGTATTCCCAATCGAGAGAAGAGTGGCCTGCACTGTGCTTGACTATCACTAAAAGTCATTATTCTTAATGCTCTCTTTTGGAGCTTGAGAACTTCTAGTGCTCCAGCAGAGTGGCCCCAAAGTATCAAAGTAAAAGACCACAGGTCACGTGGCAATGAAAAAGCGAGAAATAAACCTAGCCATGATGAGGTAAGCCTCCGTCACACATGTTCTCAATTTGAGGAGCAAGTAGCATACTCGTTAAAGTCTGCTGATTAAAAGCCGGACATGTACTTCCCAGCTAATCTTGCTGCCTAGAAAAAAACCCAGAAGCTTGACTTCTGTCTTGAAGACCAAAGGACTTTGGTCTTCAAGGGGAAAGTGTGTGAGGCTGCAAACAATTTTTTGGGCATAGCCTATGGCAATTTTGCGAGTTACAGTTGCTGTCACTAATGCGTTACGTGTTTTCTTATGAAGAGTTACTATTATGTTTTTTTAGTTAAGTTACTTTAAGTTTTGTCATGATTATTTCAAGTTTGAGTTATGATTATTTAATTTTAATAAATGAAATATTTTCATCTGGTGTTTTATTTCAAACCTAAACAGTAAGCATCGTAAAAGTTAACATTACATTTGTATGATTAATAATAAAGTTTATTTCTTAAATTTGTTTCAAAATTAAACCCCCGTAAAATTTGTTGTAACATTCTTCATCCGCCGATTGCGGCATCAATTTAGCAGGGGCTAAGGTAAGCAATCGCTATTTAGGCTATATTGTAATGACCTCAGATTATCTGGATTTTTTGCTATCTGGATTTGTTTTCCGCCACATTAATCTGAATAATCCGAGGTGCACTGTATCAATATAAAATCAAGGCTAATGTTCATAAGGGGCACGGAATCGGCTTGAAATATGCTCCGTGTAAGGAACATGCCAACCTTAGTCAGTAACAAGGCTACAAGATCGCGCCACTATCATCACGATCATCACACTCATCCTTCATTCATATTCAGGGTAACGTCCTTCATGAGGTACCTGTCTTATCAAAGTGATTAAGTGATTAAGTGATCTTTTTGTAGTTAATTAAATAAGCCGTTTTAAAATAAATTGTAGCTTGATGAGAGCTTTATTTTAATAATATGGGTCTACCCCTATTCGTTTTGTGGGTTGGGGGGTTGATATCAAGATTTAACTGTAACCTGAGGATAATGTTTGCCAGAATTCTATATTTTCAAACCTCAAGGAAATTTTAAATTTTCAAATGGCTGTAACTTGGGTTATAGGCATGATATTGAACTCAGGATCGTGGGGTTTTGTTTATTACCTTCTACCCCCTATACATAGGGGAGAACGTATTGTTTTCGTCAAAATTTTCGAATTTGAGTTGTTAGTGGATATATTCGTTTTAGTGCTCTCTGAATCCAAAAAAGTGGTTTTTGGCGTGGTGTGTGTCTGTCTGTCTGTCTGCCTGTCTGTCTGTCTGTCTGTCTGTCTGTCCGTCCGTCCGTCCGTCCGTCCGTCCGTCCGTCCGTCCGTCCGTCCGTGCGTGCGTGCGTGCGTGTGTGTGTGTGTGTGTGTGTGTGTGTGTGTGTGTGTGTGTGTGTGTGTGTGTGTGTGTGTGTGGATGTAAACAAAGCTAGAGACGACACCAGTCGTCCAATTTTCATGAAAATTGGCATGTAGGTATAAAGCCGTGGTATCTCCAGGCTTATTTTTCATTTTTTTGAATTTTTGATTTTTAAGGGTATTTACCCCATAAAAACCCATAAAAAATGACAAAAATCCAAATTTCTCAAAAACGGCTTTAACGATTTTAATAAAAGTTTCATGGTTTTTAGTGCTTAAGATGACAAACGAAATGACACCACCCACATGTCTGTTTAAATTCAGGTTCAGAAGTTATGGGGGTTTAAGTGTTAAAAAATTCATATTTTTCAAATTTCACAAAATCTGTAATCTCTAAAGAAAATGTACTTGCAACCATTAAATTCGACTTGAAAAACTAAATCGTCCCGTATCTTAAACATTAGTTTATGTCAACTGGTTGCGGAGATAATTGATATTTTAGTTCGGCGGTAAACGCAGTATGTTGTCCAATGTTATTCTTATGGCAAATTTTCAAAAACCAATATCTCCGTTATTTACTAACCGATTTTGATAAAATTTGGTATATATTTGTGTGATAATTAATTGTTAATTTTTTATTTCACTATATATGTTTTCTGGTTTTAATTGACCTGAAGGGAGAAAGTGTGTGTCAGTTTCCTGATACCATTTACTTTTCTAAGCCTTTCAAAAGTGGTCACGTGAAAGGATGTACCTTAAAATTTGAGGCAACTCCCCAAAATTGCAATTGGGGATGGGCAGATATGGCATTTACAATAAAAAATAGTGTATTATGGTTAAATAAATAAATAAATAATAGTTAAAACTAGTATGTAGTGTAAAATACTGAACGAGTCCGGGACTTGGGGACACAAAGTGTAAAGACAAAATTAAGATTAATGCCCAGGCCAAACCATTGCACCTCGAAGCACAATCAGGTGGTTCGGACATTGGATGGTTCAGACAGCTTCTCGAAAATCAGTCGTCACCACTAATTCATCCGTGGACGAGTTTCTCACGGCAGAAATAGACAGGAAACATATTTTTTGTCACGAATGTCTCTAAACAAACATAGTAAATAAAAAATAACATTGTTGGCACGCTATTTTTGATTATTAGAGTAATTTTCACAAAAACAGAATTTATAAATTTGTGAAAGGCGATTGCTGAAATGTAGTACCTGAGCCTCATTCTGAGCCTTGGGTCCCGGGCCTGTGGCCCCCTTGTCCCGCCCTCTCCATGGCCCTGTCTTCCATGCCATACAACCATACAGGACAGACTTAACATTCGACTTAAAGTTACATTAACCTACTTATGTTTATTTAACCTACTTTTTTTGTTTTTTTGACATACAATTTACATTTATCGAACATTCAACAGAAATCTCACTCACACAAAATTTTATACAAAACACATTAAACATACTTAATACAGAAAGAAAATTTTTAACACTAGAAGCGATAGGAAAAGTCCAACAAATTAAATAATAATTACAAATCCTTCGCTATTATGATTTTTTTAAATACAGTTAACATTCGAGTTAAATATTCCAAGTTTTGGACACAGATGTGTTAAGCTGCAATCATTCGGACGAGATCTAATCTTTTCTCGCTTATTTCTTGAAGCACATATCTTAATTTGTGGCTTCATCTATTTAAGATCTAATATTTTAGTTTGAAACTCCTGACTTACATTTCCACAGCAAGAAACCTGAATACTCTTTGCTCATATGTTATCTTTGATAAAATGCTATATTTTCTTTTTTTTCTTAACATTTCTTGATAAAGTTATACTGGATGTTAAATTAAAATCACTGAATTACCTATCGCAGCAAACCTGCTTACTCATCCTCCATCTTATTCTTAGGGAGATTTCAAAGTTATGTCATATCTCGCTTATGTTGGATTGAAATTTTGTTTGCGTATTTAAAATTCGTAGAGTATGCAGGTTGCTTTAATGGGGTTTTTTTATTAGTATCTTTCTCACAGGTTATTTTATTAACCTAATTAGCCTAATTTAGCCAGGTCTTAGTTACTCACCTTAAAACCACAATAGCCTTAGCCTAGGCCTATGACATAATATTTTTTAAAGAGCTGGTGGTTTGATTACGGCAAACAGCAAAGCTATAAAGGTTTGTGGAAAAAATAATTTATTTTGTTACAATGTGAACAGCATTACGTATACTAAATACATGTTTTAACTTTTTTAGAGCTCTTAAAGGCATCTTGAGTTCTTTTTTGACCATTTCTTTCATTTACACTTTCTACCGCACTAATCACGCTTTCAGAATCGTCATCTGAAAACAGGAAAAACTAAGTTACTGTATAATAACATGGAAATACTGCACTTAGGACATAAACCCTTCATCAGGCGCACTCATTGTGAAGCGCTTTTGGGTGCATGCAGATAATACCCCTTGGACTGGGAAAATTGAAGAAATCACTTAGGCCTACTTTGAAGAAATTTACTAAACCAAAAATATTTTTATATTGGATTGAATGATATGTATTTTTACTCATTCAATAACTCATATCTTCTGAACTATATTTTATTTAAAAATCTTTTTTAAGAGAAAAAAAGGTAATACTTAACTGTATTTATAATGAATGAACTGCTGTAATTTATAGGGGAAACTTGAAAGACAACCCAATTTCCAGTTTTTGATTTTTTTTTTTTTTTGATTTGAGTTATAGAATTTATAATAGCAAAAACAAAATATTTAGTATATTCTTTGACATACATCATAAATTAAAATTAACCTTCTTATTCATCCATAAAATTACCAAAAATTATTTAGTAGAACTGTGCTAATGGGTCAGGGTCCCTAGGAATAGGGAGACTTGACCCAACCCCTAGGGAGACGTGACCCGAGTTACAAGTTATAACGGTATTGAGGTAGTGTCAATGAAACACATACATACATAACAGCGTACTCATACACCCACCGTATTTGCTGCTCGCGGTTGTAGAAACATTTACATAGTACTTAAAGACAATTTTCTTAAACATGGAAACATCTCATTAAAACGTTTAGCCTGATGGAAGTCAACGGTCAGTTTTTGAACAACAAACCATAATTCAAACGTGCACCGCCAGGGACGCACTGCAAGATTTCGAAAACTCCGATGTGTGCCACCGGTGGTGCACTGATCCCATTTAATGCTTTTTTTTACAGCGCTTTCGGAGATGGGTCAAGTGTCCCTAATTGGTTTTAGCGAATTTTCCCCTATAGGGAAGTAGCTATTACCGTAGGCGCAAGTAGCTATTACCGTCTATGGTAAGACTTAAGGACGGGACCACCGCAACTTTTCATTTTAATGCCCCCAGACTCCAGAAACACTGTTCATTTTCTTATAGGCCTATATATATATATATATATATATATATATATATATACACCTATCCGTAGGCGCGATAACTTTTGTAAAAAAGATCCGATCGCGATGAAATTTGGTACATACTAGAGATTACGTGTCCGTAGATTATAATATCACATTCTTACTTTACCAACCTTAACCTAACTTAACGTTTTAAATCAATTCTAATGTAATCTAAAATAATGCAACTTATCAAACCTAACATAACCTAACCAAACCAAATACAACCTAAATTAACATAACCAATCCCAATCTACTTAATTCCAGCCAAATCCATCTTCATGAAACCTAAACAAAAGTCGGTTTATCAATTTTTATGTTTTATGGCTTTATCTCGACTAGGATTGTACGTCAGATCATGAAAATTATTGCAGAATGTTGTTCAGCGTGCAATTTCCTTTAATTAGAGTACCCACATGATATGTTTTAGACAAAGTTTGTTTTCAGATTTTCCGACACTTTTCCGGCCGTATCTCCGGTAATATCCATTGGATCTTGAAAATTCATGCATAATCTTGTTCAGCTCATTCCCCCGATTAATTTGGGTACCCACATGACCTAAGTTATTTCCATAAAACAAGTTTTCCAGTTTTTCCGTTTTTCCGACGTTTTCTGCGGAAAAGGACAATTATTTGCAGAATCAGCGCAAAATTTGCTACATTTTGAAAAAAATTTAAATTTCGGGAGGAGTACCGTGAACTGTGTACAATTAAGGCCTACCAATTTTTATAGCCTATTTATTTTTACAGCTACGTATTTGGAACTTACATACTACCAAATACTTTTTTCTATGATTTGACTCTTCTACGATGCAAGAAAGTAGTGTAGGCCTACAATGCAACTATAATGTTTTGGATCTAGTCTGTTGCCAATACAACGGGTGAGTTTGAAATGTTGAAAGTGGTTTTCAATTAATTAGTTTTTAATTAACTTTTATAAACTTACCACCCAAACCATCAATTCACCTTTACATGGGCGGAACATTATACAGTATTCTTTTGTTTGTCATAATATGATAATTGCCTCTAAATTCAATAGTCTATCTTGTCGATTGAAGGATTCCATAGTTTGGGTTCACCACTTATCAAAGTCTACCCATTTATCCACTCCTCTTATTCTTATTTCAATGCAAATATTTGTGTGAATTTACTTTTATCAGAGAAATTCTAGCTCCATTTAAGAGCAAAATAGAAATGCACAACAAGTAAATTTATTTCCTGTTGAATAGGCTATAGTCGTCTAATCTTACACGTCAGATTGCGTCAACGAGATATAACAAAGAATTTCTATGAATCTATCCTTACCTTCATCATCAACCTCCTCTTCATTTGCTGCTTGTACATTTCCATTGATATTCACCATGTTAGTAAGAAGTTCATTCATATCTGCCTGCATACTTCTTAATTCAACAGCAATATTATCTAAATTATTTATGTTTATTTCCTTCGTATTTTGTGAAATTACAGTTTTATAGTTTTTCAATGTTACTGATAAAATATTAAACATGTTTAAGGCCTAATTCTACTGAAGAGAGTAAAAAAACTAGCTTGCTTGGAATCGCACAAAGATAGATGAACTATCAATAATTTAGTTTAGGCGACGTTTTCAATATTGAAAACAGTAAATTACGCTTAATTTGACTTAAAACCTTTTAATCCATTCGCGAATAATAGCGGAGAGACAAATTATAGATTCCTAAATAAATACTGATTGACTTGAGTTGAACTGTTTTAGGTTAGTTTGTTGGTAAGGTTATGTTATGTTTTTTTCTCCTGCTTGCCAAAATTGGCCGGCTAATGACAAGCCATGCAGCCGCGAGGTTCAATAAATTCAGTTTTCATTCTTGGTTGCTTCCGTTGCTTCCTTTCTTCCTTTTGACATCTAAAAAGGAGACATGTTTGTTAGTTACATGGTAACACATATATTGGTTTAGCTACACATTTTTGTTTTAGTTACAATTTTTTTTAAGATCGGGATAAACTGTAAAGGTTTGAGAGGATACTCAAGAAAGGTCAGGTTTTGGCAGGGTTCCCAGATTTTGAAACCCCATTATCGTACGCCAGCTGCTAAAATTATCGTATTTCATGCAAAATTATCGTACAAAAGAAAAAATACGGTAAAATCATATAAAAGTAAAAACAATATATAGGGTAAAATTAAATATATTAGCATATTTTAAGTTTTTATATTCATATATTCGAATTTTAAAATCGAAATTAAATACATAGGGAAGAAAGCAGTAAAAATAAATTATGTTTAATTACAAAGCAAACAATGAAATTGAATTGAGGTAAATTCACGATTAAAACTCAAAATTAAATTATTCACAAATACGTGAATAAATTACTTAATTATACATTTATACATCAAGTTTACATTTTTCCATATTAATTATATTATCAATTAACACATAATTATTTAATCCTCAAAGAAAAATAAATGTCTTTATTCTCTTTTTCATTCAGGGAGGTAGAACAATTTAGGTTGAGGTATCAGTTGTCTGAGCTTATTTCATTAAAATATTTTTAAAACTGCTTATAAATCTAAATCACTTTAAAATATACATTTCACCTTAAATCGTACTAAACACATAAACAAAGACCATCCACCTACTCGCTGCATAGGCCTAAATGTGACACCTTGTAGGATGATTTTTTAAAATTACAATGCCAAATAGCTGGTCTAAAAATAAACATTGTTTTAAATTTAAATATTTTTTTATAAAAAAATTTAAAAAAAATAAAAATCTTTTTTTTCTTTTAAGCAGTGACACCTATTCAAAATTATCGTACATTTTCGCGTACGATAGGAAGTACTATCGTACATCGTACCGTTCAGAGAAATTATCGCACAAATACGATAATTATCGTACATCTGGGAACCCTGGGTTTTGGTCATCTTCACTGCCAAGGGGCTGTTTCTAAACGATGTTGGTGAATTTTTAAAATTGACTTTGTATTTTGTAATACTAAGATCCCGGTAAGAATACAATGGAGATGAATAGTAACTAGTGATTATTGATTAGTTGCTAGTATTTGTGAAACGAGTTTAGAAACACCCCTCAGGGGTCTTTTAGGCAGTCTTTTATTGTTACAACATTTTTGCTATGTAAACTGGCAATTTTGCAATTAACAAAACATTCAACAGCTGACTAGTTAAATAAGCAAGTGAAGAATTATAAAAATCTTACAGTACAGAGTATCAAATGCATTCGTGGACTGTGCTATAAATGCTCTGTTAAGGAGCCGTCCATAAATTACGTCATCGCTTTTTGGCCATTTTTAGACCTCCCTTCCTACAATCATCTTACCGTCATAACCCGCCTGACCAACACTTCTGACCCCCCCCCATGGAAAGATGACGTCATAGGGTCCAAACGCCTAAATAATGCCAGGTTTGAGAAAGCCCGATTAAATATTTCTTATACTGGGTTGTTTAAACCATCAGATTGAGTTTTAAACCCATTTCGGGCTAATTTGATGTTAATCAACGATTCAAACCGGATATTTGTTAACGTTTTAGTACTATATTTAGGTGTGATTATGGACCCTAACCCTGCCTGCAAATATAGAAACATCGATAATTAAAATCTACATTTCTAGCTTTGTTTTGACCTGATGCTAAAATTATCAAAGAGTATTGTAAAAATCGAGTACATAGTTTCTACTGTTTTTTCTAAGCTGTGTAACTTTAATTTGGTGAATTTACATAGAATGTTTTCAATGTTCCTATATAATTTAGCTTTAAAACAAAATTTGGGAAATTACGTCATATCAGCGTCTACTCCCTCCCCCTACGCACATCATCTTACCGTCATTTCCACTCTGGACCCCTCCCCCCTATTTCCAGATGACGTAATTTATGGACGGCCCCTTATGGGCAGTCCATATATTACGTCATCGCTTTTTTACCATTTTTTAACCCTCCCCTCCCTATAATCAACATACAGTCATAATCCGCATAACCCCTCCCCCCAACTGAAAAATGACGTCATAGGGGACAAACTCCTCAAATAATGCCAGTCTTTGGGAAAAACCTATTAAAGGCTTCTTCTATTGGATTGTCTAAACCATCAAATTTTGTTTTAAACTCATCTTGGGCAAATTTGATGTTCAACGATTGAAACTAAAACTTTCTGAATTTTCTAGTACTACTACTATATTTACTGTAGTGATGGACGCTGCCTGCAAATCTAAAAACAAATTGGCCATTGAAATCTGCACTTACTGTAGCTTTGTTTTGACCTGAAGCAAAAATGACCATCCAAACGAATATTGTAAAAATCGAGTACATAGATTCTAAGCTGTTCAGTTTTAATTTAATGAATGTACATAGAATGTTTACTTTTTTCCTATCTAAAATAGTTTTAAAACAAAATTGGAAAAATTACGTCATCTCAGCGTTTAACCGCCCCGAGCACACCATCGTACCGTCATTTCCATACTGGACCCCTCCCCCTATTTTCAGATAACGTAATTTATAGACGGCCCCTTACTGTCCGGGGACATATCAAAACGTCGAGGTCTATTAATTCAATGTTTCGACATCTCCCAAATGGGAAACATTGAACTCAGTATAGTCGTTTTAATGCGTCCCGGCCTTAATAAGAGATATTAAAGGTATTATTATTAAAGAATTTCACATTTCATATTCAATTCATTTATGGGGAGCTTCCTCAAAAAAATTTGGAATACATTTTCAATTTTAAACTTTAGAAAAGAGCCATTAGGGTGATTACAGGGTTGGTTTTTTTTACGTAGGGGGAAATGCTTTATGCACGAACCTGAAGGAACAGTGTGGGACTCATCACTAGGTCTCTGTGGACGTTACCCACTAAAACCCCCTACGATCTCCCGTGACCCCAGACGGAACTGCTTATAAAAGCATTACTTCGCCTGGGCGGGCTGGCTGATCACATCACGTGGTCAAGGATCGAGACAACCCTTTCTGTTCTTGATGCGTAGCAGCCTCTCAGCGTAAGCCGAGACTGCTCGCCATTTCTCATTGGACTCCAGCATCACATCCACGATAATTTCCGGGCTCACATACCCGATCGTGGTTGCCAGCGTCAGCCTTTCAGCCTCGAACCGACTGCACCTGAAGAACGTGTGACAGATGTCATCACACTTTCCCGGGAAGTACCAGCAGGTTGGCGTCTCAACCTTTCTCATCCAGTGTAAGTAGCTCCAGAAATAGCCGTGGCCCGTCAGAAGCTGACACAGGACACAGGAAAAACGAAACTTCTCCGTACTTTTACTGGACCCATGGCTCGAGATTTGGAATGAGCCTGAATGTCCAGCGACCAACGTTTGACTCGGTCCAACGATGCTGCCACACCCGCATGGTGTTGTCACAGGCTCGTGACGCAGCCTCCTTTCGGCCTAATTCTGCGTTGAGAACGAAGATCTGGCTACTTTCCTGAGCTAACAGGTCTATAGGTATCACTCCGGCCACAACCAGAACCGCAGATTCAGAAATGGTCCTGTAGCTTCGGGCTATTCGAAGCGCACCCTGGCGCTGAACAGACTGGAGTCGGTGTCTGTACCGCTTTATCCGAAGGGCACCAGCCCAGATTTCAGCTCCGTAGAGGAGAATAGAATGTGCTGACACCATCAGAAGCCGTCTTTTCCAGGTGGACGGACCCCCGAGATTTGCCATCTGTCTTCCTAGTTGTGACTCCAGAACTGAATCATGCCGCACTGATGTGCTCCCAGTAGGAAAGCCGGCTGTCAAACGTAACCCCCAGGTACTTCGCCGCTCGCTTCGTCTGGACCACCTTGGAACCCACCATCATCAGGACAATGGTAAGTATTCTCCGCCTGGTGAGCATGACAATCTCCGTTTTGGAAAGAGCCAGCTATAGATCCTCCATCCAGACTGACGCGGTTGGGTTTTAGGGAAAGCTGTAGCGAAGCCTTTAAATAGTTGAACATCTTGTCTGTTCCTTGTTTATTCATTTATTAAATTATAAACTACACAAAGTCAATAAACCATATCTGTCATATCCAGTCCAACATCTATATATTAATACGCAAGCGGTTTTCTTTTCACAGTCCAACGGCTGGACCGATTTTAACGTTTGAGGTATGAAATTAAAGGGAATGTTATGTAGATTTGTCAACAAGTCTCAGAATTTTAAAAAAGGGCGTCACTAAAGTACAGTAAAGGGCTGAAGTTTCGGAACAGTGGCGCTATTCATCGACATTTGAGCAAGCTCAGTTTACTTTGTTTACAAACTGAACATATGGCCAAGCTCTGAAATAGTTCTACAGGTAAACCACAGATAGCAGCAATGAATTTCAATGAATTTTCGAAAAGATCAGTTTTTATTTTTACAGATGGTTTGGCTTTGTTTTCAACAGTTTTCTTTTTTAAGATTTATTATGTAATTTAGGTTATGTTATGAAGTTTTTAAAGCTCTTAAACATTATGCAGTTACCAGTTTTGCAATGTAGTTTCGATATACCATAGTGTTTTTTGAAGTTATATATTAACCTGAGCAAATCTATTTTTGGATTTGGTGCATTTTTAATGCCACCGATAAGAAGAAGACGAACATAGACCGTTCGGAGGAGTCGGAAAGAACACGATCGCAACTGCTGGTATCACCCTCCCGATGTAACACTTTATGCTCCTTCCAACCTCAGACCCAGGAACTAAAAATGTTTTTATTGCGGTGGGTTGCATTTCAAGAATGAAAAGACTGGTAGAGTAATGGGTCATTTACGCGTTTTTACCTCAAAGGAAATGTTGCCTTTAAAGACAGCCGTTCCCTACAATATCTGTTTTGGCGATAATTATCAATAAGCTGCAGCGGCAATCCCTAAACAAAGGAAGTCATTGCTCACGGCGCCAGTGTTTGCTCTCGGTCAGCTACATGTTGCTGTAAGCAGAGCGTGATCTTTTGCCAGTGTTAAAATATACATTTCAGAAAAAAGAGGACATGGGGAAATGAAGGTGTACCTAAAAAATCGTTTACGTTTACCAGAAACTCCTGCGGTAGATCAAATTAACTTTAATAGATTCAGTAGTTAAGCCATAATTTTGTTAATAAGTTAGCCCTTTGATTAAACTTTAAAAGTATATAAGTATGCTGATTATTCTTCATTATTTTACCACATGATTTTTGCTCGATTTCGAGCTACGTGTTACCTAGTCTATATATTAATACGCAAGCGGTTTTCTTTTCACAGTCCAACCGCAACAACGGCTGGACCGATTTTAACATTTGAGGTATCAAATTAAAGGGAATTTTATGTAGATTTGTCAACAAGTCTCAGAATTTTAAAAAAGGGCTTTAACAAAGTACAGTTAAGGGCTGAATTTTCGGAACAGTGGCGCTATTCATCGACATTTGAGCAAGCTCAGTTTACTTTGTTTACAAACTGAACATATGGCCAAGCTCTGAAATAAACCACAGACTGCAGCAATTATAATTAATTTTTCGAAAAAGAGCAGTTTTACATTTACAGCTGGTTTGGCTTTGTTTTCAACAGTTTTTTAAACGATTTATTATATAATATTATAAACCTACATAATATTTACTAATTGTTCACATTAGCATAGAACAGGTTGTAAAGTTAAATAAATAGGAAAAAAAATTATATAATTTAGGTTATGTTATGAAGTTTTTAAATCTCTTTAAACATTGCAGATACCAGTTTTATAATGTAGTTTACGATATCTCATAGGATTTTTTGAAGTTATATTAACCTGAGCAAATCTATTTTTGGATTTGGTGCATTTATAATGCCACCGATAAGAAGGCGAACATTGACCGGTCGGAGGAGTCGGAAAGAACACGATCGCAACCGCTGGCATCACCCTCCCGATGTACCTAACATTTGATGCTCCTTTCAACCTCAGACCAATGAACTAAAAATGTTTTCTTTGCCGTGGGTTGCATTTTAAGAATGAAAAGAGATAATGCGTCGTTTACGCGTTTTTTCCACAAAGGAAAGGTTGCCTGTAAAGACAGCCGTTCCTTACAATATCTGTTTTGGCGTTAATTAAAAATAAGGTGCAGCGGCAATCCCTAAACAAAGGATGTCATTGTTCACGGCGCCAGTGTTTGCTCTCGGTCAGCTACATGTTGCTGTAAGCAGAGCTTGATCTTTTGCCGGTGTTGGTGTTAGAGTATACATTTCAGAAAAAAAGGACATGGGAAAATGAAGGTGTTCCCTTAAAAATCGTTTATGTTTACCGGAAACTCCTGCGATAGATCAAACGCACATTAAATTAACATTAAAAGATGTTAATGTTAGATCAAATTAACATTACAAGTTTCAGTAGTTAAGCCATAAATTTGTTAATGAATTTAGCCCTTTAATTAAACTTTAAAAGTATATAAGTAGGCTGATTATTCTTCATTCTCTTACTATATGACTTTTGCTCGATTTCGAGCTACATGTTATCTAGTGTATATAATCATGGCCATCTCTAGTAACAAGGCCGCGGCACTAGTAAATGGCAACAGCGTGCCTTAAGGGTTCAGCTGATTTGTTTATCCATACTCTCTATCTTTTGTTTACATGAAATTAGCTGGCTCCGTAAAGGTTTTTACCATGCAAAAAACCTTGAAGAGCGGCGTTGCCAGGTCGAAGGCTGCGGCCTTATTACTAGAGATAGCCATGATATAATACAAGAAATAGACTACATTGTACAGCAGTAACTCGATCATAACCTGAAACTGTTTAAAGATAAACAGCTTGGTCCAAATTGTTTTAAAAACCTGCCGGACATGATTAAATTAATAGATAAGTTAATTATATCAAATTTAAAAAAGTTTTAAAAAGTGTTCTTATTGAAAAGTGTTTTTATTCAGTGGAAGTGTTTCTCACCTATCTGAGTTAAAGTATTAGGTATTAAATGATTATTATGCCAAAGTTTTCATATTTTTGTACTTGAAGAAAATATTCCTAATCCTTCTAACCTACCTATCCCTGGCAGCCTGAAAGCACTGGGATGGATGCTGACGATCCCATGCCCATTTGGGTCTACGGGGGAACGAAGACACGTATTATCAGGAATAACCCAGTTCATAACTAACTGCCAGGTTTTATAACACCGAGGTTTGATATTTACAAATTACGAAATGAGCTCTTTAAAATTGTCCGGGTTAAAGTGTATCAAAAGTTATTTCATAAAGCGCAGGTTTCGTAGCGGCCAGGTTCATTATATCATAAGGTAATGATTATATACCTACCAGACTTTTGAACCTGGAAGTTTTAAAAACGTCTCCTATAAAGAACGGTGTACAGATTGAGTGTGCTATCGTTAAGGTGGGTGATAAACTTACTATTAAAACAGCCTAAAACAGCTATACTTGAATTCGTTTTCGTATGTAGATGAGAGTTTTATAGATTCTTTCGCTTGCATTTTCATTAAAGACAGGATGGAATGCATTCTGTTCAGGCAGGAATACCCAATCGCAGAAGAACTGCGTACTTAGGGAATTTCTAAAACCATTTTTCTGTTTCACGAATGTACATTTGACATATTTAAATGAATATATTTTTACATCAAGAAGAATAACTGAGAAAGCGAAACTATAAGCTGTTGTTGAAAGGTGATGTGTTGATTTTTATCGTGAGCGAATCCACGGGTACTGATAGTAAAATATAATTTCAAAACTCAGGGAATACATTTATGACGAACATAATTTTTTTCATGATTAAAAACATTTGCTCAGGTATTTTTATGATAAAAGTTTAAACTTCTCAATTTAAAGCGAAACTTCAAGAAAAATATTACTTTTTATGCATAATTTGCTTTATTGTTGTCATGAAGGCATTGTTAATTGAATTTGGTTATTTTGAAATTCGCTGGAGATGCAGGTCTGCTGCCACGGGGGTATTTTAGCTCATGATCCGCGCCACTACTGATAGCCTATCGGGTTTTAAGCTCAAAGCTCCTATATCCTATTTCCCCCCCCCCTGTTTTTCCCCGGAGCCAGGGGCTGAGGAAGTCAAGCATTTAACAAGGTATAGCACAAATGCCAACCAAATAATATATATTTTGCACATGTTTCAACATATTTTTACCTTACTTCTTACTTGAAGAGGATTTTCAAAATTTATATTGAATACAATTTATTAGATCTACATGCAACTAACTGAATCAGGCGTACCTTCCTAAGGTAGCGTATTTAGGTCCTATCTTTTATATGTGGTATATGCCGCATAGTCCAGGCAACGAATGCTCAAAAAAGGTGTAGAGGGAAATGCATGGAACACAATTTTTGACTTTGCAGCTTTGTTTGGACTAGTTAGGAGGTGAACATATCAAAAGTCCCCGTCCACAGCCCTTGAGTGGGGGGAGAGAGAGGGGTCTGAAACTACCATTTTTAGGTTTCTCCTAAATATCTTGAAAACTATCAACTTTTAGTATTCCCTATTAAATTGGAAAATTAAAGAAAATTTAATTTCCTGTAAAAAAGTATAAACTGTAATATGTTTATTTTGGTCCAGCCATTTGCTGGATAAGCACTAATTTTATTAGCATTAAAATATATTTTCCTTCCTTAAGAAATATATAAATGTGCATGTAATTTACAAGCTCAATGGGGCAACACCTTTTCACCCCGAAGGAAAATAAACAACAATCATGAAATAGGGACAAAATTTCCAGTAATTTGAAACTTCAATCATAAAAATTTGTCCAAAGTTAAGGTCTTGGTGAGCTCGCAAAAAAGTTATTTTCCAAGGAATTATTCGAAATATGTCGTTGCTACAACTTTTTTGTGAGCTCACTCAGACCTTTATTTTAGACCAGTTTTTTAAATAGGGTTGTCAAATTACTGGTAATGTTGTCAATATTTCATGAATGTTGTTTATTTTCCTTTATTTGCTCCATATGGACATTTAACGCACAAATTTACATGAATTTCTATGGAATTTCATGAATGAATATGGAAGGGATATTTGTTAAAATATTAATAAAATTAGTGCTTATATTGTAAATGTTCGGACCAAAATAGACATATCATATATACTTATCTTACAGGAAATTTAAATTTCTTTAATTTCCTAAATTAATAGAGAATACTAAAAATGACAGCTTTCAATATATTTAGGAAATCCCAAAAAATGGTACCTTCAGACCCCCCTCCCTCCTCCGGCTTAAGGGCTAAGGACGGGGACTTTCGACATGTTCACATCCTAACTAGTCCAAATAAAGCTGCAAAGTCAAAAATAATTGTGTTCCAAAACTTTAACTCAATACCTTTTTGTTGCCTGAAATAATAGCAGATCTCCCAGCAAGCAATAGGGCAAATAATTGCTACTTTTGAAAATGAAACTGCAATCGCTATCCCATTAAAAATGCACCAAATAGCTTAAAAAAATCGAAGGAGCTTAAGTACAGTGACTTAGTGGATGTAAAGATGGTGCAAAAAGCTTTAGAACAAAGTGTTGATGAACAATCTGCTCATAATAAAACACAATACCTGCCCTCCTATTTTTATGCCACGAACAATGTTGTCTCACAACAAGTCGCAGAAGTAAAATATTTAGGATTTGGCCAGAAAATCTATTTAGAAATCACACATTTGGAATGAAAGCTCGACTATAAATTCAAATTAGTCAAGTTAGATCGTATAAATTTTAAGACAAGATTGTAAAAATCGACGTGCCTATTTTGCTGCAAATGCAATTTTTTAATTGCGGAAAACTAAAACTAAAAATTAGTTTCGCATCTCGCAACGCCAGCGTCAGCGCGCGGCCGCCGAGCGATGTGCAGCCTATAGGCCTACACCGGCGCCGGCGGGAGGGTGGACAGCTGACAGCCCGATGGATTTAGGTAAGGCGGAGAGCTAGACAGAGATAGGGATATACAAAATCTCATTTGTTTGTTCCGTTTTAATATTTATTGGCCGCAGCGCGGGGCTCCCCGGGCCAGTACAGGCTGCTCGGCCGCCGCGCTCGCCGCAGCCGCCAAACCCGCCAAACCCGAGTATTTCTTAAGTTTTTGTTGTTTTGTGAAAGAATTTTGAGATCATCAGAGTAATAACCGATTTGCTAGGGGCTCGCGCTCAGCTCAGCGAGCGGCGACGTGTCAGCGCGAGGTGTCCTTGGGTAAAGTGTGTAGTGGCCTTGAACCAGGTAACCGGAGTGTGTGGAACTAGGCCTACTCAGAAAGGTAACTCATGGTCAAAATGTCGAAAAATCACTTTTTATTTTGTGTAAAGGTATTTTTTGTTATTCTTGTTGAAGTTTGAGATTGAAAAGTTGTTTGAAAACAATTAAATCAAATATTTAAAAATATATTGTTTTGCACATAATGTAATTTAAATTTCTGAGTACCGTACTGTATACCCTAACCTAACAAGGACGCAAAACTTATTAAGGTTTCAATTAATTCGGTAAATTATTAGCTTTAATTTAAGCTTTTGATCATTGAAATCAATCAAGTTTGAGGTAAGGTAAGACCCTCTAATAAAAATGTATTTATTAGCCTGGATTATTATCTATATCTATAAAAGGCAAATTCCCAATCAATCATCAGCAATTTTCCAATCATCCAAACACCTAGAAAGCTACTATTTTGTACTCTTACTCATTCTTTAGGCCTTAAATAGGAAAACTAAATGGTTTTCATTCTGATCTGACCTTCGGACTCCACCAAGGACCCTCTCAAAGATCCCATATTAGCCCTCTGTCAAGTCGTAGAAAGATGGGAGCGGGCTCAAATTAAAGGTCTCTATTCCGTGATGGCGGGAATGATAATGAAATTTCTTAAAATTCACAAGAAAGCGAGAAATAACGTAAAATATCTGCCGTTTAAAGACCATTGTAATCTAAAAGCGTCTGCTTTGTTTACATAAAACATGTGATGCTGATACTTTATTGAGTAGTAGATTCAGTTTGCTATGAAGGTATTTTGTACTATAATAAATAAGGGTTGTTTGAATTTTTCCTCATTAGGGGCCTCTGCCCCTGCAAGCCACTAGTATAAATAATTGATAAAATGTTTAAACAAATGTAAAAAACAAGAAATTTAGTAGAATGTCAAACCAGCTGTTAGGAATGAAACATAAAATCACTGACTAAAGATACTTTAAAGACCGTCCTTCCTTATAACAGCAGTTATTGAAAGAGCTAATATAAACCATTTATTTTATCTACAGCATTTTCAAAAATTACTGATTCGGCTTTCTTTTTTTTTCAAGGTAGACCCAAGGTCCTACATACCTCAGAATTTGTTTAACATTAAATCAAGGCTTGTTCTATATTCTGCGTAAATATACTTTCATGATTAATGAAACAGAAAACTGCTTTAAGATTAGCTAAGTGTACAAGGTCTGCTGCGACGGGGGTATTTATATTCCTGCCTAAGGGCCACAATATACTTTAGTGTGTAAAAAAGTCTGTCCCCTCCCTCTTTATTTTTTTTGTTTTTTTTTTTTTTTTTTTTTTTGTTAGTTAAAGTTTTTGTTAAGACAAACGATTAACTTTTGGGGAATGATACTAACTTAACCCAAATTATTTTTTGACATTACCAAAAATGTTGAGAGTCCCTCAAAAATGGGGGATTTTGGGGGCAACTCAAAATTAACATTATATTTGCAGTAATAAAGTGAAAATTCAATCTGAGAAATAAGGTTTTTTAGAATTTGTTATTGAAAGTCGACAAGCTATGTTAATCAGCTCTCAAAGCGATGATCAATTGACTGCAGTTTTAAGTGTATTAAGAATTTTAAACGATTAGGTAGATAAGTTAGTTTGCATAAGGACAAGTTTGAAACTATTTTCCTGTTAATAAAGCTTTGTGTTCCTGAATACATGCAGAAAACTACGGAAATATTAATCATTAAATAAAAATTCTATTAGAAATCAACGATTTAAAAAAATCCATTAGAAATCACCGATTAATAAATCGAAGTTACCCTGCTATTTTAATTTTATAGCAAAAATGTACGTATATATCAATAACATGATATCTATGTTCCCTTTAAAAAACGAAGATTGCCTTTTAGCTTACGTTGTTTCTTTGTTCGGTTATGATTTTAACTTTGACTATGGTTTTAAATTTAAAAAAGTAATTTCAAAATTTAGAATGTTTTTTTTACCCAGAAAGGAACTGATTGTAGCATTAATGACACTACTATAATTTCAATTAATTACTCACTGTAACTCTCTGTAATTAAAAAAAATTAAAGAGTTTCCAAGTGTACCAGAATTGAAGCATACTAGTGGCTTGAAGAGGCTAAAAGCCCCTTATGAGGAAAAATTTAAATAATCTTTATTTATCATGGTACAAAATACCCTCATAGCAAACTTGATCTACCTTATATTAATATCTAGCCTACCACAAGGTTTTCAATAAAGTATCAGCATCACGTGTTATGTTTATGTAAACAAAGCACATGTTTTTAGATCCCTACTGCTTTTTAAATGACAGATATTTTATGTAATTTGTCGTTTTCTGGTGCATTCAAGCAATTTCAGTATTTTTCCCGCCATCACGGAATAGAGACCTTTAATTTGAGACCTCTCCCATCTTTCTACGACTTGCCAGACGCCCACAATTTTGACACAAAGAATCGTCTTACGAAATTAAATATATATGATGATAAGGAACAATAAAAAAGTTGCAAACAGTTTTGATGGGGTTCGGCAAAAAAAGTTAAGTTTAACGTATCCAAAGCTAACAAAAATTAAACCGCAAAAAACATGAAAATTAATTTTTTTTCAATTTTTGTTTTATGTATAACGTTGTTATAATATACGTTAATATCGTTTAAAGTTTAATAAATTCTAGTATTGTTTGATTTCACTTAACAATAGTTCAAATGAAAGCTGATAACTAGTTTACCGAGTGTTTTGAAGCCATTCTGACCTATAGGCGCTATTTGCTACTGAAGATATCTAATTACAGTATCTAATAACAAAATTCTGATGAAATTGATTTTTATTCATTGGAGGTCCACACCTTACCTCAAATTCAATCAATTTAAATTATCAAGAGTTAAAGAAAAGCCTATTGAGCCTGCGAAAGTCAAAGTGGTATAAGTCATGTTTTTCTTGTTTTGAGAAACAAAGGGATTTAGACTATTAGAACTTTTTCCATAAATCAGAAATTAATCTTGGGTGTAATATTTGGGTCTAAATTTATCGTTATTGAGTTGCTTTAACTTTTTTGATCAGTTTTGGAATTTTGTTTTACATTACGTCATAGTTACATGTGACGTAAATGACTTATGCCACTTTGGCTGTTAACGATTTTTAACAGGTAATTATGTGACTTAGACTTAAAATTAAAATCTAAGTCACTCATACCCAAAGTGGTATAAGTCACTCTAGTCATGATGTAAGGAAAAAAGAAAAGTGTGTGCAGGGTCAGCTGATGTGACGTAGCTGGGCTCACGCAACTAGCGCTTACGACGACTACAATACAAACCAATTAATACAACTCAATCAAAATATTTTGTGTACGGTCTTAGTTCTGCAGTCAAACCGCTAGGTCCACTAGGTTCTCGAGCCCAACTACTTCATACCAGCTGACTGTGCACACACCTTTCTTTTTAGCGAATTTCCCCTATAGGGAAGAAGCTATTACCGTAGGTCTCATGGTAAGACCTAAGCTCGGGACCACTATAACTTTTCGTTTTGGGGCCCCCAGAAGCAAAAAACACTATTCGTTTGAATTTATATATATATATATCTATGTGTCTGTTAGCACGATAGCGGCCGCAAATATGGTCCGATCTTTATGAAATTTGGTACAGACGTGTAAAGTGGTAATCAATTGGACGAGTTCGTGAACCAATCCGATCGGACCACCGGAAGGGGGGGTAAAGGGGAATAAACCCCCCCAAAAATGGGTTTTTTGAGTTTTTCACATAGAAAAATAAAATTTAGCGAATTTGTGTGGGCACCATTGAATTCAGCTCAAAAAAACAAACAATTTAGTATTTTGAATCACTGCTCTATGTCCATTGGTTACCGAGATATTGAAAGTGGTAAACACAGTACGTTGTCCCAATGTTAACCTTATGGGAAATAAGAAAAATTCTATATCTCGGTTATTTCTCAACATATATTGTTAAAACTTGGTAAATAGCTTATTTTAGTTCAGATCTACTAAATATTGAATTAAAACCACCCAGTTTTAATATTCCTGTAGCAGCAAACCTGCATACTCATTTTCCATGTTATTCTTATGGAGCTTATAAAAACATGTTAAATCTCGCTATGTTGGATTGAAATATGTTGTTTTACATTTGAAATTCGCTGAGTATGCAGGTCTGCTGCAACGGGGGTATTTCTTTACACCATGACTCTAGTAACTGCCAAAGTAGTACAATTCTGTAACTTACAGTACACCACTATTGCTCTTAACGAAAACACTTATTCGTTGATAGCCAAAACAGATACCCTCTGTAACAGCTGTTTCTGACGTCATTTGACTTATATCGCTTTGCCCAAGATGAATTTGCCCATAGATACTTTTGATTAAATCCTGCTCAGTGGTACCAATAACTCAAAGTTTTTAAAAAGTTGACTTATACCACTTTGGCTTTCACAGGCTCAGTTATTTATTGAGTTAATTGGAACCTTAATAAGTTTTGAGAATCTGTTTAGTTTGGATATGTAGGGAAATTACGAGTCTACAAAGATTTTATGTTAAATGATCGATCTTCACCTACTTTAAGTTAGTCCGATTTTAATGAGCAAGAGATCATTTTAAAAACTTATAAGTTAACGAGTGATTTGAGACCCGAACGAACTTTGTGACCCGTTTAGAACCCAAGAAATAAATCTTTGACAAGGAAATTAAAAAAAAAAATCAATTTCAAGTTGGTTTTAGTTTTATAGCCTATAGCCAGTACGATTTTTTTTATAAATATCTCAAATAAAAATAAGTCATTGAGTTGTTTGAGACCAAAACGAACTGCATATTTTAATTGTAGCTGGTACTCAAAGTACGATCTAAAAGTATGAAATATTCATCAGAAATGTATAAGATAAAATTTTTATTTAAGCTTATCTTTTTTAACGAATCAATATTACTTACGAATGTCACCATTGTATTCAGCATACAAATCTAATTAATAATAATGCACCACAACACCATATTTACATTTGAATGAAATAATGTAGGGTAAATCCAATATGGTGGATCCAAGATGGCGGCCAAAAATTAGTATCCTGTCAAAATGAAGAATTTTAAACATCCAACAAAAATCGGTGGCGGTCCAAAGACAATATCTCGAAAAATGCGCTAAAAATGCAGTTTGGTAACTTTTTTCAACAATTTTCTGATGATGAGAATAAATTGCTGATGTTATGAAACGCGACATTAGTGGGTTTCCCGTGGTTAGTCTTAGCCAAGTTTAGAAGTGTTAAAATATACATTTTTTTAGTATAACCCAATCAAATACGTGTATTTTGCAATTTTTTTAAGGTCGTCGATTATACTTATTGGACTACATGGCATCAAATTTCAGGTGATGTCATAAAATCCTATAATTTAAATTTAATATTACCTTTATAATTTCAGTTCGCGGGCGAGTTAGACGGCGAGTTTAAACTAGGCAATCTAGCGGAAAAGTAGCCTATTTTCTCAATTTTTTTATCAAACCGATTACAATTG
The DNA here is from genome assembly GCA_035578135.1 of Flexamia atlantica. Taxonomy (NCBI): domain Eukaryota; kingdom Metazoa; phylum Arthropoda; class Insecta; order Hemiptera; family Cicadellidae; genus Flexamia; species Flexamia atlantica. The sequence continues at coordinate 27,981,143 of JAQJVK010000001.1, forward strand.
TATTAAACCGGGCGAGTCGCAAGCCTACTAGGGCTTACAAGCCATGTAAACCCCCCTAACAGTACTTTCATTCCTTTAATTTTACTTAATTAAATAGGTGAATCAAAGATTTAATAATAAGAGTGTTAATCCTATATAGAAGTGAAATTATCTTGAAGAAGTTGTCCTTACGAGAGGAGTTCGTTTTTTACAACCACATTAAAGTCGTTGTTTGTTAAAATACCCCCCTTGCAGCAGACCCGCATACTCAGCGAATTTAAAATGTCAAAAAATACTTCCATCCAATGTAGTGAGATAATGACATGTTTTCGTAATCTCCATAAGAATAACATGGGGGATGAGTATGCAGGTTTGCTGCTACAGGCATGTTAAAACTAGATGGTTTAATTTCAATATTTAGTAGATTTTATCTAGAAGAAGCCATATACCAAGTTTTATCAAGATATGTTCAGAAATAATGAAGATATGGATTTTTTTATTGCCCATAAGGATAACATAGGGAATGAGTATGCAGGTTTGCCGCCACAAAAATGGAAAATGCGGTGATTTTAGACTAAAATACATTAAATCTCATCTAGATGAAGCGACAAACCAAGTTTTATTAAGATAGGTTGAGAAATAAGATATCGAATTTTACTTATTCTCCATAAGGTTAACATTGGGACAACGTACTGTGTTTACCACTTTCAGTATCTCGGTAACCAATGGGCATAGAGCAATGGTTGAAAATATCAAATTGTTTGTTTTTTTTAAGCTGAATTCAATGGTGCTAACCAAAATTGGATTATTTTTATTTTTTCTATGTGAAAACCCCAAAACCCCATTTTTTGGGGGGGGGGGGGGGGGTTATCTCCCTTTACCCCCCTTCCAGTGGTTCGATCAGGCTGGTTTTCGAACTCATCCTAATAATTACTACTTTAACCCCTGTGCCAAATTTCATTCCGATCGGACCATTTTTGCAAGCGCTATCGTGCTTACAGACACACACACACGCACACACACACACACACACACACATACACACACACACACACACACACACACACACACACACACACACACACACACACACACACACACACACACACACACACACACACACACACACACACACACACACACACACACACACACACATATATATATATATACGTACAAATTTGAACGAATGGTGTTTTTTGCTTCTGGAGGCCCCAGAAACGAAAAGTTATCATGGTCTCGGGCTTAGGTCTTACCATGAGACCTTCGGTAATAGCTTCTTCCCTATAGGGGAAATTCGCTAAAATGAAGGATTTTACACTGTGCATTGATATTATAGTTCTTCAAAAAGCATCTTATAAATGTAAACTGATGGTGTTTGGACTTAATTATTCACAGTGTATAGACACAGTGAATTGGTAGTGTATGGATGTTAGTATTTGATTCTAGTATAATGTTTTAGTTAGATCTATACATTATTTATTCAAAGATTCAAAACTTTGACTATAAGCCGAGCTTGTAAAACGATTGAGCGCTATGAAACCATTACCATTTCAGCATCCTATTCAACGTAATTCGCATTACCAGAAATTACACATGGCTTTGCTGAAACCGTCCAATGTGTTATCTCAAATAGGCTGTTTACTTGAAATATCGATTACATCAATGATATATCTTATTGATGAATTCCTCTTACTTTAAGATCATCAAAGGCTTTTCCTTTACATCTGACCGAAATGAATTTTTATTCCTTCCCGCAAAAGTTTACTCCGTGCTCTTTCTAGAGACACCTAATTATTAAAATCTCCATTGATAAAACATGTTACATAATAATATAATAAACCCTTTAAAGAATGTTACTAAATAATGTATTCTTCAACACTGTAACTTATTAATAATACATTTAAATTAATAGATTTGTTCGGAAGGATTCACTAGCTTTTAAAAATGAAAAGCAACTTTTGTTTCACAGCTACGCGGCTGCGGCGGCGGCGGAGCCATTGACTGGCGAGATGGCGTGCTACGGCGGCTATCTTCACCCCCATCAGCAGATAAGACGGTGACGTCACACGGCCGACCAATCACCGGCCGCCACCAGATAATAGACCTGTATTATCATATCAGGACACGCCTAGCGTAGAAAAACGTCGATTTCGTGTAAAAACAGGTGTGTAATTACTCGAGCTGCTGCGGCCCTATCATCAGGCCGTCCGGGCGCAATTACACCGCTCGTTAATTGCCACCGATACCACCTTTAATTTACTCCCTATCTGATTCCATTTGGAAATTTCATATTTTTACCGCCTCATTTTCCCCTGAATCACGGTGTTTAATGCGGCCCGCCACTTTTGTTTTATTTATAAAGGATGGAGTAATGGCCCTAAGCGGCTGTCTTGGAAACGTTGACTGCGGCATGCGACGCCGGCCGACTGCGTCCACTTACAACGGATTAAATTTATAAATAGAAAAAAACTGGTTGTTTCGAATTTAAAAATTTTTAACAGAACGTTAAAAACGTTTTTTTGAGAATAAAAAACGTATTTAATGTGTATTTTGAGAAACATCCCCTAATTTGAATCCTCAGTCGTATGAACTGGTCAATAGTTCCTCAACTCGGAAAAATCCCAAAGGAGAGATTACTTTTTAAAATAGTTTCTAACAATAAGCTGAAATTTAAATAAATGGTAACTTCTCTGATCTTCAAGCGAGGTAGGTATGGTCTCAGCATCCCTCTTTTTATCCAAGTTATCCAGAATAATTACTATTTCTCTTGCTACATCTCCTTCGAAGGAAAAAACATGAATGCATTCAATGTTTGGATCGAATTGCAGTGTTTCATAATAAAATGCAACGAAAAATAATAATAAATAAATGTCATAATAAATGTTCATAATAAATGTCCAAGTAACGAAAAGGTATAGAGGGAAATTTTTGGAATACAATTTTTGACTTTGCAGCTTTGTTTGGACTAGACAGAAGGTGAACATATCAAAAGTCCCCGTCCTAGTGGGAGGACGGGGGGTCTGAAGGTACCCTTTTTTGTTTTTTTTAATATCTTGAAAAAGATAAATTTTTAGTATTCCCTATCAAATTTGAAAATTAAAGAAAATTAAATTTCCTGGAAGAAAAGTATATAATATGTCTGTTTTGGTCCAACCATTAACAAGGAAATCACTAATTTTATTAATATTTAAACAAATATCTCTTCCATAAGAAATACATGTGTGGGTAACATACATGCCCAATGGGGCATAGTTTTTTTACCTAGAGGAAAATGAACAACATTCAGTAAATATTGACAAAATTTACAGTAATTTGACACCTCAATCATAAAAATTGGTCTAAAATAAAGATGTTGACGAGCTCATAAAAAACTTAATTTTTCAAGGAATTCGTACAATATAGCCCTAATTAAAGATTGAAAAATCTGTTAAAAAACGTTTTTTATGAGCTCGTCAATACCTTTATTTTAGACCAATTTTTATGATTGAGGTGTCAAATTACTGTAAATTTTGTCAATATTTACTGAATGTTGTTCATTTTCCTCTAGGTAAAAAAACTATGCCCCATTGGGCTTGTATTTTACCCACAAATGTAAATGTATTTCTTATGGATGGGATATTTGTTTTAATATAAAAAAAAACACTTTCCTTGTTAATGGTTTGACCAAAATAGACATATTATATATTTTTCTTATAAAAAATTTAATTTTTTTAATTTTTAAATTTAATAAGTAACACTAAAAGTTTATCATTTCAAGATATTTAAGAAAAACCAAAAAATGGTATCTTCAGAACCCCCTCCCTCCCCCTGCTTAAAGGCTTCAGACGGGGACTTGAATGTTCACCTCCTAAATAGTCCAAACAAAGCTGCAAAGTCAAAAATTGTGTTCCATGCAATTCCCTCTATACCTTTTTTGAGCATTCATTGCCTGGACTAAATACCAGACAGAAAATAAATAAAAATAATTGCAAGTTGAAGCAATTATTACTGTACTTTTTATTTCAAGGATAGAGTTACTTTACAAATATTAAAAACAACTCTTTCCTCTAATCCTTTTATATTATTTAAAAAATAAATTAATAAATTATGAATAGACAACAATCCATGAAAGTAAAGTTGCTTTAATGTTTTGATTACGTCGCCTAAAATTAAAAATCACTATGAGGTTTCTTGAAGAAACACTATGGCTGTGCTGGCAAAACAATTAATCTAATTAAAAGTCTCCTCCTCTTCTACCTTTGTTTGTGTTTTTATTGTTCCATGCCATTATTTCATTTTAATACTTAAAGCACAGTATGTAAATTTTAAATTACAGAAAAATCATTTCATTTTAAGGATTTTAGAAAACTTTCCAATGACTATAACCTGTCAGTAATAATATCGCAATTTACCAACGATTTACTAATAAAATGATTAACTATCGCAATATTAAACTAGTTATGGCTGTGGCAGTAATGCATTTTTGCATTAAGTATTCAACATTGTTTTAATTGGAGGACAATTCCATTAATCCAATTTTAATACAAAATGTTTATAATCTAACATCTTTAAAAATGTGTTAATGTGTTAATTAGTGACACCTAATAAACATAAATTTGATGTTATAAACATATTTAAATTATTTCGATGTGCCGGTCTGATTACAAGGGAAATTAACACTATCTGTAAACAAAAAGTTGATTTAGAACAAACAAACTAAGATAGAGGAAAAAGCGCATAAAAACTGAAGTGCTAACTCCTTTTACAGCAGTCAATGAATTGTTGGCCTCCATTTGACAATGAAGTCGACCGTATGCTAAAGGAAGTATAGAGACAACTTATAAATCATTTACCATAGTCCTTATAAGAAACAAGCGAAATTGTAACTAGCAAATCCAAAATTTTGATATTAAACTAGATTTATTATTTGTAATCCTTAATGTGTTATTGCTAAGGAAAACCAATGAAAATGGTATTTATTCAATACGAAATAGGCCATGTGACGCACAACACTCTGAAACGCAGCTATCTATAACAATTTTAAAATTTATTTGAGATATAAACCTTACTTAGTGGGTAACCAAACTATAAAACGCATTTATCTACACCAATTTAAAAATGTATTTTTAAACTTAGTAAATCAACCGTGAAAACCAGTGACTGGTCAGTGAAACAACTACCGGTACATGACCGGTCGATTTGTCTGTTGAATACATAAAATGCATTTTATACCTGAATTATTCATAACCACGCGTAAATACTATAAAAAATTACCTTAGTGTCATAAAAACCACGTTGAGCAGTCCAGAAAACTAATAGTTTCATCATAAAAGTCATCAACAGAACAAGCACAGAATAACAGCCTCTTAGAATGGTATGATCACTTTTACTACGAGTATAAATTGTATCAAGGTAAAAAGAAGAGTTTGGTGACGCAGAGCCGCCGAGGAGCCCCGCCGAGCCGGGGTCATCAATCCGGGGACGCGGGGAAGAAACCGGGGAAAATCTCCGTGGATGTCGCAGCCATTAAAGTGATCATGGAAATGTTATTAAGCTCGACCCGAGTGTGAACTCATCAACGCTGTCTAGGTGATGGATGTGCTATTGTCTGTGGTGCACTCGCACACGCACACACTCGCGCAAGCGTGATGCGATGAGGTAATGCATCCTCCGTATCCAGGCTACCAACACTCGCAGAGCTGGTGGGAGTGACAACTAGCGATCCCTTGGAGTCGTCACAAGCTACAGAAAAAGACTTTAATAGCTATAATCACAGAATGTATCAGATTTACAAAAAATTAGTAAATTAAATTGAAAAAATACTGCTAACCATGTCCTGAAATATCTCTGGCACAACATTGTGAAGTGGTATACTCTAAGGGTTAATTATACAGGGTGTATCCGAAATACACCGAAAAACTTTGGGATATTGTTCCTGAGGTCAAAAAAAATAAAAAATGTCCTACAAGTATATATCCTATCTCGCTCCGTTTTCCGTCTGTAGGTCTGAACGTGTTTTTTACATGATCAATTATAACTTTTTAACTACTAGAGGTACCAACTTCAAACTTGGTACACATATGTTGGCTAATATGACCTATCTTTATGCTGAGTATCAAGTTTCTACTTTGTACCATTTCAAAATGGCGGCCGTTTTAAATTTTCAAAGCTTAATAACTCAGGAACATTTCATGAAAAATAACAAGAGACAAAAAGGTGCAAAATTTAATTTCCTTTCAGGAAATGTATAATTTTAATAAAGTCATAGCACAAATAACGGATAAAAATAAATTTTTCTGAAGTTTTAACCGTAAATTTGGGTAAATTTAATAATTTGGCAAGTTGTAACTTTATAATACCCCCGTTGTAGCAGACCTGCATACTCAGCGAATTTCAAATGCAAAACAACATATTTCAATCCAACATAGCGAGATTTGATATGTTTTGGTAAGCTCCATAACAATAACATGGGGAATGAGTATGCAGGTTTGCTGCTAGAGGTATATTAAAACTGGGTGGTTTTAATTCATTATTTAGTAGATCTGAACTAGAAGAAGCTACTTACCAAATTTTATCAAGATATGTTGAGAAATAACCGAGATATAGAATTTTACTTATTTCTCATAAGGTTAACATTGGGACAACGTACTGTGTTTACCACTTTCAATATCTCGGTAACCAATGGACATAGAGCAGTGATTCAAAATACTAAATTGTTTGTTTTTTTTTTTGAGCTAAATTCAATGGTGCCAACAAAAATTCGATAAATTTGATTTTTCTATGCAAAAAACTCAAAAAACCCATCGGGGGGTTTAACCCCCTTTACCCCCCCTTCCAGTGGTCCGATTGGGCTGGTTCACGAACTCGTCCGAGTGATTACCACTTTACACGTATGTACCAATTTTCATTAAGATTGGGCCATTTTTACGGCCGCTATCGTGCTAACAGACAAATATATATATAAATTCGAACGAATAGTGTTTTTTGCTTCTGGTGGCCCCAAAACAAAAAGTTATCATAGTCTCGGGCTTAGGTCTTACCATGAGACCTACGGTAATAGCTTCTTCCCTATGGGGGAAATTCGCTAAAAATTGAATTTTCTCCATTATTAGTATTAAGACCCTATTAAAATTGTACATTTTCTTAAAGAAAATTAAATTTCGCACCTTTTTTGACTCTTATTATTTTTTATAAAAGTTTATAGTTTTTGATTTATTAAGCTTTGAAAAATTAAAATGGCCGCCATTTTGAAATTGCACAAAGTAGGAACTTGATACTCAGCATAAAGATAGATCCTATTAGCCAGCATATGTGTATCAAGTTTGAAGTTGGTACCTTTAGTAGTTAAAAAGTTATGATTGATCATGTAAAAAACACGTTCAGACCGACAGACGGAAAACGGAGCGAGATAGGATATATACTTATAGGGAATTTTTTATTTGTTTTGACCTCAGGAACAATATCCCAAAGTTTTTCGGTGTATTTCGGATACACCCTGTAGTGATTAGCATTGAAGGTAACTATTATAAAATAATAAAAATTAAAAAAAATAAAAAGTTGACCTCCTTAGCTTCTTTTTACTAACGATCTCTATTGGTCAACATATCAAACCCAAGATCCTATCGTTCATACTTATGTGAGGATACATAAAAACTGTTTATAAAAATAACTGAAAGTACTAAGAAGTCTTTCATTTCAGAAAGTACCAACACCTAACACATCATTTTTACCAATCATTACAATCAATTGAGTTTCAACTGAGAACCAAGTTTGGTTTGGCACGTACGTAGTAAACAATTGTTTCACATTTCAGGTAATACGAATACAATTTTTTGGTTTATCTGTTCAAATGAATATTAATGCATAGAGTACTTGATGCAGCATAAATTGGAGAATAGATTATATTCTAAGAGAAGTTTATAACAGTGTGAGTGCGGGCCCTTCGTCGTCCCTCTCTTTCACATGAATTACAGTTCAAAGTTGTAATGTATTTTATTTAGTGTTGGTATTGTTTGTAAAAAAAAAAACTAATAGGTTTGTTGTTATAAAATAACTAAGACAAGTGCTAAAGGAAGTATAGAGACAACTTATAAATAACTATGGTGTGGTATTGTTTGTAAAAAAAACTAATAGGTTTGTTGTTATAAAATAACTAAGACAAGTGCTATCTTAACAACTAACTCACTCTTGCCGGTGCTGAAGAATATGGGGTTTCGTTAATGTTAAGTTTATTTACTTGTTCAGCTTGGGATCCTTAATGACGTCAGTTTTGTTTTTGATTAGGGCCTAAGTTAAACAACAAATAAATAAGTAAAAATCATACTATATTTGTCAATACACAGCTTAAAAGTTTTATGGTGTAAATCAATACCGAAGCGATAGGGAGAGTGATAATGGTATTACATAATATAGGAGTGAGGAAATAGTCAAAAGAAAATTCGTTAAATGTTTTGGGACTATACATATTATCACTCCTTGACCATTGCTTGTCCTAAGCAAAAAATTAACAATTTTGTGAGGAGCGTGCTGCTAGATTTAGCTCCCAGTGTTCTTTGGGCCATTCATTGATCATGGATAATAAATTATGTGTCTTAATAAAAAAAAAATTACATTGAAACCTATTCTACGTTTAGAGTTCATTCATTTTCTAGTTCAAACATAAGCAGCTAGGATTTCATCATTGGCTTCGTAATTAATCACCGATACTACACTATTCCGGATTTAGTCATCAATCACTATTCCTCTTATCCTTTAGAAAATGTAATCAAGACACACTATCTCCTGACTGATATTTTTTTAACTCACAGGGGAAAAACGTTCTGCTTTCGATCGAAAGGTCATCTGTAATAGGATGAAAGTGGTTCCGTCTTGGTTGCCAAAAGAAAGGGCAGAGTGATTGACACGGTATGCAATCCCACGAAACATGATTAGCGACTCGACAATCGCCGGCAATTAGGCGATTTCGAGCAATCGCGGCCGTCAAACCCACTTGAGTCAATTTGACACTGTTTATGGCTGATAAATCACGGCCAACGAGGTTTGATCTCCGATTATCGCGGCCGGAATCGGTGCTTTGCGATTTTTCAAGGTTTCTTTGGGTGTTGTAAAGTTTTATTTTAAGATCTGAAGATGGGATTTACGACCGAAATTCAGATAAAAAGTCTTAAGCGGGTGAATTCATTAATGAGGCTAACAAAACATCATTCGGGCATGGAAACTGAACACTGTTCTCTAATTTTTTTACGAGATTATTAGTTAGTCACAAGCCACGAAACTTTTACAAAATGGTGATTTTCCTCGGGAATTTTTGTTAATAGATTATTTTAATTTCGTTCAGTATTTTAATTCGAAGAAATAACATCTATCATAAATGTATTATTTTCTTAAATATTGAGGAACTGGAATATTTTATTATTTGGTACATGGTAATTATTTTTAAGAATTCGATAAGCTCATGTTATAAACAAAAACACTGAGACAAGCACTCGTTTTATAACCATTTAAATTATAAAACTTATGAAAGACGCAAATAATCAACCATTTTGAGTTGAAATGTTAGGTGCCTCAATATTTCTATCTTTTTAAAAGTTAGAAAGACAAATTATGGCCAAACCTTACTTATTTGCGTCAAAGAGCACCTTTCACGTTATTTACTTAACAAAGCAAAGCTAATTCAAATTATTTATTTTTTAAGTACTAACATCATTCATTGAAGCAGATAAAGTGGATTAAAGTAGTGTTTATTAAAATTCCGGAAATTGCGCAAATTTAGGCTATATATATAAACTGTACCCAACAAATTAATCAATGCCTGTTATTTAAAAATAAAAAATTATAATTAATTTAAATTGTTGTTGTATAATTCCAAGGGAAATTGGAATACTAATTTAACTGTCACCCAACTATGACAAAAGTTTATTTTACCATTCAGAACAACAATTTTACCATTCCAGAAACACAAGATTATGTAAAATCGTTTGTGTGTCTCTGTCTTCAGGAGGGAGATTTGTAAACAATGAGAGGCCGTCTCCGATTTCAACCTTCATAATTCTTCAACGGCTTGCTCTGATCCTCCATTGTTATTTAATATTTATGTTGGAATTGTGATCTAATGAGTGACAACGGTCTTTTACTGGGTGGTTTAAAAAGAAGTAAACAACTTCGTCAGATTACTACAACTTATAGCCTACTTTAATCACTAGGAAGATGATGTTTACATTTTTGGAAAGCACCTACTCAAGCTTTTCCCATGAATATATGTATCCTATATTACCGAGATACACATAAATATCAATTTGCCAAATATTTCCAACGCTGCATTTGTCAGTAATGTAGTTATCGCTGTTTTTATTTTGATGTGTAAGTGGTAAATTTAGAATGAAGGTGCAGATACTATGACTTTCTCACAATCCAACCGGGGCCAACAACAACTCCAAAAAGCACAGAGATTTCCAGTTCTTAGTTTAACCATATAGGAAAACTAGATGAGAATGGGCTATTTCCCAAAAATTAATGCGTTAAGTTGCCAACCGGGAGGAGCTAATTTTCCGCATAAAGTTGTTTGTCTTGGGTTATGAGATAGACACGGTTTTTGCACTGCCATTTCCATTACACAGCACTTTACACAGCAAAAAACTAAAGCAGTCGGAGTAGAGCCTACTGATTCCGAACCGTCCAAAATGGTTGGTCGGTTGAACTCATATTTTTAAGTTATGCTTGCTATATGCACTAAGGTATTTAGGTGTTTCACGTGTGTTATATGAGAAAGACTTGATATTTGCTATCCAAAAATCCAAGTTGCATCTCCTTCATGGTAAAAACGTAGTTGTAGTGAACTAACAAAATCGTTTACCTTCTTTCAATCACGCGATGTTTTTTCTACAATAGCTTGAAACATTATAATTCCAGCTGCTTTCTTCTATTCCATCACACATAAATTACTTTTTCTTTCAGTCATTAAAAAACGCAAACATATACAATTTCCCAAGTTCTTTTTAAACTTAATTTTTTTATGAGACTCATTCTTACGCTTGGGTGCTCTCGCACCTATGTGAGAATTTTTTCTGTGTAATACTTAGAGCTGAAACCTAACAATTAGTTTACTTTAATTATTTAATTTCGTAAAAGTATGTCTACGTTATTAATTCCCCCATGTTAAATGTTTGTAACCGACTTATTTTCAGAAATAAAAGTATTTGATTTGATTTGATTTGATTTTGTATGTGTAATTACAATCATATTCATTATTTGGATGTTATCTTTATACGAATCTAAAATAGGAAAAAATAATTGGTCATCAGAACTCAATTGTAACTTGGTGAATTTAATGGTATTTAAGATCTTAGTAAATCTTTACCTGTTCAATAGGCGATGTTTGTGACGAAATATGATTTGTACATTTTCCTTGCCTCCAAAAATGAAATAGACAGTATATAACAGATTACTCACCATTAGTCCGTCAAAATTTTTTTTACTATTCAAGAAAGAATCTTGACGGACTTAGGATGAGTTACCTGTTTCATAAAATATGATTGACAATCAACACATCAATCGTCATATATGTTTTATGAAACCTTTAGCCGTCTTTGAGGACTCAATTTGACAATAATACAATACGATTTATAATAATAATTCCTATATTTAGACACCTTAGTGTTTTGAATCGATTAACTTGCACTCATAGCTATATTCCTCCATCAGCCACGTATATCCCTCTCACAGCGGCGGTGGCGGCAGCGGCCTTGGCTGCGATATAAGTTCAAGGCCCTCGGACTGGATCATCTCATCAATAAACATAGGCCGCAGCGGCGCATTCTCTGTTGAATCTCCTGATGCTAATAACTAATCAACCAGCTTCGGCTGCGCTGGCCTGGTGGAGTGGTGGAGTTGTTTTGAACCCGGCGCGATACGAGCGATGAGCGGCAAGCGACAACGTTCGGTTTTCGGTTAGCATTTATTTGTCATCTGACAATTTTTAAGGCAGTTGCTACGATTGTCCCAAGAGGCGAACGGCATTCAGTCAGCGATCACAGAATAGTAATTATTATTAATTATTATTATCACTATTATCATTATTAATTATTATTCTTTGCTCGCTGCATTCACTGGTGTCGCTCTGTGTCGTTGTTATCGCCGGTCAGGTTCGAAAATGTTTTTCGTGGCGTTTGTCGTTCACCATCTGCATTGTTGCATTGTTTGGGGTTTGAATATATACTGGAGAAACGGAAACAACGCTTATGTCGATAAAAAGGGCATTTAATTTTGTCAGGTTGGAAATATGGGGAGGATTAATTAGTAATTTATTAATGGAATTCCGTTATTAAACGGAAGTTTAAAACGATTCGAATTTTGACGAGAAGCGAGTTCTCGCCCGCCGACTGTCGCTTGCTGCTCGTCGCTCGTAACATAGCACCCGGGGCTTTCGGAATTCGCATTGTTCGAAACTTGAAGCGGTTATGTTTTTTTGTCAAAAAATCTCTTAAGTTCGGATGGTTTGATGATGAATGTGAATCTTATTCCCTAAAATATAATAATCAGCGAGTACATAGACTTTGTCAAATTTTATCTTCAAGTGTCTTCATTAGAAAATTCTTCCACCTTAATAAATTAAGAATTCTTGTGATTAATAAATAAATTACCTTGGACATTCTCCTTACCTTATATTTGTTGCCTTGTGCGAAATCTTTATTTCACTACGACTTGAAACAACTTAAGTAAAACTCTTTAATGTAACATTTTCTGTTCTCTTTTTGTATAGTAATTAATGCAATGAAAGGCACTTTCTCGTCGCTCTCTGTAATAAAAATAGTAAGTTATCCTTCCCACTTTGATTATGAAATAAAAAAGAAATTATCTTAAATATTGTTTCGACAGGCGATTTCGTGTTATTTAAATAACTATTTATTTGTATCCAAGTACGTTTCGGTTAAAAGGAACAATAGTGTACAAACGTCCCCAAGCTTATCACTTATCTTCTAACTGTATCGTAAAATCAACTAAAAAATGAACTAGACGTCATAAAACTAACATTTGAGACTTGTTAGCCTCCCCAACACGGACATTAATAGACCTTTTTGTCATAATCAGTAAACCTGTCAAACTAGGCTCTACTCTCCCCAGTCAATGATAAACCTAGTAAAGCTGTTCAAATATTCAAAAAAGTAGAATCAAAATCAATTCGTTCTCTCTAAGAAAATTTATCGATCCCTCGAGGGACCTAGAGAAAGCCAAGAAACCAACAACGAGCAGATAATTTATCGGATAATCGCAACTAAACTATCAGCAGCGGGGGCGGGTGTTGTCGGTGCTGACACCGATGCAATAAATAATACAGTAGTTGGCAGCACTGGCTGTTGGCTGCTGGCGGTTGGCAGCACTGAGATACGGCAGCTGGCCCGAAATGTGCGTCCTGGTGGGAAGTGGTCGTACTGAGGTAGTTATGGTGTTTATACACTTTCATAGACGGCGAGTGGCGAGTTATACCGCGGGCAGTAAAGCCCACGCCACGTGCTGGAGTGGCTGGAGTGGCTGGAGTCGCCCCCGCGCCGTCAGTCCATCGATAATAATCAAGCGATATGTTGTTAACACTTCCGATACCACTAGTGAATGTGTATCCATTAAAATAGGCTAGTATCAAATCATGTTTTCATTTTATGCAGCGGCAATATGTGTAAAAATGTTCAGGTTGAGTTTTTGGCTCTTCCTGGTATTTTCCTTTGATTATGGACGGTAGGGCGGATGAACACCCTCTGCCCTGCTGATACTGGTTAGTAATTGATTATAGTAGCCCTGGGTTGGAATATAATCCTCAAGTTTCACTATTTACTCTACTGGATTCCTGCAAGCTAATTTTAATGCGTGCAAGTGCATAAACAATTAGGCCAATGACAAGTGAACGACAGATGTGAAAAATGGGAGTGTTTGATTGATCGAGCGATTTACTAAGTGATTGATTGAGTCAGCAAGTCACTTCAAGTATGTAAACTGGGGTCTATGTAAATGGATTGAGTCGCCACAATAAAAAAGGTGAAACTTGAGGAGAGGCTAGAGGTCCACGACACAACTGTTCAGCTAGTTGGGACACATCCTAAAACATGTATGGCTCTTAGATTTGTATAGTCAGCAGTTAGTAAAAATGTAGTGGTGAAAACACGGCTAAGGGGAATAGTTATTTAAAACCGACCACAAACTCAATGCAGCAATAAAACCTTATGACGTAAAGATTGTCAAAGAGAAAACCCCTAAAATTTTGGAGGTCTGCAAAAAATATACTTACAGAATTAATTTTTGTACAAGTAAATACTAAAAAATGACATCCAATGTCTGGTTATACACTGTAATTATGCGACAATTTTCAAAATGCATTGCTAAGATAAACTGCGGTACAAAAAAGTAAATGTTACATTTGTTATTCGACGTCTTATTCTTACTCGCAAATCTTTCTGTTTCAAGGCTTATAGGCAGTCTTAAAAAGCCTTTACATAAAATGATTACTTTTATGTAAATTCTGGCATTCTAAACTTGCATAAGTTCCTAATTATTAGAAGCCCATGACAAGGAGCACACAAACTTCACTTGGGTCAAATATTTTACAGCCCCCACGGAGGGTAAGAGTTAAGTTTAATACCTTCAACATTTACCACATGTCTATTACTCTAAGATTTAGGAAAATGTCTTGACATGGGTATATAGTAAACCACTTCAATGAATACCTTTCCATACAAATCAGGACTGTCATGCAGGGTCGGTAGGAAACATGTCATTAGCGAATTACATATTCGTAACTTATTAAGTTTATTTTGTCTTCACATGACTGTGGGTACAATAAGGACGTGTTTTCAGATTTTTACTATTTTTATTGATGATAAGAGTTAAGTTTACTTAACGCTTACTATATCACTACTTATATCAGACTACAAAAATTATTACAATAACTTTATAAAAGTAATAAATGAGAAGATAAAAAACAAATCAATACTGCAATGCAATTAATAAGTCGATGAAGGGGTGAATGATAAACAAGAGAGATAACATATGAAAGAATTATGATTGTAGTCGGTAAAGGGAGGCGACGCCCTTGCGTGAGACTGACTCGTAGTCGCCGGCGCCGCCGTCTCTGTGGGAATGCGAGAAACTCCGTTGTACTTCATAATTAAACGTAATGAGAGATCTATGAGGTACCAGATGTAGCGTGTGGAGGTACTGAATGACAATGGAATCTTCCATTGCATACAATTTTTACTGGTTCACTTATAAGAACTTAAATGTGTCAGTTTCACCGCTTTGTAAGTCAACAAAGGATAGATATATTTTACATTAATAAATCAAGGAGGAATATCGGAAGGTGTTTTAGAACTGTAGAGGATGTGCATTCAAATTACAGGAAAATAAAGACTAATCAATTTTAGATCGAGCAATTTCTTAAAATTGTTATTTTATATGTATTAGTATATTACGTTACTAGGCCGGGAAGTACTGTTTTGCCGGACGAGCATGATAGTTCCCGCGCGAGCGAAAATGAGTGTGAGATTTTCATGCGAGTACGGAAAAACTTCCCAACCGTGTAACGTACGCGGTTTCTTTCATCATTCTACTCAGAAAAAAAATACTTTCAATCATAACGTAGTCCTTGTATAAACCAATACGTTTTTATATCCCTCGATCATAACCTACAACACAGAGAACAAAAGTTTGCTACTGCTGCCAGTGCTGCAACTACATTCATCTAAAAAGTAACCAATAAACAAGCATTAAACTTCGGTTTGCTGCAAATCAGCTGATATATCCGGCCTAGGCCGGATCAACGTTTTTGTTGGCCTAGGACGACAATGGGTAACTTTCGAGCCAACAAAAAGGAACTGAAAACAGATGTTTGTGTCAGTATGATGAAAACAATTTTTTTTAACTCCTCACAACATCGGCTAACATTATGTATTTTTTAAAGGGATGAATTCCTTCACATAATTTAAGTGAAAGCTCTTAATTTTTTAGTCTTATAACAAATTAAACAAACCAAAACAAAATACGAACTTTTCAATTTGAATAAGAACTGTTAAAGCCAGCTGGATGGAGTTCTGAAGAGAAAAAAGTTATAAAAGATGTTTTCTGACTAGATATTTTAAAACCGGTTTACCACATGCTTAACGCGCTATTACATATACGAATGTATAGAAAGGTACAGTAGTCTCAATTTCGAACAGGAAAAGCCCAATGTTTTCTAAAGAGATCTGCGAGTTTGCTAGTGTTACACTGCAAGCAACAAACAAGTAAAAGGCTGAAATGGATCGGTGACAAATACTTCTAATTTATTCATTTTTGAAGCTAACCAGAACTGTATTAAATAATAATATGGTGCACACCAAATTTTCCGTTACAGTTCTTTCTCTCGTCCACTTTGCAGGATGACCCGGGTTTCGGCCTTTATTAGGCCATATTCATATCCAGTTAATTCAGGTTTAAATTATTCATCCGTAGATGACGTCAAAAAAGCACAAATATAAACATTTAAACATACAGACGCTGAAAAACACATAATTTAAACGTATTCCGACACAACTAGGCCTAGTATTTAATTTTAACTGACGCGACTTGACTGGTCGACCGGTGGCAGTGCACTCGAGTGCACTGCCACCGAGCCACCGAGCCACCGAGTGTGCCGGGGGTGGCCTAATAAAGGCCGAAACCCGGGTCATCCTGCAAAGTGGACGAGAGAAAGAACTGTGACGGAAAATTTTGTATGTACCATATTAATACTTCTAACGTTCATTCTGTTATTATAGAACAACCGCTTACTATTTTACAACATACAACTTCTCACTACACTCAAGCCTATAGCTGTATAGTAAAGAAGTCTGCTTGCGTAGTATGTGGCCAACGTAGACCTCCATTGGAATTATAAAATAAACTAATATCTTAGTAATATATTCGTTGATATTTTAAGAGACTCATCCTATACTCTTATATGAGCAATGTTATCGTCCGTTCTTGTATGCTTGCTTCTTTGCACAACTATCTCTAAAACGGCTCCGAGGATTTCCTTCAAAGTCTGGAAATAAGTAAATTATGAATCAAAAACGAGTTCTATGCAGATAACTCGGCCAGAGAAATCTAATAACGTAATAAAAAGAATTTTAAAGTTGTAAAATTTTAACATTGGCCTTATGAGTTGCCGTAATAGCAACGAAATAAACAAGGAAAATGTAAACAAATGAAGTAATCATAACAGCTGTTTGCAAACTACAGTCACCTAGGAAGAATACAGCGCGTGGCATAAATTTTGCATAGAGTAATAAAAAGATACTTATTTATAAGTTTTATGACGCTGAAATGTGTGATGGTAATTAAATGAAGTGATAAACATGGAAAAGTACCCAACAAGGCTCGGCCCAGCAGGTACTACACAATTAATTTAAGGTATGATCGAAATTTATCAGAATCAAGTTTGGAAACTAAATGTCCCTGCTAGTCTTTCCCTTCGAGGGATTTTTTTTTTAATACCGGTACCTATATTTATTTATTGTTGTTGTTGTTTATTGTATTGTATTGTATTGTATTTGTTGTTGTTATTTATTATTGTCCCAATAAATGACGCAATGTGAAAAAAAGTTGTAAATTACCCCAGAAGAAGAATTTCAAATTGAAAAGATTATGTTTGCGGGAAACGATTTCAACAGGTCATTAAGTCTCGCGTGCGGGCGACGACGACGGCGATCCTCGAGCTATAATTAACCTGGACCGTTTCGATGTAATTATCGAGGAATTAAAGCCGGCGTTTAATCGCTTTCCGATTCACCCTCATTCGCTACCCGACCGTCAAAATGGCGCTTGATGAGAAACGACCGGGGCGGAGAGCTAATAGCAGGGTCGGCTGATGGGTTTATAGTCGGTCCTCCGGTCTAGCGCGAGGGCGGGCAATGTACCCGGCGATTACTGCTACCAGAACATGGAGGACAGATACCCACTGTCATGGCGACAACGACTTCTCAACTCCTGTGTGGACGTTGAGGTTTGGACAATGTACCCGGCGATTACTGCTACCAGAACATGGAGGACAGATACCCACTGTCATGGCGACAACGACTTCTCAACTCCTGTGTGGACGTTGGGGTTTGGGCAACCCCGGCGATTACTGCTACCAGAACATGGAGGACAGATACCCACTGTCATGGCGACAACGACTTCTCAACTCCTGTGTGGACGTTGGGGTTTGGGCAACGTCCCCGGCGATTACTGCTTCCAGAACATGGAGGACAGATACCCACTGTCATGGCGACAACGACTTCTCAACTTCTGTGTGGACGTTGGGGTTTGGGCAACGTCCCCGGCGATTACTGCTACCAGAACATGGAGGACAGATACCCACTGTCATGGCGACAACGACTTACAACTCCTGTGTGGACGTTGGGGTTTGGGCAACCCCGGCGATTACTGCTACCAGAACATGGAGGACAGATACCCACTGTCATGGCGACAACGACTTACAACTCCTGTGTGGACGTTGGGGTTTGGGCAACGTCCTCGGCGATTACTGCTACCAGAACATGGAGGACAGATACCCACTGTCATGGCGACAACGACTTCTCAACTTCTGTGTGGACGTTGGGGTTTGGGCAACGTCCCCGGCGATTACTGCTACCAGAACATGGAGGACAGATACCCACTGTCATGGCGACAACGACTTCTCAACTCCTGTGTGGACGTTGGGGTTTGGGCAACGTCCCCGGCGATTACTGCTACCAGAACATGGAGGACAGATACCCACTGTCATGGCGACAACGACTTCTCAACTCCTGTGTGGACGTTGGGGTTTGGGCAACGTCCCCGGCGATTATTGCTACCAGAACATGGAGGACAGATACCCACTGTCATGGCGACAGCGACTTCTCAACTCCTGTGTGGACGTTGGGGTTTGGGCAACGTCCCAGGCGATTACTGCTACCAGAACATGGAGGACAGATACCCACTGTCATGGCGACAACGACTTCTCAACTCCTGTGTGAACGTTGGGGTTTGGGCAACGTCCCCGGCGATTATTGCTACCAGAACATGGAGGACAGATACCCACTGTCATGGCGACAGCGACTTCTCAACTCCTGTGTGGACGTTGGGGTTTGGGCAACGTACCCGGCGATTACTGCTACCAGAACATGGAGGACAGATACCCACTGTCATGGCGACAGCGACTTCTCAACTCCTGTGTGGACGTTGGGGTTTGGGCAACGTCCCAGGCGATTACTGCTACCAGAACATGGAGGACAGATACCCACTGTCATGGCGACAACGACTTCTCAACTCCTGTGTGGACGTTGGGGTTTGGGCAACGTCCCCGGCGATTACTGCTACCAGAACATGGAGGACAGATACCCACTGTCATGGCGACAACGACTTCTCAACTCCTGTGTGGACGTTGGGGTTTGGGCAACGTCCCCGGCGATTACTGCTACCAGAACATGGAGGACAGATACCCACTGTCATGGCGACAACGACTTCTCAACTCCTGTGTGGACGTTGAGGTTTGGGCAACGTCCCCGGCGATTACTGCTACCAGAACATGGAGGACAGATACCCACTGTCATGGCGACAACGACTTCTCAACTCCTGTGTGGACGTTCGGGTTTGGGCAACGTCCCCGGCGATTACTGCTACCAGAACATGGAGGACAGATACCCACTGTCATGGCGACAACGACTTCTCAACTCCTGTGTGGACGTTGGGGTTTGGGCAACGTCCCCGGCGATTATTGCTACCAGAACATGGAGGACAGATACCCACTGTCATGGCGACAGCGACTTCTCAACTCCTGTGTTGATTTTGGGGATCGTGCAACGGACACTAAAGTGCCAATATAGCTTCATTGATTGATTTTAGAGTCATTGAAAGGGAACAAAGTGTGGCCCCTGAGTGACACAAGATGAGGCTTTGGATCTACTCATGGATGCCAATATTAGTCAATTGCAATCTCCCCTAAAATAAAACGAATCAACAAAGTCCTACTTAAAGATATTTGTTTTTTATTTTACAACCATACCCTCTTAATTAAACTACAAAAAAATACATGTTTCAAGACGATTTTTTCACTAATGTGTTTAGTTTATTGAAAACTGTAGGCCTATTCCTTATTACTGATTAAGAATACCATAGCATAAATATCACACCCACTCCTCGACCGATTATGTTCCAACACTCTGAGAATGCGTCGGGCGGGAACTCTTTCGGTATTTTTTTTGTGGGTAGGGTCCCAAAGTGTGACTAGGAACACGAGGTTGGGGCGGTGGCTTTCTGGCCCGCATTGTTAGACAGCGCAGTTGTCCGAGTGGACATAAATAACGGGCGCCGGGGGTGAAGGAAGAATCAAATTTCAACATTAAAATGTATACGTGGGAGTGTCCGTGCAAATCCACCCCGGGCCGTGGGTGAGCCCACCTGCTGCGGAGCGGCAAAAACCGCGCACAGGTAGGTTCGACAACCTGCCATTAACTGCGGATCCTTATCTGACAGATTGCAGAAAGACAAATTCCAAAATTTAAAGCTTTTGCTGAATAAGTTCTTTTGCAATTGTTTTTGCCTATGAATATTGGTCATAGCCAAACATGAAATAAGAAAACTTGAAGAATTAGTAATCCATTTGGCGAGACGTGTTCGCTCTATTTCATAAAAAAAACAAAGTTATTCTCAAATTCAGATCTTTCTGAAATTGTGTCAATTGAGCTATAAGCATATATTATGACAGAAGACGAAACCCACTGTAAACTTATAAGTAGTTTCAAAACACTAGTTCTCCTGAGGGATCAAAGTATCTAATAAAAATAGTAGGATAAAAATATTTTACTTCATCGTATATATTAAATTGACTGGCCTTTCTAGGAAACTGTGTGTTTACTTTATTCATTTGTTTTTGTAAGTTTCTATTCCTTTATTAATATTTTTGGGAAAATATACTTCAATGTTGTCTAGGGCTCTTCCCTTACGTCTGATTTCCATAGCTTTCCTTACAAAACTTGATGCCAAACGCTTTCCAGTGAAACGTTAATGTATTAAAATCGGTTCAGAGCTATATAATGAGCCTTAATCACAAAAACCTAGCATATTTAATAGTAGGTACTAGATTACTGGTGCAGCCTCGCTTGCAGTGACATTCACATTCCTGTACTCTTATAAGAGCACAAGCTGCTCGATTGCTTGTCTATCAGACTTATATATATGTTTGCATAGTTATCTAAAAATTGGCCGATCATCAAACTTTAGGGAATCTATGACAGTTCTGTTTGTCTTACCTCCATAAATTTCAAGGGAAGACAATTTAATAAGGTAAAAGGCAAAGGTCTTTTCAAGACGCCTAAATTATTAAAATTGGCTTGGAACTGTAGGAGTAGTTTTGAAAGAAATTTAAGTATGCTTATGTGCTACTCATACAAATTCATATATGCTATTTGAATTATTCCAACACAGGTAGTACCTCTTAACAAAAAATCATCTTCCATGCTGGTTAATAGGAATTTGAAATATTCATTTTGTTGGAAAATGGTATTTGCATTTACACCTTGTCTGATTACAAGTAAGTGGTACGTAGTGAATGTCACGGAGGTTTATAGTCATAAGGTTAACAATTTTTCAGCCAATGACCCAGTCACCTCTCACCTCTATCTAAGATGGCGATGGGAGAGACCGCCACTTGGTTCCGAGAAGAGGAACCTATTTGCAGTAACATCGGTGATTTGACGAGTGTAGCGTAGTGGTGACGTCACAGGACCGGTTCCATCATGGCTGCAGAGGCTGTGGAATGTCGTCAGATGAAGACATCCGCGTCAGAAGAGGTTCTTGCTTATCAATTTATCAGCTTCGTATATTTTTTGATTCGCCACTTTTTCTCGACGCGTGTCAATCAAAGCGGCTGCCAGACGGCGCGGCTCCGGGCCAATTTGGCTCCGATTGTTCCGCCTAACGGAATCTCACCGATTTATTACACGTTTTTGAGTAGCTTTTTACAGCTTTGGTGTTTATGACACCTTGTCTTGACAGAATCAGCATGTCCATCTCCTTTTTACAACAGTATCCAACCTCTCAATTTGATAAAAATAAACGTCATATTATAAAAATTAATATCATATATCCACTGTTCAAATAATTTATGTACTATTTTAAATTTCCAACCACAAAAAATTAGGAATTCGAGATTGGACAAATCATTAAATCTTTTGTTTTAACTTATCTGTAAGGTGTTCAAGATTAGACAAGTCGTGAAATCTTTTATTATAACATCTGTTAGGAGTTCAAGGCTGGACAAATCGTTAAATGTTTTGATTTAACTTATCTAACTTATCTATCAACTATCCGAAAACTACTAAATGAAAATGAACTATTATTCAAATTCAGGATTGATCCGAAATTATTAATCGCAATTGAACTTAAACTGTGATGGTGATTATGTTTCAAGATCAACAATTGAGTGTATGTCATTTACTTAACAGTATTTTATTGTCCGTCTCTCATTACGATCTCTAGGACGATTGATATCAAAGGTATGAAAAACTACATCATTGAATAGTTTCTATTCTAGTTAAGATCTACTGTCTACTATCATATGTGTGTTGTAGTGAATGTACAAGGTCGGAAAAGGTATTGTTTATTCCAACTGCTCGTCATTGTTCTGAATTATTGGTCAATCAGTTGACTGTCCGAGCGGCCTCGATTGTATATAAAGACACTCATATCACTGCAACTTGGACGGATGGGGCGTAAACAATAACGAGCGTGGCACTGGAAGTTGTTGTACCTGTAAATAAAGAAATGGTCAACAGTGATAGTTATAGGAAGCATGACACTCAGATTATGTTTCTTCTAACTGCATTCGTATACTATGTAGAATTTAATGTTGGGTTTAATTTATGTTTGGGCTATGTAATTAATTTATGTTTAATTTATGTTATGTTTTAAATTTAATATTAAGTATCTAATAAAAATATTTGATCTGAATTGAATTTTATTGATTACTATTGTTTTAAGCGAAACCAAAAACAAATTACTGATTTTTTACTATTTTAACGTATTTTAACCTTCTCCAGATTTTGTATCAAGATACAAACAATTTTAAATTGGTCCATATTTGGGATTTCCGAATATATTCATTGGCTTAAAGCGTCATTCATTTGGAGGCATACAAATAAATTGTAAAATCATAATATACCAATTTTGCTCCACTTATAAAATTAGATGCTGGTTAAATAATTTAATTTATATATATATATATATATATATATATATATATATATATATATATATATATATATAAAGGTAAAATATAATTTAGTCTTGAATTTCTATAATTAACATGATATTTAGATAAATATGAGTGAAAAGAGAAGTTTTGGCACAGACCAAGATCAGCTCATTGCTTGGTCAGGATCATTAATTTAGACAATTAATCATTGACAGTTTAGTTCAAAAGTAACCTACCAAAAAGTTGCCCAACTAATCGATCTGGCGACCTTCACATTTAAAGGCCATTCTATAATCACTCCTAAACACTTTTAACTCAAAAAGCACTTGATCTAAAGTCGTTACGATCGAACGCATCAAGTGCAGAGCATCATTATAGCTTCGATGAATCTTTCTCATTACGCTGAAGAACAAAAATTCCTGAATAAACCCGGAAATAACTATTCAAATAAAAATAATTTATTTTTCTTCATTGAAAATTATTCTTCTATCGAGAATCAGACTGTTGTGTAACCTATAACAATATACAAAGAGCTCTTTGTATATATTTTAAAGGGACAGTTCACAACACGTAGTCCGAGAAATTTTAACAACGGTAAGATTAATCGAATCGCTAAACTAAATTTTTAATAGTTCGATGCTGTAAAAAAAAAACATTTACCAAAAACAAATGAGGAAGATAGCAGTTTTTGAAAGTGCAGGATCCTATGCAGGATATTTAAAAAATATGTAAGTTGTGAATAATTTTCATGATTATAATTGAGTATCTTCTACATATACCTTCTAATCTCTACAGCACCCACTCTGCCCAGCTCTACTCACCACAGCCCGGCCCGGGCGCGGGCCCGGGCCCGACGCTGACTCGGCGGTTTCGACCGTGGTCTCACAAAGACCACTTCTGCTGACTAACACCCGATTGTTGGCTTTTAAAATATCTCCTCGATTGACCCAATAACCGCCGACACTTGATGGGTCTATTCCAGCATCCCGCTCTTATTGATTATTCCAATTCACGATCCCTTCGGCTTCGACCGAGGATGATTCTTCTTGTCTAAAGTAGGCCTTCTGGTGGATGACAAATGGGATTTTTACTATCTCTCTACTTAAAGACTCAGTCTATTCGACACGTTAAATTTCAACTGTAAGGCAATGAGATTGATTTTTTTTTATGACGAAACGTCTAAGGGAATTAATGCATTGATATTTCTCTAATTTATCTTTATCATGTTTTCAATACCTCGTGGAAAATTAGAGAGCAGATTTAACCAAAAAATTGTAATATGATGTTCTCAGTCCTATCAGTTTTAAGTGAAGTTTATGAAAAAATACTTCTAAATAGATTAAATGATATTTTATACCGGACAAAAGTGATATCAAACAAGCAATTTGGTTTAATTCAAGAAAAATCTACGAATGATGCAATCGTTTATTTAATTAACCACAGTGTTACTGGTCTAGAAAACCATAATTCGAAAGTTGTGTTTTTCTAGACTTATCAAAATCCTATTGAACAAATATAACTATGGGAAAAGAGGTATACCATATCTGGCTCAAATCTTATCTTCAAAATAGACAACAACAAGTTTGACATCAATGGTCAACTATCTGCGTCCGCAGACATAAAATCTGGAGTCCTTCAAGGATCTGTTCCTGGCCCAGGGTAGTTTTCACTCTATGTTAACAACTGTGATTCCTCTATAAAATGTTGTAACCTTACACAATACGCTGATAATACAACCTTATGCATTTCAGAATAAAGTACAAATCATCTCAAAGAAAAATTATATAGAGATTTAAATTCCTGTAATCAGTTCTTTTCTGACATAAATTTAAAAGTTAATCTAGAAAAAAACTAAGTGTATCAATTTTAATACAGGTCCAAAATTTCAGCTTAGACCAACTCTAATGATAGGAAATAACTCAGTTTAGGAAGTTGACAATATTTAATTCTTTGGGATACATCTTGATAGAGGACTAACCTGTAAGTATCACATTAGTAAAGTTTGTTCCAAGGTATCTTCAAATATTTATGTCCTCAGAAAATTATCAATATACTTTGATTTAAAAGTCCTAATGATAGCACATTATGGACTAATATTTACTCTCTTATCATATGGAATCATAGTATGGGGCCGAAGTGTTGAAAATGAATTAAAAAGATGATTCATCCTGGAGAAGAAAGCCTTAAGAATTATATTTAAATTCAAACAAACCCAGTCATGTAGAAAAATCTTCTGAAGAATGAATTTATTAACTCTCCCTTCAATTTACATTTTAGAAACAGCAATTTTCGCACATTCTAAATGAAAATTAACAAAAGGAAGATATATACATAATTATAATACTAGATTCAATCATAACTTGAGGCTAACGAAACATGACCTAAATATTTTTCAAAATTTACCGTCTGAATCTGGAGTTATATTTCTGAACAATTTACCATCTCATATAATAAATAAAAAGAATTGAACACTGTTCAGAATAACTTTAAAAAATGTTTAGTAGCTAATACATTTTACAGTGTTAGTGAATTTATGGACCTTTGTGAAAAACATTGTAATGTAAAAAATGTAAATTAATGGGAGAAAATTCAATATTTATGCTATAGAGAAAACTAGGTTAAACTAGGTTTTCTTGACCTTAATTGTATTTTTAATTTGCCTACGTTTTTTAAGAATATATTTCAATCAAAATTATTGTAAAACTGATATTTCTTCCAACTCTGTAAAATGTTGTAATAGCAACAAAAATTAATTTGAAATTTGAAATTTATTTTATTTTCCTCTTAGTTTGGGCAAAAGGTATAATTGTTGGCAGGGGCACAGTAGTTGTCACAATTTTACTAAAATCACTATAATAAGGTAAATGTATACTCTAAGGTAGTTCTGGACATTGCCAGAAGGGTGCAGCTCATGTTCATTCAATTAAATTACAACAAATGACGTCACCCCACCTGCTACGTAAGATTATTTACAAAATGAGCTTTTAACATCTCTTTTCTTACGAGTTTCTTTAGAGACATGATTTATAAGTTACAAAGTTATGATAAGTTATGATAAGTTACAGTAACTTATGGTCTTCTGAAACATAAGTTACTGTAACAAATTTTATACTCCGTTATTTTTATTTTTAACAGTAAACCTCATTGGTTGATTTTAGGCTATGTATAGTAATATAACCTTAAATACTTTGATTTTATAGGGGGTAGCATTAACTAGACCTTAAAAGTAATGATGTTACAGTAGTTGGCAGTGGTGTGCCAATAACTGTACCTCTCTGAAAATATGGCGTTTTAGTTTTTGGCAGGGTAAAGAATTTATTTTTTAACGGATATAAAACTTTAAATAATTTTAAAATAATGAACAAACCTCCATTTGCAAATATTTAGCCTTCAAAATAAAAATTCCAAAATTTTTTTTAAGTACGTGTATATTTTAATAGTTTATTTTCATATACTCATTATTGCGAATAGCTCTAAGAAACCAGCTTCATAAAATGTTTAGTTTTGTTGAATATATATTATTTAGACCTAATATTTCATAATGTGAGATCCAAACAAACTGTAGCAAGCAGTTTTGTCAGTCTTGTGGTCAACATCCCCGAAATGTTCACTTAACTCCGGATTGTGCCAATAACTGTGCCTCCAAAACTTTATTGTTTCAGTTGTTGGCATTCATAAAGGTGCCAACTACTAAAGAATCCTATGTTAAGGTGGTTTTAGCGAATTTCCCCTATAGGGAAGAAGCTATTACCGTAGGTCTCATGGTAAGACTTAAGCTCGGGACCACTATAACTTTTCGTTTTGGGGCCCCCAGAAGCAAAAAACACTATTCGTTTGAATTTATATATATATATATATATATATATATATATATATATATCTACAGGGTGTTTCATGATAAGTGTAAACAAATTCACCAGGCGATTCCTTACATCAAGACAAGAAAAAAATGTCATCTGAACATAGGTCCGAAAACCAGTTGTTATGGAGTTACAGCCAAAAATTGATTTTTTTCATTTTTAAGTGTATTTATCACACTTTTTGGCCTCTAGATTCAAAAATTATTAAGACATTTTGATGAAATTTTCACAGTTAAATAGATTACAAAATTCCAAACAAATATCATTACTTTTCAATAGTGAACTTCTAAAATTGGCAGAGAAAGAATTGTTAGAAAATAAAATTTTTTCAAAAAATTCAATACCTCAAAATTTTTTTTAATTTTTGATTGTTTATTAAATTTTGACTATTTAAGTATTTTGGCTGCAACTTTCCCAAAAACTGCGGAATTTCATGGAGAACAAAATAACGTAAACTTTTTTACACCTTCGCCAATGACTTTTTATGTTATTAACCTAAATATTGGAAGGTGACAAAAATTAGAAAGTAAATCATCAAAAGACCAGCCAGTCAAAAAAATTGCATAGAGCCTAAGGAATGTTTTAGCTTCATAATTCTTTATGAAACCCTCCAAGAACTGTCGATTGTAAAATTTAAGAAATCCAAAATCCCCAAAAATCCAACCACAAGATCCGCTACAGAAAATTATTCAAAATGGCGGCATTTTCCCTCCACAGGATAGGCCGTGAACAGAAACTTACTCATGTCTTTTTTCACACATTTTATTTTTCTCAGCATGAGGAATATTGGACTACCACAATAATTTTTGGTTCGTAACGTACTTTATTTTGATTAATTTCTGTATTTACTCAATTACAGTCGCCATCCTGGATCCGCAATATTTGATAAGAGCTCTTAACGTATGTAAAGAAACTACCTTTATAATTCGATAAACTTTTTTTCATTCCAGATTTTGTAAACAGTAATTGGGAATTATATTTACTTGATAAATACTATGCTGAAATCAGTTTGAAAAAAAAATTAACCTAATGAAAAAAATAATTAAATTTTAAAATAACGAGTGTTTATTGACTACGCTTTAGATAAAACATATTTTATCAAGGAAACTAAATGTTAAGTAAAAGTGTTAAACTGACCTTAGCAATACCAAAACTTGATTAAAACTTTTCTTTTTTTACAAAATGTTATTTGTTTAAGATAAAAATTGAATTTATGCTTGTTGAAAAAGTACAACAAATTTAGGTTTATTTTTGTTTAATTTATTCAATTTCCGTTGTTTTGTCTTGTATGTATTGTTCCGTTGTAGTTTTTGTAAGTGAGTGGCAGCACTATTTCCGTAAACCACAGGTATCAATAAAAATAAAGTACATTACGAACCAAAAATTACTGTGGTAGTCCAATATTCCTCATGTTGAGAAACATAAAATGTGTGAAAATAAGACGGGAGTAAGTTTCTGTTCACGGCCTATCCTGTAGAGGGAAAATGCCGCCATTTTGAATAATTTTCTGTAGCGGGTCTTGTGGTTGGATTTTAGGGGATTTTGGATTTCTTAAATTTTACAATCGACAGTTCTTGGAAGGTTTCATAAAGAATTATGAAGCTAAAACATTCCTCAGGCTCTATGCAATTTTTTTGACTGGCTGGTCTTTTGATGATTTACTTTCTAATTTTTGTCACCTTCCAATATTTTGGTTAATAACATAAAAAGTCATTGGCGAAGGTGTAAAAAAGTTTACATTATTTTGTTCTCCATGAAATTCTGCAGTTTTTGGGAAAGTTGCAGCCAAAATACTTAAATGGTCAAAATTAATTAAACAATCAAAAATTAAAAAGAATTTTGGGGCATTGAATTTTTTGGAAAAAATGTATTTTCTAACAATTCTTTCTCTGCCAAATTTAGAAGTTCACTATTGAAAAGTAATGATATTTGTTTGGAATTTTGTAATCTATTTAACTGTGAAAATGTTATCAAAATATCTTAATAATCTTTGAATCTACAGGCCAAAAAATGGAAAAACCCAATTTTTGGCTGTAACTCCATAACGACTAGTTTTCGGACCCATGTTTATATGACATTTTTTTCTTGTCTTGATGTGAGGAATCGCCTGGTGAATTTGTTTACACTTATCATGAAACACCCTGTATGTGTCTGTTAGCACGATATCGGCTGCAAAAATGGTCCGATCTTTATGAAATTTGGTACGGACATGTAAAGTGGTAATCAATTGGACGAGTTCGTGAACCAGCCCGATCGGACCACCGGAAGGGGGGGTAAAGGGGGATAAACCCCCCCAAAATGGGTTTTTTGAGTTTTTCACATAGAAAAATAAAATTTATCAAGTTTTTGTTGGCACCATTGAATTTTGCTCAAAAAACAAACAAATTAGTATTTTGAATCACTGCTATATGTCCATTGGTTACCGAGATATTGAAAGTGGTAAACACATTACGTTGTCTCAACGTTAACCTTATGGGAAATAAGTAAAATTCTATATCTCGCTTATTTCTCAACATATCTCAATAAAACTTGGTAAATAGCTTCTTCTAGTTCAGATCTACTAAATATTGAATTAAAACCACCCAGTTTTAATATACCTGTAGCAGCACACCTGCATACTCATTCCCCATGTTATTCTTACGGAGCTTACAAAAACATGTCAAATCTCGCTATGTTGGATTGAGATATGTTGTTTTGCATTTGAAATTCGCTGAGTATGCAGGTCTGCTGCAACGGGGGTATTTATTGTTGGCACCTGAAATATCTTTTCTCTCAAGGCCTTTCAAAGTCAGGGTACACAGGGTACAGGGTATACAGGGTGCACTTGATAAGCATCAACAAACTTTTTAAGTTTGTTCTTTGGGTCAAAATAAGCAAAAAGTTAATAATTTAATTGTTTGATTTTTGTT
This sequence comes from Flexamia atlantica, assembly GCA_035578135.1. Taxonomy (NCBI): domain Eukaryota; kingdom Metazoa; phylum Arthropoda; class Insecta; order Hemiptera; family Cicadellidae; genus Flexamia; species Flexamia atlantica. The sequence goes on from JAQJVK010000001.1 coordinate 28,011,088, forward strand.
TATATATGCTGAATTGTTAATTCCAAATTATTTTTTATATTTATACTCGTACAATGTAATCAGTTTGTAGCTATATGTATACAGGAACATCAAAGCCATGCACTTATTGGCACAGTTATATTTAGATTTATGTTAGTTCAATTATGTTTATTTATTGCGAGCTTTGAAAATACTTAAACAGTGGTTTCTTACAAAAATGGGCAATTGACCATCTGTTAAGTAATTTTTAAGCTTACAATGATATGACGCCGAGTATAGTATCTTAAAGATTAGATATTAGGCGACTCTTGGAACAATTGTTAGCTTAGATTTTATAACAGATATATTCAGTGCCAACTATACTGTACCCCTAGGGTGCCAACGACTATGAAAAGTGTCAAAGTGTGTACCTTATGTACATTTTTTGTAAAATTAAAAAATATATATCACTAAAAACCAAACATCAATTAGTGTTTTAGAATGTCAAAGACTCAGATACATATTTAGCAACTCAAATCGCCAAAATTATTTATTCACTGCAAGAGATAAGGTTTTAAACAGAAAAATTCGTCTTGAAGTGCCAATAACTGTATCCTTTCCCCTTCTTATTCAAAAAATTTTTATGTTGCCATTTGATCAAAAAGCTTCACATAATTTAAGAACACCATCCAGAACAAGGGTCGTCTGTCCAAGGAGGAGAGCGACAGGATGGTCGCCGAAGCAAAGATGTATAAAGAGGAAGAGGATAGAGAGATTTATTCTTCATGGTTAAATTTACAAATTAAACACTAAAAAGATTTTGATTAAATTATACCACTTTTCAATTTGTGTACGCCTACGTAACTATTTCTGTGTGCACTTATTTTGCATTCATCGATTAATTATTTACGATTGAATTTCAATCAGTCAGTGAGGTCAGACCTGTGATGCGGCAGTGTTGGAAAGTGCGTACCCTGTTTCTCAGCAATCCATCACGCTTCATCAGCAGGTCCCGGGTCATGTCGTCATCAGCAGCGGTGCGTCAGCCTCATTAACCCCACTCACCTTCCTGCCCGCATGCAAATTACAGTCTTATAGGAATTCCTGCAAAGTACACGGACAACTGTGTACACATCCACATTTACAAAATGATTAAAATTCATGTGTAATATTCATTAAAATTACGTGAACCTTTTTGAGAAATTAGACAGCCCACCTGCTCATTCTTAAATTATTATATGAAACATTGAAATTGATTTTTTCCCACGACTACATTAACCCTAAGAAATGCAATGGTCTTTCTAGGATATTAAAATATCACCAGCAGTATAGTAGGCGCGTTTTGAAGATTCGCCCCCCCAAAACAGGTAGACGGACTGTCCTAATCCCCCGTTATCAAACAAAGCCTTTGTTAGGGGTGGCTACCGTTGTGCGGGTGGTCACCCGCCTGCATTCCAAGAAAATGCCGCGTAACTTGCACCTCAAATATTGCGATATATATTGTTATGCCAGCAACCGGAATTTCAGGCGGATGCAGAGAGTCCCGGCCGGCCGCCCGTAACAAAGGCACTAAGGCACTGTTTGTCAACAGGGGATTAGGACTGTCCTTCTACCTGTTCTGGGGGGCGAATCTTCAAAACGCGCCTACTTGAAGCGTTATGTGTCATCTTCAGTGAAATAATAATTATTGTGTCATTAAATCGTGCACTGCTACCAAAGAGGTATAGTCAAACAGTAACAAAGTGACTGTTCAATGCAATGACGAAATAGCAGCGTATATTTTAGCAAGGATAACAAACGGGCCCCATTTCCATTCCTGTCCCCGAGCACAAAGGGCAGCGAGGAGTTGGCGGATCTGATCGCGAGTTCCCGGAGCCGCAGTAAACCGGCAATAATGAGCGGCCAGAATCAGTCCGAGGATTAAAATAATTTACGATACCGGCCAGCCGTAAACCGAGATGCGCTGACTCATTACCTTCCAGCCCGATTCTATTAACAGTAAAACTAGCAATAATAATAAATTATACTTTGAGCCGGCTTACGACGTTTTACGCTAGATTTCGATTAACTTTTCCCCAATTGGCGAGCGAGCCACCATAACTCAGGCAGCGCTGAAACGAGGCTATCGGAGCCGGTAAAAACGGCAATTAGAATATAATAATTAGTTTAGCCTCGGAGGGCGTTCCTCCATCACGCGACGGGCGCGGGCGCGGGCGGCGAATGGCCGGTTCGCCAGTCATGTGTTCGCCTTTCGTGCCGTACCCGAGCGTTGTTATGCGAGTCTATCACGACACCAAGATGGAGGACGTGAGGTTTCACATGGTCGCTCGCTTTCTCGTTACGTTTTACGACCTCCTATTGATTACTAGTCAATCCGCTTTTATGGTTGTGCATGCAAGAAGAAAAAGCGCTTATGTATTCTGAAGTAGCCAAAGCTGTAGATAACGCTAATAACATTATTTTAATATATTTTTAGTTGTACACCAACTTGTGAAGATCGTATAGCAGTATTAATTATACAAATAAATGTATAATTATAATTCCATAACTGGTTAAAAAAAATTAGAAACAAACAAAAAGACTATAGCATAGCGCTTTAGAAATAAACTAGTTTTCTCTACCACGTATGGACTCCTCCCACAGGGATAATACATTCCCCCAGATCCAGGGCATGAATCAAACACACCTCTCATTTGAGCAGTCGGAGAGCGAGGGACTCGACCAAAATAAGAAGAGAGGGCCTAGTGTGAGTCCCTGGGGGACACCGAGCCGGTCGCTGTCACTGTAACTCTCCTCTAATAGTGAGCCCCGCAGCCTCGAAACAATGGGACTCTGGTTAGTGGCAATGGCACTCATTACATCTCTCATAACGTACGACCGACGCCGCGACTACTTACTAGATTGACTCCATCTGCATGATAATAACAATACCCACCTGCGGGAAACGTATTGTATTTTAAATTGTACGTTAAAGCACAATGGAACTCATCACTAGTTAAGTAGACGTAATCTTCACGGAGTGGGATTAACAATTATGATGGATGTCATGAATGTGAATAAGAACACTAATATATTCTAATGGTTGCATGTAAAGACAGAAGTAACAATTACATGTGTTATGATTCACTACAATTCTGTATAACTTCTTAAATATTGTTTTATTATTATTTGATTTATGAAAGCTTTAAACACATTATTTATTTATTTAATAACGACCTTCTAAAATAAATAAAAACAGCTCGCGTCGATTAAAAAAAGGCTATTCTCACTGAACACGAGTAACAGCCTAACTTGTTCTAAAATAGTACAGTGTCTGAGTTGTGGGTTACCTGGTGTAGTTGTAAATTGGTATTAGCTAATTTGACTACCCCTTTAAGCTTCACTAATGTATGTAGACTAACCTACGGGCCAGTTGTCGATTATATTGACAAAATCGTTTCGTTGTTAATTTAAATTCATCACGATTACGTGTGCCAAGTAACCCATGTCACCCATGCCGAAAAATTGTATGGGCATTGAGAAAACCCTTCAGTCTTGTGAACAGGTTCAAACACTGTGTGGGGAATAATCAGTAGTTCATGGGACCCAAAAACTTTTCAAAAGTAATCAACTCTAAATAAATGTTGGTCTTGTTGAAGATGTCACCAGTTATTTAAGCAATTTATTCTAACCGTGGCAATGCCAGAGGTCCCTTTTTGAAAAGTCATTTATGGCTTTTACTCCTGTTAAAGCGGATGGGGTGGCTCCTATTATTGAAAGTCTGAGACCAAAAAAATCTTGAGATATTAGGAAATGTCAGTTTCGTTGGCAAAACTATGCTTTAAGCTCATTAAAAAACCCCTAAGACAAGCAAGTGAACTTCACATTCCAAGAAAGAGTTTAGCCAACGTTGTGCCAATGAAAAAATAAATCCGAGCTCTTCAAGCAATTGTGGTCTAATATGTATTTCCCTTGTCTTCAGCAAGGTCTTTGAACGACTTTTCTCAACAGGCTCATGCTATTCCTTGAACGTTTCAAAAATCTTTAAAAAGTTTATTATTTGGATTTCTAAAAATCAAATCAACAATTGATGCGGTGACGAACCTCATTGAATTAGTTGTCGAATGTATAGAGAGGAGAGAACATAGGCTAAACGTATTTCTCGATCTCTTTAAGGCTTTTGACTGTGTGTATCATAGGGCACAATTGCACCAGTTAGAGTAGTTTGGCATTCGAGGCCTACTCCTTATGTGGAGTTGTTCTTATTAACTGTCATTAACAGTCTATGTTCATCAATCCAAAATGGAAAGGTGATCAAGTCATGAAAACTATTTGGATCCAGCTATGGAATGACACGACTCTCTGTGTAAAATCAAGTTGAAAAGCTGGCTTGGTACTAAATTCTTTTGCTGATATGGATTCCTGTATTCTGTCCTTCTCATAAATCAATTTGAAAACAAAGTTTTTGAAGCCAAATGTAATTTTGTTTCGTTTTCGTCAGCAGAGGCTGACTTGCAAATCCTGCAGCTTTTGCAGGATCCCCGTAATGGTGGATGAAAACCTCCTAAAATTAACTGATTCCACAAAGTTCCTCGGAATGATCCTTGATAGAGATCTGAGGTGGAGTGACCATGTCGTCCATGTTTGTTCAAGGGCCAACATGTACCAACATGTACCAACATGAGCCAAACATGTATTTTTGCTCCCCGCACAACCTATCCAAAGTATGGTCTAGAAATATTCTTGTAATAGCCTACTATGGCCCGATTTTCCCTTGAATATTTCATCAAAATATGAGGGGGTTGCGGTAAACATAGACTGGAAAGAGTGCTTAAATTGTAAAAAAATACCAGTCAGAATAATTTTGAAATTACATTCAGGAGAGTCGTGCAGGGATGCCTTTAGGGATCCATTCTTGATTTACTCACTTTGCCCTCACTTTACATCTTTTAGGTGGTACTGTACTGACACTCAAAATGTTCCCTTATCCAGGACAGTCAAATTGAAAATAATTATGACACCAGTGGCAGGGACCGTTTCCGTACTCCGTACGCATAGGACTGTGGCGTGAGAAAAGTTACCCTCGTAGGCAGGTTGGTGTTAAGTTTATTAACAAACTCCCGAATGAAACAATGAAATCCCAAACCAAATATCAATCCTAAACTCGACTTAAATGTTTTCTAATGTCAAAAAACTTTAGGGCTACTCGATTGATGAGTTCGTGCCAAGCCGCTAGAAAAATCTAAAATAGAGTTAAATTTTACGCAAATGAAATCTAACATTGACATGTCACTTTTTAAACAAAATGTATATATTAATTAAATACCCCCGTTGCAGCAGACCTGCATACTCAGCGAATTTCAAGTGCAAAACAACATATTTCGATCCAACATAGCGAGATTTGACATGTTTTTGTAAGCTCCATAAGAATAACATGGGGAATGAGTATGGAGGTTTGCTGCTACAGGTATATTAAAACTGGGTGGTTTTAATTCAATATTTAGTAGATCTGAACTAGAAGAAGCCATTTACCAAGTTTTATAAAGATATGTTGAGAAATAAGCGAGATATAGAATTTTACTTATTTCCCATAAGGTTAACATTGGGACAACGTACTGTGTTTACCACTTTCAATATCTCGGCAACCAATGGACATAGAGCCATGATTCAAAATACTAAATTGTTTGTTTTTTTGGGCTGAATTCAATGGTGCCAGTAAAAATTTGAAAAATTTTATTTTTCTATGTAAAAGTCTCAAAAAACCCATTTTTGGGGGGGTAAATTTTTGGGGGTACCCATTTTTTACCCCCCCTTCCGGTGGTCCGATCGGGCTGGTTTACGAACTCGTCCGAATAATTACTACTTTACACGTCTATGCCAAATTTCATTCCGATTGGACCATTTTTGCGCAAGTTATCGTGCTTAAAGACACATATATATATATCTATATATATAGATATATATATAGATATATAGATATATAGATATATATATATATTTATGAAAGTGAACGAATGGTGTTTTTGGCATCTGAGGACCTCAAAAAGAAAAGTTATGATGGTTTTAGGCTTAGGTCTTACCATGAGACCTACGGTAACAGCTTCTTCCCTATAGGAGAAATTCGCTAAAAATAAATTGTACTCACTTAACGTTTGAAATGCAATCGTATTGTCTTTACTGCAATCAGAATATTCGCATTTGTTTGTATTTAAACCCAACATGCACACTACAGGCAACAAAAGGGAAGTATTAAAACGCTTAAAACGCTTATTTTCCTAGCAACCCTCAAGCAACGATAAGGGGAGTGCAGCACAGCCGTGTGTGCCTTGTGATCTTATCCCGTTCATCGGAAGTGATTAAGATGTAAGCGTTGTATTGCACGCGAATATCGCCATGGAGACCTCATAACACACCGACTCGTGCCGACATTCTACAACCACCGGCACATGCAGTACTACAGCATTCTCGTGCCGCATAAGTCGTCTCTTGTTATCAATTAATTTCTTCTCATATTCCCAATTGAAAACTTTCAGATGACTGCCTGACTTATGTTTTTAAAATTCTCACTCTATAAGCCTAATGCTGTATTTCTTGTTGATTCAATGAATGCAACCTTAATTTAAATCTGTTTGTTATATTTACCACATCCTTAGAGTATTACGTTTGCTACTGATCGACAATGGCCTGAACTACCAAGAAAGACTAAAGGCTGGATAAGTGACCCTAAAAGTTTTCTACCCACAAAATAATGGCTTATATTATTTGAGCTTTACTTTGTCTTAACTACAGACCGACGCGACGGCGTGTATGGGAATCGCTGCTTTTGTTTGCCGTTATGGCTGTTATTTATCATTCATCTATATTTAAAACTTACGTTTAAGATGTCGGTCTGTAGAACAATTTGGATAAATCACTTCAAATCCAAAAACGGCCTTAAGCCTTTGATTTTGGTCTATAGGACTGAAAATAGCAATATATTTTGCTCTCCATCAAAAGGAGCTATGATTAAGAATAAGTCTGTGGAAGTAAAGGAGTGAAATTACGCGATAGCTTATATAATGCAATATGAGCCGCCATAAGCCTAAAATTATAATGGTCGATGATAACTTTTGTAATTAGTGAAAAGATGGTTTTGTCATACAGCTCATTCTTTAAATATCCGCGGCTGTCTGCTCGCAGCAGGCAGGACCAGGAAGGCTGAGGGAGGCAGACAGTGGGCCGTGACCCAAACGGCGACTGCAGCTGTCTCCAGCGGCTGTCTGCTCGCAGCAGGCAGGACCAGGAAGGCTGAGGGAGGCAGACAGTGGGCCGTGACCCGGGCGGCGACTGCAGCAGTCTCCAGCGGCTGTCTACTCGCAGCAGGCAGGACCAGGAAGGCTGAGGGAGGCAGACAGTGGGCCGTGACCCGGGCAGCGACTGCAGCAGTCTCCAGCGGCTGTCTGCTCGAGGCAGGCAGGACCAGGAAGGCTGAGGGAGGCAGACAGTGGGCCGTGACCCGCGCGGCGACTGCAGCAGTCTCCAGCGGCTGTCTGCTCGCAGCAGGCAGGACCAGGAAGGCTGAGGGAGGCAGACAGTGGGCCGTGACCCGGGCGGCGACTGCAGCAGTCTCCAGCGGCTGTCTGCTCGCAGCAGGCAGGACCAGGAAGGCTGAGGGAGGCAGACAGTGGGCCGTGACCCGGGCAGCGACTGCAGCAGTCTCCAGCGGCTGTCTGCTCGCAGCAGGCAGGACCAGGAAGGCTGAGGGAGGCAGACAGTGGGCCGTGACCCGGGCGGCGACTGCAGCAGTCTCCAGCGGCTGTCTACTCGCAGCAGGCAGGACCAGGAAGGCTGAGGGAGGCAGACAGTGGGCCGTGACCCGGTCGGCGACTGCAGCAGTCTCCAGCGGCTGTCTGCTCGCAGCAGGCAGGACCAGGAAGGCTGAGGGAGGCAGACAGTGGGCCGTGACCCGGTCGGCGACTGCAGCAGTCTCCAGCGGCTGTCTGCTCGCAGCAGGCAGGACCAGGAAGGCTGAGGGAGGCAGACAGTGGACCGTGACCCGGGCGGCGACTGCAGCAGTCTCCAGCGGCTGTCTACTCGCAGCAGGCAGGACCAGGAAGGCTGAGGGAGGCAGACAGTGGGCCGTGACCCGGTCGGCGACTGCAGCAGTCTCCAGCGGCTGTCTGCTCGCAGCAGGCAGGACCAGGAAGGCTGAGGGAGGCAGACAGTGGGCCGTGACCCGGTCGGCGACTGCAGCAGTCTCCAGCGGCTGTCTGCTCGCAGCAGGCAGGACCAGGAAGGCTGAGGGAGGCAGACAGTGGACCGTGACCCGGGCAGCGACTGCAGCAGTCTCCAGCGGCTGTCTACTCGCAGCAGGCAGGACCAGGAAGGCTGAGGGAGGCAGACAGTGGGCCGTGACCCGGGCGGCGACTGCAGCAGTCTCCAGCGGCTGTCTGCTCGCAGCAGGCAGGACCAGGAAGGCTGAGGGAGGCAGACAGTGGGCCGTGACCCGGGCGGCGACTGCAGCAGTCTCCAGCGGCTGTCTGCTCGCAGCAGGCAGGACCGGGAAGGCTGAGGGAGGCAGACAGTGGGCCGTGACCCGGGCGGCGACTGCAGCAGTCTCCAGCGGCTGTCTGCTCGCAGCAGGCAGGACCAGGAAGGCTGAGGGAGGCAGACAGTGGGCCGTGACCCGGGCGGCGACTGCAGCAGTCTCCAGCGGCTGTCTGCTCGCAGCAGGCAGGACCAGGAAGGCTGAAGGAGGCAGACAGTGGGCCGTGACCCGGGCGGCGACTGCAGCTGTCTCCAGCGGCTGTCTGCTCGCAGCAGGCAGGACCGGGAAGGCTGAGGGAGGCAGACAGTGGGCCGTGACCCGGGCAGCGACTGCAGCTGTCTCCAGCGGCTGTCTGCTCGCAGCAGGCAGGACCGGGAAGGCTGAGGGAGGCAGACAGTGGGCCGTGACCCGGGCGGCGACTGCAGCAGTCTCCAGCGGCTGTCTACTCGCAGCAGGCAGGACCAGGAAGGCTGAGGGAGGCAGACAGTGGGCCGTGACCCGCGCGGCGACTGCAGAAGTCTCCAGCGGCTGTCTGCTCGCAGCAGGCAGGACCGGGAAGGCTGAGGGAGCAGACAGTGGGCCGTGACCCGGGCGGCGACTGCAGCAGTCTCCAGCGGCTGTCTGCTCGCAGCAGGCAGGACCGGGAAGGCTGAGGGAGGCAGACAGTGGGCCGTGACCCGGGCGGCGACTGCAGCAGTCTCCAGCGGCTGTCTGCTCGCAGCAGGCAGGACCAGGAAGGCTGAGGGAGGCAGACAGTGGGCCGTGACCCGGGCGGCGACTGCAGCAGTCTCCAGCGGCTGTCTGCTCGCAGCAGGCAGGACCAGGAAGGCTGAGGGAGGCAGACAGTGGGCCGTGACCCGGGCAGCGACTGCAGCAGTCTCCAGCGGCTGTCTGCTCGCAGCAGGCAGGACCAGGAGGGCTGAGGGAGGCAGACAGTGGGCCGTGACCCGCGCGGCGACTGCAGAAGTCTCCAGCGGCTGTCTACTCGCAGCAGGCAGGACCAGGAAAGCTGAGGGAGGCAGACTGTTGGTATATTTAGTTAAAACCATATGATTGTCAATTTTAATTTTAATCACATGGTTATGTTTGTGTTTTTGTTTATGTTTACTTTTTTGATTGAATTAAATGAGTGCTCAATATTAATGCAATCCCTCATCACATTTTGCAAGGAGCTCTTTGCCAGATATGGAATACCAGAAGTTGTGGTTGCAGACAGTGGTACACCGCTCAAAGCTCAAAATTTTAATGACTTTGCACAACACTGGAAATTTAAAGTAGTACTATCTCCACCCTACCATCATCAAGCAAATGGAAAAGCAGAGTCAGCAGTGAAAATATTTAAAAATCTACTGAAAAAATCCCGAGAAGATGGGATTGATTTTCAAGAAGCGCTTCTGGAACTCCGGAATACTCCCCTTCAAGGGATAGGCTACAGTCCAGCCCAACTGCTCATGAACAGAAGAAAGCAAAGTCGGCTTCCTATTATGCCAAAGCTGCTCCATCCTCAGATACCCAACAATGTTAAGGGATTGTGGGATCAGAGGAAAATGAAATATAAAAAACAGTTCGACTATGGAACTAGAGAACTCCCTCCTTTGAGCGTAGGCCAAAATGTTTGGTTTAAACGACGACCTCAACTGGAAAAAGAACCATGGGTTGAAGGAAGGATTGTTCAGAAGGAAGGCAGAAGGAAGTATGAGGTAGAATTTCAAGGAAAGAAATATATAAGAAATAGAAGATTTTTGCGAACATGAAAACTTGTTAGAAAAGGGAAGATGTTGGTATATTTAGTTAAAACCATATGATTGTCAATTTTAATTTTAATCACATGGTTATGTTTGTGTTTTTGTTTATGTTTACTTTTTTGATTGAATTAAATGAGTGCTCAATATTAATGCATTTTCTATAGTCCAAATAAGTTGTTAAGACAGACAGTGGGCCGTGACCCGCGCGGCGACTGCAGAAGTCTCCAGCGGCTGTCTACTCGCAGCAGGCAGGACCAGGAAGGCTGAGGGAGGCAGACAGTGGGCCGTGACCCGGGCGGCGACTGCAGCAGTCTCCAGCGGCTGTCTGCTCGCAGCAGGCAGGACCAGGAAGGCTGAGGGAGGCAGACAGTGGGCCGTGACCCGGGCGGCGACTGCAGAAGTCTCCAGCGGCTGTCTACTCGCAGCAGGCAGGACCAGGAAGGCTGAGGGAGGCAGACAGTGGGCCGTGACCCGGGCAGCGACTGCAGCAGTCTCCAGCGGCTGTCTGCTCGCAGCAGGCAGGACCAGGAAGGCTGAGGGAGGCAGACAGTGGGCCGTGACCCGGGCGGCGACTGCAGCAGTCTCCAGCGGCTGTCTGCTCGCAGCAGGCAGGACCAGGAAGGCTGAGGGAGGCAGACAGTGGGCCGTGACCCGGGCGGCGACTGCAGCAGTCTCCAGCGGCTGTCTGCTCGCAGCAGGCAGGACCAGGAAGGCTGAGGGAGGCAGACAGTGGGCCGTGACCCGGGCGGCGACTGCAGCAGTCTCCAGCGGCTGTCTGCTCGCAGCAGGCAGGACCAGGAAGGCTGAGGGAGGCAGACAGTGGGCCGTGACCCGGGCGGCGACTGCAGCAGTCTCCAGCGGCTGTCTACTCGCAGCAGGCAGGACCAGGAAGGCTGAGGGAGGCAGACAGTGGGCCGTGACCCGGGCGGCGACTGCAGAAGTCTCCAGCGGCTGTCTACTCGCAGCAGGCAGGACCAGGAAGGCTGAGGGAGGCAGACAGTGGGCCGTGACCCGGGCAGCGACTGCAGCAGTCTCCAGCGGCTGTCTGTTCGCAGCAGGCAGGACCAGGAAGGCTGAGGGAGGCAGACAGTGGGCCGTGACCCGGGCGGCGACTGCAGCAGTCTCCAGCGGCTGTCTGCTCGCAGCAGGCAGGACCAGGAAGGCTGAAGGAGGCAGACAGTGGGCCGTGACCCGGGCGGCGACTGCAGCAGTCTCCAGCGGTTGTCTGCTCGCGGCAGGCAGGACCAGGAAGGCTGAGGGAGGCAGACAGTGGGCCGTGACCCGGGTGGCGACTGCAGCAGTCTCCAGCGGCTGTCTGCTCGCAGCAGGCAGGACCAGGAAGGCTGAGGGAGGCAGACAGTGGGCCGTGACCCGGGCGGCGACTGCAGCAGTCTCCACGCTCCGGGTCCTCGTATAATGGGCCTCCGAGCACAAACAATGCCGTAGTGTTTATATATTTCCGCTATAGGCGAATATTCAATGGGACTCATTCACCTGCGACTTCCTCGGGTGATTATCTCCACGAGAGTCTGCGACGCTCGGTGGGAGGTTGAATCATTCCGAGACTGACTGGCCTTGTATTGTGGCTTCAGGAACGGTTTTCTTTGTTCGTATTCTAAAATTAAGGTTTTACAGAAAATAAAATGTCTTCTTTGAGGTCGATAAGAATGATGCTGGAGTATCTGATATAATTTGAAACATGTGTCATAAACTTCCGTCGGAAAGCTCGTAAGATCTTGAAAATATATCAATATATCTTTAAAAAAGATTATTTCTAGTTATAATTGACATATTTTTATTTGACCAAAAATAACAAACATTGCTAAAGGTCTTTTTGTCACATCTCAGTTGTGCTCTCGCAAGTAGTTATTTTCTACAGTAGCTTTGATTGTTCATTAATTATAAAATGAGAGAAGAATTGGGTTTCCGATATTTAACATGTTAAAGTTGAAACGCTATATTTTTAAAATATACATGTTTTAATTTGCCATATTCCGTTCAATATGTAGGAGGAATTCACTTAAAAATACTAGTCCTCCTACCTGTTACACTTAAAATACCAACTTGCTTAAAAAATAAGATCTTCATAAACCAAGCAATAAATGCTTATCACTCCACTTTATGTAGTAATATCCTACATCATGGTTATGCTTAATGTAATAATGCGCGAGTCATGATTGAATATTTTATTTTTCTCGATTTTTATGTTAGCTATACATGGTCAATAATATTGTGCAATATGTTAACAATATTATTTGAGCACCATATATGGAGATAATTTTTAATATCATGCCATACAGGGTGACCAACTTAACTTTGCCACCATTGGTATCTCAGAAACTATTGGATTTAGAGAAAACTTGAAATGGGGGAATTCACATACTTTTTAAGACATTTAAAAAGATGATTCCGTTTTCTTCTAAATGGCCGCCATTTTCCAATATGGCGGACAACTTTGATTTTCTTATGGAACACCCTGTAATTAATGGTGTATTTGGATTCTACGCTTAATTTTAAGAACATTTAATCTTTGACATTTTTTCCTAATCTCAACAGTTAAGTAGATATAAGCCGTTAAAGTTTGATTTTTCTCCATAAGAAATGCATTGCATAATTATCGATACTCGGTATATCGTTGGATTAAATAAAAAAAAACCAAAGAACAAAAGTGCCTAAAAATGTGATTTTAGTTTATTTTTAATCATATAAGTAGTTTTTAGTCGAGATCCACTGATGAAAATGAATAATTCTGGATAGTTTTGTACTGCATAAGGATTGGATGGGATGGCACAGTTGAAATGGACATAGTGCATTTCAAAAGGCGAAAAATGTCAAATAGTAAGAAGTTCTAAAATCAAGCGTAGAATTAAAATATGCCATAAAATACAGGGTGCTCCAAAAGAAAAATCAACGTTGCCCGCCACATTGGAAAGTGGTGGCCATTTAGAAGAAAATGGAATTCATATTTTTAAATGTCTTAAGAAAGTAGGTGAATTCCCCATTTAAAGTTTTCTCTTAATCCAATAGTTTCTGAGATGCCAATCGTGACACAGTTAAGTTGGACGCCCTGTATATAACAAAAACTGGTTATATAACCCTGGTATATAACACAAACACAAAGTGTCGCCTACATGCGTTGCAATATTTTTCACAACCTCCACATGAACATTTTGTTAGAGCAGTACCAGCAACACAAGCGTCAGGGGAGAACCGATAGGATATTGTACAATACTGCGCTTACACAATTTAATATTTTTAGTATTGATCAATATATTTGGAAACCTCTTTGATTCGCTCAATGTAAAGCACAAACAGGTTGTCGCCTTCAATGTTGCCCACACACGTTCAACATTACTGTACGATAAACATAGTTCAGAATAATAATGACCGTTTATGGGCGCCTTTAAGCTAGGCTTTATGCTTAAGAGTCTGGTTTCACCAAAGGAATGTAAATATTCTAGCTCTGAAATTGTTTTCAGACATTATTAACTTCAGCGAATGACCATCTTATGTTCGATGCTATCATCAGTAAGCATAAAACTTATATCTTCATTTTTACAGCTTCTAGTAAAACTCTTACTGACTTTACAGTAAAAACTGGAATGGAACATTAACATGCCTTGACTCCGGCTTGACTTGAACGTTCGGCCTTGCCTTGGGACGGGCCAGCCACGACTCGGTAGTCGTATACAACCACAATGTTTGTTTACGGTTGCCAAGATCGACCCAAACGATTCAGACCGCACTAAACCCGGTAATAAAGCATTCAGTGTGTTTCATTCGATGACACGGGTTGATGAATGTAAGGTGGGATAATAAACAAGTTATGTTCCTATAAAGACTAATTTGTTTTCCCCTCCGGATGATATATTGTGATTGCCGTCTGATGTCACTAGCGATTCGACTGTTTTACTGCTTGCTTCTTCTTCTACTTGGGGGTGATTGTTTTACATTTTATAGTTATGTCACGAAACAATTTATGTTCATTGAAAAAAGGCTAGAAGTTAAAACGTGGATCGAAAAAAGTTCATCAACGCCACAAAGGCTTTTCAATGAGATTGAGATTACAGTAACAGATTTACATACTGGGATATGTGTTGTTTTGTTTTATGATACCTTTAAATGTAACTAGAAAGTGGATTGTAAGATTTTTCTTGAGTTTTATCATTTATTATATTTTTTTTAAAAAAAGAACAACTCGTCTTCACAACCGTCAGTCAACTTCATTTGAGTATGCCATAAGAAATATATGTATTTCTGAAAGTTACATACATATGTCTAAGGACATACAATTGAATATATTAGTACCAACTAAGGAACGGTATTAACACTTAATTTTATTTAATAAAATACAGTCTGATACAGTGAATTTGGATTATCATGTTTTTTCTCAATAGAACTTTTTGTATAGGATTAAAGTTAATTTCAAAAATTTCCAATACTAAAACAAAAATTATTCTACACTGAACGCCAATCTGTAGGAGTGGAATTTATTGAGAGGTTTTAAAATTATAAAATTGAGAGAAAATTTATTTGGTTGACAATATACAATTTATTGAATGCATCCATCTTCGAAACATTTTTATAAAGAAATTATCAATGAAATAAAAAAAATATTTAGGAAAAGGTTTTATGACAATTGGCATGTCTACAATCAAAGAAACATTACAAATTGCATACTACTACATAGGAATATCAAGCAAAGTACAAGGTAAATTTAAATTATTATACTGTTTTATAAGTCTAAAATTCGAAAAGTATACATCATAATGTAAACAGCAATGAAAAGAGGAGATTCTTACGTTTTTCAAAGTACCTTTGGAAAAATGGTTGCTTAACTAGCCTTTGCAGACATTGTTTGATTTGGATTACAATAAAAAATTCTTTATAAAAAGAAAGTGCGAAAGAGGAGATACTAAAGTTGTATTTGACCCCCCAGATAAAAAAAGTTTTATTTGACGAAAAGCACTTTTACTGATGTCGCCGACTCGGTTTTTAAAAATTAGAGGATACAAAAAACTTAAAATTCGATCGTAGCCGTGTTACTCCTACTAACCAACTATAATGTCTGTGACAGATAATTATGCAACTACCTTTCCCCGGGTGGTGTGGAAAAACTTAAGAATCTCTCCTTTTAATTGATGGTAAGGATAATGATTATAGGTTACATTTTTAGTGTTCCAAAATAGTATCATTCATTTAGAATCACCCTCCATTTCAGACTATAATTTTAGATTTTCACTTGCAATTACTATATCCGAAAATTTATTTTCAGAACTTCAATATATTGTTTCGCCATTAAGAACATATTTGTTGGCAAGAGTATTTTCGTACTCCGAAGTGTTGTAATCTAAACAACACTTGACTGGACTGAGAAGTTACATGCGAAAATCAGATGATTTGATGTATCTTCTTCTTCTTCACCAAACTCTTACAATGTACTGGGAGCTTAACTGACCTTATAGAAATGAAGATCGGTAAATGTATGTCTAAATCTGATCCCACGGCCTTTCTACTAAAGGTCGAGACAGTTTTATATAATAGTGGAGAATTTTCACACAAACGCCATGTGCTGTTTGTTATAAACACAACTGGGAAATACTTGTGCATTCCCTTTCTAACCCAACCTTTGCTTTTTTCAGTAAATTAAGATATATTTTAGATTATTCATACAAAAATGTTGTTTTTTTCCTGAAATTCAAACCCACGCTTTAAAATCGTCTAGTATTTACGGAGTTTGTAAACTATTAACCTTTATTTTTTAAAAATTAAATCACAAATTAATAGCAAAC
The DNA here is from genome assembly GCA_035578135.1 of Flexamia atlantica. Classification (NCBI taxonomy): domain Eukaryota; kingdom Metazoa; phylum Arthropoda; class Insecta; order Hemiptera; family Cicadellidae; genus Flexamia; species Flexamia atlantica. The sequence goes on from JAQJVK010000001.1 coordinate 28,027,089, forward strand.
GTTTTTACTCACAAGAAACCGTACCGAAATACAGAACAAGTTCATAATCCGGTTGAAATAATCCTGTATACAGTATAATTTGAGTAATATTTAATGTTCAGGATGTAATTAAATTGGAAGGTTTAAGGGGGAAATTTAAAGGTAGCCTGTTAACAATTAACTCAAATTTCAAATTACTAGTACATAGCCCATATAAAATAATCCTGTATAGTATTTAGGTAATGTTTGATATTCAAATTTTTTATTGGAAAGTTTTGGTGAAAATTTTATAGATAACCTGTTTCTTCTTGGTCTTAAAACATACAAATTAAATTAGTTAAACAGCTCCACTTGTTCCTCTAAAGTGAGTTCATTATTGGAGAAAATACCCGAACTAGTACCTAATTATACACAACAAGATTCGGCATAAACTACATCATGACCTTTAACTTTGGCACAGTATAGGTCGAGAAGAACCAAAAGCTGCTTTGTCACAAAACAGGAGATAGTTTTTTCTATTAACACTGCAAATTTAACGATTGAGCACAGGACCTGGGTTCTAATCACTTGCTCTCCTTGATTTTATGTGATAAGTACTTGGGATAGCGTCTATTTATTTAGTGAAAATACAGCGATATAATCAGATTAACATCTTTTTGGGAGACCCTCCGTCAACTTTTAGGCCTTTTTTACCCTAAAACCTTATATGTTACACCTATTTGGCCGTCTTGTAAATTTGTGAAACCGACAAGACAAATGCACAATTTAAGTTCATTTATCAACTAAAACGCCTGTCCTTCTGCATTTTTTCTTCACAAAAGTTTTTTTTTTGTAGCTACGAAGTTTTAGCAAGTTTTTGACAAAAGATCACACATGTCTACTTAGGAAATTACCTAATTAAAAGAAGTACTCTATATTGAAACACATTAGCATACAGTAAAATGCACCTCGTAATGGAGTGACTACATTTCATAAATATTTTCAATTCCTTTTTCACAAGTCCACCCCATGCTGATTCCACATGAATCAACCTTCTCCCCATGAATGATTCCAGGGGTATCAGGTGTTTGCAGTCAGCTGATGGCATCTGCAGGTAGATCACGATGCGGCAACAGCTGTTTCCTCATTTCCCGCCATCGCTCATCCCCCGCCGCCTTTGTCCGGCCGTCAGCGAGCCTGACAGACGTTCGGCGATCGGCCTCTGATCAAATGCTGATTGCCGTGCGCTACTCGCTGACTCGCTACCTGGGAACGTCCCCGTCATATTCCGATGTTGCCGCAGTCGGCACCGCCCCCATTATCTCGGACTGATTGGTTTTGCAACTACGGTCCCCTGAATAAATCACAATGGGAATCTACGTTGTTAGTCTTGGAACTTTATGAGGATGAGTCTAGTTGGTGGAACATTTTGCAAAGAAATGTGACATCTAAGGAATATTTTTGGTTTGAAAAAAATAAAAATGCTAGGAACAGGTTATATAAATTACAGCTTGAATAAATTAAGATTTCTAAAATTTACTAGGTCAATGTACAAACTACATTGTAAGTATGGTGGCAAACCTTGAAACAGAACTGTTCAAAATGCACCAAGCCAATTATCAAAATGAAGTATTTGGGATAGTTAACGCATTATCTTTCAACTTACATTTTAGAGGCAATTTGACTCTTCGTCAATTATTAATAAATAGTACTGTTTAATATTATTTAAGGTACTGTTTATAAATCGTCGAAGAGTTATATAAATCAACTAAGATTAACACGATATCGCAATATTTGAAGGATATAAAAACTAACAGTTTTAAATATTGATAGTATGATGTGATGTGATCGTGTGTACAAGACACCTGCATATCACTCTCATAAGTCAAACATTGAGCTCCAAATTTCCCAACTTAAACTTCACGTAAGCACCGAGCTTACAAAAACGTTTACAAAGACATCCAACCGACTGATCGGGAACATTAAAATTCCTTTCCGTCCTCGCAACGAGTAAAAAACCCCGGCTGCATTTTTAGCTGCGAGATATTTTCGACCTGAATCCAATCAGTGAATAAACAATAGGTGGGAGAATACAGCCTCACAGCGAACATGTATTGAATTAAAGAAAGCGATAAATCTGATCGCGACGGTGGGAGGGGAGGGGGCGCATGCATAAGGAATTGAACCGTAGGACTTGTCAGGTGACGACGACGGACGCGCAGTATGCAAACCAGCGTCTGCGCGGCACAATGGGCCTGACAACCCCAGCTGTTCATTGCCGAGCCAGATCTGCGATACCCGGATAATTTCCTTTTTCGAAAATTCCTCGGGTAGATATTGTCCCGTGATAAGCGCCCGGCCAGATGCCCGCGTCCCCGGCTCGGCGCGTCGTCCGAATTGTATTTTAGAACTGTGGATTCGCACAAACTGGTTTCTCTCGGTCGCGTCCTTCGATGACTCTAGTTCTCGGGTTTGGCGCGATGCGAGAGGCCCGCGGACGTGTGAGCGACTCGCCGCTGATCCGGCGATAGTGGCAGCTGCGAGAGCGCTGCATCGCAGGCGCGGCTGTCGTTCCACCGCTGATAGGCGGAGTGCCGCGGTGAGTGATGTGGTGCGACACTCGACATAGTACTGTGGAGACCTATTCAAAATCAAACGATTATATTTTACCCACTGGGCATATTCGTGTTTTCTGTAATTTCTTTATTCCTCAGAGACTATTATTGAATTATTGCTGGGATCGAAAGGAAGTTGGTCGAGGAAGATAACATGTCGACAAGTTGCTTAGATCGTGTATACTCATTCGCTAAAAAATCACAACAATGAAAAGCCCAAAGAAGTGTCCTTTGGGTATTCGCGTGTAAGCTGATTGAGCTTTAGAGATCTTTATACAAGTAGATGGAATCGTATTAAAGTATGTTGAAGTCACGTACTCTTCAACAAAAGTGGACAGAACGTACTCACTAAGCAACTGTGGGTTGGGACACGTTCAGAGTCGCCTGGATCGCATGGAAGTGGGTTGACACGTCCACATTGACATCGCCGCTTGCTTACCCTGCTCGGTTGGGGACATGTCCAGAGTCGCCTGGATCGCGTGGAAGTGGGTTGAGGACACGTCCACATTGACATCGCCGCTTGTTTACCCTGCTCGGTTGGGGACATGTCCAGAGTCGCCTGGATCACGTGGAAGTCGGTTGAGGACACGTCCACATTGACATCGCCGCTTGTTTACCCTGCTCGGTTGGGGACATGTCCAGAGTCACCTGAATCGCGTTGAAGTGGGTAGAGGACACGTCCACATTGACATCGCTGCTTGTTTACCCTGCTCGGTTGGGGACATGTCCAGAGTCGCAAGGATCGCGTGGAAGTGGGTTGAGGACACGTCCACATTGACATCGCCGCTTGTTTACCCTGCTCGGTTGGGGACATGTCCAGAGTCGCCTGGATCGCATGGAAGTGGGCTGAGGACACGTCCACATTGACATCGCCGCTTGTTTACCCTGCTCGGTTGGGGACATGTCCAGAGTCGCCTGGATCGCGTGGAAGTGGGTTGAGGACACGGCCACAGTGGCATCGCTGCTTGTTTACCGTGCTCGGTTGGGGACATGTCCAGAGTCACCTGGATCGCGTGGAAGTGGGTTGAGGACACGTCCACATTGACATCGCCGCTTGTTTACCCTGCTCGGTTGGGGACATGTCCAGAGTCGCCTGGATCGCGTGGAAGTGGGTTGAGGACACGTCCACATTGACATCGCCGCTTGTTTACCCTGCTCGGTTGGGGACATGTCCAGAGTCGCCTGGATCGCGTGGAAGTGGGTTGAGGACACGTCCACATTGACATCGCCGCTTGTTTACCCTGCTCGGTTGGGGACATGTCCAGAGTCGCCTGGATCGCGTGGAAGTGGGTTGAGGACACGTCCACATTGACATCGCCGCTTGTTTACCCTGCTCGGTTGGGGACATGTCCAGAGTCGCCTGGATCGCGTGGAAGTGGGTTGAGGACACGTCTACATTGACATCGCCGCTTGTTTACCCTGCTCGGTTGGGGACATGTCCAGAGTCGCCTGGATCGCGTGGAAGTGGGTTGAGGACACGTCCACATTGACATCGCCGCTTGTTTACCCTGCTCGGTTGGGGACATGTCCAGAGTCGCCTGGATCGCGTGGAAGTGGGTTGAGGACACGTCTACATTGACATTGTCGCTTGTTTACCCTGCTCGGTTGGGGACATGTCCAGAGTCGCCTGGATCGCGTGGAAGTGGGTTGAGGACACGTCCACATTGACATCGCCGCTTGTTTACCCTGCTCGGTTGGGGACATGTCCAGAGTCGCCTGGATCGCGTGGAAGTGAGTTGAGGACACGTCCACATTGACATCGCCGCTTGTTTACCCTGCTCGGTTGGGGACATGTCCAGAGTCACCTGGATCGCATGGAAGTGGGTTGAGGACACGTCCACATTGACATCGCCGCTTGTTTACCCTGCTCGGTTGGGGACATGTCCAGAGTTGCCTGGATCGCGTGGAAGTGGGTTGAGGACACGTCTACATTGACATCGCCGCTTGTTTACCCTGCTCGGTTGGGGACATGTCCAGAGTCGCCTCGATCGCGTGGAAGTGGGTTGAGGACACGTCCACATTGACATCGCCGCTTGTTTACCCTGCTCGGTTGGGGACATGTCCAGAGTCGCCTGGATCGCGTGGAAGTGGGTTGAGGACACGTCTACATTGACATTGTCGCTTGTTTACCCTGCTCGGTTGGGGACATGTCCAGAGTCGCCTGGATCGCGTGGAAGTGGGTTGAGGACACGTCCACATTGACATCGCCGCTTGTTTACCCTGCTCGGTTGGGGACATGTCCAGAGTCGCCTGGATCGCGTGGAAGTGAGTTGAGGACACGTCCACATTGACATCGCCGCTTGTTTACCCTGCTCGGTTGGGGACATGTCCAGAGTCACCTGGATCGCGTGGAAGTGGGTTGAGGACACGTCCACATTGACATCGAAGCTTGTTTACCCTGCTCGGTTGGGGACATGTCCAGAGTCGCCTGGATCGCGTGGAAGTGGGTTGAGGACACGTCTACATTGACATCGCCGCTTGTTTACCCTGCTCGGTTGGGGACATGTCCAGAGTCGCCTGGATCGCGTGGAAGTGGGTTGAGGACACGTCCACATTGACATCGCCGCTTGTTTACCCTGCTCGGTTGGGGACATGTCCAGAGTCGCCTGGATCGCGTGGAAGTGGATTGAGGACAAGTCCACATTGACATCGCCGCTTGTTTACCCTGCTCGGTTGGGACATGTCCAGAGTCGCCTGGATCGCGTGGAAGTGGGTTGAGGACACGTCCACATTGACATCGCCGCTTGTTTACGCTGCTCGGTTGGGACATGGCCAGAGTCGCCTGGATCGCGTGGAAGTGGGTTGAGGACACGTCCACATTGACATCGCCGCTTGTTTACGCTGCTCGGTTGGGGACATGGCCAGAGTCGCCTGGATCGCGTGGAAGTGGGTTGAGGACACGTCCACATTGACATCGCCGCTTGTTTACGCTGCTCGGTTGGGGACATGGCCAGAGTCGCCTGGATCGCGTGGAAGTGGATTGAGGACACGTCCACATTGACATCGCCGCTTGTTTACCCTGCTCGGTTGGGTACATGTCCAGAGTCGCCTGGATCGCGTGGAAGTGGGTTGAGGACACGTCCACATTGACATCGCCGCTTGTTTACCCTGCTCGGTTGGGGACATGTCCAGAGTCGCCTGGATCGCGTGGAAGTGGATTGAGGACACGTCCACATTGACATCGCCGCTTGTTTACCCTGCTCGGTTCCGTATCACGATTTTCAATTCATACAGTTTTATTGTCGGCGATTCCCATAGCGTGTCATATCAAAGCCTAATCGCAAAAGTTAGGCTTATTTTCCGTTCGTTTGGAGCGTGACTCGGACAAATCACCGACTTCCTGCCGCTCCGTCAGCCGTCGCTTGGGGACGACCTTTGTAACGTTCTCGACGGCGACTGACGAGATAAGGAGCAAAGTTGACGGATACCTTCTGCCCTGCATCAGCCACTTTCCAATAGAAAGGACGCGTCGGATGATGGTCGCTGACCTTTTCACGTTGGCAACGTCCCATGCGGTGATCAATGGAGGCATTAGAGAATTATCATGCAATGTGGACGTTCTGCTTACCGATGTATGTCGAGTGAAGTCGTTTTGATAAACCTAACTGATTAACTTATATAATATGATACCAATTAAAACTAACTTTGTTAGAAAATATCTGAATTATTTGCGTAAGAAGAACAATAATAAAATATAAAATGTACGGAATATTATTAAGTTTGTATTTATTGAAACCTTCACTTGCAAGATGATAATCTGATGAGTCTAATAAACTAGAATGGGAGAAAAGAATTGTATATTTCACTACTAGTCACGAAAGTAGCCCATTTCAGGGAAAGATAGTGTTTTACTTGCGAGGCGTAAGCCGAGTATGTAAAACAATGTCGAGCCCCCGAAATGGGAATTTGGTGTCGAGTTGTGAACAATACTTTTTATCACGATGAAAATAAGTAACCAAACTTATGAAAAATAATCCAACATTTCATAATTTAGTCACTTTTCTAAAAGGAAACACAATACGGATGAACTGTCTATTTCAGTTCAAAGTCAGCTGGTTGATCTGACAAAATAGGACTTCGTTTGTTTGGGTACGGCAAAATTTTGTTTGGATACGCAAAAGGTTTGTTTGGGTACCGAAAAAACAACTGATAATTATTTGTTTTGATGTAAGGAAATCGAGGGTTTTCGTAGATCTCAGCTGTACGGTAAGGGGCAATTTTCGTATACAGAGTGATGAAAAGATCATTCTGTAGCATCAGGTTCCTTCGGAACTGTAAGGTTAACTTGTAAGTAGCGAAAAACTGGAAGCAATATTGCTTCAACTAATTTATTTTTAACCTAACATTTTAGGCTATATAAATGCATGATTACCTGATTACTCTGAATATGGTTACTTGAGATCACATTTTTACATTTCCCTTCATGATTTATGAATATGAACATAATAACATTATTTATTTATTGACAGAATAGATTGAAATGCTTTATTGACAATACCCTTTTCCGTGAGCATGACACTGGTTAAAATAAAAATAAATATTACGTATAATATGGTTTATTAGTACCTTTGGTGTGCAAAGTATATTCACGTACATTTCCTATCCCATAACAAAAACTTCTTGAACGTGAATTTCTGTACATTAATCTATAAGTTCATCTTCTACCACTAGTTTTGCTTTTCTCTTTACATTAAACATTTTCTTATTTCCAACCAGTTATGTCACTCATTCGACTCCGTTTTAGGAGGAAACTAATGCTCAGAAGATTATGATTTATTTAAATAAAACCATGCCTCTCAAAACTAGAGGTTGGCAGTAACTAGGTTTTGTCCAATTTCGAAAGAGACGTTTTAAGGTTGGGCATTTATTCTATTAGATAAAAATATTGATTGTTACAATTAACGTTTTTAACTGCAAATTCTATTTGTGAATATAAAAATGTTATTATTTAATTTGTTGGACTTTTCCTATCGCTTCTAGTGTTTAAACTACACTACGTATAGTTTAGTTTAGTGTAGTTTAGTTTAGTGTAGTTTAAACACTAGAAGCGATAGGAAAAGTCCAACAAATTAAATAATAATTACAAATCCTTCGCTATTATGAATTTTAAAAATAAAAATGTTCACATTTTGGATTTGTAATTAAACCACCAAGCCACTCCACATAAAATATCCATTTAAATTAAATCCTTGTAGAGTTTTTCAGGTCGCTGGAGATCAATGGAGCGGATCAGTCAATCAATCAGACCGGTGATCGCTTCATCGCCTCGTCACCGCGGTGGCCCCAGCCTCCACTGGCCTGAGGCCCCCAGCCTCCACAGGCCTGAGGCCCCCAGCCTCCCCTGGCCTGAGGCCTCCAGCCTCCACTGGCCTGAGGCCCCCAGCCTCCACTGGCCTGAGGCCCCCAGCCTCCACTGGCCTGAGGCCCCCAGCCTCCCCTGGCCTGAGGCCCCCAGCCTCCACTGGCCTGAGGCTCCCAGCCTCCCCTGGCCTGAGGCCCCCAGCCTCCCCTGGCCTGAGGCCCCCAGCCTCCACTGGCCTGAGGCCCCCAGCCTCCACTGGCCTGAGGCCCCCAGCCTCCACTGGCCTGAGGCCCCCAGCCTCCACTGGCCTGAGGCCCCCAGCCTCCACTGGCCTGAGGCCCCCAGCCTCCCCTTGCCTGAGGGCCCCAGCCTCCCCTGGCCTGAGGCCCCCAGTCTCCCCTGGCCTGAGGACCCCAGCCTCCACTGGCCTGAGGCCCCCAGCCTCCCCTGGCCTGAGGCCCCCAGCCTCCCCTGGCCTGAGGCCCCCAGCCTCCCCTGGCCTGAGGCCCCCAGCCTCCCCTGGCCTGAGGACCCCAGCGTCCCCTGGCCTGAGGCCCCCAGCCTCCCCTGGCCTGAGGCCCCCAGCCTCCCCTGGCCTGAGGACCCCAGCGTCCCCTGGCCTGAGGCCCCCAGCCTCCCCTGGCCTGAGGCCCCCAGCCTCCCCTGGCCTGAGGCCCCCAGCCTCCCCTGGCCTGAGGCCCCCAGCCTCCCCTGGCCTGAGGCCCCCAGCCTCCACTGGCCTGAGGCTCGTGGTCTGTACTGACGGCCTCAGGCCTGCAGCGGTCGTCGCCGCTCCACGGGGGACCTGGTGATATACCAGCTCCTCGGCCGATGGCATCTCACCGTCCCTACCATAAACACACCTGTGACAACTGAGAAATGTGTATACGACTGAGCGTTTGTACGTTTATGTTTGAACGGCGTCACTCGAACGATGCATGTTTGTATTGCCCATTTTCGCAGTAGGGGGGGGGGGGGCGTGAAAGCAATTTTTTCATCACTCTGTACACGAAAATTGTCCGTTACTGTTCAGCTGAGATCTTCGAAAACCATCGATTTCCTTCCATCAGAATAACTAATTATCAGCTGCTTTTTCGGTACCCAGACATTTCATTTCCATACCCAAACAAACTTTTTCCGTATCCAAACAAAATTTTACTGTACCCAAAGTTTGGAAACAAACGAAGTTCCTATTTTGACAGTTCAACCAGCTGACTTTACACTGATAATTTTATAAATTTGGTTACTTATTTGCATCCTGAAAAAAATTGTATTGTTCACAACTTGTCTCAAAAGTCCCATTTCGTGACTCGTAGTGAAATATACTATTTCTAAATAAGATATAGCAATTTATCCAATCCAACAGTTAAAAATGAAAAACTTGGCGTAAGTAATTACAGTTTCTGTATGAACAGAACAAACAAATTATATAACCAACAATCTTTTCCTTTTTAAGTTCCAGTTTCTTAAGTTATTTTTACATTTGAAAACGGGTTTGGTTGGATACGATCAAGAAAAAAATCGTTCAAGAATAGAAGTTCTTTGTTACCTTAAGTAAAGTGATTTTAAACTGAAGAAACTTTCCCTCAAACTACCCACATATAACATGGCTATAAATTGATATAAGCATCTTCATTTGTGACTTTTACCGATAAATGACTGGCCAGTATGCGTCTAATAGACAGCGGGCGTGCCCACGACACGTCAGTCAGTGTACCATGACAGTGGTGTCTTGTAGAGCCTTTTTGTCGGGCCGATATTATCTCGAGTGATCCGGTTCATTAGAGTCGCCACTTTTTGACTCAGCTATTGTTCCTCCTCTAAGACATTCTTCTAATTGAACGCCATTTGAAATATAAATGGCAGCCATTAACCGCGATCGCACGGCTCTATTCTATGTCCGCGATTGTAATTGGTCCGACGAGCTTCCTCATTCAGCGCGTTCCAGTTTTCAACGCACTCGAGAAGTCGTCCCTTGTTAAGCCGACTCGATTTATTAACATTCCCGCTGGTTCTAGTTACTCGTTTGGGAAACGTGGAGCCGATAAAAGCGCTCCGTGTCGGGGAATATCAATAATGTATTTATTTGACTCGACCGATAAAACAAAACTTGTTCACACGATGTTCGCTGGTTGTTCCGCCTCGACAAACGGCCGCAGCATTTGTCTTGCGGGCCGATTTGAAATTGAAATCGCAAAAAGTACTTGTAGTCCGGTCGGAAACTGCGAAATCCCCACTTATCCCACGTCGAAACTGAACAAATTAAGTGTACCTTGCTTTAGAGACTGAAATATCCGGACACACTCCTGGCGGTTTCTAAACTGACATGAATGCAACTAGACTAGAACAGTTACTACAGGATTGTAAATTCTATTCTTTGAGCTATTGAATTAAAATGAACGGAATGAGAATAAATATTACCACTTTTCGTAACCTCCTGCCAAAAAATATGTTCTCATCTTGGCACTTTATTATATGAAGTGAACAAGTTTGATATTTAACATCAAATTCCTCTTATGATAATTTTAAAAATATAAAATACTATACTGAATATGAGACGTCAATCAGCTCAAAATTAATTATTAAACATGTCATGAACTGAACAGATTCATGTTGATATGATTGACATTTCAAGTAAGTCTAATAGTCTTATAATTGTAGTAGCTCAGGTAGAAACCATGGATGGTAAAATATGATAATTGTTTTATATCTTCATTTTGAACTATAAGCTAATTTGTTTGAACCTTATCAGCAGCAACGGCAAGAGCAATGAAGTCCATGCTAATAAACCAAATGACGCGTAGACAAATCGTAATACAGTAAAAAAATCTTTACTTGTATTACGGTAATTTTGTGGCAATTGAACAACTGTGAAAAAATGTTGACAGTGACAAAACGTAATACCAGAAAGAAAATTGTTGTTTCTTTTCCGCTCTTGTTTCTCCTGTAAAAAGCCAAACAACTTTCACTAACTACTCCAAGAAATTAACTAGAGTAGCTTTGCATAATTTTGTCAACCAGCAAAGACAACCGTAACAAACCGGGAGTAGTTTTGAGAGACATTTACAATTTGGCATCCTTTCAGGTATGTACAACGTTGGCTTATCCTAAACATCGTTCTTTATTTACTTAAACTTTATTGTAATGTAAGAGATATTAGCATTGTAATCCTAGCTTTAAAAACACACTCTTCACCAAACCAATTAGATTATAAACAAGATGAGCAGTATCTTTATTTTAGTTACAATTTAGATGATTTGTCATTTAACCCATTGATAAAAAATTATGCGTTGTTAAATAAGTTGTGTTATGTTTGCAAAACTTTAACATTACAAAATTGTGTTTTAACTCAACTTTGTTTATGTTTTATTTATAAAACATGTACGGTAATAATAATAGGCATTCATTTTTTATTTTTTAGTTAACTTGGTCAGTCGATGATCAAATGGAATCATTTGTCTTGGAATCGACGGAGATTGAATCCACGACAGCGACGGGGAAACTTTCGACACATTCGGAGATCCCTAAATTGACTGATGCAAAGAAAATTGTTGTTTCTTTTCCAACCGCTCTTCTTTCTCCTGTAAAAAGCCAAACAACTTTCACTAACTACTCCAAGAAATTAACTAGAGTAGCTTTGCATAATTTTATCAACCAGCAAAGACAACCGTAACAAACCGGGAGTAATTTCGAGAGACATTTACAATTTGGCATCCTTTCAGGTATGTACAACGTTGGCTTATCCTAAACATCGTTCTTTATTTACTTAAACTTTATTGTAATGTAAGAGATATTAGCATTGTAATCCTAGCTTTAAAAACACACTCTTCACCAAACCAATTAAGATTATAAACAAGATGAGCAGTATCTTTATTTTAGTTACAATTTAGACTATTTGTTATTTAACCCATTGATAAAAAAATTATGCGCTGTTAAATAAGTTGTGTTATGTTTGCAAAACTCTAACATTACAAAATTGTGTTTTAACACAACTTTGTTTATGTTTTATTTATAAAATATGTAATAATAATAGGCATTCATTTTTTATTTTTTAGTTAACTTGGTCAGTCGATGATCAAATGGAATCATTTGTCTTGGAATCGACGGAGATTGAATCCACGACGGGGAAACTTTCGACACATTCGGAGATCCCTAAATTGCCTGATGCATGTGCGAGGATCCCTACCCCTTCCCCGCGGTTAGGCAGGACCGTGAATGGTGGCGCGGGCGGGGAGGGGGGGGGAGGGCAAACAGCTGGAAGGCGCAGAAGGACGGGCCAGGAGCCGAATGGTGGCCACTGTAAAATAGCCCAATAAAGATAATGGGAGTAATAGCAGCAATCCGCTCGGCCGTCAGCCCGCCGTGTCCTTCTCCCGACTTTTATAATTACGACATAAACTACGTAATTCGACCGCTGCTCCGTTCCCGTTTAAACTATTATTATGATTGTACGGAAGATCCGTCTAAATTACAGATCCCGCGTTAGCCGTGGTTCCCGCCTCGCTAATTGGAGTAATTTAAGGAATAATACTTTTCCGATCCGGAGCAATTAAAATAATTGGCGCTGCGCGTTTCCTTTTTTTTATTCGGTAGCATGATGTATCGTGAGCCGGGCACTGTGGTTAGTGCCGGCGGTCGATTGTGCATTTAAATTGTTTTAATGATTGATAATTAGAGGCGATTCTAAGCAGACGTGGTAAACGAACAATTCACTTCTCTGGGAATTTGAAATGGAGGAAAATCGGTGGATTAAAATTACACACACATTCAGAAGTTAGGTTGACTTTGATTGCGCATTCACTTAATTACCTAAGTAGGTACAAATTTCTAAAGGTTAAATAATTATGAAAAGTGACCAACGCGTTTATAATGTTTACAGAGTACCAACCTTCCTCCAATTTTATGTGACTAAACAAGTATTAATTAAAATTAAAAAAAAACTAATAAAACATGAAATAAAAGAAATCCATTTTGTATTGCTACCAAAGAAAAAAAGATTATCAAATCTTACCAAAATAAAACAAGCAATTTTATTAAAATTGGTATAACAATTCATTCTTTATTTAGCAAATTTACTAATTGAATAAACATTTGAAAGTCAAATTATCTTACATCTTGAACCATATAAATTGGGACTATAGTCCGTTGGGATGAAATTCCTCTCACCATGATGAGAGCAGTATTAGGAGAAGTATCTTTTGGAATCATCATTTCTTTTCATCATATTCACTTAGAAGGCTTCTGTTCCTTTTTGTTCACTCGAAAGTTACCCATTGCCGATACGTAACGTAATACACTATTACGATATTAAAAACAAAACAAAACCAAATTGATAAATCGGTTGTTTTCCAAACAATTACCGTGTTCCTGAGCATAATAGATAGATTTTATTAAGAATCGTTTATTTTTATTACGTATTTAATTGATTACATGTTAATAGTTTTTCGCCTATTCAACACCTCTACGGTTCTACCCGCCACACTGTTCGTCTCCGCGAGCGGCCAGTTGTCAGTTTGGAATTCCGACATTCCACTCAGACTTGTCAAGTGCTAGAAGTGATTTATAATTCATAATACTTTATTATATACAGGGTGAAACTTCTAAGCCGTCCACATCAGATTACGTACGAACGTCTTGACTTATAAGGACGAAACAAAACTTTTTCCCACTAAATCATAAAATAAGGTCCCAGGGACAACGTAAAAATATTTTTAACCTTCTTAAAATACAAGGTATTCAAAAACCGGGGTCATGGGTTCGAATTTCAGAATTTTTAATGTAAACATAAATCATATTATACATCATTTTAAGGCTCTAAAGAAGACAAACAATTCGGTGAAAACAGAAATGACTTATCTAAATTGTTTTCAAAATGGCGGCAGTTTCTGTGAAAAGAGTTATTTACGGAATACCCTGTATCTCGAAAACCACTGTCCATTTTGTTATTAAGTAGCTTTAATTTTATACACAACATGCCAACATTTAATGAAATAAATATTTTCCAAAACATTTTGTTTTTTTAAATGTTGGTAGCTCTGAAAATCAAAAATTTTAAACGGTAACATATGTCAAATATGATACCATTTAATGGTCTTGCAAAAAAGCTGAGTTTACAAGGATTTATTATTTTTAAACAGAACAAAAAAAAGTTCAGTGGTACTCGAGATACAGATTATTCCGTAAATACCGATATTTTTCACAAAAAACGGCCGCATTTTCAAAATAATAAAGATACGTGAGTTCTGTTTCCACCAAATTTGTTGTCTTCTTTGAAACTTTAACATTATATACAATATGAATATAACATAAGTTTATATTAAAAAATTCTGAGATTCGAACCCGTAACCCCCGGTTTTAGGAACACACTGTATTTTGAAATGGTTGAAACTATTTTTACGTTGTTCCTTGGGTATGAGTTAGTGAGGAAAAGATTTGTTTTGTCCTTGGACGGCAAGCCCTTCGTCAACAAATTGTTGTGGACACCTTAGAAGACTCGCCCTGTTTAAGTTCTCTTAAATTTGTTTGTGGTATGAGCTGATGAATTTTGCAAAATACCAGTATATTCCTTGTTGGTGATGTTTAGTTCTACTCCCTTTCAAAAAAATAAAGGACCTTCTTTTTTATCCTTTAATTTTCTCGCCATAGTGAAGAAGAATACAAGAATACATAATAATTAGGTTTTCACGAAAGGTACGGTAGAAAATATTTTCAGTAGAATACCATTTAATCAACTCATTTTAACTTTAGTCAATCTCTTTAGTTTTTCCACAATGTTCAACCTCTCCTCCCAAAATAATTACAAATAAACAATTATTCTATTTCAAACAGATAACTTCAGAACATACAATCTGAAGTTTTCAAATTTATTTTATATACACCAAAAACTATGATTTTAAAAAGTGAAATGGTTTATTTAAATATAATTATTACTGTTAATATGATAATTTAATTTCGGAAATAAATTACAACCGAATGAGTTTAACGAGTTCAGCACACTATAACGGACATAACGTTATTGCATAATGAAAGTTTAACTGAGCCAAAATTTATATCAATATTGAAATAAAATTAGGATATATTTTATTAAATAAATTCTTTGTTGTTACTTAAGGGGTTTCTGCATCAGACAGATTTTATTTTGAGACAAATAAAATTCCAATAAACTTCCAATAGTATTGTTGAAGTTAGGTGGTTGCTTCATCACGATGTACCTTTATATGATAAGTAAATGTTTCAAAGTCATATTTCATAAAATACCAGACTTTAAATAAATGCCTTATTACTAAGTATTTATTTAGAGTTACCCCTTTAATTTCTTACTTGCTTGAATTTGTATTAATTTTACTAAATCGTTAAAACAGCTTAACGTCGTGGTTTAATTAAACTAGCACTGTTTTATTTATATAAGTAAAGTAATAAGAAAGTCACATTACTCATGATTTTATGTTCATCATTTGAATATTTTAAATACGTAATGCTACACAGTTGAAAAACAAGTATTTAACTAAAAATTTAATTTAATAATACAACGTAAACTATCAAACCATCAATGAAATGAGTTTCTCAATTTAATTGAAAATCAGGCAGTAAAAACCAGCTAGAACTACCTACTGTAGTGGTAATTGTAGCCATTAAAACTTGATTTAAGATTGTATTTGCCTCATAAAAATATAATAAAGAATACAGTATTAAAATTATGATTGGAGATGTGGCGATGCAGATCTACAGAGTAGAGTCTCGAGCATAAATTTAAAAATCATTTATAACGCTACCAATGGAAGAATATATTATTTATGCATCCAAGAAATGCCATGAGTATTTTATTAATTACTAATACATCCTAAATACAGGGTGTTCACCTTAACTGTGTCACCATTCGTATCTCAGAAACTATCGGATTTAGAGGAAACTTTAAATGAGGGACTTCACCTACTTTTTTAATAAATTTAAAAATATGAATTCCATTTTCTTCTAAATGACCGCTATTTTCCTAAAGTTAGATTTGTCCCCATTTCAAATGCATTGCGTAACCGTCGCACACTCATAGTCTTGGGCTTAGATCTTACCATGAGACGTACGGTAGTACCTTATTCCTTCAAGGAAATTCGCTAAAACGGAACACATTTGAGTATGATATCTTTAATCTTCTCTAAACAGTCATGATCTCTATCAAATACTATATTTTCACTCCATGGTTCAATAAAATATGTGGCTTGAAGTTGTTTAGAAATAATAATTTGTGCTTAACTCTGTTAGATTTTTTACTGGACAAATACTAACTCGTGTCATTGATGAATTCCTTACATTTGTTTATAGCTTGATAAAAATTTGTTATGGTTTTGGTTTCATATCTCATCAGAAGACAGAAAAAACGGCGTATATTTTTGTCCACTTTTCGCTCTTACTTAGTGTTTCTACATCTAATCTTTACGAAAAATAGCATGTGATAACAGGCACATATGATGATATCTTTGTTTATATTTTGTTGTTATTGTCATCATGGCAACTCATAAAGCCAATATTAATTTTTTTGAAATTTAAAACTCAATTTTCCCATATCTAAAAGACTAATATCAATTTCAATGGTGTTGTGCACATTCACAGGAAAGTACAATTCTATCGGTTGCTTGGATTTTCGCTACGTTGTACAAGGTTGAGAAAAAGGGAGCACAAAAGTCTTGTGGAAAAAATGCTTGTCTATTAATGTAAAGATTCTAAAGGTGGAATTGGATTGTATTCATTAAATACAGGGCGTTTTTTTTTTATACGAACCCATGTTTAAGATTGAATAATGCACATATAAATATGCAATAAGTATTATTTTGTTGATGTTTACTTTTTATACAACTTATCATTGAAGTTTGATCACATATAGTTTACATTATGTCTTCAAACAATCCGCCATTGACATTTGTATAAAGTTGTGCTCTCCCCGTCAAATTCCCGAACACGTGTTGTAAGGTACCTATTTGAATTTCTCGCATTAAATTTGTGGTGTTTCTTTTGAGGTGCTGAATATCCTGTGAATTGTTTTCATAGGCCTTACTTTTTTGTATCCCCAAAGAACATAATATAGAGGGGTTAAAATCCGGGGATCCTGGGGAAATAATCCTCACTGATAAAATAAAGTTTTGGGTTGCGTTTTAAAAAACGCCCTGTATATTCTAACGATTCCTACATTTCCTATTACGATTCCCTTTCAGCAAACAGTAATTCACGCGGAATACAGTAGAAGTAATGACCTTACGGCAAGGCTGTGTAAGGCCGCAGTCCAGGGCGCCGCTCCCGGTGACCCACGCCCGCGCGGGGAGCTTACACGAGCTTCAGAACTGGTTGTATCCGATCTTTAAGATCTTGTCTCGCCTGTGTCGAGCCCTCCGAACCCAGAGTTATGAAGAGAAAAAACTCCGGTCGAAAAAAAAAGAAAAGGCGCACAAAAAATACAAAAAGCGAGATACATCTCCGGCCGCCGTAATATATTTCTCGGTCGTGTTTTTTGTTGTTGTTTTCGATTTGAGGAATCCCGACTTGCATCAAACACCGAGCCCGGAATCCGGCCGATTCAAATGAGCCCGCGATCCCAATCTGCGCCCGACAGCTGTAATTAAACGGAGACTGTACCGTGTGCTATCGGATAATTGCGAGCGGGATGCTTACATTGTTCTTTGTCATGCTAATTTATCCGTTTGTTCTCTTGTAAGAGCGTTGTCCGCGCTATCGCCTCCCATCAGCGGCCCCGTGTAATGCATGCATTTACCTCGATGATTCATGTTTATTCCTAATTAAGACTGTGAATTTTTAATACTCCTCGCCTGCCTGCGGGTTCGTTTACTTTAGCCATTGTCTTATTAGCTGACGGGCGATTTAAGACATGCGAATTAATTTTGTTGGCATTAATAACAGCTTGGTGGAAGCTCTTCCTGTGGTAAAGTTGTGTTCCGCTGGCAGTTATTCCCGCAATGAAACAGTTTGATACGGATCGGGTGTTTGCTTGGATTTACGAGTGGGTTATTAAGCGTTTAATTAATTGGAAAAAGCGCAGTATATAATAAATCTACTTCTGAAAAAATCAACTTGTGCTTTTAAGGCTTTAATGGTTATTTCATTATTCAGTTTGCATAAACGAAGTAAATTTACTACACATATTCAACTAATTGATATCCTAATTTAATTGACTCAATTTAACATGCATAGCCTGAAATACAGTCTTTAATTAGTTATTTTAATGAGAACGGCAGACCTTTAAACTTTTACGTTTACTAAATCATTTATTAAACAAATTACGTAAGATATAAAATGCTGATAAACTTCATTACGACCATTGGCTTTCAGAAATCAGCTTCGGAAACTTAAATTTCTTAATAATTTTGGGATTTTGGAACGGTTTTATACCTGTTTTCTAAATTAGACCTAACAAGATACTGTTAAAAGATTAACGGTACCTTGATTAATTATTTACCTCATATACATTTCCGTGTTGGGCTGAAAAATTTAATACATTTTTATGAGTGCAATAAAAACTGAACTGTTACTGTGCATCTAAACTGTGACTTAAAAGAAATCTTGACTTCCCTTCTTTATATATATTACATTTATATGGAAAATATACAACGAAATTACATTTTTAAATCGTTGAATTAACTTCATTAATCGATTAACTTTTGTTAACTTCAATTACTGTGGTAATTGAAGTTGCCCAGTATTCCTACGTTGAATACTGGGCATATAAAATGATTAATAAAACAACACATTCTCCAGTGTTTGGGGAAAATTAATTGTTGTCGTTGTTGTAGGATTAAATAACAAGTGGTTGTTCTGTTCTTTGTGTACAATGGCAAATCAAACTGCTAATCTTTGATGCACGCTCAAATTCATCAAATAAATATTATTTAATGTACTTGATATCTAAAAAAAAACACAATAACAATGAATGTTTACTACCAAGCGTAATCTTGATAAATAAATATTATACTAGTGTACACATGCAAGGCTCCGCCCCAAGGATAACTTATTATTTTTTCTTAAATTACACTATGCAATCTTTTACGATTTAACAAATGGACTGTGATTTGCTCGTTAAGGCGTGTCATACTACTACATAAACCACTGAGTTTCTCAATTCTTTAAACCTATATTAAACAAACATTCTAGACATTTGGTATTGTTGCAATCAGCAGTCAGCTGCACTTATGGTCCTTAACAAAAAAACCGTTAATAATTGCTACGACTACGTTTTTCAATTTGTCTAAAGTAACCTAAATATACATTGAAAGACATTGTCTAGTTGCTACTTCATTCAACTAGTTCTGCCACTACGTTGTAACATTCCTCTGCATCAATTGAGATTGTCTTGCACGAAGCTGATTGTTTACCTCCATTTTCATTCAAAAGTGCATAGAAAGTTTACCTCCTAGTTGGCAAAGAGTAACTGTCCTGCCAATAATAAGATACCTACAGAAAACAGCTAGTCCTGTATGGAATGATGAGAAATATTAATCATGCATTGATACTTAATATACGAATGTGTAATCTTAATATGACGTTAGATATCGTTGACTCTGTTAATGACGAATAATACTAAATTCCAATAACACTTCTTTAAAACTCAGAGAATTTTCTGTTCCACAAACACTCAAACTAATTTAGATACTTTATTATTGAAAAACATTTATTATTGAAATGAACATATTTATTATTATTTATAAACATTTATTATTTAGAGTTATTTAACATTACTAACATTTATTTAATAAAACAATGTCTTTATGGTATTTGTTTATTTTAAAATCTAAATACATTTTTGGGGGTTCTAAGTTAAATAATGATATTTAAATTAAAAAAGAAAATATTCTTCCACCATTCCACCTCCTGGTTGCACTTAAGTTAGCAACGAAAGCAAAGTTTCAGCACATCAGCGATGCAGTTGCACCTACAGACGAAGGTAACGATGTTCCATTTTAATTACCAAGGAGTCCTGCCAGTCGTCCGTGGATCTCGGTTTTTAATAAACTCCCCCACCCTTCCGCCGCCAGGTAGATAATGGAATTTCGGACTTATAATTATCTTTCTCCTTGGAGGGGGGGGGGGTGTCCCGACTGAGTTATAATAACCAGCTTAGGGCTGCAATTAACTTCCCCAGCTTCCTCCTGCTTCAATCCTTTTTCCGAACTCGAGATCGACTCTTATCTGTCCTTTGGAATATTTATTCCGAGTTTTATCTTCGTCGAGCTTCGTTTTACCGGCCGGGCCGCACGATTAATGTCTTTCTCTAAACTTCTAAAGAGATCTTTAAAAAGCAATTATTCAACAAGATTACACCGTGGAATCCCTAGCCAAAATAAATTACTCGTGAAGTGAGGTTTGAAATGGCTATTAGGTCGTAAAATTTAGTATCATGAGAATATTATAAGCCAATATAATATTTTCTTCAGTTAAAGACATATAAATACTATTATTGTGGTCATCAGTGTTATCACACAACATACAAGTGGGTTATAACATTTTTTACACTGGCGGCGCTGCGGAGGTGGTCACATTTGGTTGACAATGATGATAACTTTAATGATTCCCATTACAATTTATGAGACTTTAGCTACTAATACCTTTTCTTGAACAATAAAATAATGAATATTTGAAAAGAACATATCTGTTTATTTAAAGAATTTACAAGAAAATCTTTATTCCTCAAACAGTATTAAATTTACCAAAATATTAATTTGAATGAAAAGGAAACTAAAATTAAAGGGACAGGGAAAACCCACCACGTAGGTCACAACAAAATTAATTGTTGATCACACCCCTTACAATATTGATACAATATTAATGAAATACATTTTTGTAAAGAGATACTACGATGATAAATACAGATTATGCCTCATAATAAAATTCATGAGGTTATACAATAAAGGTTTATGTAGCAGTTGAATAAACATCATTTTGAAACCATAATAAAAACTAGATAAGCAGATCAAAATAGTAAAAAATTATTGTAAAATCACATTTCTATGATATTTTGTTTTAATACAGGGTGTTTTTTTTTTTAACGCGACCCATTTTTAAGATTGAATAATTCATATATAAATATGAAATAAGTATTGTTTTATGGTTCTTTACGTTTTATACAATCTATTATTTAAGCTTGATAACATTTAGTTCACCTTATATGCTCAAAAAATCCGCCAGAGGCATTTGTTTGAAGTTATGTTCTCTCCATCAAATTCCCGAACACGTGTGTTGCTAGGTACCTGTTTGAATTTCTTGCATTACATTTGTTTTGTTTGTTTTGAGGTACTGAATTTGATGTGACTTTTTTTAGGCCTTACTTTGTATGTATCCCCAAAGAACACAATAATATAGTGGGGTCAAATCCAGGGATCTTGTGGAGAAATAATCCTCCACCGATAAAATCAAGTTTTGGGTTGCGTTTTTAATGTGTGTGTCTTTAAGCACGATAACTCGCGTAAAATGGTCCGATCTGAATGAAATTTTCCACAGACATGTAAAGAGGTGTATTCTTCGAAAACAATTCAAAAGCTATTCAGCACCTCAAAACAAACATAACAAATTTAATGCAAGAAATTTAAAGAGGCACCTTGCATCACAGCAAATTCATATTCGGGGATTTGATTGAAAGAGCATAACTTTATACAAATGCCAATGGTGGACTGTTTGAGCACATAATGTGAACTAAATGTGATCAAACTTAAATAATAGGTTGTATAAAATGTAAATATCAATAAAGCAATACTCATTACGCATTTATATGCGCATTATTAAATTTTAAAAATGGGTTGCGTTTTAAAAAAAACACCCTGTATGTCTTTGGAGAAAAAATAGTTTATTGCGGAAACATCATTAAAAAGAACGATGGAAACATGTCCTTTCATAAAACGATATTAAATTGTGAAACGAGTAATTTGTAAAACCCTTATTGATTTACAACCAAATGTATATATTTTCTTGATTTAAAGTGTCATGTTTCTTAAATTAAAGTTCCTTTCTCTAGTATTTCTTTAATTGGATGTTTTAGGTTTGTATTTTTTACCTTGAATATGACTTTCCCTAAGACTAAAACCATTCGAGGTTGATCTTTGATTCGAGAGTACTTGAGGTATTAAAATAAATTTATGTGTAAATTAATTTCCATATAAACATATAATTAGACTGTCAATAGGAAGGCAAAACTGTAAAATTATCAAAACTTATGTCGTGTAAAAAATATCAATTTTACATGCCCTCTTCAACCTTTACAAATTTGTTTATCAGGACTAGCTGAAGAATGCATAATTGTTCGGTACAGCAAGCAGGTAAGTCATGCGATATCACGTTCATGACTGCAGATTAAATTAATTACAGTTTGACGAAGCGCGTGCGTTATCTATCACACAACATACAAGTGGGTGATAACACTGTTTACTCTGGCAGCTGTGGTCACGTTTGGTTGACATGCTAGACTGGCCAACGGTCGATAGAATCAGAATCAGAATCATTTATTTGTCATGGACATTACATTACAAAATGCAATGATATTTGTCATTTATATGTAGCAAGGCTATAGTCAAGAACTTAGGCTAATACAAATACAAAATTAAAAATACTAAATGATATGTTGGCTCTGTGGAATGGAATGGAATGTATATTTTTGACGGTAGACTAAGTTCTGAATGAAAAACTACATTATGAAATAAACATTTTAAAATGTCTAACATAAGGGATAACAAAAATATATATATAGGCCTATATAAATAAATAACAATGTATAAAATATTGAGCATTAACATTAACGTACAAACATGAAGTTAACAAATAAAAACAGGTTGTGGTCAAGAATTAAAAATCAAAAGTTAAGCTAACAACAATGACTAGAAGTGAAATTCCCTCATGGCCATAAAGTTATCAGTTGAATAAAATGGGCTTTTAATGAGCCAATCATAAAACTTAATTTAAAAAATGCCTAGGGTATTGCTGAACATTGCTTGACAATTTATTAAATATTTTAGTGGACATAACAACATGACTTTTGAGTGTTTTACTTAGCCAACTATAATTTCTATTAATATGACAGTTATTCTCGTATTATGAGAGTGAACTACATTATTCAAAATAGAAGATGACAAGTTCTTTAAGGCATAAGACAACAGGTCAAAAATATATAGATTAACAACGGTTTTAATTTTTAGTTCTGTAAACAAAGGTTTGCAATGGGCATCAAAAGCAGAGTTCGTGATTACTCCAACAACTTTTTTTGGAATAAGCAAAATATTACTAAGTTTCCTACAATTACCATAAAAAAAGACCATATCGGAAAATACTTTGGAAAAACGCAAAATAGGCCATTTTTATGTAGTGAAAATCAACAATGTCCTTAAGACGTCGAATGAGGTATACAGCTCTTGACAACCTAGCTCAGATGTGGTCAATATGGTTTTGCCAACTAAGGCGATTATCAAAGTAAACTCCTGAGACTTTTACACAGTTCTCATTGTTTGGATAATCTATGGTGGTAGGTCTCAGGCTAAAAACAATGTTCTTAGTTTTACCACTGTTCAAAACGAGACCATTTTCCTCTAACCAGACTGTGCTTCAAACAGACTATTACTAGCTAAGGATTGAAGGTTATCTAATTTATTATTAACTGAAAGAAACGTGGTGTCGTCGGCAAACAGAATTGTTTTTGTTGATCTAGTTATACAGTTTGGTAGATCATTTATTGCTATTATAAACAGTAGGGCCCTAAAACAGACCCCTGTGGTTCACCATACTCCACAGTAACTTCATCTGACCATAGGCCATTTAAAAAGACTCGCTGCTTACGGTTATCTAAGTATGATTTGAAAAAGGAGAGAGGAATACCTTTAATACCTAGATATTCTAATTTGCACGACAGAGTGTCATGAGCAACACAGTCAAAAGCCTTGCTTAGGTCACATAATGTGGACCTAAGCTCTTTTTCTCTAAGATATTTAACAACTCTTGCACCAAAGCATCACTAGCATCTGTAGTGGACTTGCCAACTACGAAAGCCGTATTAAGACATGTAAATCAAATTGTTCGACTCTAAAATATTGCTGACTTGATTAATTGCTGCTAGATTAATAGTTAGGGTTGTAATTGGATAAACGTCTAATCGAGTTAAGCTAGAAGTTGTTATAATATTATAGAATAGTTTACGAACTATCATGTGTAATGTAATCAAACTAGTTATTTTTCATAATAATAATAGATTTTTTATATTTAGCCACCGATTGGTAAATTTTTAACTTGCAATATTTCAGATTTTTAGGACAATTTTGCATTAGTTTTAGTTGCAATAATTATTATAGTAAGAAAAATCAACATAAAAAATTACAATGATATTTTAAAATTACTTGCTGATGGTGTCCCGCTTCGCTGGGGAATAGAGAACTAACGATTGTAAATAAAAACAAATGCATCTGCTGTTCACCCCTTTTTTTTAATTATGTTCTAGGGAAAATTGTATTAAACACTTATATTTTTCTAGGATTTTCTCAGCGACACGTTATCTGCAATTCACCTGTATTCATGTATGAGTTGATGGGTGTCAGAATTATGGTTTCTTCAAAAGTTACGGGTATTTTGGTATATATGTATTGCGGAAATAATATTTTTTATCTACTAAATTATTCTTGAAAATTCCTTTCACACCGATTCAATATGACGAGCGATGCAGTTATAAAAAGAAGTTTTATTGCATATACCATAAATTTTCCTACACGACTTATTCGTCCTTTCTCATCTTGAAGTACTTTAATGATCGTGACAAGCCACATATCCGTCACACGAGTGCATCATCCACACTTTACGGCCTAGTACCACATCACATCACCGGGGTGAGAATACACGGCTCATAGATTACCATCAAATCCCGCGACCGTGGATAACGACAAATTATAATTTCAAATTAAATGTAAAAGGGGAATTGACAAAAAAGAAGTGTGAGAGGCTCGGGTCGGAGGGGTCAGCCCTGCCGCGGCTCGCCAAATCCAACCACCATAACTGTCCCATAATCTGTATTATTTATGGGATACGCCGATGCAGTCACCTGTCTCCTGCCCTTCTTTACGGCCGCCGCCGCGCTGACACAAACAAAAAATAAATCACACTTCGATGGCCACCAGATTAACTAAACGTTAACATGTTGGTGTCGGTGGAAATAACTTCAGGCGACGACGTAAAATAACTTTGTGGGTATGTTAGATGCAACGTAATCTTTGGAAATTGAAATATTCATGTCTTTGAGAGGACATTAATGGTAGATCACAACAGAATCTGATGGATTTATCATATTTTTGCTGGGTTCTTCAACGTAATATGATTAAGGGGTCCTGTGGCTTTAAAGGTTGTTACTTTTACAGAATCTGACTACGTTACTCGCCATCTGATGGCGAGTCGTGTAGTCTAATTATACAACCATTGACTATGAATGTATAGGTCAAACTATGAATGTATAAGTCATACTATGAATGTATAAGTCATGACATACATTCATAGTTAATAATACAACCTTTCTTCTTTCCCTGAAGGATTTTTATTTAGTGTCTACTTAAAAAAAAATCCTCACATTTATTGTATCTGTTTACCACAAAATTTAAACGTCACGTTGTATATTTAATACAGTTTTCACTCTATACAATCACTTATTTGCTTGATTTTGGGCTGAGAAAATTTGATGACTGATGTTAAGTTTTTGTTTTATTTTATAAATGACACAATGATACATATTTTTCACCATGAATAATTATTTTTATAAACACTACCGTGTTCGTTATTGCTTATAAATATTTGACATAATTTTTTATTACAGTTTTCTCAAATTACTTACATATAACCTTTAGAATTATCAAAATAATGTTAACGATGTCACAATGCAAACATTAACATCTATGCAAACATTAATCCTACGTTTGGCTACTTCAGTTAACGTTCTTGGATAATCTTAACAGACGTGGTCGACTTGGACAGAGACACGCCTAAAATATAACTAGTATTATCAAAACGGATTTAAAGGTTTAGAACAAAGTAAATTTAATAATATTTTTGCACTAATAACAATGAAAAGTTTCAATTTTTCGTATTGAAATTTCCTTGAAAGTCGAAGTGTCTGACAACGTTACAACTTAGAGAACTAATTCGCAAATCTAAAAAGTAGGCCTAGTATTAAGAAGGACCAAAAAAAACTTGCTCCGTGAGAACAACCGTAAGCCTAATGCGGGAATAAGCTTTTAATCGTTGAAATCCCTAGGTAAGTCACTTTTTAGCGAATTTCCTTAGAAATAATCTATTACCGTTTTAACCGAAACGGACAAAAAATATCCGTTGTGGGTAACCTCAGCAATCATATTAATTTTTATATTAATTGATAGCATTTTATGTCTTTCTGGATATCAAGTGAGTTTATCGCGGAAATGCATTTTTACCTGCAAAAATCACGATTTGTTTCAAAATTTAACATGGACTTATATGGGGAATAGAATTTTCATTTTTTGAGTGTCTGTTAGTACGATTACTCTCGTAAAAATCGTCCGATCGTGACAAAATTTATTACACACATGTAAAGCTAGGTTCTCTTGGACGAGTTCGTAAACCGGCCAGATCGACATATCCAAAGTAGGGTAAAGGCTACTTTTACCCCGCAAAAATGGGTTTTTTGGCTTTTTCAAATTGAAAAATTAAAGTAATCAAATTATTGTTCTCACCATTGGATTCAGCTTCAAAAACAAACAATTTAGTATCTTAATCGTTGCTCCAAGTCCATTAGTCTCCGAGTCATTAGAGAAAATACCTTTGGAAGGCTCTTTTTGCCCCTTAAAAATGGGTTTTTTCAGTTTTTAAATTGTAAAATTTAACTTATAAAATTTTTGCTGTCACCATTGGATTTAGCTTGAAAAAAACAAACAATTTGGTATCTTGAATCGTTGCTCTAAGTCCATTGGTCTCCTTTTTGCCATATTTTTTAGTATCAGGGCAGCTGAATGTTGTCCAACGAAACCTGCGGGGTATTTCAAGAGTTTATCAAAAGTACTTTTAATAGGATTTTGTATTTTTATTAAAAAAATTACAATCCAGCCTATTTGTTTAAAAGAAATATATATTTTTTAAACTAAACTTATTAGTATTTTTGACAGACACTGTGCAAACGACGGCATTTTATTTTAATATATAAATATACCACTTTTTATTGTTTTTATTGGAAATTCGCTGAGTACGCAGGTTTGCTGCGGCGGGGGTATTTGAGGTTCACAATCACAATGTTCACTAGGTTAACAAGGTTTACATTTCTGATGTTCACAAACTACACTCTTCACCTTGGGAACAGCGTTTTAGCATGCATAACTTAAATGAATGAAACAAATAACAATGTTTAAAATTAGCGTACAGAAAAAAATTACAGCTGATTTTTTGGTACTGGTACTAAAAAGATCAATTTTTTGAAATTTTTAGAGAACAAAAAAGTTTTCTTCGCGCAAAATGATAAAATATTTTTATTTTATCTCGTCAATATTTTATACCTGACCCGAACTTCCGAAAGTTGTAGTTTTACAAAAACCTTGTATGTAAACTAAATAATGCTGTTCTAATAATTGAACTATTAATATGCCAATAAGAATTTAGAGAGAACTCATGTGTCTACAGCTACATTATGTTTGATAAATAACGGTAAAATTATAAATTTCAAATGAACTCTTGACAATAAAACTGCCATTTTCTATCCATGAATGGTGGAGATTTATTCATGGTGGAAGATTTAATTCATCTGATTAAAAAAAAATTATAACTTTTTGCAGCTGCATACCCCAGGGCCTATAAGGTCACAACTCGATCTCACATTTGAAAAAGTTCATAGAGATAGAAACTCAGGTCCCAATTATCATGTGTAGATATTTGTGGGGCCTAATCTTATATAGTTCAATGTTAAAAATATATAAATTACACAAAACTGTAAACATAAAAATAAAAAAATATGTTACTAATTGTTTTTTAATTTTTTAGGCAAAAAATACTGATTTGATCAAATTGATCCAAAATTATATCAAAGAAAAAAATTTACGACAGTAAGTTACTACAATTTCTCTCGAAATTTGCATTTGCAAGTATGCAACTTCAGTAATGCTAGTTTTTATTAAATATTGAATATTTTAAAATTTTTTAAAGTTTTTTGCCTTTTTAAAATATTACATAGTGTTCAATTTTCAAAGGATAAAGTCGCATTTCGCCATTTTTGAAATGGTTGAAAGAAGAAACCTGCTACACTCAACAGCGAAGTAGGTCTTATTCTTCACAACAGAATTACCAAGTTTGAAGTACCAATACGTTTTAAGCTCTGATTTAGAGTTGGAAAGGTAGTTAAAGCGAAACAGACGAGAATTTTAACTTTTTGGGAAATATCTTTATATGTCTCTATTGTTATTTTGTTATATTCTTACACTTGATGTGAGTAATCACATTACAAATACATAAAACGTTTTTTCGGCCGCTCTTTTGATCTACAATTTGCTTTACTCCATCTGCTTTAACTGAACAAAAGACTAATACATAATCTGATAGGGGTTGCGTAATTAGGCATATTGATTAATAGGAATATTAATTATGCAGGGTGTTTTTTTAACGCAACCCATTTTTAAGATTGAATAATCCACATATAAATATGAAATCAGCATTGTTTTGTTGATCTTTACATGTTATACAACCTATTTTTTAAGTTTGATCACATTTAGTTTACATTATGTGTTCAAACAATCCGCCATTGGCATTTGTATGAGGTTGTGCTCTCTCCATCAAATTCCCGAACACGTGCTGCAAGGTACCTTTTTGAATTTGTTGCATTAAATTTGTTATGTTTGTTTTGAGGTGAAATATTCCGTGAACTATTTTCGTAGGTCTTACTTTTTTATGTATCCCCAAAGAAAATAATATAGTGGGTTCAAATCTGGGGATCCCGAGTGAAAATAACCCTTCACTGATAAAATTAAAGTTTTGGGTTGCGTTAAAAAAACACCCTATAGTTTAATATGCATTATAAACATATTAATAATGATTGGTGTCCAGTCTATATACGATTTGTTTGGTTTTGTGCTTTTTCGAATAAATTTATTGGATGTATGTAAAAACGTTTCACAACACTTATTTTAGCGAATTTCCCCTATAGGGAAGAATTAGCGAATTTCCCCTATAGGGAAGAAGCTATTACCGTAGGTCTCATGGTAAGACCTAAGTCCCAGACCATGATAACTTTTTGTTTTGCAACCCCCAGAAGCAAAAAACACCATTCGTTCGAATTATATATATATCTACATATATATATATATATATATATATATATATATGTGTGTGTCTGTTAGCACGATAGCGGCTGTAAAAATGGTCCGATCTTGATGAAATTTGGTACAGACATGTAAAGTGGTAATCGATTGGACGGGTTCGTGAACCAGCCCGATCGGACCACCCGAAGGGGGGGTAAAGGGGGATAAACCCCCTCAAAAATGGGTTTTTTGAGCTTTTTACATATAAAAATAGAATTCATCAAATTTTTGTTGGCAGCATTGAATTCAGCTAAAAAACAAACAATTTAGTATTTTGAATCACTGCTCTATGTCCATTGGCTACCGAGATATTGAAAGTGGTAAACACAGTACGTTGTCTCAATGTTAACCTTATGGGAAATAAGTAAAATTCTATGTCTCGTTTATTTCTCAACATATCTTGATAAAACTTGGTAAATGGCTTCTTCTAGTTCAGATCTACTAAATATTGAATAAACGAACCAGTTTAAACATATACCTGTAGCAGCAAACCTTCATACTCATTTCCCATGTTAATCTTATAGAGCTTACAAAAACTTGTCAAATCTCGATATGTTAGATTAAAATATATTGTTTTGCATTTGAAATTCGCTGAGTATGCATGTCTGCTGCAACGGGGGTATTTATTTATATATTTACAATTATTTCTTATTTACATCCAGTAAACAACAACAATACAACACGTATGATGCCGATCAAGAAATTATTTAATAAATTTAGTCAATCGAAATTTGTTAAATGTGAAATCTTGTTTTCATTAGTCTTGATATCTTAACGAACTGTTAGACATGATGAACTTATAATCAGATGGTGTTTTTGAGAAAGAAAGCCCCAGAATGCGTGTTATACCAAACTGATATAAATTCATGTTTCTTCATATATATAGAAGAAGAAAATTAATAAAATAAAAGTCTTTAATGTTTGCTGTTCTTAATTTCATAACAATAGGTATTTCATATTCGTCCTGCATATGCAAATGATTCATACGAGTAAAAAGTTATCTTTATAAACATTTACCAGGTAAACGTCGCGTCACCAGAAAATTGAATCCTTTAATAAATCTTGTTATACATTTGTAACATTTGGTAGCTCTATCAGAAAAATTAAATAACAAAGTGTTAAATCAGAATATCCGTATCACTGATAATTAATTGTAAGCTACGAACATTTATTTATACATTTTTGAAAATCCCACTAAACATTACAATAACAGGCTACAGGGCTATAGTACATCACACTAAATATAAGCAATATATAAAACTAAAATAAAATATAATATTGCGATTAGTAAACCCAAGCAATTTAGCGTATCATTAATATGTGACGATTATCAGTGTCATATATTAAAATAATCAACCGGTTTCAACTTAAAGCCCATATATAAGAGTTTTAGGTTTTTTTTCATTTTGAGTTTGGTCAGTAAAATAATAAAAAAATTCGAATGAAAATTAATGCGTTTTGCTAATTTCTTTCAACCCAATAAAACAAAACACTCGGAGAACCGCGATTTGAAACATAGTAATAGCTAGATTTCCGTTTAATTTGTATTCATATTTAATTTGAATAAAAAACCTCTTGCTACACCTTAGAGGACTAAATAACTTGAAATTACTTCTTGTGATTTTAATCCAAGCTTCACAACTTAACAGATATATGAAAATGCATGCAGTAGTATCTAACGTTAGTTGTTTGCATTTTACTGGTAAAACAGGACCAGGTGTTTGGTTAAATTGTTTTATGTTTTGTAATATTTTTACATTTACGCTAAACGGGCTATTTTTTGGGTTGTTTGCATCATTACAGTCTTCATTCAAATGGTCGTTTCTGACTCTTCCATCACTTGCCAGGGAGACGACCAGGAGTAGGAAGATCCCTTAATGCCATCGGTGCTTCAGAATACAAACATTATACAATTTATGTACTCTATAACATATGATACGACCGGCATTTCACAAGTCTAGACATCACTATAAAATTTACAACTGATATAAAACTCGACCAAAAACATTTTTCTAAACATTAAATTAGAGAATATTCAAGCTAGCGATCGCCGTGTGATGACAACCAGTTCTGCCGCGGACCGATTTGTCAGAGGCGCGACTCGTGTAGGTATTATGATGTTACAGGGGACCGCTACCAGAGGGGGGCGCGGGGGGCTGGGGGGCGTGTCCCCCCACCCCGCCTCTCACTTCAATCAAAATGGCTTCCACGTCACGACACCTGGCGTTATTACTTCACTTTTAATTCGACACAATCTAATAATCATAAATCCGCGGTCGGCCTTGGTCGGTTTATCTGTAATAGCGGGAGCGTTGCCGCGCCGCCGCGCTGTGAGCGCGCCAGCCGACGAGAAAACATCAATTTGCTATGTGAAATAAGCAGTTGTAATCTGGCGATGGTCGATCTGGGTATCGCGTTACAGGCCAATAACAGAACACGTCCCGACTGAGCCTCCCTCTTGGCTCGGGGACCTCCGTCCGCCCCGACCACGGGAGTTAGACCGAACTGCCTGTTGTCATGGGCTCTAGAGATAAAAAGGCCTGGACGTCATTGTGAAAGCAGAATGCTCTGCTTCATTGGTCTAATATTAAAAAGGAACGCAAAATTATCGTTTTGATGATTATCGTTAAACAGTTTGAGAAACTTAATTCGTTTTAAAGTATTAATATTTTTATAGGTCATTTGTCTTTACCAGCGTGTTTAGTTCATGCTGTTCATGCTAAACATTTATTTCTCATCTGATAACACTTCTAGAAAATTTAAGTTAATACAAATAGAAAAAGCTTCATAAAAGTGTTATTTTTTAAATGGAATGTTTAATTTTATAGTCGTGTATTAACGCGATTACACAACGAGTTTTAAACGACTAATAAACCCGTTACATTACATTACATTGTTGAAATGGCGACCTACCCAGGTAGGTATTGTAAGCCAAGTACTATGAATGACAGATGAATTTTGGCAGATCATTGTGGCGTGATCTTGTTACTGACTACATCTTGTTACTGACTAAGGCCGACATGTTCCTTAGCAATATATACAGAACCCTGTATACATTGTCCTTAGACAGGATTGTTAATTAATAGCCCAACAACCGTATCACTATTGAACAACTAAGGAACCTACATTTTAATGTGGGATCCGAACCACAATTTCCCCATATAACAATTTACGAACTAGTCGAATTATGAGGACGGTCCTATTCAGTAGTGCAGACGTAATCCCCACTAAGGAACACCGCGTCCACAAGCTATCGCTCATAGCTATCCATAATTCGTGACCTCCAAGTAGCTGGATTGCAGGACACATCACAGTCCCAGTCTGAATCCCAAAATATACGGACTCAAGTTGAAGTTCAAGAACATAAAGGAAACAAGACTAACACAAACAAATAATTTTGATGATGAAAGGTGATCATTCAGATCTAAATTCACCTAATGCATCACAGAAAAAAAGATTTGTTGTAACAACAAAAACATTTGCAGATATACAACCTGCAAA
This sequence comes from Flexamia atlantica, assembly GCA_035578135.1. Classification (NCBI taxonomy): domain Eukaryota; kingdom Metazoa; phylum Arthropoda; class Insecta; order Hemiptera; family Cicadellidae; genus Flexamia; species Flexamia atlantica. The sequence goes on from JAQJVK010000001.1 coordinate 28,059,785, forward strand.
TGTTTTTGTTCGGTTTTACCAATGTTTTTGTTGAAAAAAACAAAATAGATTTGTTGGAACAACAAAAACATTGGTAAACCGAGCAAAAACATTTGCAGGTTGTATATCTACAAATGTTTTTGTTGTTCCAACGAATCTATTTTTTTCTGTGATTGTAAAATAATGCAGACTAATAAATCAATGAAATTTTGGAAATAGCCGTGCGTGATTATTTATATTTTGAAGCAGCATTATTGTGCAGAGGTCAAATGATATTTTTCGTTCCAAATAATTCGAAATACATAAGAATATACGAGAATACAATTGTTGCCTCAGAAATTTTTAAGGAGAGTGTGATTGGAACCTGTTCAATCGGCTTCTCTTTATCAGTATAATAAAAATACCTTGATGTAACGATAACTAAAAATGTCAATTCATCTCATTGAATGCTGTCAAAACTATAAGGCTGACAACTATCATGCTCAAAACAAAACGGCTCTATTATTAAACATTTCATATTTAAAAAGTTTTCAAACAACGTATTTTTATATAAATATTGCATAACGTCTCTTTTTAAATATTAAACAGTTTCAATTTCGCAAAGGTAGAACATTTGTTTGAATTAAAAAGTTTAAAGCAAACATGTTAATTTTCCTTATTAGCCGTCCTATGACTGTAAAATCTATGACTATAAGTTTTGAGGCAGGAAAGTCCAATCCTCAGCTACTAACATCAATACGTTAACACGATAAAAATAAATGTTTCACCAAACGTGGTGTGTCAAAAATAATATCGGAGTCAAACCTTGAAATATTCGACGTGACAGTTTTCGACAGTTTGTTTGATGTAAGCCTAATTTCCTTAATAGAAGACGTTGATAAATGTCATTTTGATTTTGTCTAATAATTTTGATGAAATATTTTCATATACTTCAAATAGAACTTTTTTTAGACCAGTGATAAATAATTAAATGTTGACAATCAATTTTAAATTAGCAAATTTTTACATTTCTCACACCTCAGTTATCAAGTAAGTGAACCTTCCTAACTATCAAAAAAGCAAAACAGTCTGGAATATTTGTTGCAATGTAATATTTTATTCTATTACTTAGTCCTAAGCAGCGTAGTCTCATTTTCTTATGAGACATGTTACTATCCCATGAAAGGTATTTTATTTCTCCAGTTCAGGTCAACGTAAAGGCCATGAAAACCTTGAATGACATAGTAACGTGTAATTCTTATACATGTGTTGTATAGAAAAATAGGTAACTGCAATGTTGCAATCAAATTATATCGTTTAGTTACACATGCATGTAACTAAATATACAACTAAACCGTTGGAGCCTCTCATATATTGTTTGAAAAAGGAAACTGAATGTAGTAAATATAACGAGTTTTCAAACTTTGATATTGTTTTGAAACTTAGTATAGCCAACTTTCCCATTAAAACCACCAAAAAACTAAAAAAGTTAATAAACCCAATTTTTAATTTATTTCTTGAGATTGTGTCTGGTGCTCTATATCTCTCTCTTTGATTATGTAGTAAAACACAAGCCAAAAAAACAGAGCACTATATTTCTCAAAATTAATTGTTCGTGTAGTTAAATAATGCTCATTATTTCGGAAAACAATAGGTTTTACATATTTTCTATTGCTGACGCAGTTTCCAGCTTGTTTAACAGTTTCAATTGCCAAGTGAGCTGATAAACCACTCCGGAGGCGCTAGCGTGCCAAAGCAGCGCTCTGCAAGTCCACGCGAGCCCATTTGCATGAAAACGAACCGGTGCATGACTGCCGCTGCCGGCTAAATTAGAGGCAAAAATGAAAATGTAAATCAAAAACAGCAACTAGCGGAGCAATTAAGCCGATCCGTGGCCGCGGCGAGGGCTCGTGTACACGCGGTAATTGACCATGAGCATGCACGGCGGCCGCTGCAGCTGATAAGGCGGGACACGGTCACCGACAGGTTTACTATCAGTGTGATAAGCCGCCCGCGTGTCCGCGATGTGGACGCCATTGCACCGCGCGGGGTGGACTCGCGGAACATGAGTATGTAAGGCGGCGCTGCAGCTGATAAGGCGGGACACGGTCACCGACAGGTTTACTATCAGTGTGATAAGCCGCCCGCGTGTCCGCGATGTGGCCGCCATTGCACCGCGCGGGGTGGACTCGCGGAACATGAGTATGTACGGCGGCGCTGCAGCTGATAAGGCGGGACACGGTCACCGACAGGTTTACTATCAGTGTGATAAGCCGCCCGCGTGTCCGCGATGTGGCCGCCATTGCACCGCGCGGGGTGGACTCGCGGAACATGAGTATGTACGGCGGCGCTGCAGCTGATAAGGCGGACACGGTCACTGACAGGTTTACTATCAGTGTGATAAGCCGCCCGCGTGTCCGCGATGTGGCCGCCATTGCACCGCGCGGGGTGGTCTCCCGGAGCATGAGTATGAACGGCGGCGCTGCAGCTGATAAGGCGGACACGGTCACTAACAGGTTTACTATCAGTGTGATAAGCCGCCCGCGTGTCCGCGATGTGGCCGCCATTGCACCGCGCGGGGTGGTCTCCCGGAGCATGAGTATGAACGGCGGCGCTGCAGCTGATAAGGCGGACACGGTCACTAACAGGTTTACTATCAGTGTGATAAGCCGCCCGCGTATCCGCGACGTGGCCGCCATTGCACCGCGCAGGGTGTACTCCCGGAGCTTGAGCATGCACGGCGGCCGCTGCAGCTGATAAGGCGGACACGGCCACTGACAGGTTTACTATCAGTGTGATAAGCCGCCCGCGTGTCCGCGACGTGGCCGCCATTGCACCGCGCGGGGCGGACTCCCGGAGCATGAGCATGCACGGCGCCGGCGGCCGCTGCAGCTGATAAGGAGGACACGGCCACTGACAGGTTTACTATCAGAGTGACAAGCCGCCACGTGTCCGCGACGTGGCCGCCATTGCACCGCGCGGGGCGGACTCCCGGAGCATGAGCATGCACGGCGGCCGCTGCAGCTGATAAGGAGGACACGGCCACTGACAGGTTTACTATCAGTGTGACAAGCCGCCACGTGTCCGCGACGTGGCCGCCATTGCACCGCGCGGGGCGGACACCCGGAGCATGAGCATGCACGGCGCCGGCGGCCGCTGCAGCTGATAAGGAGGACACGGCCACTGACAGGTTTACTATCAGTGTGATAAGCCACCCGCGTGTCCGCGACGTGGCCCCCATTGCACCGCGCGGGGCGGACTCCCGGAACATGAGCATGCACGGCGGCTGCTGCAGCTGATAAGGAGGACACGGCCACTGACAGGTTTACTATCAGTTTGATAAGCCGCCCGCGTGTCCGCGACGTGGCCGCCATTGCACCGCGCGGGGCGGACTCCCGGAGTATGAGCATGCACGGCGGCCGCTGCAGCTGATAAGGAGGACACGGCCACTGACAGGTTTACTTTCAGTTTGATAAGCCGCCCGCGTGTCCGCGACGTGGCCGCCATTGCACCGCGCGGGGCGGACTCCCGGAGCATGAGCATGCACGGCGCCGGCGGCCGCTGCAGCTGATAAGGAGGACACGGCCACTGACAGGTTTACAATCAGTGTGATAAGCCCCGTGTGTCCGCGACGTGGCCGCCATTGCACCGCGCGGGGTGGACTCCCGGAGCATGAGCATGCACGGCGCCGGCGGCCGCTGCAGCTGATAAGGCGGGACACGGTCACTGACAGGTTTACTATCAGTGTGATAAGCACCCCGCGTGTCTGCGACGTGGCCGCCATTGCACCGCGCGGGGTGGACTCCCGGAGCATGAGCATGCACGGCGGCCGCTGCAGCTGATAAGGAGGACACGGCCACTGACAGGTTTACAATCAGTGTGATAAGCCCCGTGTGTCCGCGACGTGGCCGCCATCGCACCGCGCGGGGTGGACTCCCGGAGCATGAGCATGCACGGCGGCCGCTGCAGCTGTTAGGCGGACACGGCCACTGACAGGTTTACAATCAGTGTGATAAGCCGCCCGTGTGTCCGCGACGTGGCCGCCATCGCACCGCGTGGGGTGGACTCCCGGAGCATGAGCATGCACGGCGGCCGCTGCAGCTGATAAGGCGGGACACGGTCACTGACAGGTTTACTATCAGTGTGATAAGCCGCCCGCGTGTCCGCGACGTGGACGCCATTGCACCGCGCGGGGTGGACTCCCGACCTGCGGATTTTAAATATGTCGCTTTGCCTGTAAAAAGTGCAAGTAGGTGACTCTGAATGTGAATACCATCAGTACATGAGTTATTGTACCTACTTACCTATCTACTAAAAAAAAGGGTATGTCGTAAACAGATTTCTTATTTTTCTGTTTCAGTATTCAGGATCTGTTGTTTTATTTTTATTGCTTTTGGGACTACTATGAAGCATCAATTTTCAAGCTTTTTTTTGTTTTCATGGTTTAAATGTTTGTAGCTCATTACAGAGAAAAAGGTTGTCTTCAAAGCTATGTGAGGAGTTTAAATATCAGTTTAAATAATGTAATTTTTATAATTACTCTATTTTATAGAAATAAATACAATCAAAATCATTTTGAAAATTTGACTTTAAACATTTTGGTTTGCTGCCGGTATGTAAACTATATTATGAGGTATTTTTAGCAAATGACTCACAATATTAGGAGACACAAATTAAATATGGAGTTTTCCTCTATATCTAAAATAAATTTTCCTTTAGGACTTTTTCTTAAGGCACAATTTTAATTAATTATCATTTCATTAACATCATATTGTTTGTTTTTGTTTACCAGTATGGCAAACTGACTTGCCATGATTTTTAAACCATTGCCATAGTTATTTTGATGCTAAATATAACCTGTTTTCATATTTCAATTTGTATATAAAACTGGAATTGTTAGATTAATTCAGTTTCTTTAGCATAAAAAAACTATGAACATTTTATTTTATGTTTCATGACATACTCTGTATTAATAGTTTAGTTGAGCTACCCCGATAGAATTTCACTCAAAGAGCAATAAATAGCAGCGGACATTGAGTAAAATATTAAGTTAACAATTACATTTTTATATACTGTATACTTTTCTTTGATGCTATTAATTAAAAAAAAAAAAACATGGTCCCAGCGGAGAATTTAAGATTGGATTACAGTCAATACTCTGGATAAAAATTTAACAGGTTTTATTGACTTTTAAATGTTTTACGAAGAAGAAGAAGAATAAAGAACAACTACAAATCCATAGAAGGATAAATTAATATCTCATTTCAGGCAATCTGTCCTGAATGTACGTAAAAGGCTTTGAAAACACACACAAGGAATAGCGGATCCCAGGTATTGTTATTAAAAACTCCAAACCATTTTTCACACATTGATCATCAATGTAATAGCATTTTAAGGTAGATAGAAAAAATTACAAGCTCTATGTACCATAATTAATGCTATTTGCAGTGAATAAAAATTTCAATAAATACGAAAATATCGAATTTATAATTGATACAAAATTGAAGTAGTAATATTTTATATACACCTTCATAATATTAACATTTATTGCATATATTTTAATCGTCTTTGGTCTTACGGGAAATAATAGAATCCATTAACAGTTTACAAACCGGTTGAATTATTTCGATATGTTTATGAATATCTTAATCATGATTAATTTGTAAATTATCAAACCGTCTTTATACATTTGAACAGGCAATAATATAATACATCCCAGCAAAACTATTTTAATGGAATATGTAATTTATAAATAGCAACAAATATTTATACTGGAAAATAATTTCTTTTTTGTGGATATTCCAGCTCGTTTAGTGGGGGTTATTACTATATCACCCCCAGAAATTCCCCAATATTTTATCAAGTATAAATAAAATATTCATTAATATCCATTCAATACCGCTTACATAGAGCCTTGTGTGGTCTCCTCATACAGATACACGCGCAAGCATCCGCTCCACGCGACCGCACCGCCACGCCGGCCCGCGAGGTCAATAGCGGCTAGTGTGTAATTACAAACAGTTTGATGTTTTGATATTCAATATCGGTGCTCACATTAATCATAGATTGTGAAAGGAGCTAAAGTAATGATCGTAGGCTGTGTTGAATGTAGGAGGAATAAATTAAGATGTCTTCTCCTTCCCGTACTGATGCCCCTTGCATAAACATACATGTTGCATGTAACCTGAATGAACGACTGTAATGTCCAGATGAGGCTAAAGCTATTATTTTATAAATTTAACTAACTATTTAGTTTCGGTTGTAAATTACCATACATGATTCAGATTACCACTGATCATGCGGTAATAAAAGTGACCGCCACCATTTAAACAATCTGTCGCCGCCATCTGTAATTTTTGCATACTTTTGATCATCGTTCATGATCTGGCACTGAAGCAAACGAAGTTACAGAGACAGAATTGCTTCTACTCCAGAAGCCGATTCGATATTATAGTTAAGTTAAAACTGTCATATTATCAGTAATCATTTGGAAGGAATTTTACTTTATTTATTTATTCATTTACTTAACATTTTATTTGATAGCTACAGAACAATGTTCCAAAACAGCCATCTTAACTAACTTAATCTTAAATTTAACATAAATGAAAAATACTACTACATGAAAACAATAAGCTGACAGCTAAAACTACTAACAAAACTCAGATATTGATAACACTAACTTAATTATAATTAACTCCTAACTCACTCAAATACTAAATTTTAACTTTAATTATAAACAATTTATATATATATATATATATATATAGCATATATAAATATATATATATATATATAAATATATATATATAAAGCATGCTTTATATATATATATATATAAAGCATATATATTATATATAAAGCAATCTCAAAATTAACTAAACAAAAAGGTTGCTACATTTTTTTAAACAAAATTAACTTGTCATTAAAAATGTCTAAGGCCGGATGCATGATAATTAAGTAGTCTCATTGCTGTAAATAAAGGAAAATTAAAATGGGATAGAGTTCGACACCTTGGCAAAGAAAATAAACTGAATGATCTAACGTTTCGACCAGGAGCATAAAAAGATATATTATCTAACAAAAATCTACTATCAATTGAACTATTAATGATCTTATGTAGCAAGGCTGCCAATGATAATTTCCTTCTCACAGACAATTTAGGGATGGAAAAAATTAACCTAAGATCCGAGGACGGAAAATCAAACGGACATGTATGAGAAACTTTTTTGAAGTACAAATATCTTAAGAATTTATTTTGAAGCACCTCTAATTTATCGCTTTCACTCTTGGATACAGAATCCCACACAACAGAACAGTATTCTAATTTGCTTCTTATTAAAGTTTGATACAGTTTTAAAATGGCATTATGTTTTGAAAAGACCCAGTATTTCTTTTAACAAAACCCAAAAGCTTAATTAGATTCCGCTACTAAATGATGAATGTGTTCATTGAAACTAAAAGGGTTGTCGAAAATTACACCTAAATCTTTAATTTTATTGATTGCCTTCAACGGAGTATTACCAATAACATATAAATTTTCAACAGAAACCTTTTTCCTAGAGTACGACATAGCAAAACATTTTTGCACGTTGAGGTGCAATTTGTTTGTTGAACACAAAGAATGCAGTTGGTTTATTGAAGTTTGCAAAATTTGTATATCCAAGATACAAGTTATTGGCCGAAATATCTTTAAATCATCAGCAAACAAAAGGCATTTACAGTCATCAAAACAGGTCATTAATGAATATTTAAAACTGTAGTGGTCCCAAATTTGATCCCTGGGGAACACCCGAGAAACTGAAATACACAGAAGAATCTAAGTTTGAAATAAAGACATACTGAGGACGATTTATCAAATAAGACGACATTAAACAGCAAGTATTTACTGACAGACCTAAACTTAACAACTTATTTAACAGAATATCATGATTAACCTTGTCAAAAGCTTTGGAGAAATCTGTATATATTACATCCATCCTACCTCCAACATCAAGTTCAGAAGATACATTCAATGAAAATTCCATTAGGTTTGTTGCGGAAGACCGTTTAGGCAGAAATCCATGTTGTTCTGGGCAAATTTTACTTTTAATGGCATTAAAAATTTGTTTATACAAAAGAAGTTCATAGACTTTAGCAAAGGAATTCAATAATGAAATCGGCCTGTAATTTTCTATTTTGTTCCTTTCTCCAGCCTTAAAAATGGGAGTAACCTTGGCTTCCTTTCATTTATTTGGAAAGATACACAATGAAAGGTTTTTTTTTTAATTTTTTAGTTAGGTGTAGACATTTTTTGTGAAACATTTGTTATGCAATGTTGGCAAATAAAGATTTTTTTACCTTTATTGGGGGGGAAGAGGCAAACAACTCATAATTACTACAACTATTTATCATGAAAACCCATGAAACAAATACCCCTTTGCAGCAGACCTGCATATTCAGCGAATTTCAAATGCAAAACATCTTATTTCAATCCAACATAGCGAGATTTGATATGTTTTTGTAAGCTCCATAAGAATAACATGGGGAATGAGTATGTAGGTTTGCTGCTACAGGTATATTAAAACTGGGTGGTTTTAATTCAATATTTAATAGATCTGAACTAGAAGAAGCCATTTACCAAGTTTTATCAAAATATGTTGAGAAATAAGCGAGATATAGAATTTTACTTATTTCCCATAAGGTTAACATTGGGACAATGTACCGTGTTTACCACTTTCAATATCTCGGTAACCAATGGACATAGAGCTATGATTCACAATACTAAATTGTTTGTTTTTTTGAGCTGAATTCAATAGTGAAATCCAAAATTGGATCACTTTAATTTTTCCATATGAATAACGCAAAAACCCCATTTTTGGGGGGTTTATCCCCCTTCTGGTGGTCCGATCAGGCTGGTTTACGAACTCGTCCAACTTATTACCACTTTACATGTCTGTACCAAATTTCATTAAGATCGGCCCATTTTTACGGCCGCTATCCTGCTTACAGACACATAGATATATAGATATCCGCTAGCCGCTTCACTATGCGTTATGAGCTCCCGAACTAGGTTTAACAAGATATAGTAGCCAAGCAGTAGTGATGTTATATTTGCAAATAAATTGATGAATGATGTATTGCATGGTTCAATTTTCTTGTTGTTTTAATCAATGCATTGAGTAGCCTTTAGTCCAAATTGTCACCAGAAGCTAATATTTAATTCGCAATGTTTGCTAAGCTAACACCTCACCCCTACCGTGCTCCTGGTCTTTGTTTAACAGGAATTACAAGTCCAACAGCAGTAGTGATTATCGACTGGATTGATTGTTTTAGTTCAGTATTGCATGTTCCGCATCAATAAGCACCACTAGAACGTCACCAGAAGCTGATGCTCGAGCAGCCACGATGTCTACCGAGCTACCGTCTGGAGGAGCTACTGCCGAGCTCCCGCGAGCTCTACGCGGCTTCTAGACACCACAATAAATTGATCGCATTTTATGATTTAAGCGTGGAGCCGGCCACTCCGCCATGGCCGCTCTCGCATGCATAATTTATGGTCCAACCTCCCATTTACATGCTAATTAATAATATCCTACCTTACCGGCCAGCATTATTTTCTCAATGGGTGGGCGTTGTTATTTTTTATCTTTCGCGGGGCCCTTTTATCGATAGGTTTTCAACGGTCGGTTTTATTTTTCGTTTACAACAGTTTCTGCCATGATTTTCAGGACTAATTACCGATCGTTGATTGGGCCCCGGGGCTGAGCTACGCCGGGGCCCCACGATATATTGTAATCAGCGGGTATGTCCAATAGCGCGGCCTCGCCCACGTCTTCCCGCCGATATTTAACTAAACTTTGACGGTTCTGAATTCTGATAAGTTATTTTGGGAATGACCGTTGCTCTATTTCTAGTTCCAACGAATATTACACGAACAAACTTCTATATAAACAATAATAGAAATTACACTGAGTATAAAATTTCATCGCATCGCAAAGAAGCTGATGGAAAGGGAGCGTGTTGTAAAATGTAAATGACCGTAGCATCTACGTAGGTTTACAAGCTTAACTGGAGACACTATCTAACAAGTGTTGATTTTTTACAATTACTCAATAATACAATGATCACAAATGATAACGAAACACTTAAATAATAATTTTCAAATATGTACTTGGGCCTTGACACTATAAATGGTTGGGATTCACTTCTATGAGGATTGAAACCAGTTTAAAATGTGTAATTTTCGGCGAGCTTTGAGAATTAAGAACTTGAAAGTAATAAACACAATAACTTAAATTATATTTCCTTTTCATGATAATTAACGTTCAATTTGCATATGAAATTACGACAATAGCATTTATACACAAACAAAATACAAGCAAACCTCGTAATCGCAAATCTATTCTTTGGGTTTTTTATTCTTAGTACCCTTTCAGAGTACTTTACCTATAAATGTTTGTAATCCTGAAAACTATTTGCTATTACCATGGCACTCGAAAAACCTGCGAAATCCTGGATCTTGTAAAAAATTCCACACACACACACACACACACACACACACACACACACACACGTATATAGATAATTATATTTACTTCGTTGATCCCGAATAGATGGAAGATCTTGCATACATAGGAGTTTGCGACAAGAAGAAAAATCAATCGCCTGCCCAAAGGTCTACTGAAATTACACAGTCTGAGAAAACTGTTTTGAGATATAGCCTACTATACTTTTACCTCACCCTCTTTCTTATGGGGAGACTACAGATTTTACTGTTCTTTTGATTATCACCAACCGTCTGAAATCCTACCCAAAAGGTGTGAAGCAATATGAGAAGCACATGGTTTTATTTTCATTCAGTGTTTTTCATTATTCTGGGTTATTTTTCACATTTCAAACCACTTATTTATACATGGGAACTACCAAAGCCGCTTTAATTGATGGCACTGAATACAAAATTTGCCAATGACTCCAAACATGGGCTACAGTATGGACCTTTCCATGACATTGAACCTTGTAAAGCTTATCAATCTGTATTTCATTATGAAAATAACTCTCCATTTTTAGTTGTTGAAAAAATTAAACACTTCATAAAAATTTCTCAGTGAGGTTTTATATCTATTTGGGATCAGATACAATTACGCCATTCTGGCCTTAAATTTTTAGGGCCATTTAAGTGTGCTTGGGACAATTATAAGAAGAATGCCCCAAAAGAGACAAGAATAGAAGGATTTGATTCAACGCTACCGATGAGTGCAATTGATATTTACTTGTAAGATGATATTGGAATGATCTGGAGCTACAAGGTTGATTATGACGATATTATTCATGGTGTTCAAGTGTCAGTAGTACCAAGAAACATTTTTTATGCCGGTTGGAAAACTGAATATGAAATCCCAATGAGAGAATTTGCTACGAGACGTTACGATGAATACATCCTAAGCTTCCCTTTAGTGGACAAAATATTTGAGAACATGGTCATCAAAGAAGCAGAAGTAAATGTAATTCTTCCAGAAGGAGCTATATTCAGATCTCTAGATCCTCAATTCGAAATTGAAAACAAAACCGATTCGAATTTCTGCTATTATTTTGATGCCACCTGTAGGGAAGTAATGACTTTTCGGAAATATAACCTCGTAGAAAGAAATGTAGATGATATATTGATTAGGTACTCACATTCACAGATTAATCTGCTTATCAAGCTATTTACAATAATAGATATAATTGATCTATTTTATTTTGATTTTTATGAAAATATGTTCAAACTCATCTTTTCTTGATTCGTCATATTCCTCACCTCAGCAAGAGAAAAAAGTTAAACAAATATTATTGAAGGAATATTCAGTAACTTCGGCAAAAAAAGAAAAAAGAACAAAAAGAACTCTAAAACAAATCAGCAGTGTATAAACTTAAGTGTTTGGTTTCAGTAACTTCGGTAGCAAAAACAAAGAACAAAAACTCTAAAAAAAATATATATGTATAATGTTTAGATGTTACCTGTGGCTTCGCCCACGTTCAAAAGTTGAAACAGCTGGTATTGCTCTTGCACGTCTTTTGTATCTGAATTGGAATTGGGTTTATTCGTTACATTTGTCTGCTTAGATGGATAAGTTGTTATCTGACTTTCATATTACAAACATCGTTTATTTACATCGATGATGACAAACTCACAAACTTTCACACTTATAAAATTAGTATATATATATATACTTATTTATTTAAAATCATGCATTGAACCCTGAAAGTAGATTATATTTCCTCAAATATTAAGTACTTGTAGAGCTCTGTAGCCATCGTAGACCCTTATGTATATGTGTACCCTTGATTGATTTTTCCTCTGTTTTTCAAAATATAAATTTTAATAAAATGTTGTGTGTTTGTTATCCAAAATAAATTAAACAGAAAATATTTTTCTGTTCCCGATATTTACTTTAAAACTATTCAATTTTTTATTGCTACTGCTGCTCGTAGGTGTAATAAAATCATCTAACACCATAGCGCAAGAGACGATATTTTTACAGGCTCGAGGAGAACTTTATTGACGATTCCACAAAAAAGATTTGGATTTTGTACTCAGTTATGGATACAACTTCTCTTGTCGATTCTTCATCCTAAGGTGGTGCAGTTTTGATATGTAGCTGTTGACAAATGAATTACTTGTCTTAAAACTTATTTTAACATAACAGATTTTAATAACGAATAGCTCATGTATGATGAATCAATAGTCTGTTTCATAAATGATTATTTTTATTCGAGTATATACAAAAATCCAAAATATATATTTTAACTTATGAAGTAAAGGCCGTTCAAACATTTTTATAACAAAGTCAGGGTGTCATTTTATGGTGTTTTTTTGTATACTTATAGAAAATTTACTAGGCGATGTAGAAATACCCCCGTTGCAGCAGATCTGCATACTCAGCGAATTTCAAATGCAAAAGAACGTATTTCAATCCAACATAGTGAGATTTAACTTGTTTTTGTAATCTCCATAAGAATAACATGGAGAATGAGTATGCAGGTTTGCTGCAACAGATATTATAAAACTGGATGGTTTTAATTCAATAATTAGTAGATATGAACTAGGAGAAGACATATACCAAGTTTTACCAAGATATGTCAAAAAAAAAGGAAGATATAGCATTTATTTTATTTCCCATAAGGATAACATGGGGAATGAGTATGCTGGTTTGCTGCCACAAAAATGGAAACTTCGGGGATTTTAGACTATAATACAATAAATCTAATCTAGATGAAGCCACAAACCAAGTTTTATTAGGATATGTTGAGAAATAAGCGAGGTAAAGAATTTTACTTTTTCCCATAAGGTTAACATTGGGACAACGTACAGTGTTTACCACTTTCGATATCTCGGTAACCAATGGACATAAAGCAATGATTCAAAATACTAAATTGTTTGTTTTTTCGAGCTGAAAAAACCAAAAAAAACTCAAAAACTTCCATGTAAAAAACTCAAAAAACCCATTTTTGGGGGGTTTATTCCCCTTTACCCCCCCTTCCGGTCCCCTTTACCCCCCCTTCCGGTGGTCCGATTGGGCTAGTTCACGAACTCGTCCAATTGATTACCACTTTACATGTCTGTACCAAATTTCATCAAGGTCGGACCATATTTACGGCCGCTATCGTGCTGACAGACACACACACACACATATATATATATATATTATAATGATACATAATTTATTAACAGAGTACCCTTTTTTTAGTTTAAAAAACATTTATTTGACGACTAGTTTCAAATCATAAGATCATAGTCATGTCATAATAACCTCACTTTAAAATTCAATCTTTTATTAATCATTTTTTCAATAATCATTTTTTCAAATATATATATATACAAATTCGAACGAATGGTGTTTTTTGCTTCTGGTGGACTCAAAATGAAAAGTTATCATGGTCTCGGGCTTAGGTATTACCATGAGACCTACGGTAATAGCTTCTTCCCTATAGGGGAAATTCGCTAAAATCGGGTTGGTCCCATTAATTAATAAATTTTCAGCATATACTAGGCTCACATGATAGCACGATAACGGCATACCTCTATCCATCCAAAATTATTTACCTTCTTAAAGTAAAAAATTAATGAATGGTATAGTGGGATATAAATAATAAAATTAATCTATTAGGGGATGTATTTTTTCCATTTTAATAATGTAAAAGAATCTTATAGCTTACCTAGGTTAACATTACTATCAATCTATTCTTGATTAATAAAAACATTAATAAAATGTTTTCAATAATTTCTTTAAAAATCGAGAAATAATACAAATTTTTACTTATTTGAAAAACAAAGCCTTCACGTCTGTTTACACAATAACACAACTGTCTTTTTAGATGAAAAAATAATTATCAGAACTAGTTCGTTTCTAAAACTTGATTAACCTAATTGTTCCTCACCACCTAGTTAATTTTCGATAAACATCCATTATCTAATTATTTTAAAAGAAACTCATTCATAGTGAACAAATTATATATTTTATGAAAAATACTAAAATGGACTGCTGTATGTAAACAACAACAACAATGATAATAATTTATATCACATGATTCTAAAACATGTGCTATATAAAACATCTCCGTCTTGAGCTTCTTGTCTGACACTTTCTCTCCTCTTTATACATTTCTTCTCTTTATCCCCTTGTCTATGATTTCGACTAAATATGACCTTGGCCGTTTGAGCTTTTGTACAATCATCCCTTCATCCCACTGTTTGTTTAGTGTATCTCGAACCCATACTTTCTCTCCAACAGCAAATATTTCTTCATTTTTAATGCAGTTTTGTCATAGTACGACTTTTTGTTCTTTTTGTGTCTCGAGCATTTACTCATAAACATTTTCATTAACAAACTTTGGTCTTAATAATTATTCTCTCATAGAAAAATTACTCCTTAATGTTTTGCTGTTAAGCAGCTGAGATGGTGACACTTCCAGATTGGATATAGGACTATTTCTGTAATTAAGTAAATACAGGGTGTCCGGGCTAGAGGTATCAAGAAATAACTATCTCGTACGATATTAAAATGTAATTTTTATTCTAAAATAACTACACTAACAAGTCATAAATACAACCAAGGTTGTGTGAACAACGTTTAACGGTCGTACTTCAAACTCAATGCCTAAAAACTACAAGTTAAGGAGAATGCAGTCTTTCCATTTGACCAAACTCAATTATTTCTGACTATAACAACAACTTAGCCACTAATGTGAATATCAGCCTAATGATGATGTTTACTGAGGAGTCCGCTGTTTACAACACCATTGTTGGCTTTAAATCCATATCATTTGAATTAGGCTGATACTACTTTGAATCAGGCTAAGTTGTTGTTACGGCCAGAAATGATTGAGCTTGGTCAAATGGAAAGACTTCATTATCCTTAACTTGTAGTTTTTAGGCATTGTGTTTGAAATACGACCGTTAAACGTTGTTCACACAATCTTGGTTGTATTTATGACATGTTGGCATAGTTATTTTAAAATAAAAATTACATTTTGTTATCATACGAGATAGTTATTTCTTGATACCTCTAGCCCGGACACCCTGTATAACTCTAAATCTTGTTTTGTTTCTTGAAATTTTTTTAACACTTCCTTGACTATTCCAACTGATTTTTCAGCCAGTCCATTTGATTTAGGATAGTACGGGTAATAACCTTTATATCCCACTCATATGCAAACTGCTTTCATTTTTTACTGTTAAGTGGTACATTATCAGCAATCATCGTTTTAGGGGTCCCAAATCTTGAAAAAAACTCTTTAAGTTTGGATATTATCACACCGCTTCTTTTGTCACTGATTTTTAAAGCTTCAACCCATCGAGAATAGTAGTCAACAGTCACTAAATAGTAGCTTTTATCAAATTCAGCAATGTCCACTCCGATTTTATTGAATGGAATGCTTGGGATTTCATGATTTATCATTGGACTTTTGGTTTTAGACTTCCCAAATTTTTGACAAATCTTACATGTTGATACACGATGTGTTACATCAGATGCTATTCCTGGCCAATAGAACAACAGTTTCATTTTCTTCAAGATTTTAGACGATCCTATATGCGTTTCATGTAAAACATCTAGAACAAATTTCCGCAAACTTTTTGGAACGACTAATCTGTCGCTATAGTATCTTAAATCATCATTAGCTTGCAGTTCTTGTCTAATAGGTATTAAAAAAATGCTGAGGTTCGCCTTCAAGGAAACTTGGATCTGGCCAATCTTGATGAAGATACTCATTAACCAGTTAGAGTTTCATCGGCTTTAGTTTTTGTTTGAAACAGTTTCAATCTAGGTTCATCTTCAGTTATTTCATGAGCTTCAACAGTGTGAATGTAATCATCCATGAGCACATCTTTAGTTTCTAGCGTTTTGATTCCACATCTTGACGTGAAGTCAGCGATGAACATGTATTTTCCAGGTAGATATTTGATTTTTAGTTGATAATCAATTAATTTGAGTTTCAACCTTTTGAGCCTATTGTTTGGAATCTTACTGGGTGGTTTTACCGCAATTGAAACTAGTGGAAAATGGTCTACACAACGACATTTTGGTGACCATAAATGTAAGTGTGTAGTTTATAATTGCAAAACAACTGGCCAATAACTCTTTTTCTATCTGAGCATAATCTTCTTCTGTTCTGTTCATTGATCTTGATCCAAAATGTACTGGTTTGTTATTCTGGAGCATGCAAAAGCCAATGGCATCCTTGGAAGCATCACATTGAATTTCCACCGGTAAATATGGGTTGAAAGGTCCAAGAACCTGTGAGCTGCAAATTATTTTCTTCAAATCTTCAAACAATTTTGTATGACTTTCAGTCCAGTTCCACTCAACATTCTTTTTTAATAGCTCTCTAAGTGGAGCGTAGATTTCAGACATTTTCGGAATAAAACGTATCAAATAATTTACCATACCAAGCATTCTCTGTAATTCAATTTTATTGCCTGGTTTAACTAACTTTTTGATGCTGTCAATTTTGTCGGGGTCAGGTGATATGCCTTCTTTTGAAAATCGTACACCTAGGTACTTCACTTCACTTTTTCAGTACTGAAATATATTGAAATTAAACTTTATGTTGCATTGCCGTATAATCATTTTCTTCTTTAGAGGTGCTTGCAATGCATAAATCATCAAAATAAAATGTTACTCCTGATATATCTGCAATGTATTTACTTACAAGCCTTTGAAACATTTCTGGCATACTGGAGAGTCCAAAAGGAGCTCGCAAAAATTTGTATGTACCAAAAACAGTTGCAAATTAACGTACTTGACTCTTCAAATTCTTTTTGCATTCTCTGCAAAAATGCAGTTACTTGACTCTTCATCTACACGTGCATGTATTTTGCTTTGTATTCGTTTTGTATTTCGTAGTGATAAGGTACAGTACACCTCGGATTATCCGGATCCCACATTATCCGGATCCCGGATTATCCGGACCGGTCCATCTGAGAAATTCGAAAATTAAAATCACGGTAAAACAAGGTTTTAGCGAGTTTACTGGGGAAATACGCCTTATAAAAGTAAAATGCAAACATAATAGATTACTGTACACATTTGGAATCACTAATTGAATGAATCGCATTGCCTACAGTACATTACATCATTTTCGTGAACATAGTTTTCTGGATTGCTACTTGGGGTGCTGTCAGTAATCAACTAAGGCGTAGGCCTACGGCAATTTTGCGAGATAGTTTATTGCTGGCATTTGATGTGTTGAGTTATTTCTTAAGAATAGTTACTGTAATAAATTTTGAGTTACTTAAAGTTTAGTCATTATTATTTTACGTTTGAGTAATTTTGAGTTATGACTATTTAATCCTCATAAATTAATAATTTAATTTGGCGTTTTATTCCAAACCTAAACCGTAAGTACGGTAGAAGTTAACATTATATTCGTACGATTAATAACGATGTTTAGGCCTTAAATTTGTTTCAAACTTAAACCCCCATAAAATTTGATAGATTAATATATTGTACAGTCTTGATACGCCATTTTCAGCATCAATTTAGCAGGGGTCAAGGTACGCAATCTCTATTTAGGCGATATTGTAATGACCTCGGATTATCCGGATTTTTTGTTATCCGGATCGGTGTTCCGCCACATTAATCCGGATAATCCGAGGTGTACTGTATATTTTCAAATCACTTCAAACTATTTATTTTGTATTTATCATTATTTTTACTTCTTTATTCGACTGCGCCATAATTATTTTAAAAGAAACTCATTCATAGTGAACAAATTATATATTTTATAAAAAACACTAAAATGGACTACTGTATGTAAACAAAAATAATAATAATAATTTTTATCACATGATTCTAAAACATGTGCTATATTAAACATTAACTACTTCTTGACACCATTTAATTGAGTGTACTTTATACATAATTTTAATTTGATTTTTTCGCAATTTTTAAATTTTGCAATATTTATTATTCTGGATGTTGAACCAATGTCATGAAGCTTTAAGAAAGCAAATCGCATTAATTGAGCTCATTCTTACGAGCCGACAAGGTTTGCGTAAAAAATAAGACGGTAAACAAACAGAAAACAACCTTGCAATTAAATAGCAAAGAGAAAACATTTGGAAAATGGTTAAAAAGTTTTTTGCCATATACAGTAGAGTTTTTCCTATAGCGTCAAAGGGTGTCTTGGATATTGGAAGTCTTTGCCAAACCTTTTACTATAGTCATCTTCATTCTGTGAATTCTAAACTGTTCTAATATTGTTAAAATTGTTTTTCAAACATCAAAAATTTAAAAATATATAGTGAGAAAACAGTTAAAGAACTATAATCTTTAAAAAAAATCCATACCATTTCTTTTTTTAAAAGAACGTCATGATTCTAATTTTTTTACATTTCAAAAATTTTATTTGGATGAAAATATGTCCCCAATCTAATGACATTGCTCAACAGGAGAAAAAACCCACAATAAACCATTAGATTGGTTTGAATATCAATGATTTCACAAAGAATGAATATTAGAAAATACTTAGGATTTGACCTTTTGATTATTTTCAAGGTTTCCTGTTTAAAGTTGAGTTCTAAGGTTTGTTTAGCTCTAGTTAAAAATGTACATTTAAGTAGAGCACTTTTTTCCTTAAAGAATCACAACATTTTTAAAGAGAAGCTAAACTATGATCAAAAGTATACATACTTGGTTGTATTTGCTTTGAAAGAGCACAATGATCTCTAAGTAAAGTACAGGGTGACTTTTTTAACATTTAGCTTACATTATGTGTTCAAACAATCCGCCATTGACATATATACAAAGTTGTGCTCTCTCCATCAAATTCCTGAACGCGTTTTGCAAAGTATTTCTTTGAATTTATTGTATTAAATTTGTTATATTTGTTTTGAGATGCTGCATATCCTGTGAATTGTTTTCCTAGGCATTACTTTTTTTGTATCCCCAAAGAAAATAAGATAGAGGGGTCAAATCCGGGGATCATGGGGGGAATAACCCTTCACTGATAAAAAAGTTTTGGGTTGCGTTAAAAAACACCCTGTATTAAGAAGAATATTCAAATTTAGTTTAATAATTAACCCAATTTGGAATATTTTTTATATATTACACGACGATTGGCGTGTACTGGTACTGATTCCCTCGTTAAAGGTATACTATTCATTAATAAAGTACAAAACCTATGAAACTTTAGTTAAGAGTTGACTAAAGGACGTTTCACTAAATTGTGTTTAGTAATATATTAAAACTTTATTGAGCTGTGTAACAATTGCATAAAACTGCCAAGTAAGTTTCATATTCCCTTTCATGGTTATCAATATTTTTCTCCTATTTGATTCATAGTAAAGAAAAATTAAATATGTATAAACAATCAACAATGAGGGAATAAGCTGTATATAGTTGTTAGGGCTAGCTTCAAATAAGAGAATATCTGATCACGTCTTGAAAATGCTGTAGAGGTTTTACTGTAGTGAGTTAATATTTACATTTATCTAGAAATTATTTTATCCCTCTTAATAATGAGTGACGGCACTTAATAATAATACGAACATTTTTATTCTTCTAAAAGATAAAAATACACTTTTAGAAACGCAATAAATCTGCCTTACGTGTTAAAGGAGTTCCAGTATTAATAGTATTAACCAAATATTCCTCGATAATATGCTTTATTGTTACTGTATAAAGCAGAATTCACAGAAAACATTGTGAACTATTCATGTTTTGTTAATTAAACAAATCAATAAATACTTTATACTTTCGTTACACGAAGATTCAGATTTGAATTTGATTTATGGGGCGGTCTGCGCGACACAGAGTGTTGAGGTAGTTGGGCGGCGCCCCGTCGGATCGCAGCACTGGCATCTCCCGCGCATCTCGCATTGATAACACCAGTGATAGCGCAGTGATGGGACGGAGGCGATATTATCACGTTTGTTAAGACCTCCATAAATAAGCTGGGGCCAGTACAGGACAAATGGAGCGGGATAGTCCCATATACCAGTTTACAGCATTTTAATTGTCTGGTAGTCGCTTTGACGTGTTTGCCTTTCTTATTACCTTTTTTATATCTGGACACGATCTTTAAATTCTTTAGAGCTTGTTTCTACGTCGTTTCCCATTTACGATAACACTTATAGACAATCGTAAACTCCTTTCCTGGTTCCGTTCCCGTAATGCAGATATTTAAAGTTCTGGATGGAGATTGATGAATCTCTCATGAAGTGTGAATTTACAGATAATTATTTTATGGTTCCAATGTTAGGAATGAAGTGAGGTAATGTGAAAATATGTTATTCATGCTTAACTACAAATAAATACAGAACTTCCTTAGGTCTACTGCTCCTATTTTGATACAGTGCAGTGTTATTTCAGTAGTAAACATATTTTTCTAATTAACTGCGTTGAGCGCATTTATGAATTTGTCATCAATTTTTTGAATTTGTTTCCCTTAACAGCCAAAAACGAAGTAAAATGTAAAATGTTTTGTTATAAATATTTGCTTACAAAAGATGAGAACTGGATTTTAATAATTAAAGCACTAAAATACTCTAATGTGTTTTGTAAACTAAATTCTATAAATATATATATCAAAAATGATCATTCAGTGGCTGATAATTGAAGAATAATCTTCTCTCATTTTATTTCTTGTGAGAGTGACGTACTTACAGTATATTATGGGTGGAAAATGTAAATTGTTGAATTGGATCTTAGGTGTTTTCCGACAGAAGGCATTCGGGTGTTTAGCATCCAGAGCATTAAATGTAAAAACATTATGGTAATAGTTCTAAAAACACAAAAATAAAAGTCTACCGTCCCTCTATAAGAATTAATTTTGCTACAAGTGTTTATTATTATAGATAAGCATAGCCATATGTTCACCGATTTCATAATACAATAATATTTTTTTGCTATAAACGTTTGATTGTTGTATAAAAGAGTTAATAGTCAATAGTTAAGTTGTCTCGAAGCATGTATTTGGTTGTCAAAGTCAGTGAAATATCTTTACAAAGTTACACAGCTACTTATTGGAAAGAGGTCAATTACTGTATTATGTGTATTTTAAAGATTAACAATTAGAAAGTTGAAAAATTAGACATATTAAATAATCATAGTCTAAACAAGAATTGATTAAATAAATCAATGATTTACAGAAGCATTAATTGTTTTAGCAACAACTAAAATATTTAAGTTACTAATCCTCCAAAGTCTTAAATAATCAAAAGAATTGTAATACAAATATTGAGTAAACAGACGATTTACTTCACCGGGTGACGAGTTGACTTACTTTCTTCTGATTACCTTTAGGCCTACTAACTACAGATCACCTAGAGGTTGACATTAAAAAAAATATGGTTTCGTATAACTTTTTGCAGCAACAAAACATGTGTTTGAAAATAAAACATTTTCGTTTTTCAACTGTATTCTTATTCCGCAACCAACAAAACAAACCATAAGGCTACTGTTTGAGTTTTAATTTCGAAATAATTTTCCTAAAAATAATATTAATTACTACTGTATAGGACTGTGGATGAAATGTTTTGTTAACGGTATACTTTTAGATGAATCCCACAATACACTCAAGCTGATATAAAAATACACAAAAATCATGCTTATTGATATATTATAAATATCTTTAACACTGAACCACTTTACATTGATCGAGTAACTCGGCCGAGCTGATAGGATTATCTGATTCCACAATGTTTACCAGTCAACTCGCCCGAGACTCGACTCGTTCATCTCTTTAAACTGGGCGAGTTGACGGTCAATTACTTCCTACTCACCTTCCTACTCGGCCGGCCTTTAAAATTAGAAACGGCTTTAAGAAATCGGTGGCCAAAACGGAGAGCTTAATCCGCTTAATGGGCGGAGCTCTGAAAGAAAGCGAGCTCGCAGCTCAACACCTTTATCCCGATTTTCGAATTACTCAGCCGACCTGGCGCGGCCTCAGAGACGGGGCTTAGGCGCTCAAAGTCCGCGAGTTATGCGCCTAATCCCCGATAAATACGAGCGCATAAACCCGCGCATTACAATCCGATGTCTTCTTACACCGCATTAGCATGGGGCGCTCCGGCGCTCGTGACTCATCGGCTCTGATATGAGGGCTAACTGGCTAACTGGCCGGTGTGAGTCGCCACTCGCCACTGCGGCCACAACCTCATCGTCGTTAATGTTTAGAGACTCTGATTTAATTGGATAGTTTTGAGGTCTACAGTGTGACAACTTTTTGAAATTTTAACGATTGCTCATTATTGTCACTATTACTTTCAAGTTGACAAATGAAGTAAAACGAGCTACTTATGTTTCATGAAAATATCAAAAAGAAATATTAAATTAATAGCCCATAACCTGTCAACAATTTTGGACTTGTTATTTGTGTGTATTCTTTTATTTTATTGAAACTTATTTCAAATCAGAATGGTCTAATGTAATTTCACAAAAAAAGATTTTTTGTGTAAAACTTTAAATTTTGAAAACTCTGTTTTGACTATACATATATAAATCCATAATTTACCTTAATGATAACAAATTAAACTAAAGGAGGCCTAATTAACAACAAATGTTTACAGCCAGGGCCCTTCCGGCTTAATATATTAAATCAACCTAAGTGCACTTGATAAAGATTAATTATACAGTAAGTTTTTTGTTTTTATTATAACATTAAAACGCTCTGATTGAATGTCTCATATAATATAAATGAAATAAAAATTGTTAAAGAAATATGCAAGATAATTGGGACTTTAGTCGTAAAGTACATCCAGTAAATTAACAGAAACCTAAAATGAAAGTCCAACCGATTAAGTCAGGTTTAGCCTATGTATAATCACAAGGATAACTAGCTGTACCATTAGATAACCAGATAAAGTAATATCGTATTATAAAGTTATAGATGTAACTACAAAAGTTCCAACCTACCTCTTGCTGCCGGGGGCGGTAGTCTAAATAATAAAACCTTTTTTTGAAGAGCACTGCGTCTAATGTATGTTATGTGTTTGATGTACGTATGGCCTAGTTTTTTTTTTCACTAGGCCTATTATTTTAAGCAGCTGAAAAATATTCACTTGAGAAAATAGTGACGTACGCTAATAAGTAAAATTTCTGTTGCATAACAGATTAATTGATGTCTTACTTGTTTCTCAGCTGTTTCAAAATACTTCAAGGGCCTTATATTTTAAAAACAATAAAAACCCTACTATATCAAGATAAGATATAATTATTTTTAAATCATATAATACTTGAGAAAGATCATTTGGAATTTGTTTGAGATATTAACATTGGAGAAACTTTTAAATTTAAGGTTCTAACGATTAAATAGTAAATTTTGGCCCTAGAGTCGAAATGAGGTTTTGCGGGCTTGAGATAGTAATGTATTTCAAATTCCAAACTTTCGAGAATTTAAAACGATCGAGAGGTGCGAACACTATTTTTGAACATCTTACACAATAAAATAAACCCTATAGAACATTTCAAGTTTGAATCTTTATTTAATACACTTGAAAACGAAACTTAGGTTATGAGCGATGATACAACTTGTTTTTCATGGTTTCAAAGCAAGATAGCAATGAAAACCATACGATCGCCGCATATGAAACATACTGAATGCCGTACAGTTATGCGGTATTCATACATTTGTTTCAGGAAAATTAACTATCAGCTGACTTTCGGCCCTCTGACGGGAAAGAGCTTGCTTTGGCCTCCATATGATGAATGTAAAAATAGGTGATTTCGTCGTAGTATGGTGAAAGGGCTATTTAAGTGAGTAACTAAAAATCTATAGACGGAAATAAAAAAAATTTTGTACCAATTAAAATAGTAGACCTGTGTGTACGTTCGTCGTAATGTGGTGGAGAAGACTAAAATCTATGGGAGGAAAAATATAAAAAATTGTACCAATTAAAATGGTAGGCTTGTGTGTGTACGTTGAGTTTCACACAAAACTAGCTTGGAAGAATCTTCAATTTGCATAAAATATGTATTTTAGCCACTCCAATTGAAAACAATAATCCCAAAATATAAATATTGAGTCCTAGAGCTTTACAATTGTTCTGCAGTTATAAATATGCTGTTCCTGAAGGCCTATTTTTAATCATGTGATTTTCGTAAGCCATTGCCTAAACAACTGGTTCTTAGCGATCGTTATTATTGCGTTTGAAAATCCCTTACCTCTAGATTTGTCTTAAAGAGTGAAATGCTAGCAAATGGAAATAAAAATATGTTAAGAAGTCTTACAAGTTTAGTTTTAGGCAAAGAACAATTTTTGTAAACTCACTAAAAAAATACCCAAATATTCAATAATCATTTCTAATTAGGACTGATACACAGGTATATCTCAGAACTGAAATTTTAAAAACAAAATTATTACAACTAAGCAGCTAAATGTAGCATAAATAACAAGGATCCAAACATAAATTGAAACTCGATGAATATCTACTTCTGTTCTTATTCAATAAATTGTTCCTGTAACTTATAAACAGCATATAAGCAAAGAATATGACAGTTAATTTGAAAATGAAATTACTAAAATTTTAGGCGATTCTATAATTTGCAGACCGAAAAATCTAAATTAAATCAAATCATATTGCTTTTAGTTTAAACTGGGCTTTTATCATAAATATCTTAAGGAAACAAACACATTTTTTATTGATTTATTAGTTTATAAATTTCACTTTATACAAAAAATTAAAAATGTAATTTTTTAATGTCATTTGTTTCATACGGTGTTAAAGTCTGTACCACTCTATTCGGTTTTATCAATATTCACTTATCACTGTCTTTAAGAATCATAACGATTGTAAGTCTTGAAATAAATATATTATTTTATCCAGACATCTTGATAAAAAATTATAAAAATCAAGGGCTATAATATTTACAACAAAAATCAAACCTATGTGAATATCGTATAGAATAGTTTCTTATCGTGCATCTCCACAATAACAGAATGGGCACTGGAATGGGGTATTTTGTAACTCTGGCTTTTTATAATATATAATCCAAGGGGACCATAAAGGCAAAATTCAGCTCCATAGGGCCACGAAGAAAGTTTCTTTGTGTCTTCTAGGTTTGGAGATTCTTTGTTAGTTAAAAATCCCCTTCTCTTTTATATACATAGAATATAGACCAGTAGAAGACTGCACTAAAGGATAAATCACTATTACTACTACCCCAAAGTTTGACCCTGCCATTACAAATTTCTGATTATGCACTGCGCCCGGTGTGCCACGACGGGCGGTGCACCGGCGAGCCCGGGAACGGTAGTGGCAGGTCCGCGCTGCGCTGTACCATAGTGGACGCCTGCAGGCTCACGTTGGGAATTTATTTTCTCTGATAGTAGTTATAGTAATTGTGTAATACGTGGCGATAAAGAACACTGCCGTTGGTCCGGCGACTCCGCCCCCCGCTCCAGACAATGCCCACTTGCGGCGACTACACATCCATCTCCGCCCGCCGCTCCTCCGGCCGAGCCAACCTGCAGCGCAGCCACGGCACGCTGGAAAATAATAATAAATAATTAATAAAAAATTATGGACAAATAATTTCAATTAATTAATAATTTTTTTGAATGAGTAGCTATTTAAAAATTGTTTAACGATGGATGTATTTATACTGTTCAAAGCTCAAATTCCAATATGTCATGTATTTTAATTCGCGTATAAAGAGATTGAGACCTCAAGGTAAATTCAACTATGCATGAAATAGTAATCTTATTAGAAGTCAGTATAAAATTGGATTCCCTTTCAAGTAAGAATATATGAAATTGTCGATATTCTGTTTCATTTAATCAAAAGAAAATTAACAACACTAACAACGTTTTCCTTTAAACAATGACTTTGATATTAAAGTTTGAAAGAAAATAAAATCGTAGTCTCAGATTATGCATTAAATATGTTATGTTTTAAGTATGTTATTTCATCAAAAACCCTAGAAGTTCACCTGAAAAAGGTGGATGATTGAGTTCACTGTCTCTTACTTGTTTTAAAATACACTTTTTTTAACTATATACATGTGTTCTATGAGTTGAACTTGATAGACTGTTATGCACTAACTAACTAATCAGTAATTAGTTAAAATTATAGTTGATCCCAATATATATCATACATTTTAATTCTGATATTTAATTATAGAACGGACAAGGTTTCGTAAGCGATATTTATTTTTAATTATCAGGTTTTCAACAATGTCCCGTCTTTAATGTGAAAATAGAACGTGACTTTCGCGGGTAGTCCACCCTCAGCAGTTGTGCTGCCTCAGCAGCGAGAGCAGCGCGGCGCGGCGGCTGACACGGCGTCTGTCAATGTAACGATGACAACAACGACAACGATAACGATAACGACCGGATAACGAGAGTTAACTCCTCATCTCACGACATCGACACCCGCGGGCGCCTCTGTTTGTTTCAGGTTGGTCAAGTGAAATTTTACTTGGGCTGTTAAAAATAGATCACTTCTTCAGGTCAGTACGTTATAAGGGTCAAACTTGTTGAAGTTAATACTAAGACCAATTTCGTCTATCAAATCTTGTTTCAAAGTAATGAACCGCTAGGAACGAAGCTGCAGAAATCAACCGCAGGAACATAACTTATATTATTACGATTATTGGCGAAAACATTCATGAAAACCTAAGAAATTGTAACATACTCGCAGTAACATCCGACAAGTTTTAACTTTAGTGAAATTATTTTATCTTTTGTATCTTTTATTTGCTTGAAGAAAATATCTTGAAGACTACAAAGAAAATATCTTGAAGACTAAAAAAAGTTTTTTAATACAACTTGGTTAAATAAAAAAAGGTTTTTTAATACAACTTGCCACCACATATACAATTTATTTTGGAATTATTTGCATCCGTCTTCTATATCTAAATTATTAAATACGCTACATGGAAACTTTGTGATCGATAAGGCTCTTTTATTTTGAGATTCACCCCCCCCCCCCTATATATTACACATTAAAACACACATCTTTGTGTGCAGATGTGCAAACTGGCTTTAGACTTTTAATTTCGAGAATAAAACGCGAAAAAACCACAAACAACTGACTCAAATTAAGTATGTTTTCACAAAAGCGAAAATTTAAACAAAAGAACATCTGAGCAGCTGAGCGGGATTCCGCACTATTCTACTAGTATATATTATCAATAAGCTGTATAGAAACCTCGCAAGATAAGGTTTTTTGTTTTAAGATTTACCCCCACATAACTTTATATATATTACATTATGGGGAATAACTTTAATAAAACATATAACCACTTTAAATTAAAAAATGCCACTAATTTCAACAATACGACAGTTTATCTGTCACTAGGTTTTCAATCATATTTCAATTACATATGTATTTTTTCACCATGGAGTACTAACAGCGTATTCATTTTGAGGAAAGTTATTGCCATATCTTGGAACGTTTTCACTGTTGGTGATAGCTCTCACTTTCCTCGCCCGTTCTTTTACATGACCAAGTCACTCCACAGTTACCGCGCCCAACATGCACTGTCAGTGCGCTGCAACGCAGGGGATCACATGGATGTAATCATCTGCAGCCCTTACATCACCGTCAAAGTGATTTACTGTCCAGCCTGAGCTAATTTCGTTCCTTATAAACCATAAGGTGTTATGTGTACCCGTTTCGAAATAGCAGCACACTATGACTATATTGATAAGATTCATTTTTGAGCTTTAATCCCTCCTCAGTTATTGTCTTACTATATCAAACAGTAATAACTTATGGATAAATTATAAACTTCGTTTGAATAACTTCATAATGTATGAATGAAGTTTTTAAGTCAAAATCTTTATATTGAAACCAAAAATATAAAAATGCATATGTTTATGCAATTTGTTTTTTTGCAAAGCTTTCTTCCATAGTATTTCGTTTCAGTATCTTCCATTAAAATTTACTAGCTTTGTCAAGTTAATTAAGGACTATAAATGTCACATAAATCTGCTTTGATATTTACCGTATGTACAGAGAAGTCAAAATAATATTTTTTAAATAGGTAATATTCGAAATAGGTGGCCTTTGGAACCGCGCCTGACCGGGCTAGGTCTGGGCCGGGGGAGCAGCTTACTAGCTGCTCTCAAGGCAAGACATTTGGAAGAGCCACTCCGCATTTTGAAAATAACTTATTTATATATCTAGTGTATGTCATTATTACAATGCCCTCGTTGCAGCAGGCCTGTATACTCAACGAATTTCTCATACCTTAAATAAATACTTGACTTAAATACCTCTTAAGACCGGGACGCAGCACTAGCTGCGTATTTTAACAGGAATATGAGTGAAGGACACAGAGAAGTAAACATAGGATGAGTGTAGGTTGGTTGTGGTGCGATCTTGTAGTCTTGTTACTGTCTACGGCCCAACATCCAATGGCAACTAAGGGATCTACATTTTAACATGGGATCCGAACCATATTTAAATAGTTAATGATACGAAGCTTCACATTAATTAAAATCAACTTGGTCCAGAAAGGAGCAATAAAAAATATTCTTTTAAAGAATAACAGCAAGTGAGGGTTTGCTAGAAACCCATATATACAAAAACCACATAAAAAATATGATTATAGTTCTAGTTCTCTCTTTCTAGTTTTTTTTGCTAGAAAGCTGCCACGATAATGTGAAAATGGGGGATTTTATACTATATCCCTCAGCAAGACGTACTTGTTTTGTTTGTTTACTTGTGTTGGTTCTAATCACATTAATCTCAACTAGATGAAGCCACGTCGAAGTTTTATTACAAAATGTCCACTGAGTAATATGCAAATTACATTTTTTTTATTTAAGGACAACATGAGAAGGAAATATGCAAGTTTTGTGCCACAGACCAATTCCATAGAATTGTGTACCACGGATTTACGCTTTAAATGGATACTTTAGACTATAGTTCTCAACTAGAAGAAGCACATATTAAGTTTATTTACTGTAAAAATACAGATATTACGGAGCAATAACACAAATAAAAATTTCTACCGACATATGATTCAAAATCCAAATATGCTTAAATTTAAGTGACCAGGACCATATAAAAACGCTATGGATTAAATCATTGAAGCGAAAACATGTGCGACTTACATGAGAGATGGGATGCGGTAGAGATGAAGGAATGCCGGACATCAGTATGCGGACGGGGATTACTCGTCACAATTAGACATGTCGGGGGATATCAAACCGGGAGTAACGACCAGCAATCGATAATTGGGCTGATTTATTGTCTGGAAAACGATTAATTAGTTGTAAAGCTAGATGATAGTTATGCGACTTCCTACAGGCGGCGCTTTTGTTCCTCCCTGCTGAATGGAGAGGTGGCCGTGCCGTCGAAGGGAGACCCTTACTGTACACAGGTGATAAGCGGTAACGTGTTATGGACATTATTATTTCAAATTTGATTATGACGTTACCTGCAATAGTTTTGATTAATTAGTGGCAGTAATTTCATTTGACCGAGATTCACTACATTTTTAGGCACGTTTTTAACTTCAAGCCCTGAATGTGGGAGTATATATTGAGGCATTTTCTCGTCATAAAA
The DNA here is from genome assembly GCA_035578135.1 of Flexamia atlantica. Lineage (NCBI taxonomy): Eukaryota > Metazoa > Arthropoda > Insecta > Hemiptera > Cicadellidae > Flexamia > Flexamia atlantica. The sequence goes on from JAQJVK010000001.1 coordinate 28,089,720, forward strand.
CTTCTTCATGCATTAAACTATCAAGTATTCCTCCAGAAGTATGACTTTGTGATTATAATTTAATAAGTTATGTTTACAAAAAAAAAAAACTCGGAGGGTCAACTTGGATAAAAAAATCATCATTTCAAGGTGTTAAAAATCTGTGTTTAATTTATTTTCCTTGGCGATTTTTTAGTAAACGTTTAATATAAACATATGTTTTACTTCCTTATACCCCCATTCGGTTTTTATAGTGTACGAGGGTATTTGAAGTTTTTACCTGAGCTTTTGGCACGATTTCCAAGTATCCCTGAATTTATCTCCCTTATTAGCGATAGTAATATTACTTGGGGGCAGGCCAAGCCCATTCATGAATGAAACTCTCATTCCACAACTTACAACAGGAGTAACACACGCACCACACGACAGGTGGCGGCTGACTTGTATAGAGCGCGGTAAACAGCGAGACGCCCAATATAACATGTTTGTTAGGTAGACAATGTGGGCGCTGTCACCGTTCCCAAGGCAATTAGCTGTTTTACTACACATCTTGCACCGTTTCTGAATAGAAATAAGCCCGTCTGCGGCACATGCTACTCCTAAATAGCGTCTACATAATTCATCACCTCCGTGTTCGCGTTCCGCGCCTCACAAAGCCGCGATGGCGCCGCTACCGACGCCTCAATATCCAACATGCGACGATTTATTATCGAGCATGTAAGTACGTTTGGGGGATTATGGAAACATCACTCAGGACGTGAACACTTATTCCTGAATGAGTAGATCATTAAATGGCCAAAAATAAAAATCATTCTTCACGTTAATCATCGTTTTAAAATTGTGATACTGAAAATAGATGTTTTTGTAATGCGAATTAGGTTTAGCCGCTATTGAAAATACTGGCAGTTTTCGCCAATTTTACCAAGTTATCAAGCAAATTGTTCCATGCTGAAATTCGATTTTTCAGCAAAACCCCAGAAAACGGTAAACAAAAACAGCGTAATCTGCTGCTCCTACTGCTGCTGTGCTGCTGTTGCTTTATGAATTTATGGAAATCCTGATCGAAGATCACCAATAGAATACTTTGAAAAATAAGCTCTGTATCATAAACATTTAATGGCACAATAATACCGATGAATGACTGTAACTTGCTACTCTCAGTAAACAACGATTCGTACTCGAAGATTTTACTGTTCATCCACTTACTAGATGAAACCGAATGGCGATGCCATCACTAGTGTAATGTCAATGCTATAACTATTACAAAGTTATTACAGTTTTCACCCTTATAAAAGACAGTATTATAGTACGGAAATATTTATTTCTTCACAAGAAATATATCACTAGATTATTTCAGCAATATCAGTTGACCCTAATCGGACATATTTTAATCAAACCTCCTACATTATGTAACTTTAATAGTACATGAGACACTTATTTTTCAATTTTTAAAGGCATCAGTCGAAATCTGATGAATTATTTAGATGTGTTAGTGTCGTGTCATCAGTCAGGGAGTAATTTCACCCCGGCACAAATGGCGGAGTGGAAGTTGAGAATAGAAACACGGATGCGACGACAGGAGACCAACAAACTATCAATCATAGAGCTACAAACAAACACGGCACGGTCTTGTACAAATATTCTTGGATCCAAACTAATTGTTGTTGCCCTCGAGGCTTGACATTATGAACCTCAACCTTCATCACGTGTGAGCGTTAATTTCGCTTGTAATTGTTATTTACAAGTCGATATATTGCTTTGATAATTTAAATGCAATAGCAGTCTTGTATTAAGAGGTTCTTTGAAATCGTTATCCGTTGATAAATTAAAAAAATACCTTTTCATCATACTGTCCCGAAAACAGCCGTTTTTAGTTCTCTAAGTCGTACGCAAAATGATCGTTTTTGGATCACTTCGAATAGGAGTACTGAAAAAACATATGGTAAATTTTGCCGTACTCTAATGTCAAAATTTGTTTATGTTACGTTTGAAAGGTTGAACGATTTCTGAACTTGTGTTTGTAAACAACTAACAGATGTGTAAATGACGATGACTATTTTGGATAACCTAAAAATTATGAAGTCTAATTTTTTAACGATTAAATGGTTATTTATACATAATGATAAAAATAGTTGTTCATCACACGGAGCAAAAGTGTCTCCTTGGTACTCGATCGCATTTCCAAGCTCGGCTGCGCCTCGCCTGTAAATCACGATCTCGTACCAAAAAGAGCCACTTTCGCTCCTAGTAATTCATATAAAAAGTTCATTGCAATGAAAGATGTATTGCAGAAAATGTTGTTGTTCATAGTAAAATTATATTTACTTCGAAGTTTTTTAAGTCCATGAAACTAGGGAAACTTCTTCGCTTGCGCCATGTAAAACGATCCTAAAAGTAAAATTTTAGAGACAAAACTGTAGCTATTGAAATGGCTCAAACATGTCACCTTATGCTAAAAGTTATACCTGCATCATCAGATAAATTTTATTTAGTGATACACAAATATCTAACAAGTATAAGACGATGAATAATTTTATTTTTAATTGTGTTTCCAGAGTATATTTAAACCGTGTATATAATGAAATTAGCCAGCGATGTCTTATTGGTGATTGGTCAGGAGTGAGGACCCTCTTTAAAAAAAGTGGAACCCAATCTATCTGAGTAAAACAAGTGTGGTAGTGTTTATTTCAGTCATTAGGGAAAAGGCTGAAATATCTCTACTGCACCACAAATGAATCTAACTACTGTACCAGGGTGATGTACAGGATGATGCTGAACGAATGATACAATTTTGTGACTCTATAAATCGATAACTAAATAACTAAATGACTTAATATCATGATAAAAGGATCAATATAAAGAGGAAATTCTTAAGTTTTCTACACCACCCTGGGAAAGCTAGTTGTATGATTAGCCGCCACAGACGTTTTTGTTGGTCACTTCAAGTTAGTAGGAAGGTTAGTGGCTGCGATAGAATTTAAAGTTTTTGTATTCTCTAATTTGGGAAAACCCAGTTGACGACAACAGTTCAGTGTGCTTTCCGTCGTTTAAAACATTTTTTATCCCTGATGGTCTCAAAAACAACTTTAGTACCTCCTCTTTTGATTAATACTACATCACAAAGTTAGGCCGTTCAGATTTCAATTTAAAGGGTTACAAAAGTGTACCATTAATTTAGATTTGCAATTAAAATTAAACAATATCACTGTAATGTTATATCTGTAGTTGTCCAGTTATGCAACTATCTTTCCCTGGGTGTTGTAAAATTAAAATTAATCATCTTTCAATTGATTCTTCCATCATTACTTTAGGTCGTATAGTTTTCGATTAATGGTCACAAAACTAAGTCATTCAGTTAGAATTAACCTGTATTAAAATATGTATACAATTGAATGTTTATTTTCTCTGGGAAAAAAGCTAATAACAACAATAAAATCACTATTTTCAAGGGTTGATGTTTTTAACGTATAAAATTGAACATTTATCGCACTAACATTATCTTTAAATCTTTGCCTTCTATAGTTTCATTCTCGTAACTCTTTTGCTTCTGCAGCCCCCGGCGACTCACACACGGCGTCAGCAGGTGACGTCACTTAGCGCCTGTCACCATCCACAATGAAGCAGACTCCAGTTTTTAATCTTTCACGAAGAGCCTGATGCCAGCACTTATAAAAAATACAGTTCCCTTACCTGTTTAATTATTTGCGGCGCCCCGAAATGTCGCCGTAACCTGTGCTTCATACGTTTGGTAGATCGTTAGGTTCCATTTTGTATGTTCACGGTATGTGTGGTCCGCCCTATTGTATTGTTTTGGGTTTTTGCTTGCTAAAACAGTTCTGCGATTTTTTTTATAATTCTACCTCAAGGATTGAACATTAATTGTAAAAATATCATTGGGAAACTAAAATTTACTTGGAACTTGGAACAATGATCAACAACCATTTTTAGGATTGAGATGGTATTAGAAAAAATTACCGATTGAGTTCCGATTGAATTACCGATTGAGCCCACTGACAGTTTCGCATGCAATGTACAAGTGCCTTTGTTTGGCGGTTCCCTGATTTAGATTAAAAAAATCAATAAAATTATCAAAATAAAATTTGAACAATTTTATACTCATATTTTTGTTATTATTTTTTATTGTGAAGTTTTGATCTTTAACTTTAAATTAAAATTTCCATTTACCTATCGATTACAGAACATACAACTTGTAATTCTAAACTACTGCTGGATCTTTTTGCTACTGATAGGGTACTGTGAGTACCCTATTAAATTATGAATATTTTTGAAAATGTATGTCACTACCATTAGTTTGAGAAGGATTCACGACTGAAATTTGGTCTGATCATGTTTGATTTAAATCATGTCTGATTTGATTTGATCATATCTTAAAGTTTGTGAGCGCAAATAAACAACTACAGGAAGGCAAAGATTTGAGAAGTGACAATACAACGTCCCAGTATCTGAAATATTTAACCTTTATCAAGTCGAACAAGACAATATATCCAAGATATCATTAATACCTCATACACATTAGCATTATCACCAGTTTATAAAAGTCTACTTGCAATACCCCACGTGTCATCTCGTCCTGTCTGACACCTCGGTACAATGTTTTAACTTGAGTATTTGGTAAATTTAGTACATGAGTACTTTATCTGGGTTGACTATTCTAGGATTGTTTACAAACACCACACCCATTATAGATTCTTGTCTTAACCCAAAACAGATGAATCAGGGTATGCAGTTAATTTTTAGGGTGTATGGATGGTTGAAAGTTTTTTGAGAGTTTTCTTTTACAAACCTTGGTCACAGTCCCTTTTTATTTTTGTAAATAATCTAGCATTATCTCATGGGTACCTATGGTTTGGTGAGGATCCTGAACTTACTTCGAGTCCATGTATTTCACTCAATAGCATTGTTTTACTGTATTTTTTGTTTTCCTGTGTGTTGGTATTATCTTTAGATGGTTTGCTACTCCTCAGTTTCACTACTCACTGTCCTATCTGTAGGGTAGTGATGATGCAGGAAGAAACTCTGTGCCTCGCACAACGGTTCCTGTATTGTCATTACACTGTCATTCCCACAGTTTGAGAGGTTTATGAGTGCCGTGAGTCACAATGTGCCCTCATTACCTGTTTCAGCCCGGAGCGTAACTTAACCGTTGCCCACGCTCTGATCAATTTATTGTCTCGGTGTCATTACAAGTGTCGCTCGCCGCGGTGTAAACCTCCCGCTTTATTCTCGCTACTCTTATCTAATCTCTATATCTATCGCGACTTTCCTCACTCCTCGACTCTCGTCCTTATTTAATAAAGGGGATCCACATCAGTATATTATGCATATCAGCATCCTTATGCCTGTCTGTCAAGGAATGTGAAAGTGCTGTTTCTGGAGTGATATGCGAGGTGCAATGTCTAATAGCTTTAGATAAAAGCGTATTATTACAAGTACGGCAGGTAAACCAATTGTTTTATTGATCGATTTGAAACAGCAAATAAAAACGTTTCCCAGGATTTCATTTGTGATCTTTGAGAGTAATTAATACAAACTTGAAATCAATAATAAAATAAGTACATTTTAATTTTAAAAAAAGTAATAGCCTAAACTCATTCAATGCCTAAAATTATTAAAATACAAATGCATGAAACACTCTCAATTAAAATTTATGAGTGCCAACCTAAATTAATCAAATTAGACATTATTAAATGAAATGAGACAGTTGTAAAATGATCTTTCGAAGTCTGATTTATCGAGTAAGGGTTATCTCCTGAACATAAAACTAACATTATGATTTTCTCTGCAAAACTAATGACAAAAATAGTAGGTCTATGCTCCAAGCATAAAACTGAGATGGTGCCCTCGAAGCTGATAGAAAAACTTGCTCTCATTACAATCAATAAAGAAGCTCATGTAAGATCAGTCTGGGGCTCGGAACTTTCTTGTACCTCTGTTAGGTAATAATTTACAATGAAGTTTGCTCGAGAAAACTAATTAGACGAAGTTACGATTGGTAAGTGGCTCCCTCGTTGCAACTTTTGGAACGCTTGTAATCGACCCTCGGCATCTTACTGACGTTGAGTCGCTCGCAACGTTCCCTACTTTAGACGTACACGCCGCAAGCCTCTCACGGTTGGTTCGTCTTGACTTCGTCCGTGGTACGATGTGTTAACGTGAAACACGTATTTAACTCTCATCTTGACTGTTGTCATGGCCTTCTCTAGCCACGACCTTCAACCTGGCAACGCCGCTTCTCAAGGGTTATTTGCATATTAAAAACCCTTAAAGAGCCAGCTGGTTCCAAGTAAACAAAAAATAGTGCCATAAGAAAGTATGGATAAACAAATCAGCTGAACCCTTAGGTGCGATGTTGCCATTTACTAACGCCGCGGCCTTGTACTAGAGATGGCTATGCTGTTGTTGATAGCTCATAATATTTTTATCTTTCATCATAGAACCTACCATACTACCAAACCATACTAGGTCCAACGGTTCCAGCGGTTCTAACTGCCCTAAGAAATGGGAAATTCCAGAATATGAACGTTTTTCTTAATATCTCCATCTTTGAACATTCACTTGATTGATTCTGCGTATCAGACTTCTTAGCTTTTTTCTTTAATCATATTTACCGCATTATGTTACTTTTATTAATGCTGAAGAGATCCAAAAAAGGCAAAAAATATATTTAGGATATTTGAAGAGGCATTCAACTAAAACTGTTAAAAGCTTGTTATGTCAGATGCTTGTAATTTTAGTAACAAATTTATATTTAGTCTACATATGAGCAATGTCTTTTAGATTCTTTTTTTTACTCAGGTCTATTACAAGCTCCTCGCAGACTCAGCCGAGCGAGGCGGGCACGTCGCAGATCCTGCTGGAGATACCGAGCCAGTCAAGGCCAGGAAATTGAACTGAGGTGTCGTTGGTCATCTCGGTTCATTACAGCGGACTCTTCCTGCTCCTGCTCCTTCTGATCCTGTTCTCCCGGTGATGGATGAGCCAATTTCCGCCGGTCCTGGTCCTGGAGGCTAGGCAATATGGTTGGAAATCCCTGCCGACACAATTATATGGTAATAGTCAATAAAAACAGCTACAACAAAACATTAAAAAAACTAAAACATATAAAGTATTGTTACAAATACAATCAGGAATGTAAGAAGGTATATTGACATTAAGTATAAGTCAGTAAAAAAGAATTGCATTTTTTAACTTTTCAAATTAATAATACCTCCTCACAGAAGACTTCGCACCAACCAAATTTCTTGAAAAAAAAAACTATTTCCGTTTCATGTAAACATATTTTACATGTTCAAGAAAAGAATATCACGAGGGATATTGGATGTTATTTATTCATCGCTTACTTTTTAGATTCCAGAGTATTCAGTTTAAGGAAATTAAATGTAATAATGTTTTTGTTAATTATAATAATCGTGATGGCTTGATGGAGGTTTCATTTTTAGTTCAACTGCTCTTAAAAGTTGTGTTTTCTTTGACGTTAGCTCTTCCAACATAACTGATTGATGAACTCAAATAAATAAAAATTAAACTCTAATCAAATAACCACTTTGCAAAATTAAATACAACCATATTGTCAGAGTTGTAATTTTAAATTAATGTTTTTTCGGTGTCTTTTTGGGATTGGTGGATTTTAAGTTTGAAACTTGGGAGATGCTCCTTGTAATTTTCGTAATTCTGCTCTCTTCAGGCAAATTTTAACAATAATACTGTATTAAACAATAACCACCTCTAAGCCGAATTTAGCTCTTCCACTATCTTGGTTTTAGACGAATAAATTAAAATGATACATTTTACAGCTTAATACAATTTAGACCATGAAATCTAAAAATATAAAGAAAACTTGAAGATATTAAAATAAAAGTCTTTAAGTATGCTGATCTGGATGGTGTTCGGATGTCGCTCTGAACATTCATGCCAATGTTACTAGGGTTGCACTTTCTTACGGGTTATCGTGCCTATGAACATACACTGTAAATGACCGAAAAGTGTTTTTGAATTTTAGGGATTTCCAAAAGAATAAATATCACGGGCTTAGGTCACAAACTGTACTGCAATAGCTTCTTCCCTAGAGGGGACAAATTCGCTTACAATACCCCCCTCGCGAATGACGAGGTTCGCATAAATAAATAGGTTCTATATAAATTATATAGTTTGAATTTATTGGGAAAAGTTTTTCCCCACCTTACTGACGTCAACTTACTGACGTCACTGAATCATCTCGGTGACCAACCAAAAAAAAAAAAAAATATATATATATATATATATTACCACCGTCACAGACGACCTCGCACCAACCAAATATCTTTAAAAAAACGATTTCTGTTTCATGTAAACTTATTTTACATGTTTAAGAAAATGAATATACAAAAAGCGCAACTTCATTTTAAATTCACCAACTTGTTCAGCACGGCGTCTTTTTGTTTCAAAATGTTTTCACAGATCCCTTTTGTCCAAATGTCTTCCCTTGCTTGTTCTGTTTGATTGAAGGATGTTTTCTTCAACAGGTATTTTTTGAACGAAGTCATTATTCATAAAAACCTTCTTAAAAGTGCCAAATCTTCATACATAGATTTTTTATGTTGAAGTTGATAAGTTCAAGGTAACATCTTTGTTTATCACCTTTAATAACCTTGTTGGTTATTTTTTCAGCAATTGGCTAATTCATAAAATGCAACTAATCAGTGAAAATTTAACAAAGGAATAATAATTCAGTAATGTAATGTTAGGGATCAACGTTCGTGTTTCGTTTTTACCTCTTGATCTATATACATATTTCGATGTAATACGCCGATAAAATAAATTTCAAGTGTTCATTGCTTCAATTTATTATGTAAAAATTGGGTTAGGGCCTATAATATTGTAAACAGTGTGTTCATTGTTTATGCACACCATTGGAATCTTGTAAACCACAAGAGATAAAATTTAGGATAGATTGGCCAACTAATGCGTAATAATAAAAGAAATTAAAAACCGGTGAGAAATTAAAAATATTCCACCAAAATCGTTCGCTACGTTCAAAACCATGTTCGCCAAAAAACTAAAATTACCCATAACTCGCTTATTTTTTAAGACAAAAGAATATAAGTGGGGTAAAATTTTTATGAAATTTACGTAGGATCTAAATATATAGATAAGAATGCGATATCATTTATTGTTTTTCGAGAAATGTGCCCGAGTCCACAATTTTAATTACCACCGTGTACAATTTTATATTTAATCTCAAAGATATTTTTCATCTTATTACCAAAATACCAATCATGCAATGTTTTCATCGTAAAATGAGTTTGCAACTAAACAAAATAATTTTTTTCATATGATAATGTTTTTTTATCAAATTTATCATAATTGATAAATGTGAAAAACAGCTGATTAGTACCAAACAGGTGATTGACTCGGAACAGTTGATTGTCAGCGAACGGGCAAATACGCATATAATTTGTTTTTTTAATTTTTCACTGCTGATTTCCTTGTAAATTAGCTTTTCAGTGTTAGTCAGCCATTTCTAGACAAGCAGCTGTTAAATATAACTCAGCTGCTTTAATTTTCATTATTTCAATGATGAATCTAATACATTATGTTCAATTGCGATATATTTCTGTGCTCCAACTCTTAATTCCTTTAGATCTAAGTTTTTGGTTGTAATTATACCTTTTTTACTTTACATCCATGAGGACCGTGACAAAACTTTATATTTAACCGCGTGTGAATGGAGGATAAATGTAGAATGACTGACTTAGTTGCTTTGTTGCTGACTAGGACCAGTTGATTCATTTGCCGAGATCATTAATTAAGCCCAGTGATCAGTGACAGCTGGGCCCAGCATCAAACTTCAAAAAGTTACAGGCCCAGTCCGGACTGGAACTGGGCCGAAATATCATCCTTAAATATTGTTCTTTGCCGGTTTTCAAAAGAATATGACATATTTCTTAAGATAAAGTAGTATCATTTAGTTTTTATGTTGCTAACTGAATATTTTTGTACTCGAGTTAGTTTTTATGATAAGAGATCTTTGACTGATTGTTATTTATTTCCTTAAGTTTCTCTGAAACCCAATTTAAAAATGTGCAGTAAATTAAGTGATTTGTATTATTTATTTTTTTTATTTTTTCAGGATCAGTCTAACGCTCCTTCTAAATAGAGTCGATTACTATAGTCCAACCAATCATGACTCATTGCTGAGTTAACTGTCATAAAAGTGCCTCATAACATGTAATATCATGCTGCATACGATTGAGTTCTACCAAGTAGAGGTAAATTTGATGGCATTAGAGATTTGATTTGCATTTGATTTATGCTTTATCAACTGTTAACACCAATGTACGGAGAATACAGAGAAGGTATGGTATTGCAGGATACTAAAAGAACTAAATAAACCTAGATGACTACACACAAGAATAATAGCAAATAATACGAAATGACATTGTTAACAAAACAAGATAAAAACAAAACTAAATAAGCGATGGTAACAACACAAGCCAATCAACAGTAACATAAATTCATAAAAATACAACTAATCAGTGAAAAGTCAACAAAGGAACAATTCAGTAATGTAAATTCAAACGTGATAAAGCTTATAAGAAAAGAGAAATGTACTAATATAATCAAACATTCAAGCAGTTAATGCAAATCAATCAGCATGGTTTCAAATCAAGAAAAGAGGCTTTTATCAAATAATAATAAAGCAATGAAATTCAGTTCATTTGGAAAAAAATAGATCAACAAAATATCAACAAAAACAGAGAAATATAAACCTTCCTATAAACCAGTCCTATAAACCTTCAATTCAATGAGATATTTGATCTTGCAGTTGGGACCTATACCGGAGGACTCAAACGCAACACCCTTCCTTTAACTAAAAACTTGTTTACCAATAATAAAAGTAAAAAGGTGATGGCAGTAGAGGTAGGCCTAAAAATGATTGAATTAGGGGTAACTTGTAGTAAGATAGTTGGCCAAAAGAGGTAAAAAAACTTAAATGCAACAGTATTGTTATTTTTAGTACGATTCCTTGCAACAATAATCAGCCAAAGGTCAATATTACATTAGAATTTTAAGACCTGCCAGGAAGTAAAAAAACAGCTAAAGTTGATTTTATTTAAGGAAACAAATCAATCGGAGATGAATATTTAAATGAATCACTGCATTTATTGTCAACCATTCGCCTTAAAGGTCAACATTTCCGTTGCAACAAGAGGCGCCACTGCAAACGCATCGTATTCAAAATTTTCCGAGAAAAAACAGGGAAGCATCACTTCGATTAGCATTTTAGGGCTGCTCGCTCGTTTGACAGTCAATAAGATCCCTCCGTCTCCCCTCCAACAGAGAGAAAGAAACTTGACAATGTCTCTACGTTCAATTGAAAACTTTGCGGCAACACGATTACACAATGAACTACTCCGCCCGGGGACGTTTTAAATTCACCAACTTGTTCAGCTCGGCGTCTTTTTGTTTCAAAATGTTTTCGCAGATCCCTTTTGTCCAAATGTCTCCCCTTGTTTGTTCAGTTTGATTGAAGGATATTTTCTTAAACAGGTATTTTTTGAACGAAGTGACGTCCTAAAAACCTTCTTAAAAGTGCCAAATCTTCATAAATTTTGTTGTTATGACTGTCCTATATCCTGAACCATATATTTACGAAAATATGCATTGCGTGATTGATAAGGAGGAAACTGCTAACTTTCTTAGGCAACGAGGTGAGGTTTAATATTAAAAACTCTTCCCTTTTTCATTAAAGCTGTCCAATGGCTTCCGGAAACTGTTGCTCAACACTTGAAGCTCGTTCATGTTCTCGCTTCAGGAACTACGATTTCTCTTCAAAAATTCGACAAAATAATTTTTACATGAATAACATTTACATTTCAAAAAGTAATAAAGGTTTTATCATTAATATTTCGATTAGACGTAAATGTAATTTATGCTAGTAAGCTAAGCAATATCATGTCTATACACTGCACGACTTATAGATTTCCAAAATAAAAGATTGAAAATGAAAATTATTTTTACACTGAGCTGCAGCACCTGCACAAAATGTACAAAGTGAACCCTCTAATAACAGTATACTTGTTAATTTCATCATGTTTTTAAAAAGTTTATCCTCTAACATTATCTAACATGATTGATGAAATATAAATCTTAATTTTTTTAAATAGTTGATCAGATGTAAATTAAAGAGAACTGTCATCTAAAATAATCATTTAAGGTAACGTGTGAATCGTATGAAATATTCATGAAAAACTGCATTTCTTGTGTTGTGCATATAACTTTAAAAAACTTTAATCTGAACAAAACTTAAGAAGGCTATCTTCGGAAATAGTGTAATTAGGTACCTATTATATAGTTAAATTTTGTGAATAAATCTATGAATGTTCAATAGAAAGATAAAAATCTAAAAATTAAAAATTAATGTTTGATGTTTACTTACAACAGACCTAGAAAGGAAAAATATTACATTTGCCCTTCAGTCTAACTTAGACAAAAAAATTAATTAATTCTTGATCCAGCAAAGTAATTTAATTAGTTATTTAATGAATTGAAACTTTTATGATTATAGTTATAATCGTTTAAAACCAGAAATAGAGAAAAATAAATCAGCTAGTATTAACCCATTAGCGCCTAAAAAAGGATTTTTTTATATTGTACCTGATTTCGAATTTCAGCTGCTTGCAGTTATGACATCTTTAAAACTAAAGCGGTCTGCTGTTTGAATTCCCAATAAAATATTCATGGAAGCTAAACATCAGCTTTGATTCATGTAATGAATACTTCTTTCATTACAAGTTTCCATTGTTGACCGTGTGCATACAGGAGACTTAAGTACGGATCCATCGAACTACAGACCAATTTCTGTTCAGCCTTCCCTTGAAAATATATTTGAAAAGTGAATGTTTTTTACAAATATTTTAAAAATGATCTTTGTAAGATTCAAAACAACACGGGTTTCACAATTAAAATCCACATGCACAGCTCTCATAGATTTTTTTGAAAATTATCGATTCGCTTGATCAATGTCAATATACAGTTGGTGGCTTCACGAAGGCCTTTGACAGTGTCTGTCATAAAAAGTTGTTTGCATAATACAATTATGGAGTACAAAGTAGAGAACTGCTTTGGCTTGAGACTTATCTAGCGGGCCGCCAACAGTATTTTGAACGGTATGTATACAAAATCACTCTGCTCAAAGTTAAATCACATGATAAACAAAGTTAAACTACAGAATCTTCAGTTCCCCAAGGGACCGTGCTTTGGACTTTCCTTTTATTTGCAGTGCTGGTAAAATGTGTTGATCATTTGCAGTGACAACCTTTACTTCACACCTGGTATGTGTGCTGACGATATCGGTGTCATGCTTAATAGCAAAAATGAAGATGTAGTAAAAGCATTACATTGATAATAGAAAATACAGATTGTTATCTGGCCGATAAAAGTTTACTTTTAAACTAAAGTAAATCTAATTTCATTCTATTTCGTAAATCAATCCAGAAGGGATTTTAAATTATGTTATGATTTAAGTTTTAACAATGAAGTTAAATTTTTAGGTATCCAATTGGATGATAAATTAAGTTTTACTGGTCATGTAAATACAGTTTAAAAACAAATTAATTCTGTTCTTTTTGCATTAAAAATTATCTTTTTATTGTGAAACAACAATATTAAAACAGTTTAATTTTCTTTAATACAATCTCATTTATCATATGGTATCTCATGAGACATATGGTAGCACTACAAACCAAAACAAAAATTCAATTTAACTCTTCAAAAAGAGGCAATCAAAATAATTTTGAATCTTGAAAAAACCCTCTTATAAAAAATATTTTCTGAACTTGGTATAATGTCTGTCTTCTCATTATACATTTATAAATGTACACTTTATGTGAAGAGTGTTCTTATCTGCTCTCTAAAACATGAAAACATTCATAAGCACAATACCATAAATAGAAAAAAATATAGTGTGTGAAAGACACTACAAAGAAATGTTCAAAAAGAAGCTTGTATACGCTGTATCAAAATTTTTAAATTTCTTACCCGTGTATATAAAAGAAAAGAAAACGAAAGCAAATGTAAATCAGAACTAAAAAATACCTTATTAGCAGGCCGTTATATTCTGTTTATCAAGATTAATGACAATCATTTTATCATTGAAATTTATATCTTTGTATTATGTACTGTTCTGTATATATAGTGTGTAATATGAGTACTGAAGTTCTTAATTGTACGAATTGACCCCATTCAATGTATGAAGAATACATATATGAATAGAGTTTTGAAATTGAAGTTGGAATGAGAAATGTAATTTTGGTTTAGCTCTGAGAAAAGACAACTAAAGTAGCTTTCTAGCTATAATACAACTAAAATACTTTTTTGCTGACTCTAAAGCTGTTCCAAGTGTTAACAGCATTTCATGTAATCAAACTGCATCACCATTTAACTTACGTAAGTAAACCTGGTTGTAGGTTTTTGTTGGTACGTAGAGGTTAAACATGTATTCATTATAGGAAAGTAATAAGAAAAGAGAATGCACTGTAACGGAGAGCAGTGAGTGAGTTATGTGGTTGCCGCCCAGTAGCGAGTCGCCGTGCTCTTCATGATGGAATAGTTAAACTGATCTTCAGTCCTAGGAGGCTCTGAAATAAATGGTCTTGCTGACATGTTGTATCGTTTTAAGCTGGATAACCTTTTAACCCCCGCATTCTGCAAAACAAAATGAGAAATAAATCATGAAGACGCCGCAAAGAGCTGGAAACCCCAAATACACCTGAAATATGGTCTATCATAGACTCCAGTGGTCTTGCATTGATGTGTGTTTAAGCTTAAATCCCGGAATAATGTTCATGAATTGAATCAATGGTTCCGATTAATAATAGGGGATACGTCGGTCTGAGTAGGAGTTACAGCGATTGAGCGTTGTTTACTTGATGCGGCCTCTAAATTAGCATATCAAGGATCTTGTGTTGGCATTTTTTCGTGGTATACTTTGTGACTGGAACGTTGATTAACTATGAATTTGCTAGATATTTAAACTATTACAAATTAACCATAAAGAACAATTTTGGCTGGTTAACTTAGGTTTGGCGGGTAGGAATATCGAATTGAAATCTTCTCTTGACCACTGGCACAAAATTACTAAAGCATGATTGAGTGCATTTTTTTTGTAAGTGAGTACTACTGAATCACTGTTGTGCCTGCGCATCACCATTTGCGGAGGTATGTGTGACTTATGAAGGCACCGCCCAGAAACGGTGTTCGTGCTCCATAATGGAATTGTCAGACGCATCTTTAGCGTCACGTGACCGCTGAAATATGGGCTTGCTGCTCTACACGGACTAGGCGGCGAAAACTGTATCACACTCGGGAGACTAATGGGCTAATACCTCCAACCATTCCGCGGCTATTTAGAGAATTAATTGAACGTTGTAAGTCTTGGTGGAAAGATTTCGTTTGGTTATCTATACATAATTAATTTACTTTTAATTTGAGGTGGCTGAAACGTAACACCAACTTTAACAAACTTCCATGGAAATGTGTAACAGGTCCCCATCTTCACATATCATTTTCAACACATTCACTTGCGTTGGGACTTGATTAAAATGGAATCTTCGAATTTACAGGACATGATTTCTCTTTTGGGAAATGTATACATCTCTGGGTGAGTGAGTGTACTCCTGTAATGAAAATTAATTCAACTGTTGCTGATACTTAATAAAGCTAACTTGCAAATTCTTTCACTTCTAAACGTATTATCTGACGTCGCTCATGTAGGAGTCTGACGTCGCTCGTGCGTACAGAAACTCAAGAAAAATTGAATCTTAAATTTGTCATTTTCCATGACACGAATTTTCGGTGTTCATGGAAGAAATTGAGAGGTAGTTCTTATTTGTATGTTTCAAATACCATAAAATTCATGTTTACAATTCAGATTTATAATGCTTTTTCCTTTAAAGGTAGTTATTTAATGTGATATGTTTTATTTTAATGTAATTTGATAGGCTTTATTGTACAACCAATAAGAATTAAAACACATGAAATCTATGATAGTGAATTGTCTCATTATTAGATTTTTAAAAATCCATATAAACTTTTCCCATCATATAATTTTACATTACATTACCATTGCTTATTGACCACCAGTAAGGGGTATTTCAAGGCGAATATGAGTGAAGGATGAGTGTAGGAGGATTCTTGCTTATGGCTGAAATTCTTTAAGAACTATCCACCTCTCCACATTCAACATAAGTTTGAAAAGCTCAATATTTTTAAATTATGTATATATTGTAGCAAATATACATTTAATGACGTAACGATTTTTACAACCGTGGAAATATATTACATGAAATACGAAAAATAAATGTTAAGATTTCAGATTAAAACTCACAAAAAATTAGCTAACTTTTGAATTTAGGGAAGTTTACTTGACATTTTTCAAAAGAAGTTTTAGTAACATAACTTTTCTGCAGTACCTTTAGTTTAGTTGTGCGGCGATGGTACAACTATAGTCAACGAGGAAAGAAAGTTGTATAGTCCATTATTAATTCCTCGCAGATTAAAAAATTTTATTTACAATTAATTTTTTAACTGAATTTAAGTTTTTATCTTTTTTTGGTAGACTTACAAAGAATACAAGACATCCAAACTAAGTAGTCAAGTTTAACAATAATAAAGTACAGCACTTTTGTTATGAATTTCGATAAAGTTGAGGATACTTTATGTGTTTTCAAAGCGCCGGAGTTGTCCAAGTTGGAAAGCAGCGACAGAACTTTTTCCATCCTGAAAACATTTGTTTACGAACTTAAATTCCCAGATATTTTATATATTTAGTTTTGAGATACGCCGCTTCTTTCTAGACTAACTTTTCTTGATTTCTGATAAACACATTCCTCAGAAAATCTGAGAAAATAACTTGATTTACACGATTAAAAGGTATCATATAATTGATTATGTTCACATTTTTATTTGAAATAAGTTCAAAAATAATATAAAACTATGTTACATTTGAATGAAAATAATGTACCTGAATAAATATCATACATCAATTGATTTGATTTTTTTTTAATTTGTGGAAATGTTTAGAAGTCTTTAAATACTGGATTTAGTGTTATGTTTACTCGATGTAAATTGAGAAAGTCAATATTTATGAACAGAATCCTCTGGATCTATTGTTAACGTGTTCGTTGTTCACATCCGTCGTAGATGGTAAAAATCGTTCGCTGCTAACATTAGATAGTAAACAATAAATAGATTTAGCTTCAGAATTCTCTATGTATTTAAGGCTATTCAAAATTAATTCAACGCTTCAACATCCACTATTATGCTGTAAAATTGTCACTGAACACGATATCAAATATATTAAAATCATATAATCATTCTGACTCTACTATCCTATGAATTCAACCCCTATGAATTCAAACCTATAAGTCATGTATATGTGCATTGTGATGGACGAGTTATTTCAGACTTCCTCTCGAAAGCTCATCTTCAAAACAAACAACATTTAAGATGATGTTAATTTTCCACTCACTGCAAAATCGATTTTTAATGTCGTTTGAACACAAAAAAATCCAATTTGAAGTAAATTTTCAATTTCGGGTCGACCGTTTTTCTCCTCAGCACGCGAACAATCCGGTCCATTAGGACTAATTGTTATTTAACAGCTCGTGAAAGATCGTTATTTATCCGCGCCGGCCAGAATAAATAATCGAGCGGTGCGCAATCGTTAAAATCGAAATTAGAGTGTTATTGTTTATATTTGTGCACCGCGTCATAAATAAAGCCCCGGAGGAACATAAACTAGCGGCGTGTTGTGGAGGGGGGAGGGCCTTGTTACCAGTAATGAGCTACGGAGGTCTGGTGTAATTGGCGGGGAACTCAACGTCTGGGGGGGGGGGGTTGTTAGGTTCGATCCCCGACCAATCCATCACCACAACTAACACCTGTGTACCTAATAGCGCTGACAACAATGCCGCCCTGCGTTTGTCAATCTCCTCATATGCGATTTGTTTTGAGGCGGTCCGTCTCTATTGAAGGTCTATTGCAGTAATATACTCCCGTTTTCGAAAATTTGTATTTGTTTTGTAACAAGTATAGTTTACGATAGTTTAATACAACATCAAATTCAATACAAATGTTATATATTTATGCATTTTCAAGTTTTTTTTTATATTAATTTAGCATGGCAAAAAGTATAAACTTTTTTAAAGTATATATTTGAAACAGCTAAAAGACGTTTTACTAATTAACTGAATAATGACAGTTTCTTAACTATGAGCCTTTGGACCATGAAACTTCTCAAAACTATTCCTCGCAGGAAGGGTACTTATAAAATATGTTATACATTTTTCTTAAACCACTAAAAAAGTAACCAATGGAATTCAAAGTAGTTGGTTTTACCGATTTTCAAATCGTGAAAGCGATATACTGTTTGGCTATACAATATTGTTACTGTATCAGGCGCAAAAGATGTATAGTTATATTTCCTAAGCAAAAATGACCAAATGTTATAATTAATTCCAGAGCTTTTTTATTCATGAATTTATCTATTTATTTCCATAAATACGTGCAGTACAAAAAATACAAAGATGTTAAAAAAAGATACATATGACAGCTACAGGATTCAACTTAAACCAGCTATCTTGACCCAAAAAACATTTAACAGTAAATGTAATGGGAAAAAATCGTTGTACAAAATACAAGGTTACACTTCTCATTTGCTTGATTAATATTCAAAACTAACTACTGTAACTCGATATCTCTTCATTGAAAGAATTTGACTGGTTCTTTTAACATAACTTAGTGGATGAAACCTTATTAAATAGTATTATCTCTATTTCATAGTACTTCATACACGAAATCTTAACTTGATGTGTCATGCTAAATATGTATGACTGAAAATAATCACACATTCCTTTTTCGCTGTTATATCGTCGCAAACATAAAAACCCATGAGTAAAATTTTAAATTACAACTGGTTTTAATCACCTTTTTTCATAAAATAACATATTTTATAAAAATAGTTTTATGTCCATAACGTAAGTTTTTTTATAATATTTATGTTTAACATTTGAAACATTTGGAGCGGTTTTGGGACATAGGTCGACAACTTAAATACTGCCTCCTGCCGTTCAGGTCAGAGTCGGCCTCCTTAATTGTAAGACCCTTAGAGCTAAACCTCGGTATGATCATTCCTCTTTGGTTGTGAAAGCTAAAATACAGTTATACATAATTCTATCTGGTTCTAAGCATTCCGAATGGAAATTCAGCTATTACAAAAATCTTTTAAAAGTTGTCAGCTAATGATAGCGTAGGCAAGATATCGCACTTACAACAAAACGTTACTAATTATTAGAGTAATTAATTTGATTTAACTTAAGGAAGGAAGGAAGGAAAGATTAATATGTTTATACTTCCTTTCAATACCACCCACATCATAATAATTAAAGACGGGGGTGTTTACGTCAAGTATTCCAATGGTGTCCACCCGAATGACATGAAGTAGATAATTTATACTAATACTTAGTTGATATGATTTTAATCCAGAGCGAATCCTGAGATAATGTCTTAAATACTATGTACTATCTTTCAATATTTTTAGTTGGTAATTTTTATTCAATTGTTTTTTAACTAGACTGTTATAAACATCATTTTCAACCAAAGAAACAGTATTTTGTTACAATAATTAATTGCTTCTTGACAAATAAGTTTAATACGCCCATATTTCTAAGCGGGAATGATCCTGTATTTTGAGTTTTTATTAATTATTAGAAATACGTTGTCACGTCTGTCAAGTTATGAATCGACTTTAAAAACTTATATTCAATAACAATGATCCTCCAATTCGTGTTATGGTGCACGACGTCAATACAAAATATTTCAAACCCAATCAACCAAACCAAAGAAATATCGTTTAGGTAGTATTGCTTCCAACCTTTCTAATCTATGAAAAAAGCCATATAAATAGCCATTTACCAATAGGTAGGAATAATTTTTCCTTTAAATAAACACAACACAACCTTTTTTCAGCATAACATCTCATACAATTGTTTAAAGAATTCAAACTCAAATTGCCTCAGCAATTTAGAGTAGAAATGCCGTCATAACAATTCCAGAGCCGTAAAAAACTCTTAATAGACAAGGCATCCTACAGTCGGTATACTTCCTCGAGAGTAGGTAACAATTTAACTATCTGATTTTATGTGAAAACCTTTTATGTTAAGGGGTTTTTAGATTTTTATAATATTGTGCTTGTTATTGATGCCTGAGACAATGTATTTGTTTTATTGGCAATTGAAATTTAAATCCTGGATTATATTTTTTGCTGAGGGGTTTTGTAATCATCAGTTTTATTTCTCTCTCTCTCTCTCTCTGTCTCTCTCTCTCTCTCTCTCTCTCTCTCTCTCTCTCTCTCTCTCTCTCTCTCTCTCTCTCTCTCTCTCTCTCTCTCCCTCTGCAGTTATCAGTCATTTTCACCTAGTAGAGACACAGCCAGCCCGAGACAAGCGGAGGACTAAGGACCGAGGTGAGGTAAGGGCGAGGGGCAAGGAGCCCGATTGGTCGTTCATCACCGGGTCTCCACCGTCACACAATTTCCGGTCAGCGGTCAGTAATGACCTTCGATGACCTATGGAGGCTCCGTTTAATTTCCTGAACTTGACTACTCCTTATCTAGCCGGTATCCGTCCATTATATCTGCGGTTCCACCCCAACCAACCCCGCCGTCCTTGTAGCAGGGCGATCTGCAGGAAATGAAATAATATCGGGAAGAAAGTTCCTTCGGCCTTAAAAAAGGAATAAATAAAATATAACTGCATAAATTTTTTAATAGTTAACAGAGTTTCTGAAACTTGTTTCTTTGTCAAGTAAGATTTTTAAAGAAAAAATACTTATTATTCTAATGAGAAACGAAAGTCATAATTCTCTTTCATTTTTAATACCAGGCCTATTCATTTTTCGTACTGATCAGCCATTTTCAAAGTGTTTTTAACAAATTTCATATTTACTTGAAAAATCTTACACATACTAATAATTATTAGAATAATAGTAAAAATAATTGCCCTAATCAGTGAAAAGTTCAATAATTATTGTAGGCATTTTCAATAAAAATTATTATCTGGAGCCCTACTTGAAATAACCACCGAGTACATCGAATAACCTTCGAGTATAATGAACACCAAAACTAAAAATAAAACATCTTTTAGTGTTTTTAGTTATTAGTGCTATTTCAGATTTTAGCCTTACAAACACAGTGAAAAATAAATTTCCCGGCTTCAGCTTGACTGTAAATATTTTGATTTCAACACTTTAGGTGAAAAAACCACAGACATGCCACTTCGTAATTAAAAAAAATTAAAACGTTTAGTAAAAGAACCTTGTTTATTTTTAGAGTAAATATGTATGCGCATTTAATTCGTTCATACAAATTATTACCGCTTTAAGTATTATATTTGTATTAATCATCCTTTTTGAATTCGGATAATAATTTAAAAAAAGATTGTTCAATGCTCAAAACAAATATCACAAGAGCTTAACTAATACAAACCATAAATAAACATGAGAATTAATAATGTAAACTCATTTTATACATAGTTTTAAACCACATTACAATTTCATTGACCGTTAGTATTTAATAAGATATTTTCACGGGTTAAGGTAATTATAATAAGGCAAATGAATGCTAATTGTGAGCCAAAATAATGTTAGTAAAGATCTTCACAAGAGTAAGTCTTTAAAACTCTAAAATTAAATTCAAATATCATTGAATAACTAATGTATACTAATTTCTTACATCATACATTTCAAACTTTTTTTTAAAACAGCAATAAAACAATTTAATTAAATTAATAGTTAAATGTACATAGAGGTATGGGTGTATAAAACGGGAGATACAGCAATAACATTAGCATTACACGCCCAAATAAATGTTTGATGACTTGGGGCGGGAAAGGGGTGCTTCTTGTTCCGAATCTCGCGATGGGCGTATTTTGTAGAAGTTGGTTGCCTTTCAAGAAGAGGGAGGATTCTTTAACGAAAATTTGAAGTATGCGCCAAGTTATCTTAGAAGGGAGATCGCATTCCTTACCTTTTGTTAAAAAAAACTTGGAATCGTCTTGATTAAATTCCTTTTTATCAACGAGAATTATTTGACGAAGAAAGTAACTCAAACTGGATAAAAATTTTCAAACGCACGTTTTAAATCGTCTTATATTATCAATTGCTTGTTATGTATTATGTTAAAGGTTACCTCACAACCCTTAAAAATGAGTGTTTATTTCACAATTGTAAGTAAATACTTTATATTGCTCTAGCTTCTATGCCTACAGACATTTAAAAAATTCATCTCTGAGACAATATTACGTCGTCTACAATGTTGTGGGAACTACTATATAAATAAAAATAAATAAATTTTTATTTATTTAAAAAAATCTATATAAATAATCTATATATAAATCTATATAAATAAATTTTGAGTTAAATTCAGACTTTGGCACTAATATTTATTATAAATAATCGTTACCCAATTTCTAAAGTTTCTATTTCAAACAAGATTTATCTGCAAATCACGGACTCAAGGATTTCGTTATAAATATCTGAAGAGTTTACAAGTGATTACTGAAAAAGTTGTAGATTAATTTCTAAAAACTAGATAGTACCTCATTTATTCGTGTCGAATACTAAGTTACTACATTAATCTACTTATTACGGTATATTAATCTATTTATTTGTACTAGTCACCCCTAAACGCTGCTGACAAATACTACTCACAACTGAAATATCAACATATGGGAAATATCGTTGAAGACAGTTTTTCCTGTCCCACGTTGCCATATCATACCAGCATGTTTGTCTTGTTAGCAACCTAGAGACAGTTACTGAAATTGAACAAACGAATTGATATCTATCTTGGCAACCAATAGCGAAGATCAACACGCATATCTGTGGGTAATCATGAATGCTATTACTGGGTTGGCTGAGCCATATGCCAAGAAAAGAACTGATAGGTAAATTTATTCATTAGTAAATATCTGATAAATTATTCAATATTTTCTGTACATTTACAGCTAATAATCGTCTTAGTTTTCCCTCCATTCGATATCCTCCGTTTGTTGCAGACACGAGAATAAAATCAACGCGTATCATCTTAGGAGTAAAGACTTTGTTGTTATAGATTGTTTTATATGATAAAAGTAATTTATTTCTAAAAATGCACCGGAATAAACAATAACTTATGGAAACAAGGATTGCGTTGTTAATATTTAAAGTGCTGATAGATAATGTGTATCTCATTGTCTGATTTTGTACAGTATGATATAAAAATTGATCAATTTGTATATCGCAGCAAAAATTCATAAGGTACTAAACTATACTAGTTAGGCTAGTCATTGAATTCTGCTGGTAAATAAGGATTTCAGGAAATACATAAAATCAGCTCGTTTCTTAAAACCATTACAAACTTATTAATATTTTTATTTTAATTTAATGTAATTTTGCATTTACATTAAATAATTCTGTTGAAAGAATAGTTCTCGACATACACTCACACATTCACTCCGAGAATCATTTCAGTCAGGTTAAGGATTATATGATTCCATATATAGGTTGATACTTTGTATGTTGATTTTGAAATATATTCAGCTTTCTGTGAGCCTCTGTCAGAAAACAGGTAAGACCAGAAAATCATACTTATATATTACATAATACGTAAATTATACATAAATACATTACGAAAATACATAGGTACATAAATACATAGTGCATACATTATATTTCTAATATCTAGTCAACTATTAAAATAAGGGCGCGGTCGAAGTCTTGACTGGTTATTTTGTCTGGAAATTCCAATCTTAAACTTTCTAAGAGTTGTCCGTTCAAGATTGATTAAACAATTTACATCAAACAAATAATTTTTAAAGGGCCTCTAGGTCCAATAGACTGCAGTAATGCAATGTTATGAGCGTATGTCGCGGTCATGACTCAGTAAAGAGGCGAGTGTCGGTCTTCTGGCCATCACCAATAATTGAGGAGCCGGGGGATGTCGCGTGTATTTTTGATGGCGATGCGACCATTAGTGGTCTGTGAAAGATTAAAACCTCGCCAGCACCGTCGCGTCGGCCGCCTCAATAATGCAAACCGTGTCAATAAGAGACGGAATGTGCCTTTGTGTACGCAAATGTGCCGAGAAAATGTAGGTTGAAGTATTGGATACAGGATGATTTCGAATTCATCGCACATCGGTAGTCTATAGGCTGAAGAAATTAAAATAGAAATTCGAATTTAGATGCAGTAGTTTGAACAAACTTGCACGAGTGTAATTGTTATTTGAAGTTGTATCAAAATCTGGTTGAATATAACTGTTCTTACTAATGTTTTGTTGATTATCTCCACCTCAAGTACTAGAATTTTGTTAACTTAATAGAACCCAGACCTGTAAGAACAATATTTCCTAAACCTTTTACTCTTTAACATTAACAATTTTGAATAAAATCACGGTGAATTGGTTTGCAACGTGTTTTATACTAGAGGAGGTTTCCCGGGACAATCTCTCCCGCTGTAGGTGGTTCCGCGAGGTTGGTCGCACTTAGGCAAATGTCTGAATGTGTCCCTGAGGCGCGGGCTCCCCTACCGGAGGCTGTTTTATGGACTGGTAAAAACTCCAGGAAATGTACAACGCGCTATTCAAATAATAGTTTTCCTTTTAGCTTATCTCTCAGCTTTTCCTTGAATTTATAGGCATTGCTGGGAGAGTAGCATGTAGGAGCTGTTGGATATTGCTAAAAGCGTTTTCTTTGGTTGATTATCTTACTAAATATGAGGCATTGCTTAGTTAGAATGATTCATACATTTATGAATTCCATAACAAAGAATTAGAACGTTGCTCAAAGTATTTGAGTAGAGATGTCTATGACTTTCAGAAAAAACAATCCATTTTGATCCTGTCAACAAAGTTCTATGAAGATATATTTTTATATATATTTTGTATATTTGAAAAACAAGGCTTCTAGACTTTCTATAGGTTCCTTATTTAAACGAACAAATTGCTTAGATACTTAGAACATTAATAAGAGTCCGACTGAAATTACCTTAAAATTAGTTCATGATAAATGGCAAATATTAATCAAACATTCTGCATCAACACAAAAGGCTTTCCACTGTATATGAAGGTGGTAATGCACTTGTCCCTCCACCGCCTGAAGAGGACAAAAAGAAAACATGCCTACTAGACTCCTTAGATATATTCCACTTCAAGAAGTGTCTCCTCTTTACACACGTGACATTCAAATCTTAAATTATGTTTCTCGATAGTGAAAATAAATTAGCCAGATAAGATCGGAAGGCCGGGCGTGCAACAAGGGGATTCCTGTCGAGCTTCGCCTCCTGTCACAAATACGTCCAGCCCAGATATCAATCTCACGCCCCGCCGCTGAGGACTTCATTCTCCCGGAGAAATCAAACGAAAAAGTCAAGTTTTTGATTAATGTTCGCGGCGAAGACAAGGAAGGCCCGAGAGCACGACGCGTCGGTCCGCGAGCCGATCCTATCTGCCTCGGACCGAATAACTCGTTCATTTTACAATTTCCCGGACGGGCATTCGTTGCCGGGTGTTTATGGAATGTCCCGGCCGATGGGACGCTGGGACGGGGACGGGGTCGGGGACGGCTGAGCGTGGGTCGCGGGCTGTCATTAGCGCCTCATGGGTGTACGCTCCATTCGTGGCACTGCTGATTGTAGAGCTTATAATTATACGATAGAGTGAGTTACCTAACAGAAATATAGAGGGGAATCATCCTAAGCCACGGATTCCCGATTGGCTTAGTAGCATTGAGATAACGTGAACCTTTCAACTCTGAAGTAAAAGAGTTGTTTGCTCAACTACTTGTTTGCTCAAATGAACCTAAGCAAAATACTGACGTAGTTTTGTGAAGGCTCAAAACTAGAACGAGCTAATTTTACCATTAGTTACTATATTTTAGACAGTCTATTTTAAAACTATCCAAATAGGTATGTTTTTCGCTTTAAAAACCAAGAAATTCGAGGTTGCCAATATGATTCGAAAGAATTGTATGGATTAATATTTATATTCGACGAGACTATTTCCTGTTAGGTGTATGAATTTTGAATGCCAAATGCTTTACAAATCAACAACATATTTTTAAAATTCTATGATTTTAGAAAAAAAATTATTTTCAATTGTAAAGAGTATATCTTAGATTATGTAGATATTAATTTATAAAGATTGCAATAGGAAACTGAAAATATCATACGATTTTACTCACCACGAAGATAGGTTTTGTTTTCATTTTTAAGATCAAGACATGACAGAAAGATATCCCCTTCAAAAACGAACAAGTCCGCGTATCACTCGAATCCAATCCGAATTAAAACAAAAAGACCGTAAGCCTCAAACGGGCACCATTCCATTCTACTCGATACGGGGACCCAAAAGCGGCTACGGCGAGTTTAGATTCCTCGATAGCATTGTATTATGGTGTCATTATTCCACAACCCGAGCTGTTCAGGTATGAAAAAACGAGGAGTAGAGTGAGCGAGCGGCGGAGGTAATGGGATAGTGGCGGGGGTTTAATTTGGAGGGATTTCTCGGCTTGTCCGCAATCAGGCTCGTCCCCCGCGGCGGCCCCCCGCTGGCCGCATCGCTCATACAAACAGATTAAACCGAGATCTGTTAATTGATTAATATTTAAAGAGAGAGACAAATGCTACCTGGAGAAGATAATTGGGTGTTACGTCATCCGGGAGCGATGGACGAGGGAGATTGATATCTCCGAGGTCGAACGTGGAGGGATCGAGTGATAAGGAGCTGCGGTTGGAAGGCGAGTGTCAGCCAGAACAACACGTAAAATGAACCGAAATGTTCCAGTAAATCGGATATGTAACCCGGATCCTTCGAAACAGTCGTCAGTGTTTAAAAAATAGCCCTAATATTTTTACTTTTTACCGATATTTCAGAGCTGTGATTTCAAATGATACAGTACCTATGGAAATTGTAGATACAATTTACTCAGGCACTTGTTTATTGCTGACCGGGTTAATACAATATTTTAAAATATACAGAAAACCAATGATAATAACACAATAAACCCTAGCCCTGAGTGACATATACAAGAGGTGGCCTGGTCCAAACTACTGAACAATATAAAGTCGCGCCAATTAACGTGGCCCAGGCTCGATGTTAAAATTAACATTAGTCTTGTGGGACTCCATGAGTCTTCCATTTCATTTCACTCACCATGTCAAATCGTTCTCTATATATCTTAATTCAAATGTATTAACAGAATCTGTTTGAGCTTTTCCCCACACAATATTCTCACACAGCAATTAGAATTTTCTGCTTTTACAGTAATGCAAGTGGCACACGAAGGCCTTGGCGAAGTACCAATATCGTTAAACGACACCAGGTGTACCACCTTTCCCACGTGTGAACCGATCAGTGACACATCGCTAGTGTAGGAGTACCAACCTATCCGCGACGCACGGAGTCGCTGCCTCTGTTATCGGGTGATGGATCACGTTGGCAGCCCTGCATGGTCTTGCTCATTAGCTCAAGTGCTGACAACGTATCAATTATTGCTTTTACCGGACATCGCACCGTCTCACTATCATATTTACTGCTCGACTTATCTTTTCTACTCAGCAACTCGATTAAGTCTAATATGTCATTTCCATCTCGTTACATGGCCCCTCAAGATAAACAATTCGTAGTTAGTTAACTATTTCCAACGAGTATACAATTTGTTAACGATTGATGTTAAACTGATCATGAAATTTGGATAACGTTAATGAAACGTATCCGTGGGGAATCCCGTTCAGTCCATCGGATTATTGAAAATTAAATACATAATTTTAATAATTACTTGAGTCCGTATGAAACGTATTGAAGATTCGAGTTAAAACGTCGACTTCGAGTAGAATAGTAGTTTACTGCATTTTCTTCCGGTCTCCCTGCTGCATATTTTTACAGGTCAGATGTCAACTATGCTCAACTAGGCTCACTTTTACTGGTGCACTTTTACTGCAGTGCTCATTTATCAGTCAACGCCTGCGCGGGTTGGTTAAGCAATAATAGAGCAGCACTAATTTTGCCTACTTTCCCCTTAACAGCCGAAAAACGGGAAAATATCAGCTTGTTTCTTTGCTTATCGTTTGTGACTGAAAATAAGGCGTTGTTCTGACAGTTATTCGTTCATTTATTTGTTGTTTCTTACTAAGAGGACAATCGATAAAGTTCAATGGCCTTTATATTTTAAATTTATAATACGTTTTCTATGTAATCTAGATCCTAAAGAAGTGATTGGATGATTGGATTCTTCAAATCTGCAGAAAAATCTTTTTTTAACAGCTGTTCTTACATTTTTCTATGACGATTTATACATTCTGCAAAATAAATTATATGATTTACATGTTTATTTATATATACAACGGTTATGCTCAAGACAAAAATGTACATGTTATGAAACTTACCACATGCCATCCAATTTAATTGGTTATATAATCATGAACGCTGATAGGATCTTACAGATCGGTTTTCGTTTAATAGTTCTTCCTTCCGTAATAGGAGAAATCAATATCTTTCTTGATCTTAAAGTAGTCTTAATCCAACCCAAATTACGTTAGACCACTGACCAAGCGGCGAACAATCTCTCTGATGTTGAAAAGGTGCGCTTTTTAAGTTAGTTAAAGTCGGTAATGAGTGGCCAAAAATTTGAATCGCAGTGATTCAATTACATACACAGGCTAATTAATATACCTTACATATTTATTAGAACCTTCCAAATAAACTCTAGTATTTTGCAGAACTTCAAGAAGTTATAAAATTCGAGTTTACAGTCTATATAGATAAAACATTACATATGATACATGTCAATCTTAGATAGCCCATAAGTCAGTCTATCAAGTATCTATAAAAGGGTGTTTTTATGACTGCGGTTTGAAGTCTTGTACATAATTGCCTCAAGTTTAAAGAGTTAATATTATTTGAGTCAAATCTAATTGTTCATTTTTCTTTACATGGTGTCATCCTTTTGAAATTTGGTCCGTAATCAACCCTGAAATTATCTCTTCTCAGTTTTGTTTTACTATCAAGTAAATCAGTCATGGAATAACGCGTGAATAATTTGGAAACCTCTATTAGATTTTCAGCATCACGAATCGCTAGCAGCAATATTAAACCACACTAACGTACTTTGAGTGACTATTACTTGACTCCTGCCACCGACCCAACAATCTCAGTGCTGTCGCCGCTAATGACGTCACTGTGACCCACGATAGTTTGATTCAGAGGCCAGCGAGGTATCGATCACCCCGAGATCACCTGGCACTCGGGTGAACCCATTAGCGATTACCCGAATGTACCCAATAAGAACAACCGTATTAATGGATCCCTCCCTCCACTCCCCCTAGGACGGCTCCGTTGATGGAACTGGGCTCTAGTCGTGTGGAAACTTAATTATTTGGAGGAGGTCTGGTCGCCGAGGCGCCATCGACGCTAGCCTACTTAATCGAATGTACCATTGTTTGCCGGAAAACGATTTGAATTTTAATGCCTTCTATTTGTAAATATGCATATTTAGAATATCTCATTTGTCGGGACTGTCGACTAATTTGTCCATGAATACGCTTACCAGGGTCCGGTATCGGCGATGTCGGGAGGAGACAAATGGGAAAATCTACAGCCTTTTTATGTAGTCGCTTTTTAGAATGAGGAGAACCGTGGTGAGTGACTTGATAGCTTTATTATAGCACATTTGTCAATCAGGTAAAAATTCCGTTTTTATTTTAGGTAGAGATTTTATGATATTCTTTCTAATTAAAGACCGGTAGTAACATTATTTTTAGTACAGCTCTTTCATAATAAATTAAATTGAAAGTCTTCATAATGTAATAGTATACAGCAGAAAGAATAAAAGTATTATTAAGGATTATGCTTCATCGGAGGCTACAGTACCCTAGTGCAGTATTTAATCTTTGTACTTGGCTGAATATAATTCTCTCAGCCTATCTTATTGCACTGTATCAGAAATCAACTTTTATAAGCCAATCATGTTTCAAGTGCAATTTGTTGATGACATGAAACCATAATTATTTGTAATTCGACATTTTCTCACGTAACTGTACTTTTTATCTGATTTGCAGCATTGACAGCATAAATTACAACTACTAAGTCATCAAGGCAAGATAATAACCCTTCTATAACGTGATGAGCAAGGAATTTCTTTGTACCGTTAACATTTCTTATATTGTCGAACTACCACTTCCGTCCCAATTCCGTTTTATTAATTTAACTGTTAATGAATGATGACAACGAAAAATGTGGTAATATCAGTGAAAGATTGTTCGAAATATACATGATTGATAGCTTTTCATTCACATTCCGTACGGTTAAAAACATTATGGTCCAGCTAATCACTAAAAATCGACAATAGTTCTTTACAAAATTAACACAGTACTGTATTGTTGTTTCATTATGGAACGGGAGGAGGAATTAAAGTCGATCATAAGTGGCTACAGTCATAATCAGTCATATTCATATTCATTAATGAGTCATATTCATTAGCAAATGTCGATCATAAGTGGCTACAGTCATAATCAGTCATATTCACATTCATTAATGAGTCATATTCATTAGCGTTCTCGGTACAGATGATGAAATGCCCGAGGTCTGCTTTATATAGCTCTATCAGAGAGGGCACGAATAAAAACAATTCAAAATAAAGCTCTCGCTAAAAATTTACAGCTAATGCAAGAGACATAAAGTCCCACAATAGGTTCTTTTATCAGTTTTTTCCAGCACTTTATGGTGAAAAACTCGCCTTATTTAACGTATCCCGTGACAAATTCGCGAGTAATTTAGTGAGATAGCGACCGGGCCGCCACCCATCTTGTCTCTCGCATTTCACTCCGATAGCCGTCAGTTAAAGCCCCGCATGATTTAAGAGAGACGCTCGCTTTATTTTATATCCGGCCGTGACGTACGAAACAGTTTGCGTTTTTTCCAAAAACGTCGTCTTTGTTATTTATCGTTTTTGCCGATACCCGATGTGCGGGCGGATTGTAAAACAAAAGGAGCGGGATAAAAGTGTCACCGGCCGATTAATCCCTCTTTGTTAATAAATAGTAGAAATATCGAATAGCCGGTAAATTGTCGGCTTTTGTTTGCGAGTAAGAAGGGCGGAGTGGACGCGCCG
Source organism: Flexamia atlantica (assembly GCA_035578135.1). Classification (NCBI taxonomy): domain Eukaryota; kingdom Metazoa; phylum Arthropoda; class Insecta; order Hemiptera; family Cicadellidae; genus Flexamia; species Flexamia atlantica. Next base: position 28,120,901 of record JAQJVK010000001.1, read on the forward strand.
TATTTCAAAAGTGAAATAATCCATGGAGCGGAGCTTTGCCGACCGTTAGCGGCGTGATTTAGCGCGGGGTTAATGTACGGCGGAGACGGAAAAATAACAATCTTCACCTTATATAAAATGTATTTGTCCGCACTGGACGGAGGCCAAGCAGGCCGGGATTGTTTGCGTTGCCGCTGAGCAAATTAAATAATAACATAGTTGTGTGTAACGGGGCGTGGAGTGGGTTGGCAGCACCAACGAGGTTGACGCAATAATACTTACCGATACATACGTTAGCCCACGACTGTCGTAATCAGCTTCTCGCTTACACATGAGTCTTATATCTAATTTAATTTATTTTTAATGCAAAACCATTGTATGAAGTTACATTACTTTTAAATTTTGTATTTATTTCAAATATATAAGTTAAATTTAAATTTGAACCGTTTAAATATAATACTTAACAATTTACAGGGTGTAAGACTCATAAAATCGGCTAACCTCTAAATGCAAGGAACACAGTGCTTCTCAGTTGTCAAAATCTAAATGTAAAAATACCACACGGTAATAATAAGATAAAATAACATAAGAAAATCCATAATATAAAAATTAAATTATAAAAATAACAAAATAATACCATGAGATATCATATTTTCTTATAAATCAAATCATTTCCTAATACAAAATTTAACGTTTTTCATGAATCGTTAAAGTTATCTAGTCAAGTTATACTAATTCAAAATGTAATAATTAAAATACGTGGCATTTCAGAAAATCTAGAGGCTATTATACATCAAATTTAAAAAAGTGGACATAAATTAAAATCTTATAACAAATGAAAAAACAAAGGAAGTTTTTTTTGCTGAACAAAGTAATCCTAGTCTATTTGAATTAACCGAAACTTTCTCGAAGATTAAATACTACTTGCGAACTACAATATAGACATGTATATATAAAATACGGGTTCAAAAAGCAAATAGTTTTTACACTCACCTTACTCGGTGTGCAGAGGGTTCGAAGGAGGAGTTAGCCCCGCACTGTGCACAGGGCTTCAAAGTTGTCAGCTGCGATGGTTTGCAGTATTAAATTTGTCGATTACATAAAGTTCATAATGTCTTGAAGGCAAATTAATATTAGACATTAGCTAACAACATTGACTACATAACGACACAGAAACCCAATGTACTGATTAATTTCGAACAAGTTGCGTTCGTTTAAAATAATAACACGAAATGTTATTATGTGAAAATGATTTTTTATTGAAATAATTTTGTATTGGTTAAAAAAGACACATTTGTTTAGAAGAATGAAATGGCTAGGTCTATTTATAAGAGGCTACATTGTAAATATTTACAACTTAATTTACTCGTAATGTATTTAAAAGAAAGTAAAATCCATCTGATGGATATGGCAAGAAAAAACTCATGCGGTGTTTAAAGTTGACTAGACTACTTTGACTCTGTCATGCGGTGTTTTAAAAGATTATTTAAGGAATGCGACGTTTATTTAAATGCACAGTAAAAAATACTATTCACTGTTTTAATAGGTGGGTGAGTAGGTAAGGAGCTGGTATTAGAAAACCCAATCGTATTTGTTGATCATAATAGCACAGAGAGTAATCATTGTCTTTGGACATTACCAATTTTTGCTCTTCTTTTTTATTTTAAATTAAAAACATGCTAGGCTAAAAAGGTAAATCAAACAGAAACTTCGTGGAAACATAAGCCAGGTGCACTTATTTTGAAGTAAGGTGAAATTCAAGTGAATTAAAAACTTTTTAAGTGGCTGTGACTTAACCTTACATTCACATTTACAATGTTTATAGTACGGCTTACTCGTTCTTATCGTGCTGAAGAAAAGAATGGTTCAGTTGAACAATTTACATCAATATACAATTAAATACCTGAAGTGTCTGAAAACAAAAAAATGCCAGTGTGCTTTACACATCGGAGATATTTAAATCGAACCAGAAACATATCGGCTACTACGGTCTGAGACAATATGCAAGACTTGTGTAATATTTTTACACGATAAAAAGAACATTTCTGATTCACGATCTAAAAGTGAGCCAATTCATGTTCTAGCAACTTCCAGGTCTATAAATTCAATTTAATACTACCAACATGACCTGTGTAGGCAGTCTGCACGTGTGTGTGCGCCGTGCCAAGATCACACTCGCAGCGGCTGTGACTGTCATAGACAGGTCGGCTCGCCGCGCCGGCCTGACAATAGCTTCTTGTTAACAATCACAGCTCATGTTTTACAAACAAGGGGTCCTGTTTTGTCGCATTTTGATATAAGCGTGTCGGCCGCACTCCTGCCTATCCTTTGTGCTGCGGCTCCACGTAAGTGCCAGATGAATGATTTAACACTTCAAAACTGTTTTAAGTACCGTGCAGTTTGAGAATGCATTCTTCTACGTTTTAGCATGCGAAGAAGCCCAGAGGCATTATGTAGCTTGTTGTCCTCTTAGTTTGGTAAATTGCTCACCAGATTAATATTTAAAAACGTATAGTAAAGTAATGATCATTATGAAGATAATTTAACTGTCAAATATCAATATAAGTACGACATTGCTAACTGTTGCGCGGGAGAGCGAGGTGCAGTTGCACACGAAACACAATAATTCCAGGCTTAAAGCGGAGAAATGGCTATTTACATGTTACTAGCCTTTACAATGAATATTGGCATTAATCGCAGATACTGTAAATTAGAATAGAGTGACGTCACTAATGATAATTTTGTTTTACCCTTTTCTCCCTTAATATCAAATGTCACGTAACACCAAATATTAATAGGACCGAACTCAAGAACCAACCAATTTCCTCGAATGGCCAATTTCAGATAAATATTTGATAATATTCTATTTCCTCATATTAATTATATATTTTCTTAAATAGAGACATTCTTGGCATGGATTTTGATACGTTTGATAAATCAAACGCCTTCTTCCTATAAAACTCTACACGTACAAAAATTTAACCCGTAAAAGTTACAATCAAAGATTAATAATGTAAGCGATCCCTGTTCTATCCATCCTTGACGTCGCGGCACGGTAGCCCACCCCCCCCCCCCCTCTAGGGAGGCAGCGGCCACTTTAAAGCTTCCCGCGGTTCTCAAGAAAACTGACAGCTCGAGATCAGCTCATTTGATAATCGGCTCAGTTCATTTCTGACACCGACCCGATACAGTCCGGGTGATTGATTGTGAAGGCCACTCGATCACAACACGAGATCATGGTAGCAGTGTCACAGACGCCCGCCGCGCCGAAACACTGATTATAACGTTATCACTAATGGCTCTATTTGGATACCTATCATTGTTACATGGAGCTTAGGATGTCGAGGGGAGGAATAATTCCATCGTTTATATTAGAGATGGGTCACTTTGAAAGTTCCATTTCAAAGACGAGACCGGCACCAATGTGATTAAAATTGGTAACTGTAAACAATTTAAAAGTGGGAAAATCCTGCGAACGATTCTCGTTGCACTGTCCTTCACTACAGTTAATTTCCTTTTTATTTTAATGCACTTAACGCTATGACTACAGGCCATTAGCCAAGTGTAGGTGGAGCCTACAGTCTACACTCGGAGCTTGGGTACTAGCTTAGCACCAATACGAAATAACCCTCATGTTATTGATGGTTATATGGATTAATGAGTGGAGTGATGTAACCTTAGTTATTGCTACCAATCTGGTATTTTGAAGTTTTAACTTCCTTTAGTGTGATTAATGACCTATTCCGGAGTTATATTTTAAAATTTCCTATAAAGGAGTTATAACTATATTATAAGTGATTAAATCGATGATATTTGGTTATCAAGAGAGGTCAACTGTTTCGTAATTAACTATGATTGCATCGCAATGTTAACATAACTAAACAGCTTATCCCTTTCTTACCAATCATTATTTTGAATAATAGCTTGTTCGAGGAGAGGATTGACTGACCATATTTTGTATCAAGTAGATTAACCTAAAAGGCAGATCAAAAGTAAATGTAAAATCAGTGAACTGCTTTTGAATCATGTTAATACAGTCAGAAGTATTTTTTCATCTGACACAAGTTTATAGTACAGCCATAACCCTTCACGTTTTCTGGAAGTTGAAGGGCTGATTTAAATTCTGGTTTGAGCATATTGCCATTAGAGTACTGCATACAGGCACGACCCTATATACAAGTGAATGTATTCCCTTTACCCACCTAGACATTTCAGGGAACAGATTAACATCTTTTAAGATATTTCTGTGGAGCTTTCAATGCAAAGATACAGTTATGGTGAATATAAATACAACCAGAATTTAAATATTTAGTAAAAGACAAAATAACACAGTATGGTAACATATTACTATGACTGTTATTTTCGCATGCTCCGTTACAGGCAAACCATTAAATTACCCACAGTGCAAGCGAACATAACAATCTTAGCAATATTTTAATATGCATATATGATAACAGTGACGAGACATTTGTAAAGAGATTCAGTTTACACTATTTATAGAGAAGCAGCATATTCACATTGAGCTAGTGTAAAGCAGAAAGTCAAAGTAAAGTATAATTTCACAAATGTAACTTTAAAAAGTACGAATTGAATATAACAAAACAGCAAAACACTGGGGTGAAATACTTGTTTGATTACTAAGCTGTACGTAAATGTATTACCTGTAACGTCGTGAGCAGATAGGAATACATCACGTGTATCGAACCCGAAAACATTAATAACAAGAATGTAAGGTAAAGGCAAACACTCGAGTTTTGAGAGTTGTTTAAGTAACATTAGAGTTCGGGAGATTGATTGGGAGGTGTGGGGGAACTCGAGTGGATTAATTGCAAAGAAGGGGAAGGGTTTGGATTAGGAACTTGTTGAGGCGGAATCTTTGGATACGCTGAGCTTTCAAGGCAATGATACAGTTATGGTGATTACAAATACAACCAGAATCTAAATACGAAGTGAAGGACAAAATAATACAATTTCAATATTATTTTTGATCGAATTTTATGATACCATATCGTTATTTTAGAATCTTCATCCACGAATCGTTAGTTCAATTGTGATTTTCACAAATTACGTCGAATTAAACATAATAATTTGCTGAAAACCTTAAACATCTAAACGAATAACATAAATCATATATTCATGTAGAAGGAATAGGCTAAATGGAAGTGATATGGGTTTGTGGATTGATGGCAAACCACTTAAAACTGCACTGTAAGTTTTTATTGAGTGATCAATCATATGTTTCCAACAATCATAAATAAGGAGTAAACTGAAAACATAATAAAACTATTATTTTTCGTTATATACTTATTTTATGAACTAAGGCAATTTTAGCATATTTAAAGACAATAATTTTAGAATATTGTCCGCAAGCCAACTCAAATTGCTGAAATTCTACTTTATTTTATCTTTGCTACAAAACTGTTTACAACAATTTTAATAATTGAACAAATAAGCTTATTAAATTTAAAATACGGATCTTAATTCTGGATTTTATTAATTTGTATACAACCCGTGACTTCTATTCACCCCACAGTAAAAGCCAATATTTTGATCTCAAAGACTATATTAAGAATTTTCATATATGACAAATAGCAGATATCGTTCGCTAAAAGGTTGACAAATTTTAACAAAATAATATTATGAAATGTGCAATTTTTAGGAATAGTTAATAAAAAACTGATTTGGGTTAAGGGCCATGGATGTGCAATAACTCACTTAAGGTGCAGCTGGTAATTCCATCCTAGATTGAAAAAGAAGGAGTAACGTTTCCATAGAAATGTCATATATTTTAAAAACCTTTCTTTGTTCGCATCTAAAGCCTACAAAGAATATTTGAACCAAGTTTCATGACCCGATGTCTTACAGTGTTAGAGAAAGTAAAAAGACTGCCATTTTGAATTTCATAATATGCTATATTTAAGCTTTTTGAGGGAAAATATTACAATATCCTTTTTTATCCTATGGTACCCATCTAGAGCTTGTAAAGAATAATTGTGCCAGGATTCATGGCTCTAAGCATTATAAGTTTTTAGAAACTGTGATCAGTCAGTTAGTTTGAGTTAGTCAGTCAGTCAGTCAGTCAGTTAGTCAATGCTTTTTGGCTTATATATATATATATATATATATTTAAGCATGTTATAAAATAAATAAAATATATTTATTGTAGTAATAAGTCATAGAAAATTCAAAGCTATAGATGGTCTAAGATCAAAGGGTTTATTTATAATATGAAGCAATAAGCAAAAACCATGGGAATAAAGAAAATAATTAACTTTAAGTTCTTTGATTTAAACTGTACTATAAGATTAACCTGTTCTATTTATTGGTTGGTTTCATGACAAATTTTCACAACCATTCAGCTACTTTTTCAGAAAACCCAATTTGTGTAGGTGGTTAAGTCATAAATAGTAAAGTCATATCTACCCTTCCACATAACTTTCAAAGCCGCATTTAAGACTTCAACGTAAACACGAACGGCGATACTTAACACCTCCGCAATGTTTGTATCAATCACCTAGTACTATTATATGTAAATCAACACTCATAGTACCGCATAACCCTCGGTACTACGAGCACTGTTCGAGGTTAAACGTAAAACGATTAAACTTTGATCACGCGACACAATGTACGATAAATTCTAACGAGTCGACGATAAATCGCGTAAACAATACAACTTAAACATACCGCTTCCACACGGGCCGGTTAATTGGTTCCGTTTTCATTAAGCTGAATATCGGCCGGCTAAATCATTCTTCCAGTCCATAAGAAAGCAACATGGCCGTCACTCTGGGAGAACTGGCGGCGTCATCGCCCCCGCGCCATTGTACCCGGGCGATAAATAAATATAAAATCCGGACGCGTTATTTAAATTACAATCAAAATAAGAAAATTGATTTTCTAGTTTATGATTATTGGCGTGAGCGGCGAGTTATGCTGACTGGCGGCGACGAGCGGACGTCAATTAGTCCTCCGCGGCCGCGCCGCGCCGCGGTGTACGGACGTGTAACGTGCAAGCTTAATGGATCAAATGAGAAGTCTAAAGTTGAATATTTTAAAGACTTTTTCAACGGATTTCTCTTACAGGTAAGAAATTGATACTTCTCAGATTTCCCATTATAAAACCTATAAGCTTGACCGAGACCATCATAACTTTTCGTAGCCAAAAACACAATTCATTCAAATTCATGTACATGTCTGTAATAGGATAACTTTCTAGTTCGGATATCAGTGAAATTTAGTACAGCTGTGTAAAGTCATACAGATTAAGAAAGATTGGAAAACCTGCCTGATCGGACTGCCAGAAGGGGAGACAAAATAAATATAATAAAATTTTCCTATGAACCATCGAATTCAGCTGAAAAAATTTTGTTTTCTGAATCATTGTTCTATGTTCATTCGTTTCCCAGATGTTGAAAGCAGTAAACACAGTACATATCTCTATATTTTTGTTATGGGAATGAATAACATACGATATCTTCCCTATTTCTTAACTTAATATAATTATAAAACTTGGTATATGGCTTCTTCTAGTTACGTTCTAGTAGATATTGATTCAAACCATGCAATTTTTATACACTTACAGCACCAAACTCATTCGCAATATTATTGGTATCGAGGAAATACAAAAATTATCTCGCTATTTTATGTCGAACGTTTAACCACCGAGAAAGCAGGTCTGCTGAGGGTGAATTTCATTACACTCGATAGCCAAGCATCAAGTCCGTTTCTTTAAACTTCAATGTAATTCAGTTTGTAAACATATTATTAGAGAACACTTCAGCATCTCCGATTTACATTTCTACCTTAACCAAGAGTGAGTATTTTTTATGGAGGTTTGTTAAGATTTTTCAATAATAAAAAGGCCGTGGGATTTTATTTGTGATTTAGATCTTTATTGGTGCACTCAAGTTCAAAACTCTGCATAAATTATTTTGTATTCATTTTTATTACATTAGTATGGTAAATTTTCTAATAATTCAGAATTTGTTGTTTTAAAAATTATATTTTCTATGATTGTGGTAGTAACGCTTATGAACAATGAAAAAAATAAGATGATTCGTACCCAAGCATTAACTATATCTACTATGTTGCACGGTAAAGAACACAACACTGAAAAAATGCTTATTGCATGTATAAAAATTAATTAGACAGACAAAATAGTTTTACGAAAGTAATATGATTTTAAAAGCAATAATAACGTCACATATTAAGAAGTAATAAAATTTTTAAGTAATAATAACGTAAATCATAATCGATTCTGAAAGGAACAGTCCAGAAGGGCTATGTTATCCTTATTTAGTAAGTTTATTTTTAAGTTAATCTCAATTATTATAAACTGTCATGTCATGAATTTGTTTTAATAGGTCTATAATGTGTAACGAAAACATAGTCTGAATAAAGAAAATAAATCTACCCACAAAAAGGGCGAACTAAATAAATTGTTAAGCGCTCATAATAAAATGTACCTTCAATTTAACATTCAGCTGTTGATCTACAGATGCCAGTAAGTTCAGCCGCGTGAATCTCCCCACAGTGAGAGAAATTAAACCGAAACACAAAATCCGTTTTAGTAAAGCACATTTTCGATAGTAGTATCGGAGTTGGTGGAGAAGGCGGGAGTCGATAGCCGAGAACCAATAAGACCAGGAACAAATCAAGTGCGGACGGAGGCGTCACTTCCGCGCAGGGACCATTAGCGATAAAGCCGCGGTCGGAAAGCAAAACCGCATTCTCCGAGTAGATGAAAAATTCAAATAATACGAGATTGTGTAAATGCAAATAGAGAGCTAATGGCGGGGCTGTGTCCGGCGATACGCACTTACATTGTTTACAACATGGGTAATTGACCTCACACGACGGCCGGCGTCTTGCCGCGGACGACTTGGAACTGGGAAATCGGCCAAGCTGAAGAAAGTATAAAAATAGAGAGTTATCTTAATGTACAAAGTTTAATAATTTATTGTGTAATGTGAAATCATCATAATATATATACGTATGAAGTTTAATAACTTCAATAACTTCTACTTCACTTTAAAGTGTAATCATAATATCAGGGCGAAGTCCTGGTCAGTAGTGAAAGAGCGCCTCAATAAAAACCAAAATCATGTAATCAATAAAATTTTCATCACACCACGACGTAAGCGCCTGTTTTACAAACAACATTTGGTGGCCGAAGCCAGCTCTTTTCCGCCAGAGGGCCGAAAGTTGAGCCGGAAGTCAGCTGATCGTTTATTTGCTTGAAACAACGTGAGAACATCACATAATTATACGGCATTCAAAAGGTTACATAAACAGGATCGATGTGATCGTATGATTTTCATAGCTGTGTTTGTTTTAGCCATGACAAAGAAGTTGTATCACCGTTCATAACCTCAAAGTTTGTTTTCAAAAGCGTCAAATAAATAATCAGATGTTTAATATTAATAGGAGAGCACTAGACATGTTGTAATTGTGGGATATCTTATTGTGTAGTGAGGTGAAAAATAGCGTTCGCACCTCGGCCAAAAGGGATTTGCAGCACTCGATTGTTTCGTATTCTCGACTTCGTCTCGGATTAGAAACACGATCTCGAGCCTGCAAAACCTAATTTTCGGTCCTTGTTGCGAAATATACTATTATCAATACATTTTTTTTGGAATCTGAAAACTAGTTATATAGGTACGCGTACCTCTGAAAATTCTGAGCTTCTCGACTTTTATCTAATGCAGTTTTCGGCTTTCAATTATGTAGTAGATACACATAGATGAACTTTTCAAATTATAGAAAAAGGGTTCGTGTTGAATTTACTCTCCTCACTGTTTTTGTGCCATCAAACATTAACAAAATCCCAGAAAATATTCACCTCAGTTCATTGTTGTCGGTGCCCAAACATCAGATCGTAATTTTTGATCGTGTCCATAACATCAATTCCGAGTGCTGATATTTTAGACTCGGGGTGAAATTCGGCGAGCGGCCTCACACGACGCGGTATCTGCGATCGCCGCGCCCTCGGCGGGTCACGGCACCTGAGATATGGCGGCCATCGCTCAGCGCGACTCCGCGCCTGTCACAGATGACGTCTTGTTTGTATTTTTACCCGGCGGAATGTTGCGTGTCCCCAACAGTTACGTTGATGATGGCACATCGATCGCCGGCCAAATCCTTCCGAAACGTCCCATTAGGAAAGTTATATTAGTAATTTCTGCTCGAAACTCGGTAATTTAAAGTTTCGTGATTTATTATTCGAAATAAAAAGGTTTTTCATATTTGATCCATTAAATTAAAGTTGTAAATGTATATGCGCTCACAATATACTTGCGCTGACGCCTTACATTGTTACTGCGATCTACTGTCATTTTTGTGTACATATCCGATGTGGTAACGAAAATGTTTTATAAATTCTGAGGGTTATAGTATTAACCCGTCTTTATAAATAATTCTTCTATAAGATTCAATTTATGGTTATAATTACTGAAAGGTCTTTACCTTGTTCAATTAAACTGTCACGAAACAGGATCCGTTTATTTTAAACTGCATATGAAAGTACACCTTACAGTTCACTTCAAGTACAATCTAAATTGTATACAGGATTTAAATACTTGATCATTGATTTACGGAGTTGAAGGTGAATATGATTCTTGGACTAATATCACCGGAGTACCTGAGTCACGTGTGTCACTCGGTCCGCGAGCCTACACTAGGTGTACAGTTGTGTATCATGGTCCGTCCCCAGTACCAGTGCTATAACAGGTAATGTACGCCAGTTGCACACCAAGTCATTATACTGCAATGAGAGGAGGAAGGGGCTGTGAGTGATATTTTCAGGGAGCTGTCACTTCCACTCCCCCGTCCCATCCCCTCATCCCCTCTCACTCACTATCTCTCTCCCACTATTCTTTAATTCTGTTTTCAGTGTCTCACGATTTTTTTATCGGCTACTGAACCATGCTGCATTCATTTCGCACTTTTTCTTTCATCTTTGTCGCCCGAAATCCGGGGTTCAATCGCTCTTACTTCATTTCCTTAATAACTTAAAGCCCTCTGAAATTGAAAGGAAAACCGGGGTATAAATCGTGCCATTTTCATTTCGTACTCCGTGTTCGACCGCTTTCTCCCTTTCTTCTTTTCTTTCTTTTTATGAACCAGTGAATCGCGCTGGATGCTTTGCGATGGCGGGTATCTTGAATTCCAACAACGTCTTGAGAGCAAATTAGAAAACTTCCGCCTCGGCGAGCTGGCCACGTCGGCGTCTTCGGATGCCTTTCTTTTATTTCATAACTGAAGCGAGCGAATATTTGTTACACTCGAGTAACCCGACATCGCTGCCAACTCACAGAAAGGGTGTCATGTTTATAAAACACTCTTTTGAATCATTTGGAAACGAACAGGGGAACTCGAAACTCAGGACAATAATGTATAAGAATTTGTGACGTGTTCCTTAGAAATTCTCATTTTGAATGTCTTTCAAATAGGGCATATAACATGTGACCAAATATGACAGTGCCACATCGCCTAATATCATAAAATGTATTCTTTATATGTTATGTTTTATATACCTTTAAAAGTTCATTGTTCTCATAACCTATGGACAGATTGTTCGATATTTTACCATCGATAAATTATGTTATAATTTCCGATTTAATAATAATCGAGCAGGAAGTTCAATTGTTAATTCATGGTAAGTATTTTTCGTTTTTCATGATTTTGAAGTATAGTCCCTATAGTTCTAAAATTATATATAACAATATAAGAGACATCGGTTGCAATTAGCACATCTGTACAAAGAAATAACATCAAGGAACGTTTTTTGAATCATGGTTTGACCAAATAGAGATTTTTCATAGGAAGTCATGAGATATGATTACTTTAATAAAACAAGAGGTAAGATACAGTAAAATATAGAAGATGGACTACTACAAAATAGCTCAAACTCTAAAGTTGGACTGACGTCTAAGAGTACAGTCACTCTGAGTGATGTGGTATTTATCTCTACAATAAAGCGACAGTTGAAGTAAAGTGAAATGTGGAAAGCAACGAGTTAAGTTGGCCATAAATTAAACCTAATTGGCGGCCGCTCGGCGTCATTATGCACCGCTCGCAGATTGTGTTACACTTTATTCTTAAAATCAACTCACTCTCCTTCGCTATTTTAGAACGCGCTCTCCACTTTACCCTCGAGTAATTTGCGAAACTAAGTTTACATGTATTATTTTATGGGCAAAGTGGTTGGGCAAGTGGTTTATGTATCCTTGTTTGTCTGTAAAACGATTCAAATGTAAGTGTATTCTAAGAAGATGAAAGGCTTCCAAAAGCTATATGATTTCTGTAACAAAATTTTCTAATTTGCACCAGCTGAGAATTAATATAGAATTAATTAACGAACATATGGAAGACAATTTTTAAAACAAATAGTTGCGGATCGCCGTTTAATTTAAGTAAAATAAATAAATATTTAGCGCTTCCAAAAGATATAACGATTCCTGTAAAAAATCTGTTTACAAGATTTACACTAGTTAAGAATTCAATATAGTCTCAAATAAACAAAGTTATGGATGAAAGTGTAAAACAAAGTGTCTCGGTTCGTCGTTAGCAGCCATGTGTTTCGTGTTGTTGTGAATCCATTAAGTACAGCATAAATGAGCAATGAACATTCATTATGCGGTTTCCAATCATTGAGCCGTTTAATAAACATAGACTTCATCTATAACTTCGTTTCAGCAAGAACTTATTTACTCATCATTATAGGGTCGTTAATTACTTTGTTTTCAGTTGAGTTGATGCTTACAGTTAATGTTAATGAAAATAAGTCGGGGGAGTAAAAGATTAAAGCGAAAACTTATTGTTAAGATGGTAATTATTTATTGCATTTGCCATAGAGAGTATTACACAGCGCAGGCATGTATGCCGTCCGATGACTGTGTAAGTGTATTTTCTGGCTGAGCCAATGACGCGGGTCTGGAGCGCGGGAAGTGGGCGATTAGCGAGACTGATGAAGGAGGCTTCGCTTTTATTAATATCTGAGGGACCAATGGAATTCTCTCAGGTTTATATTTGAAACATATTATGTATGATATGTGATCGTCAGTAATAACCTTTTTGTCTAATTTTTTAAAGGAATGAGTTGATTTGTTGCTGTCATCAATTTTATATTTTGTTATGGGATTTTGATTTAAGACAGCTAAAAATTGTATTTTTTATTGTATCGTATTTCTGAGTTAAAAAATAAATGTAATTTAACAGAAGAAAATATTTAAATATGCATAATTTAATCACGGTGGATTGATTATTTTTAATGTAATTTAATCGCGCTGGACTCTAAACATGATGACGAAATGCGTTTTTTTAATTTAGTTATTTGGTTCAACAGGATTATAAATTTTTTTGTAAAATCTGATTCTGGAGTATATAAGGAGCCATCAAAGTTCAATTAAATGCGTATCATAAATATATTTACAGTGGTAAAATTTATCTATAAACATCTTTAATGTTCAATTTGAAAGAAATAATTTCCTCATTTATCCTAAAACTCCTCTCTTGTAGAAACTGGAACACAAAATATCAACCTCAAATTACTACCCTCATGTTTTGCTCCACAACATGAAATAATTTAGCCGCAGCGCTGGTACGCTGGAAAACTGCAGGTGCGGCGAGGCGGCGAGGAGGAAGGGTTGCGGGGCGGGGACGGAGGGCAGGTAAGGTACACAGCAGCCTAATATCGCAGCGCGCAGCCCTCAGGGCCGCTTTTCAATTAGAGAGAGAGAGTAAGGGAGCAGGCAATATTTCAGGACGGGATCAGATGCGAGCAGGAGGGATAGAGGGCTGCATCCCGGGGGAACGCGGTCTTACCCGCAACATTACATGTCAACGGTAAACACTCCACTGCCGCGTGTAATACCCCCACCCCACTCGTTCATTACACGTGCGAGTGTTGATTTATTTACCTGACAAACCATACTAAATATCTTCCATAAGCCTCGGTTATGGTTACGTAAAAACTTTCATAGCTTTTTCTAGACATTTCTTATGAACAAAAATGGTTAGGTGTTCTATGAATTTAGACATGGGCACGGTCTTGAACCTTTGTTAAATAGAATTAACATGCAATATATCTTCAATTAAGTAATTTCTATGTCTTCTGACTGTTCCTCGCTAATATTTACTATGAATTGCATATAAAGTTTGTAGCATACTGTAAAATTGTGCACAAGTAAGTTGTTCTCATTAATGCTAATTAAATCTGAAAAATGTATTTAATGAAACTTTATCGGCCACTGGGTGAAAATGACTGTTAAATCGAAAGTGGAATGATTTATGCAACAATCCAAAGACTATTTACCAACCCATTTTTTCATGAACAATTCAATTAAAACAGGCATTACTTCCAAAAATTAATCATTCAATTTATTTCGGTTTTATATAGCCTGGTTATAATTATAGATAGAAATTTTGACAAAACATAAAGCACGACATAATACCTGAACCACAACAAATGGAATGCATCGTAGTAGAACACATTTGAGGGCGACTCAAGACCCTATTAACAACTCCGCAGAACTATTACACCGACCGACTATTTTAATCTCCGGTTTTCATTACAATGCAGAATATCTGAGCCCGATAAATCAGACGGTCACATTAACCGACCGCGTCGTGAGAAATAGAACGGCCGGATTGGACGGTTTTCAACATTATGTTGTTCGCTGCACCGGGACGGATGGCTTCTATATCCGTGGTCCGGGCACACGTCAAATTAACGCCGACACTTCCATCAGAGATGCGATGAAATTTATCGGGTTCGGGACGGGGCCAGAAATAGCGTATGATGAGTGGCTCTATTTATACACGACCCCGGTAATTGGGACCGCGACACATTACAATTAGAGTGACGTCATCGCAATGAGCACGGATTGAGGCGTGAGCTCAGCTGGCGTGATGGACGTCGCACTTCACTTACTGTCACTTGGCGGCCGGGCACACATAACGCAGAGATTACACGGTGTGGTTGGGGACCGCTTAATGTAGTTAAATGGTTGGTGTCCTTAATTTTTCTTGTTTAAGATATCTGTTAGTTATGAAGGAGAAGAAAAGGTTTAAACATACAAGTAAAACCTTGAACATATTCGATAAATCAGTATGTTTCACACGTTGAATATAAGTATGACGTTTTTAATTTATCACTGCACGGTCTATTTGACAAACGGGAAAAGTCCATGCGAATAATTTAAATTTATCACAAAACAACTATGCCATTGGAGATATAAATTAAAGTAACAGGATCAGACACAATTATTCATAAGATGGTTAATAACGATTTTTCACAATAAACAGACTGGGTCATAATTAATTGCTAAAAAATCATTAACAAATGTCGATAAATACTTGTTTTATCATTCTTATTTATATATTCATTGATCAGCGTTTGAGAGTACTCAAACGTATCAGAATATTAATCCCTAATAGTTTTGTGGTAACAGCAGCTTATATGGTTACCGGTATTTATTTTTAGTTAAAAATGTCATAATTGTGAAAAACTTTGTGAATTTGTTTTCACTTCGACAAACGATCTTAATGCAGTTTGTTGGACTTTCCATGCAGATGCAGATTTAATAAAATCCAAAATCTTAAAAAATCATGTAACTGGGGATTAAAAATATAATTAGTCCAAACACTGTTTCCAACAGACTTGAATATAAGATAACTCACTGCATTAATACTTCTCAGTCATTCAACCAGTAAACATCGTCAATACTTATCATGGTCCCAGAGGCTCGAAACGTGTTCTAATCCAGTGGAACTTTAATCGCACTGGATGAACGTGCCCGACGTTTGAAGATTTAAAAGCCTCGCCGTCGACGGCGGCGCCGTATTCGGACCACGTAGGGGGTCAGGGCACCGACGTTTTTCATGATCAGCTTTTCTACCTCTTTTTCTCAAGGCGCTTAAATCATAGAATCCCACATTTTATCTACAACGTGTTCTGCGCTGGAAAATATCCGAGCTATCTTTTTGGTCCTTTAGACCGCATTTCAATATCAATAAGTTTTTTTATGATTCCTTCACCATCTCGTGGAGGTGAAAAATAAATTTGAGTAATGGTACTGATTAAACAATACTGTATATTGATCTTCCCCTCGTCATTTTCGGAAATAGTCGTTACTGTTGGTGCTAAGGTTTCCTGAATTGACTAAATCAAGCTCAATTCCAGAAGTGCATTACAATTAGATTCAAATTTAACTACATCTCACGAAAAATCTTGTTTTATCTACCGCTTGGATATTTTTTAATCTTATTTAAGGATAGTGTATAAACGGATATAAATATCGTAAAAAAACTATTGTTGTTTATAACTTTGGAAGATAATATTCCAAATTATTATGAAGTTGACAAAACAACGCGAGGACGTCAAATACACGTGCTCACCATATTGTTTGCTATTTTATCTTTCAGAATATTAAAGTAAGAATAATTTATTGAAAGTTACAAGGGATAATATAAATGTTTACTATTTATTACAACATTAAGCAATGTTACTACCTAAAAATCAATAGACTATAAAAGAATAAATAAATAAATAGATAGCGCACGTGCTGACGATCAATATAAGTGTTTACGTATAACATTGGCCAACGTCTATTGTCTATCGTGGCCTTGAGTTGCGGCGATCCCACCATCTGCATACGCGATAGGCTCTCCTCCACTCGACGACTTTAAACTGCTCATTTGCGTGTATTATGCGGAAAAGCAACGGGATCAGTATGGATCATTGTGGTACTCTGACCATGTTATGCCGTACGAATGTTTTCCTCTTATAAGCGTATGGAAATTGCTTTGCAGAGAATCGAAGGAACATGCCTTAAGATGGCGATAAGGTCTGATGTAATAGGTTTTGCAACTTCTTTGAGTTGCTAGAATTAGCATTTACAGATAAATGCTGTGTTTAATCTCATCCTGTTACCATTGTTTCTAGTGTTATATTCCTCTTTCTAGTAATGTTTTGTTGATCCAGTCAAAACATTTAATTTAATATTAATTGGCAAGTAAACCCGTATTTCAATCAATGGCTGGAGGTAAAATAACTTTAAATATACTCGGCACAACTAGTGGAAAAAACAAATCTTTTGTATAAAGAGATGATAACAATTCTCAGGGATGTTTTTCGACCTTATTCATAAATATTTGCAGTCCTTTGTATTTATTGGCAACCAAAAAGAAAACTCTTTAACATAACAAAATCTGGTTGCTATGATCTTTTCACCAAAGCATTATATAAAAAAAGACCAAAATGCAAAAAAGTGCTAAAACACAACACTTGCAGTTGCCCCCCCAGGGTCACCACTGCAGGAAACCCACATCGAGCTATCGGTGTTGGTGTTGACAATGTGGGTATGTAAAACGTCCGATGTGTCGGGTATCTACAATTTATTGCCCTCTGATCACTGGGCAAACCACACAAAATACACGGTTTACTTGGTTCGCTTTTAGCACTGAATCAATAATTTAACGGCTTGACACTGTCAGGTGTTTTGAAGTTCGTTAGGACGACCCACAGAAAGTCTTGGGTACGTAACGATCCTAGATCGAATACAAACGAATGAGGACAAATGAACTTCATACTTCTCTAACAACTGCTCGATCTCTGGTGTTATCTCTAGTTCAATTGTACATTTAATTTCCTCGAGGAATGAAAATTCAGTAGCCTCCACTGAAGGTACTTTGAAAATTCTTTCTTCAGGACTACTTTTATTGCAAAATACACACATTTGAACCTACATATTTCTCTGTGTATTCCTGTATCTCTCAGTAAATAAATGAAGTAATGAAAAAAGAGATTGTAAAGGCAAAAGGCACACCTGTTATGGGTATATTCAAGTAATTGTAACTCGTTAAACCTTAAGCTTGAAACAAAAGAAAATATGTAAGATAAAGCGAATGATTTAGCAATTTCAAAATAACGTAAAATAAAATAGTAAAATATCAAAACCCTTCGAGATAAAATTTCAATCAGTCAACTGGGCATCTATCAGTCAGCGGCCGTTTGATCAGTCAGCCGTTGATCGTATTGACTGAGTCACTCCGCGCCGCTTCCTCCACAGAATAATTACAATTAGCATCAGTAATTCATTCTTCCGGTTATTAGCGCTAACTCGCGGCCATTGTCTTAGTTGGGACTTCCTCCGGTGGGTGGTCCCGGCTCTGCTCTGGTCCACCGCGCGCTGTGATCCGCCGCCTCCGTCCTCACATCACACGCTCGCCGCCTCAGGTGTTATAGTTGACAATGTTTTTTTGGGAGTTTGAATTATTTAGGTTGGTCAAATAGTATTTTTCATTGCTAGTTAGCATTTCTTTGTTTAATTATTAGTTTTCATTGTTTAATTGTTTAGTTTTAATTTTTTAATTCATTGTTTGGTTAAATAAATGTGGCATTTTATGGTTGGCAATCATGTTTTGCAGGCGAGATGAATTTGAGGTTAGCGCACTGAAAAAAATCTCGGTTGATTGTTTAATAGCCTACTAGTACTAAAGAGTGAGTTTTTGCGACATTTGGAGACCGAAAAAGGCTCTTTTTCATTTAGTATGATAAAATACTAATAGTTCAAATACAAATACAAATACAAATACAAATAGTTTGTATTTGTCAATATAGTCGTCAATTTGTGCATATAACTTAAGAAAGTATAAACAATGTATTGTTTTTTGCCAGTTTTTTATCTGGCATGTGTATTTATTTCGTTTATGTGTGAGAGTGTTCAGGAATGTTGAAAATTATGTACTTATTTTAGCAGGAGTTAAAGGGTTCCAAGAGTTTAATTTTCATCCTGCAACCATCTGCTAGTAGCAATCTCAACTCTCTAAAACTGCGCCGGCCTCTGTAATAGCTAAAGGGCGTTACGATTGCACTTCAAATTCATCAAAGGAAATATTACTACAGCCCTCGACAGATATGAGAAAACAAAAAAAGCTTACAACGGAAAAAGGTAGGGTACTTCTACCTTGTAGAGGTTATTACCATTAATTAAGCGATTTTGCATTTCTTGCTTGACTTCAAGCGTGACGTCATATTCCTTGAGTGACGACGAGCGATGTGTGCGCCGGCGAGAGCGCGTCAACTTGAAGTCATTCTAAAAATTTATTGTACGTTTATGTCACATCAAACTAGGGTTGCGAACTGACACGCCGTTACTTCTTTATTACTCATTAAAACGGTATTAGGAGCACAAACCGTGGATGAATACCGAAAGAGAAAGAGAATACACCATAACGATCCAACTGCATGTTTTATGTCTACAGTAAGAGGCGTAATATAGTTCGTTAAAATATTACCTTCATATATGACTCAGGGAAGGTTGATGATATGACTAATTTTAACTTTTTACTATGACCAAAAGAATACCTTTTCTATTTTGCTTATGGGATTCGTATTGTATTACTTTAGGGAAATTGGACATTAATGAAAAGCGTGAAAAATAGGAAAATATTTATTGCACTTATTTGGCTTAACTTTACGACAGTAATAAAAATTTTCACAAAAATTGCCCTGTCAAACAATCAGTGCAACAACTCTTTCACACTACAAGGGTTAAGCGCAAAGTCGCTAAAGTTGGTCTGTCGATTAGGTTATAACTGTTACTCTGCTTAGAAACGGTTACGGATGTAAGATACCTACGTTAGCTCGAATAACTGTTACCTATAACGGTCACTTTGGTCAGTAACGGTTGCGTGTGATAGTGGTGGACGAAGGGCGCGCTTGACGACGGTTGCGAAAGTTGACAGATGTGGAAGTAGCTACAGTCACCTTGTTGTGCTGAATAAAACATAGTTTGATCTGCATCGGTCCCGAGGAAGGTCGCGTTGGACAATATCTATCCTGGATACATAATCTAGCAGCGGGCCGTCGCCGACACGTGGCCCGAGGGCGCCCGACGGACACCCTGCACAAGCAGAGCTCTCCACTACAGAAAGGGTTTGCAGTATGTTTGGAACTAAAAATATTGTATTTCGAAACAAGGGCCGAAAATGAGGTTTTGCAGGCTCGAGATCGTGTTTCGAATTCTCAAAAAAATGACTTTGTCTTGAATTATTTGATTATTATTTAACACACTTGAAAACAAAACTTTGAGGTTCTGAGCGATGTTACAACTCACAACATCATTAAGGAAACACCTCATGCTTCAAGCAAACATAGCTATGAAAATCATATGATCGCATCTATCCTGTCTTAGGAATCTATTGAATGCCGTATAATTATGTGATGTTCTCACGTTGTTTCAAGCAAATAAACGATCAGCTGACTTTCAAAAAGAGCTGGTTTCGGCCACCAAATGGCGTTTGTAAAACAGATGATTACGTTGTAGTGAAGTGAAAAGGCAATATTTCGGCTACACTTTGAAATAGTGTTAGCAAATCCACGGTTAAAAATAATGGGATCACAATTATTTCTCTTTAAGCATTCCTCGAGCTGAACAAAAGAAAAATATTACTTAGGATACTGTAACATATTGTTTTATTTAAATCAGTAATGGTCATCATGCTCGGCTACTACGCGTCTTGAAGATAAACCGTTATTTTATTTCAATAGTTAGCCTATGTTGTTGTAAGGACCCATATAGACCTGCTGCAAGCTTCCTTGTTCGTCAGTCGTTTTGAGTAAGGTATGTTTGCCGACGTTCGGTTGTTATGGATGAAACATCATGGCGATGTGATACGGTTGGTAAACCAAAGCAGATCCTGTTGGTAATAGTGTAACTATCTATAGTTACAATTTGCACTAATGTGACATTCACAAATTCTGAGTGTCTTACTCCAGTTGTTAAGAAGAATTTGCATCATTTTTATGCATCGCGTGTATGAGTTATTTTAATTCTTTAAAATGATAGAAACTAGAAATCCACTACAACTATTAACTGGCTGTTACAGGTTCCTCTAATCTGTCATCTTGCCGGAGAAAAAAGCAGATTTATGTAACCAGTATAGTTTTTGCTTTGATTAGGTGTGAAGTTGGCGAAGGTTGTTAATATGTTAACTGTTCCAATAAATTATAAGCGCCTGACAAGAGAGCGCCCACCAACCTTTCAACATAGCCAAAACGTCTCTGTAAAATATTTTATCATCTTGATGGATACTCGTAGTTCACTGGCCTTTTGAATGTAAACAAAAACTTTGAACGTCCATCTAGTTTTCAAAACTAAATACATTAAAAATATCATAACATGATTTTCTTTTTAGTAATTTCGAAATTTCTATTAAATTGACTGTACGCGTAGGGATTAGCCTAAGTATAATTTCTTAAACTGTTATACGTATAATTATAATTACGTTTAGGAGGTTTGACCGCAAACATATTCTAGAATCGTAATTATTCTAAATATTGCTGCTTTTAACTTTCACAAAAGTTATATTTTTTATTATATTTTTAATAGGTACATTATGACGGCGATTTTAAGCGTACTTGATTCACTAGGATTTAAGCTACCGTTTCTAGAGCTGAATACTGTCAACTACTCCAGTTATAAATCAAGTCCTACTCCCAGTTAAATTTGTGTATCTATTTATTATTCGCTTGCTAATAAAGAAGTGCCCTTCTTTATTAGTCACCATCAGGATGATGGCGGGATGGATTATTGTACCCACAAAATGTAATGTGCAAAATTAAAAAACAAATTTGTCAGGATATTTGTGGATGACAGGATGACAACACAATTTGTAAGTCCACAGTGAGTGGCTGTAACGTATGACATTATCACAGTTCAGTCTTACTTAACAGCCCCTAAGATGCGTAACAAAACTAATTTCCGTAATATTTGATGCTTAACCTCTAGAAATATACATCGAGATCATCTGTCCGACCCAGGTTGCGGCCCGGTGCAGCAGAATGTTGTATTTTATGAAGTACTGTAATATTTAGTTATCAAACACAGTATGATTGCATTAGATTATATCATACTTTGCTTCATACAATTTTAAATATTGTAAACCACTGAGCTGTTTTTCTCAAGACCATATTATTCGCCTTCAGATTGTAGATCGACATTTCAGAAAAAAATCAATGAAGAACGATTATCACTGTAATAAATGCAAAAAGGTATGCTTGAATTACCAAATGTTTACAGCTCTGGGCTATATTAATTTCATAATGGTACATAAAAAAAATAAATTCTTGTCTTCACCCGTTTTTATATTCCTTTTATAAGACGGAGAAACTTCATAAGCAGAAGATGAGACAACCTGTCCGAATAAGCATCTTTCAACAAAATGTACCCTGAACTTTTGATGCTTTTAAGTTCAGTGCATTATTAAACATACAGAAGAGGTGTCATTAAATTCATATGTTCTAAATGGCAAGTAAAGTAACATTCAAAATGTTGGTTCCTGTTTAGATTTTTCGAAATTTTATTGTTGTCTATAAATTAATAGGCAAGCGTGATTTTTGTTATCCTTTTTTCTCATACTGTGTACAACGTAAGATAAATCTAAGCACACCATTAGAAAAGTACTTTCCTGTAGATGTGTACACTTCTATTGAAATTTACTATAGTTTCTGAGAATTATAGAAAATGAATATGAAATTATAAAAAAATGAACATGGGCTTTTTGAATTACCAGGTTAGTCACAGAAAGTAACAAAATGTAAACAAATGTTTTTCCTCAAACTAACCCAGAAACATCTGTTTTCAGTTTATTTTTGTTGGCTCGAAAGTTACCCATTGCCGGCCATTGCGGATAAACTTTTTCCGGCATAGGCCAGATAAAACGGAAGTAAAGAATCAGCTGATTTGCAGCAAACCGACGTTTAATGCTTGTTTATTGGTGGTTTATTGGTTTCTTTTTAGAGGAATGTAGTGGCAGCACTGCATCCGTAGCAAATGATTGTTCTGTTTGTATAGGAACAAACAGAATGTTAGGTTTGAAGGTTTGAGAAGTATGTTTATGCAAGGACTACGTTATGATTGAAAGTATGTTTTTTTCTGTGAAGTATGATGAAAAATATCGTACGTTACACGGCCGGGAAGTTTTGCCGGCCTATTAACGTAATATACTATTACATGTTTTATTGGTATGAGAAAAACTAAATCCATATATCTGCAAGTTGAATTTCAACCAGTAGGCAATCTTCTAGTATCAATAAAATTAAAATTATTTTCTTTTTTATATTGAGTATTTTTTCATGACTTCTGTATTTTCCAAGCTAATGTTAGTTTAATTTTCACCATATCTAGAGCACAATACTGTTTACCGCAGTAAGTTTCGGTAAACGTGCTGGGAGTATCAACGGCTAAAATACTACCAGATACTTGTGCTACTACTGGAGGCGGTAGTAAGACCATCACAGAGGACTCGGCAGTCGGCAGCCATTCAGGCCCAACAACTCCAGTAATCGCTACAACAGCAGCGTCTAGTCACTCGATGAATAATTTACCATCAGATCGGTATCTCTACTCGCTGTTCTTGTAATCAATAAGATAACAAACGTCGACCACCGCGCAAATCGTTTATGCCGTTCAAATATTTATTGCGGCGGAACGAATTTTCCTTTATAATGTAAAGAATATTCCGAATAGTTGAATAATGCATTAGCTGATCCATATTTCTGGCGGAAGCGGCTGAGGTCAGTATTAGCAGCGTGACTGACAGATGCAGATGGGGAATGGCCTCGAGCAGCATGGCCTTCACAAGCATGCTCGGCCGTAGTCCTGCCCCGAGCAGCATCGCCTTCACAAGCATGCTCGGC
The DNA here is from genome assembly GCA_035578135.1 of Flexamia atlantica. Classification (NCBI taxonomy): domain Eukaryota; kingdom Metazoa; phylum Arthropoda; class Insecta; order Hemiptera; family Cicadellidae; genus Flexamia; species Flexamia atlantica. Next base: position 28,144,584 of record JAQJVK010000001.1, read on the forward strand.
CGTAGTCCTGCCTCGAGCAGCATCGCCTTCACAAGCATGCTCGGCCGTAGTCCTGCCCCGAGCAGCATCGCCTTCACAAGCATGCTCGGCCGTAGTCCTGCCCCGAGCAGCATCGCCTTCACAAGCATGCTCGGCCGTAGTCCTGCCTCGAGCAGCATCGCCTTCACAAGCATGCTCGGCCGTAGTCCTGCCTCGAGCAGCATCGCCTTCACAAGCATGCTCGGCCGTAGTCCTGCCTCGAGCAGCATCGCCTTCACAAGCATGCTCGGCCGTAGTCCTGCCTCGAGCAGCATGGCCTTCACAAGCATGCTCGGCCGTAGTCCTGCCTCGAGCAGCATGGCCTTCACAAGTATGCTCGGCCGTAGTCCTGCCTCGAGCAGCATCGCCTTCACAAGCATGCTCGGCCGTAGTCCTGCCTCGAGCAGCATCGCCTTCTCAAGCATGCTCGGCCGTAGTCCTTCCTCGAGCAGCATGGCCTTCACAAGCATGCTCGGCCGTAGTCCTGCCTCGAGCAGCATGGCCTTCACAAGCATGCTCGGCCGTAGTCCTGCCCCGAGCAGCATGGCCTTCACAAGCATGCTCGGCCGTAGTCCTGCCCCGGGCAGCATGGCCTTCACAAGCATGCTCGGCCGTAGTCCTGCCTCGAGCAGCATGGCCTTCACAAGCATGCTCGGCCGTAGCTCTGCCTCGAGCAGCACGGCCTTCACAAGCATGCTCGGCCGTAGTCCTGCCTCGAGCAGCACGGCTTTCACAAGCATGCTCGGCCGTAGTCCTGCCTCGAGCAGCACGGCCTTCACAAGCATGCTCGGCCGTAGTCCTGCCTCGAGCAGCACGGCCTTAACAAGCATGCTCGGCCGAAGTCCTGCCTCGAGCAGCACGGCCTTCACAAACATGCTTATTCACGGGGTCACAGATGAACCCAAACTGTCTATATTTGGGAAATATTTTTTATTTATGAATATCTTGAACCTAACATCAAGAAAATTTAAAAATAAATAAAAATATTTTCGTTGACGGAAAATTATTTCTTTCTCTTGTACTATAAATAGAAAATCTTGAAAAATATGTCATTTTTTAGGCCATAGCGTATTATACAAAATCCCCTATCAATTTTTTATCTTATAAACCTTTTTCTGGAATGATGCACAAATAAACTAAACTCCGCACCTGCATACTTTGATCAGGCAACCCGAATTTAACAAAAGAATGATACCAAAACATCTATATAACACATCCTAATCACGTGCATTGATAACAATATGAGAAAAGTAAAGTAAAATAATCATTAGGCGGCCATGCCACCCGGCGGAATAGTTTGTCCCTAAAGGCGCGCGCACAAACTTATAAATGGTTGTCTAGGGTAGTATGAAATTGACCTGTGAGCTTTTAAGGCTACCGATATTGCTTATTAGGAAATTGACTTTTTACGTTTTAGTTCAAGCTACATAAACCAGTGTAAATAAATTCACAAAAAGTGTATATAATAATGTTTTTTATTGTATGAATCAACACAATATCGACAGTGGAAGTATCTCTTAGATTTTTAATTTTACGGGTTATTTCAAAATTCTTCTGAGTTATAAGAAAAATGATACAGAATCAAAGTTTTCTTGCCAGAGGTTTTGAAAATTTAAAATAGTTATAAAAGGTGTAAAAGAATGTACACACATTTTCTTCAGGGAGGTTCTACGAAACTGTAGTGCGAGACCGTTCAAAGTTAAAAAGTTCAAAAGTGATAACAAGTTTCTCATAAAATATATCTGACTGCCATAGTAAAATACTGTATTAAATTTTCAGTTTTAAGGTAACAATTTTTTTTATCTACATTTTACTAAAACATTGTTTGTAAAGTAATTTAAATTTTAAAAATATTCATTTTCTAACTCAAGATATTTGATTTTTACGATATTACTGCAGTTTGAAAAGAATCTCTAGATCTGTTAAATGGTTACTTAGATAGCTATATATCCAGAAACCATTATATTATGTGTTGTTTGTTATTAAAAAAAAAACTAAAATGCATTATATTTTAAAATTGTTAAATAGCATTAGTGCACAAATAGCTTTTTCGTTATACTGCTTCAAAAACAGATGTTTTTAATGCATGTTTTCCGGACCTAAATACACTCTTTTTATTCCAAGGAATTAAAAGCTGACGTACTCGATACCAGCTGACTCTTTATAGTCCTAGGACTATAAAAGTCAAAAAGTGCCGAGTACGTCGTAATAATCGAACAATATTCATTCAATTACAAATAATCGAAACATTCATCGCTATTATCGAAACATTCATTGTTGTCAGTTTAATCAATTTGTGAAACTCGCTCATTTCACCAATCGATTATTACATGCGTTCGATACGTCGATAGTTGTTCATTGTTGTCAGTCTACGCAAACACAAATGAAACAGACAATCAGCTGATTGCTTCAAATAGCAAGAACAAGACGGTGGCATCTTTTGAAGGCATATTCAAAGGTAAACAAGCTGTAACATTTTGGTTTTCTTAAGTAGTTTACGTATTGTATTGAGCAATATAACGAAAAATATAGTTCATCACACGGACCTAAAGCTGCTTTTCGTTACTCGGTCATTTTTCAACCTCGGCTTACAGCCTCGGTTGTAAAACTTGACCTTGTACGAAAAGCGTCACTTTAGGTCCTTGTAATGAAATATACTATTATATACGTTACTTCTTAATGAGGATTCACACGGGTCGAGTTGGCGGGCGAGTTAGACTGGGCGAGTCAGCGGTCGATTAGGTTATTTGTATCACTCGTCCACTCTGAACGGATCTAATTCCAATGATAACACCGGGCGAGTCAATTAAACGAGTAGCAACTCTCCCGCCAACTCGACCCGTGTAATACCCTTTACAGTTAATATTGAAATAAAAATTTTACTTACCATCCACAAAATTAAAGTAGGTTTGTTGTATGTGGGTAATGAAACCTAGTTAACAAAAATAGTAATTAGCGCCCATTTTTAAAGCAGAAGTCAACCGTAGATATAAGTGGCTTTTTCATCCCTTAAAAAGAAGTTAATTAGTTAATAATAAGTTAATATGTCAATAGAACTAATGCGACATTCTTATGGAAATAAACAAGGACTTATGACTCCATACCGTGTCCCCCTTTGTCCATACCCTTTACAATTAATATTGAAATAAAAAATTTACTATCTACAAAATGAAAAAGTAGGTTTGTTGTATATAGGTAATGAAACCTAGTTCACTAAAATAGTAATTAGTGCCCATTTTCAAGGAAGTAGCCAACCGTTGATATAAATGGCTTTTTCATCCCTTAAAAAGAAGTTTATAAGTTAATTATTCTTTATGTCAATACAAGTAATGCGACATTCTTATGGAAATAAAACAAGGACTTGTGACTCCATAAGCGGATGTTTATTTAACTTTCGTTATAACCCGGCGTCGTTATCCCTTTTGTTGGATAAACTTAATTTCTTTTAAACATACATTACACAAGTACACACTTTGGAATGTTCTCCATAAAACATCAAAATTGTAAATATATGGATTTAATATATATTTGATTTTTTCATGTTTAATGGTTTTAAAGAGAATTTTATACGATTAGTTTAGAAAACAGATACCGTGCTAGATACCACCATGACTTAACTATTGTTGAAATGTTCTATATTTTTATAAGCAGATGTTTTATTACTATTTCAGTTTTGTCTTCTTCTGATTAAAGAGTTTGCAAACTTATTGACTGCACATGTTACAGGAAATGAGGATTTAAATCCGCCCAAGAGACTGATTGTGTAAATGAGCGGATATGAATAATAAGTAGGGGCAGCGCATGTAAGAAAAAAAGACACACAGCTGGCTTGTACAACCTGCTGTAAGTGAAATTTATTTTGACAGAATACGATCAATGAAACTCAACAGTGTACGGAGAGGTATGAAAAACTACCAATAAATCTACTTAAGAAGGTTTTCTAGAAAACCTCCAATAGTAAATATTTTATAAAATTAATTATTTACAACATTATTATGTGTCACCCCTCTACTTCTTTTTAGTTTAATGCAACTTTTAACTATTTCTTTTGTTTGAGTCAGTTGCACTTGTTTTAATGTTTTCTCGAATCCGCCTGATAGTTATAACGTGTACTCTATAAATATCGTTAAATTGTTGTACAGAACTTCACGTCATGTTAATTTCTTTATTAGTTTCAAGATAAAAACTATGGTCAGGTCGAAGTTTTGCAGCTTGTAGGCCCATTGGATATAAAATATTTAGTAAAAAAGATCATCGATAGTAAAACTATTATGGCTCAATGTTTTATTTCCTAGTACTATAATCCTACTTTTACGATGACACAACAAAGGACACATTGCACAATTATTTACAAGCTGAATAAATAAATTTAAATATGTCAGCTAACTATTCAATAGTTCTAGACCATTTTATAGCTTTTACAATAATGCATTGTGCAATAAGCCCTAGACTGTGGAGACAGTATTTTTATGACATAAAACTCACCACATTTCATTTACTGGCTAATAGCTGTTAATCATCCGAGTATTTAAATAATGAAAAACTTTTTTAAGTGAAGAGTTATAAGTATTAAAGGGGTTAAAGTATTAAATTATATTTCATTAATCTAAACCATATGTTATCCTTTTTGCTAATGAGTTGGTTGAAAGTCCAAAATCAATAAATTCGATACTGCAACTATACGTCACTCACGGTTGATAACACCTACTTACCGAAATAATCTATCTATACTATTATAAAGAAGAGGTGGTTTCTGTATGTGTCTATGTGTGTATGTATCGAACAAGTAAATTCGAAAAATACTGAACCGACTGGGTTGAAATTTCACACAGAGGTAGATCTTGAACCTGGGAAACATATAGGCCTATTTACTTCCTTAAAATCCCCTTGGGCTACGCCCCGTGAACGACCTTAGCTTCAATGTTTACATTTTATACGGATGTAAACATTCAAATACCGAAATGTAAACAGCTGTGGATACTACAATTTGACAGTTCAAATAGCAGAAGTAAGATCAGCTGTAATTTTTATCGTGAGCGAAGCCACGGGCAACTGCTAGTAGGTTTATATGTTTAAAGCAGTAAGGATTTTTTTTATTAAAAATATTATTACGATTTATCTGCCGACGGTTTTTAAGAGCGGTATAGAAACACCGTAGTTGTGATACAAGACTTGTCATTTTAACAGACATTTTTTATCCTACTTTGCTATGCACGGTTATTCATCTTTTGCAAATTCAACTTACTGAAGCAAGGACACAATTTTACTAGGGACGCCTTCGTGCTACGAGCACCATTTACGTTCTTGACAAATAAAATGTGATTGTAAAAGATTCAAACTATTATTGTCGTAAAAAAAATTATTCATTTTTGTTTTTCATTATTATGGCCCAAAAACTCTGACATTTTTTTGGTCCCAGGTCGAAAGCACACTAGGGAAAATGGGACAAACTTCAAATTCATTTACTTGAAAGTAAAACGGAAAGATTAAGACAATTTCCAGCTTTCCAAGAATTTTTTCCAAGAACGAGACATTTTTTATCTAATTATACTGGCGTGTTATGGTAGGTTTTAGCGATCATTTGCTGTCGATGCAACCAAATCAGTGGCCACGAAAATGAGCACCTGATCAAGAAATGTGGTGTAAAATACGCGGAATATCAAGAATTCCCACTTTGTTGACTAAGAAGGTGGTAAAAAGCAGTTAGAATAAAGGTTTAGCCATGTGGTCAAGAACATGGTTACGTGCAACCTTAATCGTAATTTGAAATATATTGCTTAATGTAATAGTTTTCCAAAATATTTACTAATTTCGCCAAACAACAGACACAGACACTTATCTGTGTAAAAAGACACTTTCTTTTTTTCCCGTCAACAATATATGGATGGTTCCGTGTACGAGTTGATTTATACTACAATCCCTGGAGGAAAGGGTTCCTTGCCCATCATTCAAGCAATTAGTTCAGGTTAAATTGACTATCATTAAATAAAAAATATCATTATATTAAAAAATATCCTATTGAATATCATTGGAATTGCCAAATAACCCGGGTTATACTAGCTGGGTAGAATCTATGTGAGACTGGTTGAAACGGTTGCAGTCGCAGTTTTGACCCCAGAGAAGTCTCCAATTATGTGTCGAGAGCGATAGTAACGTCTGAGTTGCAGTCACAGTTGTGACTCTAGAGAAGTCTCCAAATATGTGGGAAAAGAGCGGTAGAAACGGTTGCAATCACAGTTGTGACTCCAGAGAACTCTCTAAGCATGTGTGACTCCTGGGAAGTCTCCAAGTATGAGACAGCTCAAGTCAGGGACAAATGTAAATGTGTAGCACTGGGGTAGTAACGGCTGTATGTGTGACGAGAGCGTTAGTAGGGGCTGCAATCGCAGTTGTGACTCCAGAGAAATCTCCAAGTATGTGAAAACTCTAGTCAGGGTCAGGTGCAAATGTGTAGCACTTTCGTAGTAACAATTGCAGACACAGTTGTGTCTCCGGAGAAGTCTACACGTATGTACAGCTCAAGTCAGGGACATGTATGAATGTGTAGCACTGTGGTGGTAACGGTTGCAATTGCAGCTGCGGCTCCGGAGACTTCACCCAAGAACGTATAAAAAGAGCGGCAGTAACTATTACAGTCCCTATTGTGACTCTGGGAAGTCACCAAGTATGTGTTAGGAGAGAGGTAGTAATGGTTGCAATAACGATTGTGACTCCAGAAAAGCTTCCTGGTATGTGTGAGGTTAGTTGTACTAAACGGCTGCAGTCGCAGTTGTGACTCCAAAGAAGACTCCAATGTGTGACAGTTCAAGTTAGGGACAAGTGTGAACGTGTAGCACTCGCAGTGGTGCTTGAGAAGATGTCTCTAAGTATGTGTGAGTAGAGCGGTAGTCAAAGTTACAATCGCGGTTGTGACTCCGAAGAATCTTCCAAGTATGTGTGAGGAGAAGCGGTAGTAACGGCTACAGTCGCAGTTGTGACTCCGAAGAAGTCTCCAAGTATGAATTACGAAAGCGGTAGTAACTTTGGCAGTCGCAGTTGTGACTCCAGAGACGTCTCCAAGTATGTGACAGCTCAAGTCAGGGGCAAGTATGATTGTATATCTCTGTAATATTAACGGTTGCAGTCACAGCGGTGACTCCGGAGAAATCACCAAGTATATGACAGCTCCTCAAGGGCAAGTGTGATTGTGTAGCACAGTAGTACTAACGGTTGCAGTTACAGTTGTGACTCCGGAGAAGTATCCAAGTATGTGACAGCTCAAGACAGGGGCAAGTGTGAAAGTGTAGCACTGTGGTGGTAACGGTTGCAGTCGCAGTTGTGACTCAAGACAATGTCCAGCGTTGCCATGGCGACGGACAGTGACAGATGACGTCAGCGTGCGCCCCGACGCCAGCGCCACTAGCGGCACTCTCATTTGTCTCTCACCCCCTCCACTTCCACTTCGCTTTATACATCATGATTCCTATTTTCCCCTGACGTTTTTTAATCCGACACAAAGGGTCGGAGAGGGGTGGTTGGCTATTTTTATTGTGCGTTCTGTGTATGGTACTTCCTTTTGTCTTTGTGCTTTTTTGTACTTTTCCCGAAATGTCATTAGTGGCTACCGGCAAAAGATCGTCGTTGTTTTGTTCGTCGTACATTAATCTCCCACAAATTGGCACAGACTCTGCGCCGAAATCGCTGTCTTCCGTGTGATTGTTTATTGCCAGCATTATTTCGAGCGCGGCCTTGTTCTTCTTGTTGGGCCGTAGCTTCTTTCACTATGATGTAGTGCCTAAATTGTCGTTCTATTAAACGGTTTGTAGGTGATTCATAAAATGATATCACCAAAAAATAAAATATGTCGGAAATATTTACATACTTCTATCAAGCGATAAGCTTTGCACGCAAAAAATAATAAATATGAATCGCGATAGTTCATAAGTGCAATGATAAAAGTGCAAAACCGTTTTTACCAGTTACGATTGTTAATTTTATTAATTGGTACAAATTAGGTGAAATAAATATATGTAAACGATATTGTACACTCCAAAATCTATATTTATCGCAAATTGCCTTTCCTCAGAAGACATTTCTTGTAGTGTAATCTCCTCCAAATCCCTGAATAATACCAAAGAAAGAAGATTTCTGTGTCGTGTATTGATATTTAACGACCTTTTTGTTTCGGGCTTCGTGAACCCATTTTCAAATTGTAGAAAGCCAAAGACCGTTCTCTGTAAAATAGACAGAAGGTAAAATGATCTCCAATATTGTTTTTGGTCACAAAATGGCAGAACAAAACTATAAATTAGTTATTAACTGTCAGGTACCGGTATATACACTTGCTAAACATAAAAACGATAACGTTAAGTCCAAGGTAAAGCGATGTAAAGATGTTCTTCGGTTTGATAGTCCAAAGTGCACAAATCCAAAGACTGGACGTCAACCATAGTGTTTTGTTTGCGATCAGTTCAAGGTCCACCCAGCCGTAACAGAACCCATACAATATTTATTGGCCGCCAGCAAAGTGGGCCGCTGTTTACAGTCATGTGCTGCCAAAACTACCATTAGCTCGTTACAAAATCTCTCCATCTCCCTCCCTCTCTCTTCATCACATTCTCAGTTTCTTTCTTGCTCTCGCTTTTTCCAAACCGACCTCACAGCTTAAAAGGCAGTAGCTATAAACGACTGCAGTTATGTTGTAAACAACACTTGAGGTTACAAAAAATGAAATTTTAGTTTTCAGCAGAAACTTAACGAACGTTGCTGATGTTGAATCAATTAAATAACATTAAACTGAAAATCGGCTGGATTTCGCATATAGTTTTGAAGGGTTTTAGATTCTTTGTCTAGAGATGATTGAGAAAGTTGTGTTAAAAACGAGACATCTAATGAACTCTATTGTGACCTTTGTAGCGTAAGCCTCTTATTTTAAACTTACCTTTAGTATCAACGTAAAAAAAACATTGTTCTGTACCTCATAACCATTTTTTCCAAACTAAATTTAAAACTTTATCTGAAATCGTTGATGATAAACAATCTGCAATTTGTATTTTTAAAATATTATGTTTATATCCCATAATTAACGAGAATGTTGTTATATTAGCCAATAAAGTTAGTTTCGATGCTTAGTATAAATGTATGACAACGTAATATTTAAATGGAAAATCAAATGTAAATAGTAAATACATTCAGAGAAATAGTGTCATTTTAACCAATTTCATTTATCAATAAATTTATAGGTGAGGTTTTAGAAGACATTACATTAATAGTCAAGGGCCAAACCATGAAAAAGAGACTCCTTGTTTGTGTCCATAAACTGTAAAGGAACATGGGCTCAATCAAAACTACAGCATTGTACACAAGATATTTAGCATTTAATGCTCACGTTTCAAAAAAGTGGTATCAGATTTACAAGGACCAAATACTTAACCATTTAAACAGTTCAAATTCACAAGCACAAATTGGTTCAGGCAAATAAATAATCCATTTCGTTGGGAAGTTACCGTATACGAGTGTAAGGCGGGAGAGTTCCCTGTGAAACTATGCAACCTGGAGAGGGAATGTACATGGGCTTGGACTTATTGCTTCGGAGTAGCGAACTCGAGTTCTGCGAGATATCGGCCGATAAACTCGCAAATAAACATATTCGAGCATAACAAAGTGATTTCTGATCAGAAAACTATAAAATATTTATATAAACGTCAACTAATAAACAATAAGGAGTAACGGCCTGAAATTTCCAGAATTCAAGTTCGCTTTACAACAACAAAAGGTTTAATGCGGTTATTGCGGTGGACGAAAAAATATTTTGGCTTTAGATAAAATAGCTAAACAAGTTCAGTAAATGTGGAAATTTTACTGGTAATGGAAACGATAAAATGCCTATAATGATTCTTTTTCTGTGAGCTAAAAATTGTGAACAAATATTAAGGGAAAGAAAGGTGATTGAACTCAACCTATAACCTTTTAATTTCTTTGGCCATTTGGGTGTATAAAATATCGGTATAATTCGTCATTATAAATATTTATTTTAGGTACATCTAAAGAAAAAGAATCATTAGGAATAAAAAATTTAAATAGTTGTCTGTAAAACATCACAGATTTTTTTAAACATTGATATTCTAAAAAATGTGAACTTATTCTATCGAGTTTTGCTTGGCTCCAATCTAAAATGAAAGACTTCTTTGTAAAATATTTAGTACAATTTGCATAGTTACAATAGTTTACAGATTTCTTACTACTTACTAATCGGTATACAATCAATGTATCATTCTGTATAACCCTAAAATGTTAACAATCTGTATACACAAGTAAACTTAGAATTATATGTGACAAAATATATCTTTGCAGTGTAGATCGATGCTACATTACCTCCGGAGCCAAACAAAACTCGGGAGCCAGATTTACCTGAGCTAAAGTAACAAACGTTTGTATACATGTGTATCAAAGAGGGGCTGCCCCTTACGTATATCTCTGTAGGGTCGGTGGAACACCGTAGGTCCATAGGACATAGGCATTATCGTATACTCCGTATAGTTATCGTAAGCGTAACTGTAGAATCTTTCAAAAATATTGTAATTTTAAGTTAGTATACATTAAGTTCTAATTTTAATAATAAAGATAATTTTTGGAAGTGGTTTGTATACATCGATCGTTTCCTTACATGAATGGGTTCTAGAATGACCGGCAGACACTGACACTCGCTCTCTCCGTCCGACTAAATTATTTATTTCGATTATAGGTCCGATTAAAACGGGTAGATTCCCAAAGGATTAAAATACCGAATAAAAACTAGTAACAAAATCGTACATCGTCAACAACCGATTCGTGATATCGCGAACGATAAAACTAGCTCGTAAACCTAGATAACAACATAATACGTGGCGATGCGGAGCCGTGAGCGAACCCGTCGTAAGGAAACATAAATACTCTATCGCGGCCCGGAATAAATTAACTAGAGTAATAATTTAAATTCGGAACCTCGCACGGCTTAAAGGAACAAGACTGTAAGCAAGGATCTGAACACAGGAGGTTTCAATCGTCGCTATCACTCACCCGGAAGTCTTATAACACGGTTCTACTGTACTATATATATTACATATGTATAACGAGGATACGTTCGCTTGGGCGGGCCTCGCCGTGCCGCGCGACTAGAATACACTCACACAAACCGGCACTTCCCTGCCGCCACCGCCGCACCAACAATTAGCAAATATTATATATTTCGTTTTAAAAAATCCCCAACCATACTTTCTTTGTTTTACCAACGTTACCACGTGTCCAGAAATACTAACAGTAGTGTTTTTTTTTACGTTAGGATTATATTAAAATCTAAGACTGGTTTGAAATGTGTAATCATCGCTCTTCAAAGAAAACAATCTGAAAAATTGATATACATATCAAAGTAATAATTAAAACAATTTATAAAAATGTTATACATTAAAAAATTAAAACGTGGATGAGGTCCATTTTTTCAGTTAATACATGGCCATAACAGTTCACTTGTTTCTTTAACTTAGTATCATGATTAATTTCGTTATATCAAACGCGACCGTTCAACGCGCGTGGTGAGGCAACGGCAAGGAGTGGCGGCCGAAATCGCTTCGAAATCCGAGGTAAATTAATAATAAAGAAATAGTAACTGGTTGCTTGGCGGCGGGCGGCGGAGTCGGCGCAGGCGAACGTGCCCTCCGGCCTCAGAGTGCGTACTGTACGTGAAAACAGTGATTAATAAAAAATAAAACAACAAGAACACTGGCTAGACACGTAGCAGTTCTACCCTGGACGCCCACTAGACGGTACGGCGATACATTCAGAAAATCAACAAAAATACACACAACTTATTACAAACTTAATGTATATTACACATTGCTACACTGTACAATATTATAACACATATTGAAACATTTTTATTAAAAACGCGTTAATTTATTTCTAGAATCGGTTACACTTTATAAAATGTTTCCCGACAACGTCCACAGCGTTCGGCTCGGGTCGATTGCACTGGCACTAACTCACTCGGACTGTCCTTCGATCGAGTGGCCACTGAGAGATCATGCGAAACGCCAGAAGGCGAGGAGGGGCGGAAGTCCAACTTAGTTTATATCACACAGTTAACAGCACCACCGCACTAGAGCGAGACACCTGCAACACGACAAATCTGCGTTATTGCTATATCTGTTACCTGCAAAAATATTAACTTATTCAAATTCAAGAATGTTGGATATTCTGTGAATCTGTATTTACTCTTAGCAGGCAGTACTTTTTAATTATCTTTCGTTAACACTTCTTTGGAATTCTTTTAGGGGGTTCTCTTTGTTTCCATTCTAGAGTTACATTTAAAGTAATTCAGGTATGTTTGTTACGTTCAAGGCCCCGACACTTCTTGCAAGGACATTCACATAGCATACGATACCAGAACTGACGTAACGGGTTTACTAAAGGCACGGTATAAAGAAGAACATTTGCCAAATATTCTGAATACAACTTCAAATACTGGTGAAGGGGTGAACTCTATTTTGTGACATGCAGGGTTCCAAGTTTTATGAAGAATTTTAGAAAAATCGTAGGAACGGTATCAAGAAGAAAATATGGTCAAATATTCTGAATACAACTTCGAACACTGGTGAAGGGATGGACTCTACTTTGTGACATGCAGGGTTCCAAGTCTTATAAAGAGTTTTAGAAAAATCGCAAAGTATAAATAAACCAACGCTTTATGTTGTAATGATCATCATCCAAAGTTAAACCAAAAAGGCATATTCATTCTGCTAGCTTATTAAGCGGAATTAGTGTCAGGGATTTTTAGACAATGAAGTAGTTTTACTTCTTGCACAAGAGTGTGTACAAGTGACGTAGCCGAGTAGAATATACACCAGGAGTAGTATACATACCAGGAGTGGACTACAGGTGGTGGCCGTAGTACTGGAGCGGGTAGTGGTACTCGTTGTGGAATGCAAGATTCCCTTACACAGAGAGTACAGTACAGTGACGTAGCAGAGTTGTACATACCAGGAGTGGACTACAGGTGGTGGCCGTAGTACTGGAGCGGGTAGTGGTACTCGTTGTGGAATGCAAGATTCCCTTACACAGAGAGTACAGTACAGTGACGTAGCAGAGTTGTACATACCAGGAGTGGACTACAGGTGGTGGCCGTAGTACTGGGGCGGGTAGTGGTACTCGTTGTGGAATGCAAGATTCCCTTACACAGAGAGTACAGTACAGTGACGTAGCAGAGTTGTACATACCAGGAGTGGACTACAGGTGGTGGCCGTAGTACTGGAGCGGGTAGTGGTACTCGTTGTGGAATGCAAGATTCCCTTACACTGAATGTACAGTACAGTGACGTAGCAGAGTAGTACATACCAGGAGTGGACTACAGGTGGTGGCCGTAGTACTGGAGCGGGTAGTGGTACTCGTTGTGGAATGCAAGATTCCCTTACACTGAATGTACAGTACAGTGACGTAGCAGAGTAGTACATACCAGGAGTGGACTACAGGTGGTGGCCGTAGTACTGGGGCGGGTAGTGGTACTCGTTGTGGAATGCAAGATTCCCTTACACTGAATGTACAGTACAGTGACGTAGCAGAGTAGTACATACCAGGAGTGGACTACAGGTGGTGGCCGTAGTACTGGGGCGGGTAGTGGTACTCGTTGTGGAACGCAGGATTCCCTTACACAGAGAGTACAGTACAGTGACGTAGCAGAGTTGTACATACCAGGAGTGGACTACAGGTGGTGGCCGTAGTACTGGGGCGGGTAGTGGTGCTCGTTGTGGAACGCAGGATTCCCTTACACAGAGAGTACAGTACAGTGACGTAGCAGAGTTGTACATACCAGGAGTGGACTACAGGTGGTGGCCGTAGTACTGGGGCGGGTAGTGGTGCTCGTTGTGGAACGCAGGATTCCCTTACACAGAGAGTACAGTACAGTGACGTAGCAGAGTTGTACATACCAGGAGTGGACTACAGGTGGTGGCCGTAGTACTGGAGCGGGTAGTGGTACTCGTTGTGGAATGCAAGATTCCCTTACACCGAATGTACAGTACAGTGACGTAGCAGAGTTGTACATACCAGGAGTGGACTACAGGTGGTGGCCGTAGTACTGGGGCGGGTAATGGTACTCGTTGTGGAATGCAAGATTCCCTTACACAGAGAGTACAGTACAGTGACGTAGCAGAGTTGTACATACCAGGAGTGGACTACAGGTGGTGGCCGTAGTACTGGGGCGGGTAGTGGTACTCGTTGTGGAATGCAAGATTCCCTTACACTGAATGTACAGTACAGTGACGTAGCAGAGTAGTACATACCAGGAGTGGACTACAGGTGGTGGCCGTAGTACTGGGGCGGGTAGTGGTACTCGTTGTGGAATGCAAGATTCCCTTACACTGAATGTACAGTACAGTGACGTAGCAGAGTAGTACATACCAGGAGTGGACTACAGGTGGTGGCCGTAGTACTGGGGCGGGTAGTGGTACTCGTTGTGGAACGCAGGATTCCCTTACACAGAGAGTACAGTACAGTGACGTAGCAGAGTTGTACATACCAGGAGTGGACTACAGGTGGTGGCCGTAGTACTGGGGCGGGTAGTGGTACTCGTTGTGGAACGCAGGATTCCCTTACACAGAGAGTACAGTACAGTGACGTAGCAGAGTTGTACATACCAGGAGTGGACTACAGGTGGTGGCCGTAGTACTGGGGCGGGTAGTGGTGCTCGTTGTGGAACGCAGGATTCCCTTACACAGAGAGTACAGTACAGTGACGTAGCAGAGTTGTACATACCAGGAGTGGACTACAGGTGGTGGCCGTAGTACTGGGGCGGGTAGTGGTGCTCGTTGTGGAACGCAGGATTCCCTTACACAGAGAGTACAGTACAGTGACGTAGCAGAGTTGTACATACCAGGAGTGGACTACAGGTGGTGGCCGTAGTACTGGAGCGGGTAGTGGTACTCGTTGTGGAATGCAAGATTCCCTTACACCGAATGTACAGTACAGTGACGTAGCAGAGTAGTACATACCAGGAGTGGACTACAGGTGGTGGCCGTAGTACTGGGGCGGGTAATGGTACTCGTTGTGGAACGCAGGATTCCCTTACACAGAGAGTACAGTACAGTGACGTAGCAGAGTTGTACATACCAGGAGTGGACTACAGGTGGTGGCCGTAGTACTGGGGCGGGTAGTGGTGCTCGTTGTGGAACGCAGGATTCCCTTACACAGAGAGTACAGTACAGTGACGTAGCAGAGTTGTACATACCAGGAGTGGACTACAGGTGGTGGCCGTAGTACTGGGGCGGGTAGTGGTGCTCGTTGTGGAACGCAGGATTCCCTTACACAGAGAGTACAGTACAGTGACGTAGCAGAGTTGTACATACCAGGAGTGGACTACAGGTGGTGGCCGTAGTACTGGAGCGGGTAGTGGTACTCGTTGTGGAATGCAAGATTCCCTTACACCGAATGTACAGTACAGTGACGTAGCAGAGTAGTACATACCAGGAGTGGACTACAGGTGGTGGCCGTAGTACTGGGGCGGGTAATGGTACTCGTTGTGGAATGCAAGATTCCCTTACACTGAATGTACAGTACAGTGACGTAGCAGAGTAGTACATACCAGGAGTGGACTACAGGTGGTGGCCGTAGTACTGGGGCGGGTAGTGGTACTCGTTGTGGAATGCAAGATTCCCTTACACTGAATGTACAGTACAGTGACGTAGCAGAGTTGTACATACCAGGAGTGGACTACAGATGGTGGCCGTAGTACTGGGGCGGGTAGTGGTACTCGTTGTGGAACGCAGGATTCCCTTACACAGAGAGTACAGTACAGTGACGTAGCAGAGTTGTACATACCAGGAGTGGACTACAGGTGGTGGCCGTAGTACTGGGGCGGGTAGTGGTGCTCGTTGTGGAACGCAGGATTCCCTTACACAGAGAGTACAGTACAGTGACGTAGCAGAGTTGTACATACCAGGAGTGGACTACAGGTGGTGGCCGTAGTACTGGAGCGGGTAGTGGTACTCGTTGTGGAATGCAAGATTCCCTTACACCGAATGTACAGTACAGTGACGTAGCAGAGTAGTACATACCAGGAGTGGACTACAGGTGGTGGCCGTTGTACTGGGGCGGGTAGTGGTACTCGTTGTGGAACGCAAGATTCCCTTACACAGAGAGTACAGTACAGTGACGTAGCAGAGTTGTACATACCAGGAGTGGACTACAGGTGGTGGCCGTAGTACTGGGGCGGGTAGTGGTACTCGTTGTGGAACGCAGGGTCCCCGGGCCCCCGATGCATCATCTGCGCCTGCCCGTCCATCATGTAGCCCGCCATCGCGCCGTCCGGGGAGTACGCCCCACTGGGTCCTGCGTGCGGAGAAAACACTATCAGGGGGTCACATTCCTGCCCGGGGTCCGCTCGCTGGTGCCGCGACTCCCCGCCACGCGAGGACGGGGCCATCGCCTACCAGATACCATCTCCCGGAGGTCGCGGGTGAAGGAACTCCACTCCGATACGCCGGACCATTGATACGTGGAAGTCGGTCAAACTTAAATTAATGTGTACTTCGACTCTTTAGTCACACTTTCATGAATTACGAAAAATTTGGCAAATTCTTCCTTGTTACAATTATAATAGGAGTCATACAACTGCAAGCTTCGACATTGATTAAACAGCTTGTCACCTCCACTGTTCATAGAGGGAGGTGACAAGCTGTTGTAAGCTTGCAGTGGTATGATGCCAAGCATAACATGCAACAAAACCCCAAGTCAATGGTATCTGGTATTTGCTGGTAATTATTAAATTACATATACCATCCAAAGACTTTAAACTTTGGCTCTATAAAGTTAAAGTGGTTTATTTTGAAGTATACAACATTTAGTGTTTTATTTTTGTAAAACACTCACACTAATTTTTGTCTATGTCCTATACATAAAAATGCTCGTCGATTACATAAAAAGTGATTTGAACTCATGGTCTGGTCTGAGCTTTAATTATCATAATAATATCGAGCATTGAGCTGGACCGTACAAGCCTATGCTTATTTTCACACTTTAGCATATTACTTGTTTATGAATTTTAATAAAACTTTTGTTTTTCCATTTTCGATGTTATTTCAACATGGCAATCCAAGCGGCCCTATGTTGAACATTTTTAATTTCAAACAATTACCCAAAAAATGCGTTTCTACAGCAAATACAACTGCAAATGTGCACAGTGTAGTTTGTATTTTGTACAAATCAAAACTACATATTAAACAAAATTGGAATAATTTCAGCCGTTTCGCAAGCAAAAAAGTGGTTGAAATGTATTTATACATCCAGTGAAAAAGAAAGTGAGTTGGAAAGCTCGGAATCACGTCGCAAGTAGTTGTCGAAGGGCGGCGAAGGGTCATATCGGGGACTATATGTATGTAGATGGGGCGATACGGCGCACTCATGTCCCCGCTTCCTGCAGGCCCTGCCCAATGGCGCGAGGGGATGCCTTCCGGGCCATTGTGGTCCCTCAGGAAGCCGTACAACCCTGATCAGAACATACGACTTGACCTCTATATCGACTCGCGCAATGCCACTGTCTTGTTTATTTGTTTCCCCCTCAGAAGTGTTAGGGGTCTCACACGGCACGACATTTGATTATAAACAAAGGCTACAAAAGCAAACTACGTTATCCTTCACAAGTTAAACGTCAACGTAGTCAATAACTTTTAATGATTTTTATTTTACTACAGGATTTTTCAACTTGTGAGAGTGTTAATGTAAACTAGCCAAATAACCTTCTCGATTATAAAGTTATGGGATGATACAATTTTGATTTCAAAATTGGTTTACAGTGGGAAAAAAGTTGTTTGAAACTAGAGTTTTATTGTAATGAGCAAGATTACCAAACCAAATGGGGCTGTTCACATATTGAAGTTTTAAACCCATCGAACACACTGTTTTTACAAATGCTCCAGAAAACGGCAACTACAATCTTCGCCGAGTGTGCTGCGGATGAGACGATTTATCATCGTACCAATCAATTAGACCGTATTGACTAACGATAACAACAAGCGGCCAGAAGTCATCGGCCGATCGCATTAGCGGAGGCGTCGACACAATCAATTCCAGGAACTGTCCGGAAAATGTGGAAAACGGGCCAAGAAGGTCATTAATACAATTCAAACTCCGACGGTAGAGCTGATACAGCTACGGCGGTGAATTGAAATATAGTGTCGGCTCGCCGGCCGTATTGGCACCGCAAACACACTTTTCCACTCGCGGGCCGATGTTATAAATCGCTCGACGTCAGCCGCCCTCTCCGCTCCAGCCCTGATCAATACGCTTTTCTTTCTGCCCACTTTCATAGAACAAAGCTCACTCCTTCTGTGAGGGTGTTTATCGCCTCGCGGTGGAAACTGTTGCTCGCCACGGATACTCAGCCTCACCTCGTCCGGTGATAGGATGTAAGGCTGTTAACGTAATTACTTGTTTTTTAGTTCCGATCAAATTTACAATTCACTGTTGAAAAATGTTGCCAGATATTTTTATAAATATTTTATAAAGAATATTTAATTATTTCATGACTAGTATAAACACGAAATCTCTTATAGATAATCTCGTTAAATGTCTGAAAATACTATGTCAAGTTCACACGTAATAGCCCAATTACACACATCTATTATTTCCACTCAATAAATGCATCCCTTTTACGATTCTAACTGTAACCCCTAAAAAAATTGCTAAAATATATTTTGAAAAATGTAGTTATCGGCTATAAGAAGATATCGGCTGGAGGGCGGGGGGGCGAGGTGTCGGTGGCCATTCGACAGTTGTCAGCGACAGCGACAGCGACCAGAGCCGCTGCTCATTTGACCAGCGCCGCGCCGATTGTCATCGATGACAACTCCAGATAATAGTTGTCACCACATTATTTCATTCAAACAACTTTTTAACGGTCCCTTTTAATAAAACTGAAAATTTTACTTAAACTTTTCAATTTTATGTGGATGGTTTTCCTTTTAGCGTGTATTGAAATTGTTTCAAGTGGATTTTTGGCTGCTATATCATATTTTATCAAAAAACTATGGTTATACTTGATGTTTTAATGAGTAAAAAAGGGTACTTTATCTGTAAAAAAATAAATTTCATAAAAAATACTAAATTTAAACGATAACAAGACAACTACACATACACATAATCTAGTAATCTCAGGGAGGTAAACTAAACGTTATTCATGTTAAACTAAAAAGGCAATACAGTAGTGGTACACCGTGTACTGTAATGCACTATAAATTCGTTTTAATTCGTTTATAAGAAAGAACATTTTCGTTTACTCTAAAACAAATCCATGCATGAAACACACGGCACTGAGCCAAGTACACGCGGAATGCACAGTATCGCGCCGAGATCCGCAGCAGCGCGGGGGCGGCTCAGATTTTAATATACAAGAGCCGGAGTAGATTGGATCCGAGATGTTAACGACATCGGTTCCGGCGAATTCAGTTATCCAATTCGGGCGCCGCGCCGGGCGATTGTCTGAGTGATGGATCGGCCTCGCCGCAGCCCTCGGAGATATATGTGCTGGGGCGGCGTCCCCCGGGCCGCACTCGGCTGATGAGATACGGCACAGCGACACAGCGACACAGCGACATAGCGACACAGCAACATAGCGACACAGCGACACAGCGACACAGGTAGCCTCGCCGCAGCCCTCGGAGATATATGTGCTGGGGCGGCGTCCCCCGGGCCGCACTCGGCTGATGAGATACGGCACAGCGACACAGCGACACAGCGACATAGCGACACAGCAACATAGCGACACAGCGACACAGCGACACAGGTAGCCTCGCCGCAGCCCTCGGAGATATATGTGCTGGGGCGGCGTCCCCCGGGCCGCACTCGGCTGATGAGATACGGCACAGCGACACAGCGACACAGCGACATAGCGACACAGCAACATAGCGACACAGCGACACAGGTAGCCTCGCCGCAGCCCTCGGAGATATATGTGCTGGGGCGGCGTCCCCCGGGCCGCACTCGGCTGATGAGATACGGCACAGCGACACAGCGACACAGCGACATAGCGACACAGCGACACAGGTAGCCCTCGCCGCAGCCCTCGGAGATATATGTGCTGGGGCGGCGTCCCCCGGGCCGCACTCGGCTGATGAGATACGGCACAGCGACACAGCGACACAGCGACACAGCGACACAGGTAGCCTCGCCGCAGCCCTCGGAGATATATGTGCTAGGGCGTCGTCCCCCGGGCCGCACTCGGCTGATGAGATGCGGCACAGCGACATAGCGACACAGCGACATAGCGACATAGCGACACAGCGACACAGGTAGCCTCGCCGCAGCCCTCGGAGATATATGTGCTAGGGCGTCGTCCCCCGGGCCGCACTCGGCTGATGAGATACGGCACAGCGACACAGGTAGTCAGGGTCGCGAGTGTTTGTTGAATGTCCGACAAACGTCCTTACACAGATCATAGGGAACATAACTTCTTGGAAGCCTCATATGAAATTACTTTCTTGTTAGTGAGACGTACCTTTCATAATATTCTGATGCCATGTTTGCGATCATAAACGTAAATGTTTTGAAATATAAAAGGGTTATTGCAACAGTTAGTAAACACTAAATATTTTATAAGGCTACTAGATTGACAATTTTTTAAATTTTAAAAATTTCTGACGCTATGCCATTTGCAGTTTCAACTGAAATTCGGGCTATATTAAAATTACCTTGAGATGAACGCATGTTTAGTTATAGATTGTAGATCAACTGTTTGTTCCTTTACAGGTATACGTGCAGAGTAAGGACTACCATATTTTTCCGGAACGCATGCTGCAAATTGTAGGCCTACAGTAGTCTTTGATAACATATCATAACCTGAGATAAGGTGGATTTAAAATGTTTAAAATATGTTCAGCTCAGACCAGACACGCCTACACTAATGATATTCTCGGAATAGACTTACCAGCTCTGTTGCTCTGGTCGATCATTGGCTGTACTATCCGCCGCCGGGCGTTGATGAACCTGCAACAAGACGGAGAGGATTGGAGATCGATCGGCGATTGGCGGACAATCGCGGGGTAATTGGCTCGGGGCGGCCATCTGCGAGTTCCCGCGGCCTCCAACCCTTGCCGCGGACATATGCTCCGCGTCTGCCCCCGCCAACCTGCAGCCCTCTGCAACAACACGCGGTGGATATCGGCTTACCCGGGGATTAACACGGGGAGACCAAAGGAGCCAATTGGGCTCCAGCCGCAGTCGTTGGCTTCGAGAACGGTGATACTCGGTATTCATTGACGAGTCTATAAAATCATCACACAATTTTCAGACTCCTAATGGAATTACATGTATGGTTACAAAGTGCGCTTTTTATATCTCATGTTTTACCTCGAATTTTGCTAGGGGAGATACTTCGTCAAAAGGGAGATAACCTTTTTTGTGGTATATGAAGGTATTAATGTGATATGAATTCGTTAGGTTGCAGATGATCGTTAAAAATTATGTAGAATGGGAGAATCTTTCTCTTTATACAATTTTATCTACAGAATATAAAAGTGAACTGAGGTCACAGGCTAACATTCCACGATTAGACATGTATACAGTACCTCCTAATCCACTGTCAAAACTTAATAAAACATAACAATGACTAGTGAACCACGACGAATGGGTGTAAAACGATTTCGCACCCCGCTAAAGAAAGCGTTCCGTGGAAATTCATGAAACTAGGAATCACCCCCTCGGGAAATACTGCAACCCGCGTAATGACACAACTGCATTAGATAAGGGTAAAAAATGATGTGGCCTGATGGACTGGGGGGAAAGCTTCGTCACCCGCGCCGTCATTAAACGGCGTGACGGGGCGTGACAGGTGCGGCGAGCGGGGTGCGGATAGCACAGCGCGGCAAACTGCGACTACAATACATGACGACAACGGTGCAGGTTACTCCGGCTACTCGGCTACTTTCTGCCGTTCACCGTGAGGATGCACGTTTTAATTCCTCGTGGAAAATTTCCCTGCAATAAGAGTTTGTCGGTTTTTGTCTCATAAATAAAAACTGTTTTAAAGTTCAGGAAAGCCAAAGATAGAATTGCTCAAGTAAAAATATAAATGTAAGAAGAACAGAAAATCGTTCTTGTTGCCACAGTCCTTCTGAACAGCTTGAAAAGTGCTACCTTTGATGATGCCGTAGATATTGGAGAGTGAAAAGGTAATGTTAATACAAAAAAATATATAAACTTGTTCTTAAGATGGCAGTAAATCGTCTGGGCACGGCGATGGGCCGGCGATTGACGGGGATACAGAGCGAGGATGATGGAAGAGTGAGGAGGAGGCGGAGGAGGAGGGGGCGGGGCGGCGGCGATCCTCCCGTGATATGACGCGGGAATGCATAAATCTGGCGGGAAACAATGGCTGATAACCGACAACAGAGCGGATGCCGTCAGGTCGGTGACGTCACAGCCGAGGCTGCCAGCCTCCGAGCGAGGAGTCCAGGCGGGGTTCGGCGGTATGTAAATACAGGCAAGACAATTCAACACACAACAATTAATGGGTCCGCTGGCTTCTGCATATGGCCAGTCTACAATTTTGTATTCTATACCTACTTACTTAACGTTGTAAAACCCGTACGTTATTATGCTTCGGATACTTGTTGAAAATATACGAGGGAAAAAAGGTAATATTAACATTCAAAAATAAAAGGCGAGTGGTGAATTGTTTGGCTGATTCGTAACGATGCAAACAGTTTTCATATACATGATGTATACCTTTAGGAACCATGAGTTTGTATGAGTTCCCTAAGACGATTAGCGGTCATAACACAGATCAACGCGGGCCGGGACAGCGCGATGAATACTTCCGAATTCCGCGAAATAACCAAGGTGTAAATCCCTCGCGCCCCGAGCCGATAATAGAATCCCGCGATTGCCGCGCGGCTGAGCGATGTAGTGCCGTAATTACCCGCCAGAGCGTCACTCCGCAGCTTTTCTGAAGCCGCTAATTCGGTATTAGTTTTGCAGGGTATCCGGAGCCGATTATACGTAAGGGCATTACCGCTCCCCTATTGAGCCGCTTCCATTATCGCACTTTGCATTAATTGCAAAATCGATATTAGTCTTCTATACGCCGATGTTTTTTCACCCCCTCGCCCCTTGATGAATTAGATCCGATGAATCTTTCCCGTTCATTTCCTTCGCCCTTTGCCGAGTTTCCTGGGGGCGGGAAACACAGGTAACTCCGCCCCGGCAGTCAGCGAGTCACGACCCGCCCCTGACAAACGGCGGCGGAGACACGCACTTCAGCCCCTGAGTCCACCGGTACACCTGTGTGTCTGTGGTGGTAACTCCGCCCCGGCAGTCACCGAGTCACGACCCGCCCCTGACAAACGGCGGCGGAGACACGCACTTCAGCCCCTGAGTCCACCGGTACACCTGTGTGTCTGTGGTGGTAACTCCGCCCCGGCAGTCACCGAGTCACGACCCGCCCCTGACAAACGGCGGCGGAGACACGCACTTCAGCCCCTGAGTCCACCGGTACACCTGTGTGTCTGTGGTGGTAACTCCGCCCCGGCAGTCACCGAGTCACGACCCGCCCCTGACAAACGGCGGCGGAGACACGCACTTCAGCCCCTGAGTCCACCGGTACACCTGTGTGTCTGTGGTGGTAATTCCGCCCCGGCAGTCACCGAGTCACGACCCGCCCCTGACAAACGGCGGCGGAGACACGCACTTCAGCCCCTGAGTCCACCGGTACACCTGTGTGTCTGTGGTGGTAACTCCGCCCCGGCAGTCACCGAGTCACGACCCGCCCCTGACAAACGGCGGCGGAGACAATCACTTCAGCCCCTGAGTCCACCGGTACACCTGTGTGTCTGTGGTGGTGACTCCGCCCCGGCAGTCAGCGAGTCACGACCCGCCCCTGACAAACGGCGGCGGAGACACGCACTTCAGCCCTTGAGTCCACCGATACACCTGTGTGTCTGTGGTGGTAATTCCGCCCCGGCAGTCAGCGAGTCACGACCCGCCCCTGACAAACGGCGGCGGAGACACGCACTTCAGCCCCTGAGTCCACCGGTACACCTGTGTGTCTGTGGTGGTAACTCCGCCCCGGCAGTCACCGAGTCACGACCCGCCCCTGACAAACGGCGGCGGAGACACGCACTTCAGCCCCTGAGTCCACCGGTACACCTGTGTGTCTGTGGTGGTAACTCCGCCCCGGCAGTCACCGAGTCACGACCCGCCCCTGACAAACGGCGGCGGAGACACGCACTTCAGCCCCTGAGTCCACCGGTACACCTGTGTGTCTGTGGTGGTGACTCCGCCCCGGCAGTCAGCGAGTCACGACCCGCTCCTGACAAACGGCGGCGGAGACACGCACTTCAGCCCTTGAGTCCACCGATACACCTGTGTGTCTGTGGTGGTAATTCCGCCCCGGCAGTCAGCGAGTCACGACCCGCCCCTGACAAACGGCGGCGGAGACACGCACTTCAGCCCCTGAGTCCACCGGTACACCTGTGTGTCTGTGGTGGTGACTCCGCCCCGGCAGTCAGCGAGTCACGACCCGCCCCTGACAAACGGCGGCGGAGACACGCACTTCAGCCCTTGAGTCCACCGGTACACCTGTGTGTCTGTGGTGGTCACTCCGCCCCGGCAGTCAGCGGGTCACGACCCGCCCCTGACAAACGGCGGCGGAGACACGCACTTCAGCCCTTGAGTCCACCGATACACCTGTGTGTCTGTGGTGGTAATTCCGCCCCGGCAGTCAGCGAGTCACGACCCGCCCCTGACAAACGGCGGCGGAGACACGCACTTCAGCCCCTGAGTCCACCGGTTACCTGTGTGTCTGTGGTGGTGACTCCGCCCCGGCAGTCAGCGAGTCACGACCCGCCCCTGACAAACGGCGGCGGAGACACGCACTTCAGCCCTTGAGTCCACCGGTACACCTGTGTGTCTGTGGTGGTAACTCCGCCCCGGCAGTCACCGAGTCACGACCCGCCCCTGACAAACGGCGGCGGAGACACGCACTTCAGCCCTTGAGTCCACCGGTACACCTGTGTGTCTGTGGTGGTAACTCCGCCCCGGCAGTCACCGAGTCACGACCCGCCCCTGACAAACGGCGGCGGAGACACGCACTTCAGCCCCTGAGTCCACCGGTTACCTGTGTGTCTGTGGTGGTGACTCCGCCCCGGCAGTCAGCGAGTCACGACCCGCCCCTGACAAACGGCGGCGGAGACACGCACTTCAGCCCTTGAGTCCACCGGTACACCTGTGTGTCTGTGGTGGTCACTCCGCCCCGGCAGTCAGCGGGTCACGACCCGCCCCTGACAAACGGCGGCGGAGACACGCACTTCAGCCCCTGAGTCCACCGGTACACCTGTGTGTCTGTGGTGGTCACTCCGCCCCGGTAGTCAGCGAGTCACGACCCGCCCCTGACAAACGGCGGCGGAGACACGCACTTCAGCCCCTGAGTCCACCGGTACACCTGTGTGTCTGTGGTGGTAACTCCGCCCCGGCAGTCAGCGAGTCACGACCCACCCCTGACAAACGGCGGCGGAGACACGCACTTCAGCCCCTGAGTCCACCGGTACACCTGTGTGCTGGTAATGGTAATGCGGCTGAAGTCATCCATAAAAGAGGAGGTCTCGAAGTGCACTTATTCATGTGCACTTATTCATGTGCATCTGTTAACCAAAGAATACTATACTCAGATCATGATTGCAAGGTTTTGGTTATCGTTTTTCCATGGATAATGATTCTGGAAAATATAGCTTCCGAAGAGTTATTTTAGTAAATTGTAAATTCGATAAAAACCTTATTCTGTTGTAGTAATGTATGCTACAATATTTTATTTATTAGCTTCGACGTCGAAGTTGAAATTGTAGTTTTGAATATCGATCTAGCTAAAATTGTATAATTTATTCAAACGTTGATGACTGAGCGGATATTGCAATGCCAAGCATTTCGAAAACATGCTAAATATTCCTTAGCCATATTGACAGCTACAGCAGCCTACGTTGCGACCTAGAACGAAAAGTGAGTCAAGGACTTAAAATGAGAATATTGCGCCATCACACTTTCGTTTTCGACTTGATCTGTCATTGTTTTTAGAAGTTCACATATAGAGTGACACATTTAAAATAATAAAGAACACATGTGGCTACATGTACACACAATTAGTGTGATGGATAAAGTAAATGCATGTATCAAAACCGTAACCCGTCCTATACTCATGAGCATTATCGGAAACTTGCTTGTTTACGTAAACAATTATCTAAAAAAACTGCTCTAAAGACTTCCTCAAAATTCAGGAGGTTAATTATTTCTGGCTCAAGCACGCATTCTATGCAAGTTAATTGGCAAGTTAATAACTAATAACTTGAAAAATTTTTAAGTAATAAACTTAACATTGGGCCGTATTGGTTGTCATGATAGTTAGTCAACGTAGCCAAATAAATAAATTATAACAGTTGGTGGCAAACTACTGTCATCTGATAGGGTAATACTATTTCAACGTGTGGGATAAATGTATCAAAACATAAAACATTTTATTAGGCAAGGCTCGGTTCAGTAGGTGTTTAGTTATTAAGTTGGTAATTTGTACAAGGTTTAGAATTTTTGGCTAAGGACGTTAGTTTTATGCGCTTAGCAACATAAAGATAGAAATGTACATTAATTGAAGAACACCCCATAGTTAAAAAAACCCCTTACATCCGACGAACTAACGTTTTCGGGATTAAAAATGCAAGAGTAATTATGCATCGAATTTTAATAAACAGACCTACAATTTCATAAATTTGTCGCAGTATTTCGCCCCTTATTTATTAAGACACCTATTACAGTGCGTGCAGTACTTACATCGTAGCAATAATATCAGCTCTGTTACTTAGAAATACTCCGCTTCAAAATTTGGAGACAACATTTGAAAATAAAAAAGAATTTTTTAGTTAGAACGTAAAATGTTGTCAAGCCCGTTTCGCGTCGGGCGAGAAGTCGGTCTGATTATCGCTGAAGCTCGCCGTGCTGCGAGCGGTGAGTCAGCTCGCACCCTTGTCAGCTGGTCTTGACGTCCTCTTCGCCCCACTCCCCCACCCCGACCCGTACCATTGAAATTCATACCGTTCAATGCTCCCACACAACGACGATAACACCCGTAAACAACGCAAGCCGAATGTGTTTTAATCCGATTGTTTACATCTTGTCGGTCTGATAATCGTGTAGACTGTGATGGTTATAATTATCGCAAAGAACTATATGTTTATCATTCATATAGGGCTACATTAAAGCTAAAAGGGTTTGCCAAAAACTAAAAATGTCTTAAAAACATAAAAGAGAATTGGATAAGCGCTGCTGTTTAAAAATAAATTATGTTAAAACTAAATTTTTGTTGTTCGACGTTTTTAACTTAAAAAACGAATTTATAGTAAAACTCGGAGAGTTAGTGGTTTTAAATTTCCACGGTGGTCATGGTTTCGTAATTGAATTTACATGGTGGTTGATATACAAGCCTTTTCTAGCAATTTTGCACTTTTTAGAGGGTCACTACGGCGTTTTTACGGTACTAACAGTCCAAGACACGGCACTTCCGGGCATAACCCCATAATGATATTATGGTTCCACAATGGCGTATCTACTGTACGCCCAAGAGTTGCACGGCGGGGCGCGAAGTGGTCTCCAGCTGCCACGTATATGTCATATTACACTCTATGGTGATGTTATGGCGTCGCCATAACGTTTCTATGTCGGTATTATGGCGTCGCTATGGCGATTATACGGCATTAGTGTCCAAGACTGCACGGCGGGGCGCGAAGTAGTCTCCCAGCTGCCTCCTATGCCATATTACACCCTATGGTGATGTTATGGGCGTCGCTATAACGTTTCTATGGCGGTATTATGGCGTCGCTATGGCGATTATACGGCAGTAGTGTCCAAGACTGCACGGCGGGGCGCGAAGTGGTTCCCCAGCTGCCTCCTATGCCAAATTACACCCTATGGTGATGTTATGGCATCGCTATAACGTTTCCATGTCGGTATTATGGCGTCGCTATGGCGATTATACGGCATTAGTGTCCAAGACTGCACGGCGGGGCGCGGAGTGGTCTCCCAGCTGCCTCCTATGTCATATTGTAATATGACATAACATCACCATAGGGTGTACCCTATGGTGATGTTATGGCGTCGCTATAACGTTTCTATGTCGGTATTATGGCGTCGCTATGGCGATTATACGGCAGTAGTGTCCAAGACTGCACGGCAGGGCGCGGAGTGGTCTCCCAGCTGCCTCCTATGTCATATTACACCCTATGGTGATGTTATGGCGTCGCTATAACGTTTCTATGGCGGTGTTATGGCGATTATACGGCAGTAGTGTCCAAGACTGCACGGCGGGGCGCGAAGTGGTCTCCTAGCTGCCTCCTATGCCATATTACACTCTATGGTGATGTTATGGCGTCGCTATAACGTTTCTATGGCGGTGTTATGGCGATTATACGGCAGTAGTGTCCAAGACTGCACGGCGGGGCGCGAAGTGGTCTCCCAGCTGCCTCCGTCATGTGTCAAACACATCACCACCGGCTGGCGCTTATTGTTCTAACCCCTCCCACTACACTCACCCGCCGTCTGATTTATTACTGTTAATCCTCTCGATTGCTTGTCCCTTTCCTTCTAATTGAAACATTCCACCGCCTGTTATTGAATTATCAAATAAAACTCGTGTCAGAACTATTCGTGCTGAGATTTGATTTGTAGGGTGGAATTTAAGAGTACAGTTGCGACAAACATCCACATATCGTGTGCACGCTTTCTATTCTGGTTCATGTATATAAATACAGTATGCACTCCGTTCTGGATGATCTGATTAAGGAGTTCACGTTTGCTCACTGCATGTAAATTATTGATAATTGTAATGAGGGTAAACAGCTCTGACCTTGCCTGTCACCTAACAAGGCTGCTGTAATCTACAGTGCTGCACGATTGACCGAGACTAGCTATTAGTATAATCTCTAAGGGCACACCCGCCTCTCAACGATTGTGCTATTTACCTCCGCGCGGTGAAATATATTAACGCAATCTTAGCAGCCAATCAGTCAATTGTGCTCGAACATATCTGCACTTGCTTTATGTCGTGTGAACTTCACGCTTTATGCGCCAGATGAGAGTGTGGACATAAAGTGATTGTAAAGGTATTTTCATTTTATTGATTTTCTTTAATAGCATACCCAATAGTAATATTTTACCTAGTAACAAAAAATATAAAAACTACAAACATAATAATTATGCGATTTTGACAACACGGTCTCACCAAATTAATTTCTTTATGCTTAGCTCAACATTGTGTAAAAATATTATAGCTTCAGAATAAAAAAACATTAAAATACACGTATGGTTTACCAAACTGTATTTTTTATATAAAAGTATTAAAACAAATTACAACACTTTCTGTTATCACATCCCTTACAGCACAAGCTATGAAATACAAGTTTCAAAGCTTAAGAAACAACAAAAGCAATCAAATAGTCAAAGTGGATTACAACAGGAACATCGGACAAAGGGAACCACTGAAGGAAATAACCATGCAATCCGCCCTTGTCATCGTATACCAATTATGCTAAGCTCCGCTCGAAATCTCATATCGAGTGGACAGCTAATCGTGGATTTTCGCAAATCCCTCCGCATCGCACTAAACTGAACAAAAGGTCGTGAGACGTGGGTCCAATATGAATGCCGCCATTACCGGCGGTCCACTCCGCGGCGGGATCATGTTTATTGACGTACGGCGCATATCCGGTAATGCGGCAGTGCGGAGGTAGCACACGTCTGGCCGGCGTGGGCCGCATAGAAACTGCCCTCTCGCCCCGCACAAATTGGGAACAATCCCGGAAAAATTGGCGCGGTCTGCGTCGCAATCAAAGACACACTGGCGGAGTATAATTGTCCAGTTCGTATGAGCGAGAGCGCCGAGCCACCACCGCCGCCGCCGCCGTGCCTTCCCCGGCGGTAACGGGCGAGTCGAGAGGCGGTAACGGGCGAGTCGAGAGGCGGTAACGGGCGAGTCGAGAGGCGGTAACGGGCGAGTCGAGAGGCGGTAAGTCGAGTGTGGGGACTGATGGAGTCCTTGTCCATGGTTTTATTGGGGAGAGTTGTCTGCTTGCTTGCGGCGGCTTTGGACGCGGTTGAAACCCACGTGTAAACAACAATTTAATAGAGAACTTACGTGCTTGTTAAATAAATCAATCCCACCTGGCAAGTGTTTACTGATAAGAGTGCTTGTATTTGAAATTAAACATTTATAATTGGGGAAAAGGTAGTTTATTGAGGGTGGCTTTATGAGAAGAGGTTTCTAAATCATTTAAGGAATTATTTCTGTTGTTAAAACAGTTTTAGTTGGAATTTCCAAAGTCTTAAATTGAGCTAAGGAAGAAAAATAAATATGATTTATGATTCAAGGGCGAAACTCTGATTCGAAGTGTTCTTTGTTTTGCTAATTACTAAGCACATTAAACCGTCTCAATGAATGTAAATAGGTTTAAGTTTAATTTCTACTTAACACTTCAAAGTACGAGTACTAAGCCAGAAGCGAACCAAGGTCAGTGTAAAAACAGGAACAAGTCATAGCCGTAACTCAAATTTCAGTTGGAATACATTAAAAATTGTATCGTCGGCCATTAATTTCATTTCCGAGGGGTAGCGAGGGTTGGCTCGATGCATGTTGTAATGAGCGAGGGAAGGGTAACAGCGAGGCAAGGGTGGCCCATGTTTTTCTAGACAATTTGCTCAACGGCACATTAATCAGAATGTGCGGGCGGACGGGAATCAATGCGAGAGTGCCAACTTTCCGAGCCAAAATAACGTACACATGCAAAACGTTCTCCTTTCTGCATTTTACTTTCTTTCGTTTTGCTCATTTACTCAGTTGTACATGGTGGGAGACGTCTGGTATCAGCATAATATATTTTTCAGAAATTAGAAATGGATTCAAACCTTCCACTTTAACTTAGATGTATAAACCCGAGTTTATCATAACGATGATCCTTTGTAAATTTGTAACAGTACCCTGTATATCTGTCCGACTTTAACTTACTGTTCCATTAACGATTTGAAACTTCACGTAAATGTAACATGTCACTGATTTCAAGAAATATCTCAAATTTATCTGAAATATTATTATAACACCCATTTATTGGAGTGATGTTTCTGTGGGTTACTTTAATTTAAAATAAGAAAGGGTTAGTTTTGTATGTAAATTTACATAATGACGTGCTTCCACAGTGAGTATGGAATTCTATAAAATAATTTCTGAAAAGTACTTAAGTGCACCCAAACCCATAAACATTTCCCCATTACATTTACAAAGCACATTATATAGGAAAACAATACCACATTATATATGTGGATATTTTGTTATTTATATACATTTTAATTTTCCCAAAAAGCAACAAATAATCTCTTACAACTTCCTGAGCATCACAGAAGATGAATGGAACAAGAGTTATTGTAATTTTGACAAGTTTTAATTGATGTTCTACAGCTGAGTATTGTTTTTCAAACAATAATTTAAGTTTATGATAAATGAATGATTGTTATACAACATTTAACGTCTCACATACATGGACATAGGCGTAATATATTTTACTTGGTTTGTTACCTATTGATGCAGTGTCATTTGAGAAATTATCTTAATATGTTAGTATCATGGATCCTACCATCACATGATAGTTCTTAATGGTTGATTTAAATGTCGCTAGTACAAAAAATACAAAAATAGTAGTAAAATACAAACAAGTATTTAAGGGATTTCGATTAATCAATCTGGAATTAGTCTACACATGTATATAACGCTATTGATTACAAATGATTGCTTGTACAGCAAACGTAGTATGATACCATTTAAAACGTATCAACCTTACAAGATGCTTCACTTTCCAGTAAAAAAAAACTTGATATAAGCCTAAAAAGCAAAATTATTAAACAAAATTTACCACGGGAAAAATAAACATAACAAACCCCACTCAGTGAAGACATGAAAGATGGATGAGAAGGCAACAACCTAGCGAGCCAAGGCCACGGCGACCCCAGACACAGAAACAGCAGGTGATGTGATGATATGATTTAGAAAATGAGAGTATAAACGTCGAAGAAAGTCGCGGCCGCCCGCACCGCGGCAGTGCCCCCCCCCCCCCACTGTTGTCGTGGAAACGCTATCTAGTAGCCATTGTCCAGCCCTCCCCCCGACCAGCCCTCAATGATAAATGTACCCAATATCATCCTCAAGCTGCCCCATTTATAATCAGCCCTGGCGGTCTTTTAATCCGGGTTTAAAAGATAAAGGTACACCCGAGGTTTAGGGGCTCAGTCTGACCGGCCCTAATTATTGGGGTATCATTCCCATTTTATTTTGAGACAAATCGCTTTAAGCGGAATCGCGGGTGAGTAATGTTGATAATAAATAATCCCGCTCATGCCGGAGGTCGATGTGAGTTGACTGAGGACCTGTACTGGATGAAACAAATAATCTTGTAAAGCGGTCGGAGAAATATAGAGCCTAAAAAATTCAGTGCGTATTTATTTGTTAAATAGGGTTGTTTTCAGAATTTCAAATGTCAAAAAGCCTATTACATTCCAGCATGAAAGATGACACCGTATTTGTACAGGACGTGAAGCAAAGCAACTAACAATAATATAGTGCAGCTATATGATAATAAAAAAATATAAATGTTGGCGATGTAATTCTGTGAAAATTTGCATGATTTCGACAAAAGCAAATGGTTAAAATTGAGGAGGCAGATTAAAGTGTAACTGGTAGCACATTAATATTGAAAAGTCTAGCATAATTCTATATTCATCCATTAAAATCACGTGATAATCAAATAAAAAAATATATTGAAAATATGTATAAATGGATCTTGTCACCGTACTATTTAACTCAACTGAAAGCTTTCACTCTCATTATTGAGGACGACGAAAACAATTACAATAACAAAACAAAACTTGAAGCTTATATTATTATTATTAAGAGTGGTCGAGGAACAAAGCTCGGCGCCGAGCACGACGCGACGACACATGGGCAACAATGATCTGGGAATTAATGGATCGAATGTGACACAATAAGATTATGTGCAAGGGTAGAAGCGATCTTAATGCGTCGCACATGTCATATATTACATTAGTCATTTACATGAGCCCCTTCCCCTCCCCCCCCCCCGCCACTACCAGCGTCACTGCGTGTCATTAAGCAGAAGGGGTCGGTCGCTGCTACAGTAGTGTAGAATAAGATGAATTTCGTTGGGAGAAACATGTTTGCGTTGAATTTCCTTTCCTTGAGTTGATGTATACATTTTGAGTCGGGGAAATGTTCTCTAAAGGACTGTATTAAATAACTACATAATATGTTGACGTATATTTTTAATGACACATTTATTGGACGGAACTGCTTCGGAAAGAAAAATAGACCAGATTTATTTTTACTTACGAATGCTTAGCTAAATATGTTGTATATTGTTGGAGTATTATTAATTACTTGAAATTATTTAAATTATATATTGAAGTATTTTTTTGCATATTTACTTTGAGGTGTTAAATCGTCTCATGGAAGTAATTTATCTTTTTTAGAACCCAGCAAGTAGTATCATAATTCTACATATTAACATACACAAAATAACAATCTAGCATCATCCCTTGATTATAAATTGGAGAGTCTGGCTAAAATTTGGAATACTCATTAACGTGGTTAAGAATTAGGGCAGCTGAAATCAATAACTTTAAATGGATGTATTAAAAATAAACAATCGGCTAAATACAATTTTAATACGTGCACTCTTTTTTAAACCACTGCCTCGTTAAAAAAATCAGTTAATACCAAGCTGGTTTGCATTTATTATGAAATAGTTATATATGATTGGGTATGCCGTCGCCATTAAAAACAACACGGAAAACAGCTTAGCAACCCTTTAACCTATCAGGGGGATCACAACCCATCCCCAGACCGCACGGCCTCCACTGGGACGCCGACGTGAAGAGCAAACAAGTTTAATTTATAAATGAGAAAATCGGCAATAAACATTAGGCTCTATTTAATCCCTATATCTGTGTGTCTGGGGAGCGGAAGGGTTGCCGGATAATAGTCATTTTGGGGCCTAATTGAGTTCACGAAAACTCCATTACAAGTCCCCCACCCATAAACACGAGGTCCCCGGGGCCCGGGGTGTGCGGGGCCGGTGCGGGGCGCCCGGGGGGCAGCCGCCCGCGACACTGCCGGCGACAGGTCGGCCGGGGGAGTGGGCGGAGTGTTCCGACCATGGTCACACGGGAAATAAAGTACCAACACCAACTTTTTGATTAATAATAAAATAATATGTAATTTGCCACAAAATAAGTATATTATATAATAATAAGTGTACGTTTGAACAATTTGAAGTGATTGATCATATGCAAAATAGTGTTGTTTATATGTAGTGTCATAAGAAAATGATTTATTTCAATTTGACATAAACTGGGTCAAGCATCAGAAAACATGAACTTTTCCATCTAATGGAACTTGGAAAAAAACTATGGGAAAAGCCAAGAGACAAGATGAGAAATAAACTTATTTTAAAGAAACCCATCGTTGATATGAACTCTCAACCAATAATATTTGCCAGCAGATAATTATGAAAAAAATGTTGGGTAATTTTTAGTATACCGGGCGACATATTACTACTTTACTCTCGAGCTTGTCTCTAAGTTCAAAGTTGTTATGAATAGATTATTATTCACTGATCACTGTTATATCCGTCTGGTGTCACAAAGTACAAAAGCTAGCTGTGTTTGTTACTCCGCAAGTTGTAAGCACATCCCAGACTCGTGGCCGCCGCGAAGGCCGTTTACACGCGCTCGCTTCCCACGGCCGGCGATGTCGTGCTGAATCGAAACAAATTGCTGTTGATGAAAAGGGAGTTTTTGCGCCAAAACCTCGGCTCGGAATATTGTTTAAGCTTGGGAATAGCGGGGACCATTGTGCGTCGCATGTTCATTTCACAGCTGTTTCCCTCCTCGCTCCTCGCGGCCGGTGGACGTCCGCTGTCGCTGTCGCCGAACGGTCCGGTATTGTGAGATGGTCCCAGGCTGTCTGCGCCGCCGCATTCCGGCCTCCTTCTGTCGACCAGAACGGAAGGATCGACCACGGTCACATGGCTACACATGCACGACACGTACGCTATCTGTTTAGGGGGATTTAAATCGAAGTGTTGGATTTGGACCGCTGTTTGTAGTTGCCGAGAGATGTTCGGAGTTTAGTGCTAAGAGAAGCCAAAATTTGCGATCGAGATTAATTTTATTAAGAAAGTTGGATTTCAAAGAACAATCACTTTACTTGCGTGTATATTCAGTTTTTATCGTTATCTCACATTTTACGCGACAATGTCAACCCGAGTTTCCCTCCAATAATTTCCACGGATATTAGTGTCGAGGCTGAAACTTGAACTTGAGTCGAGCATGTTTATGAACTTGATAAGTCGAAGAGAACTTGTTATAATTGCGAGATTTAACCGAAGGCGAACGGAAATTGTCGGGAAACGAGTGGAGAGGTATTGTTGGCCCGGCCCGCGGCGCGGCTCAGTTTCTTCGGTTTAATTAAAATGATAAGATGATGGCGGAAGTTGCAAAGATGTGAGGCTCCACGTTCACGGCTCACTAGCTTCCGGTACGCTGAGTGATCGCCCCCTCCCGCCCCCTCCCGCCACCCACGGAATATTGGTTTTCTATCGGGACTGAGTGAATAGACTCGCAGGCGACGACGGATCGCGCTGTTGGAGCGTGGCGTTGTTGCAAGCAATACACCATGTAATGTGAGGTAAAATAATTAACATCCTGGTAAGAGGCGGCGGAGTACTATTTATTGTACATTAATTATATTAATTATATGGTATTATACCATATAACACCATGATGTGATCGTATATACGTATACGTGATACGTATATAATAAGTTAATTGTTCAATAAAAAAAATTAAACTGGATTTAAAATGCTCTTTTAAAATCATGACAAATTGTTAGATCGTGGGAAATGAACCGAAGAAAACCACAAAAGTAATAAATTATTAAAGAGTTGATTCTAAAACTTGAAAGCGTATTCATTAATCCAACTTTTAAATCATTAGTGTGTATGAAGAAATCAGCTAGATAAGGACAGTTAAAATCGATGATTCCATTTTTGAGGACACCCCAACGTGAAGCGCAACATCTTAAAAGCGTAAATTATGAAAATTCAAGAAAGCGCGGCGCAAGGGACGCAACCCGCAGTACAGCGCGGTAGCTGGATTGACTACCCAACCCCGTAACATCCCCACGCTTGTTGCGTTGGAGAAACAAGGCGTTGAACACTTGGCGAAATATTACTGAATATCTTCACTTCTATTGTCACAAAGTAGCACTAAGACAACAACTAAAATTTTACTGGTACAGTTATGTAACTGGCTCAGTTTTCACAAGGGCAGAAGCAATTTTACGTGTAGTTGAAACAATAAAACCGCTCGGCAGATCGGTGATCGGCGCTGCCGTGACTCACCATTGACCCATTACGTTCCGGCCCATCTATCTCCGAATATCCGGTCCACTTCCGCCATCTTTAATCCGGTCCATTAAGTAATCCGGCTTTCTGCTGATGTCTTGGTCCGTTATCAGCGGTCGCACTTACCGTCTGATCGCGGGGATCACAATAACTCACGCGGCTCGGGGCTCGGGGCTCGGGGCAGTCTCCGAGTCTCCCGCGCGGCGACCCGGCGATCGACCGTGCAATCCGCCGGAGATAAGCGACCCGTTTCCAGTGAGGCAATAGGACTGTGAAGTAGGTTCAAATATTATTTTTATTAAATAGTCCAATATTAGTTAATTACTTACTGTATGAAGCAAAATGTTGCTACAGCATAGTTCAATTTTTTAATCCGATTTCAGAGACGAATATCTTTCATGACGATGTACACTAGACTAGTTTTCTGTGGTTACGTAAACGTCTCAAGACGATCGCGGCCTCACGTTGCAGCAGAGTGAGAGAAAGGGGCAATGAATCAGTCCCAAAGACAATTACAGCCGCATCTGTTAATCAGCAACTTTTGTAATCTCCCGAGCGACGTAAAGTAGGGCACCGTTTTTCCGTTATCTCCGCTCCGAGCTCGCCCGCGTGTAAAATGGAGGAGCTCCGGGACATATTTGTTTACTAGAGAAAAAGATAATTAAAGACGGCGTGTCTTGTAGTTAGGGTTAAGATAATGGAGGCCGGCCTCTCCCGGCTTTCTTATCAATTTCCCTCCACCCTCGGGCTTAATGAGACGGCCCACCTCCCGCTCTTCCAGACTAAATCTCATTTTTAATTGCATCTTATATTGAAACCGACCCTGATAAAACTCCGCTTCTTTCTCCGCTCGTTATCAGCTCGTGCTTTAATTTACTCGGAACATTTGCAACGCGTTTGTAAGAGGCGGCCTTAACGAGGTAGGGACTGCGGGGACGGGGAACAATTTCGCTCCAAGGTAAAAGATTTTATAAATAATAGCATCAAAACGTCGCGTTGAATATTATTAAATAACTGTGATGTAACAGACCTAATTGTACACGAGCATTCAAAATTATATTAATTGTGACTCAAACTAAATATATTTGGAACACTCCAAGTTATCAGAGAAGCTTACTGTAGTATACATTCCTGTAATTATACTTAGACAAAAGATTTTCCAAAATTCGTCTGATAATTAAAACTATCGTTGTTAGGTCTTTTCATATCCTTTCGTGTTTAAATAAAACTTGAATTGTATTTTATGAGGTTTAAACTGTTACTGTTTACTATAGGTGACCATCTGCGGGTGACTAATTCTAAAAAAACGAATCAAAGTTACATAAAAAATCATACACACTCAAACAAAAAGCCATGATATTTTATGTGAATTTTCCGAAGGTTACAGTGACACTGGCTGCAGTGTTGGGTCGCGCTCCCGGCAGCGGCAGGGGGAGATGTTTGTCGCTGCCGCCGGCAGAAGGACGCGAGCTGATTGATGAGGCCGCGCCTGGCGGAGCAGAATAGAGTTAAGCCGGGGAAATGGAAGAAAACAAGGGTCGGCTAATGTTACATTGCAAATGCGACCGTCGAACTGAGCTTGGGCTGGTGTGCCGTCGTCGCTGCTGTTACAATACACCGTCTCGGATTTTACAGTAAGAGAGTATGAAATGTATTTTCTTCGTTTCGGCTATTGTTGTAAAGTATCTTATTGAATGTTAAAAAATAAAAGTCCTTCAAAATAACGATCGGTTATCTTATAAAAGTTAGCTGAACAAATCATGTTCACAATGATACGTTGATAATCATGTTGAGCAATTGCGCAAATACAATTTTCTACAAAATATAAGACCCGGATTTGCTTCACACCGAATAGTGAAAGTAGTTATAACATTCATTAAACGGCCCCGAATTGAGAAGGATAATTTCCCTCGCTCGATTTACTCCATCCTGAGGTAGGAAAAACTCGGAAATACCCTTCCTGCAGAAAACTTAAATTAAGAAAGAGATTAAATAAAAAGCGAGCGCCGGCAATCCGTGGATGATTTACATTTAGCTCCGACTTGACGAAACAATGCAATTTAACTTTTAATGTACTTTTACCTTTTTCCAAACAGTTTCTCTTCGTGTTGCCGCGACTCGCTTGAAACGAATCTGGACCGCTGTTCCTGAATACATTAGATAAGTTTCTCACGAACAATAAGACTTTCTTCGCGTTTTAAGGGTCTTCAAATATGAATTCACGAAGAGCTTTTGCACTTTTGTTTCGAGTTGCACGCTATGTTGCCTTCATTGCAAACTGCAGTTTTAGTGTAATTAAGAAACTATATATAATGCATTTGCTTAATATTTTTCGTTCCTGTACAAACAAGTATTTTGATTTCAGTACATCCATACCAAAATACAAACATATAATTACTTTTTAAGTACGTAAATTTAAAGTCTGTAAACTCTGTGAACATTTGTGTAGGATTACAAGTGGAGATGTGTGGGAGGCGAGCGAGACTCGCTCGGCCGCTGCGAGGGGATCGAGGCTCCGTGAAATGCGCCTTCTCCAACCCTTACACTCGAATTATACAACGGACATCCGCCAATAACAACTTGTCTCCCATCTGATGTGGGGAGCCGCCTGCAAAAGTCGCACAAGTCTTGACTTGGCCTCATGTTTAGTGAGAACCCTACACAACAAGCAACATTTTGCTGGTCCTTTCAAAGTTTTGTATTGTTAAGATGTTCATTGAATAATTACAGTAGATTAAAGTGCATCACTTTTTCAATTGATCTGATTTATTAATGGTTGTTGGTTTAAGTAAAGTCATAATGAATCTCCAGATTAAAGGAAGCTATTTAATTTAAACTAAGAAACGTGTCAAGTTAGTTTCAAAAAAATATTGTTTATCGCAACGTTTTTAATTTATTATTTTATTTCATTCTTCCCAGCTGACCATTTTAGTGCAGTTATATACAACATTACCAATAAGTACCGGTAGTTAAGTTGCTAATAAAACATAACGCAGGTAAAGTGATTGAAAAATGTTTATAAACAATTAACAATTAACTTCAGGATATTTTCTGATATTATAGAAAGTGAATTATAATAGCACGTTGAACCTTTGTCAGGCTGTAGTACCCGTGAATAAAGTGACAAAATAAAACAAAAAATCGTTAATGCTTATTTTAATTGTCTCGAATCTAACTGAAACAAAGTTTACCAATTAAAAGCCGCGAGTTTACCGAGGAATATAACATTTATTTACCACTAGAATCGCAATTAACAGTGTCTTTTGTATTTACGGGCGGGAGAGATGAATGGGAGATAGTCGGCGAACACAAGGTCGCTGAGAGGAGGTGCGAGTCGTTGACAACAAAGACAGGGCAGCAGCAGCGGCAGCAGCGCGAGATAAGAGAAATTGCACTGTCAGCCCGGAATGATATATTCCCACATTTCCATACTGCGCATACAGAACCCCTAAACCCTCCCCGCCCCCGCCCACCACCGCCTCGCTCGGGGATTCTGATAATTCCTCTCTACTTGTTCTTTTTCCTCTGTCTTTCCAGGGCTTAAATTCGTTCCATTGTATCCGTTTTCAAACTAAACTTAATCTCCTCAATTAAATGAAGTTTTGAATTGGATCCTGCCTTGATCCTGAGCTAAATCGCATAACATTACGGTCGTAATGGAAGTGATTTTAATCTCTTTAATTTAATGTTTGTCATATATCGTGAGGGAAGAGCGGTTATTGTCAAACGCCCACCGGTATTACATAGACTGCTTAGAATATTATCACTTATGTAAATTAATTTTGATGCAAAATAAATAATAACGTCTGAAAATGAAAACAACCCCACTAAACACACATTAATAATAATATTCGAGATTTTAATCTAGACTATAGATTTTTTATACAAGAAACCACGACGACACCAACGACAGGGCGTCATCAATTTAACCCCTCTATTTGTTCTACTAGGTCTTCTACACATTACGAAATTATTCATAAATATTTTGGAGCATTCCCTCACCGCAGTAGTCAGTGCTGTTTAAGTTCCAGATGTCCAGGGGTCATAAAAACACACACAACGTTTTGATCTGGAATTTTAACAGCACTGTTTGACTACTACGGTGAGTGAATGCCCCAAAATATTTGAAAATGTAATATTCACCACACCAAAAATCATGTAATTCAGAAAAAATGTACGATATTGTATCAAAATATCTTTTAAGTTCAATCGAACTCCTTGGTCAATCAAATACTATTTACAGTTAGTTATAAAAATAGTTAAATTATAAAGTTAAGTCTTATTATTACATCATAAAATTGTGCCTTAAAAATTACCTTTGTTCTGATAATGACAAATTGTATAAAAACCCCTAAAAAAGTATCTCATACTCAAAATGACAAAACATTTAGCCCCGGACCCCCAAGCCAGCCGTGCTCCCGGCGCCCGGCGCCTCCAGGGAGCCCCCGACAGCAGCGCTGCACGTGGATCGCCGGTAAACAAATTAGCCGGGACAAAGCCTAAGCTGGGAGCCCCGAGGCTGCTGCAATATCATTAGCAGCCGCTCCAGTGTCAATCGCACCGAGCCAATTGGGTTATCAGTAAT
The DNA here is from genome assembly GCA_035578135.1 of Flexamia atlantica. Taxonomy (NCBI): domain Eukaryota; kingdom Metazoa; phylum Arthropoda; class Insecta; order Hemiptera; family Cicadellidae; genus Flexamia; species Flexamia atlantica. The sequence continues at coordinate 28,185,684 of JAQJVK010000001.1, forward strand.
CTGCGATGTAGAGGGATCTTCACAACCGCGTTAGTCGAGACCCCACACAAGCACTTCGCTCTGCTTTGTTTGTTTGTTTAAGCTTCGATTGTTATTGTGTTTCGATGGTGAAAGGGGGAGGGAATTGAATATGGGTGGTCTTTTAGAAGTTTCAAAGTACAGTGATAACATGCATTTTTTTGTATTGGCTGGATGTATTTATGTACGATTGTGTTAGAAGTTTAATCAAACTGTATTGTAGAACTCTTATTTGCTATTACCTCTTTCATCATAGGTTAAGATTATTAAAGTGAAAGAGTACATAAAAACACGTAATAGTTCGTTTGGTCTATGAATTTAATTTTTGTTGTAGCACTGATGAACCTATGTCCCGGTTCACTTTATAAAAAAAATCAAAACAAGTCAATACGTTCAATTGATTCACATTGAATTGAGTAAAGAAGCATATACCCGATATTGAGAGAGCAACAAATCGAGAGGAGCGCAGACCTCCCAGACGGATCGCCACGTCTTATCAACGGATAATAAAAGAGCACAATACCAAAGGGCGATTCGTCGGGTGTAGTCGGGCCGAACAAATTACAACGCCGTCTGCGAAGCCCATCAATTTGTAACCCAAGTCGAGCCCGAACCACACCTGAGACGCCAAATGATGCAATTAATTTTTCACCGGGAACCCGATACTTGAGCGGTCCACGGGCCCAGTCCGACTGTGGGACACTGCACATATCTAATGTGGAGTCCAGGCTCTTACATTCGCGCTGACTCACGTGCATGTCTAATGTGGAGGCCTGGGTCTTACTTTACTTGGTGGAGTCGACATGCAAATACAGCTACAAGTGGGGATTCTTGGTGGTTCTGACTACGAGGGAACTGATATGTTTGGTTAATTAATAGTGTCTTCATACTGTATATCAGCGTTGATATTGCCTAAGATGCTAGATGAAGTCATAGTTGGTGGAACTAGTATATCACGTACTTCTAGTCAACGAACACATTACATCCCAAATATTCAAAACGGACTGTCTGAATTTTAGTTAGTTGATAATTCGCTCGTGTAAGGCGTAGAAATTAAAAATCTCAATGAGTAAAGTTTGAAATTTTTTAATTGGGTGATGTAAAATACATTTCAAACAATTAATATATCAATTCAAATTTCAGAAACACATAGTTAATGTTTCAGTAGCAATATGAATTTATAGTTCGGAATTGTGAAGAGACGTTGAATTTACTTTATTCCCACGACAAACGGAAAGACCTCTCTCCTGGACAACTCGATACACTCGATGAACGCGATTTCCCCACAACAATATCACGTTAATGGGTATTCCTAACCTTCTCACGTCCGAATAGCCGCGGTCAGAACCGGCGACCGCCCGATATCATTAACATGTACAAGAAAACTCAATAAGATAAAGCGGGTCGGACCAGTTTCACCAATAATTACTCGAATGTAAATCGCCACCGTCATTATAATATTGGGCGAGACACGGCTCTAATGGCGGCGAGTACCGGACGAATAAAGCGATTTGGGAGATAAAAATAGGCGATTCAATTATACGACGATCTCTTCTTTATCCGAGAAGGCCTTAACGAACACAGTAAAATGTTATTGGAGCGAAGTGGGGCTGGTAATGGGTGTAAGAGGTAACGCGCCACGCCCTTTCCAATAATTGGCCGGTCGCGCCGCGGGCGCGCGTCTCCAGCGCCTCCATACATCCTGACGTGTGTCGGGTGACCGGCGACCTCTGGATGTGGCGCACCGGACGGGAGGAGCCTGCAGAGCGCTTGGAATGTGCAGGCATTTATTGTTGTATCCTATAACAAAGACATGGCCAAAGAATTGTTTGTATTCCAAAGGCGAATCAGTACGCCACAACAGTTTATGTTTGTAAGCTTGCAGTGTTATCAATATTAATATAGCTTTCCTGAAAAGTCTTCCAATCAATCATCTGAGCAAATAGAACACTGTATTTAAATATCCTCAATGACCTTAGCATATGATTATTTTTTATATTTACCTTTAAGGGTGTCGTGGTTAAAACAGCTTTATCAAAAAAGACATTCCGATTATGCAGAACCATATGAAACTATCATGTTCAACACAATAGTGGATAACGCGTGACTATTATGTAGTGTATGAGAGTGGGTAAATGTGTGTCTGTGTATGTGTGTGCACGTGTGTGTGGGTGACGCGGCGCGATCTCATCACCAGAGGCCTAATGAGACTCGGAACTCCCATAATTACGACAATCGCCGACGGTTTGATAATTATTCCCGGCCCGACATTACACAATGGTCGCTCAGTCAAGAACTGCAGCGAGACGCGTTGCCCTCGACAATAATAAGCCTTCGCACGCCTCTAATGAAAACTCGTATGTCTTCAAATTGAAGCTAATTTTGTTGAAGTTTAAGCCAATTATATTCATTGCTTGTTATTATTATATTAAATGAAGTGGGCCATACTGATAAGTCAGCCGTAGTAAATTATATTACAGTGCACCTTAATAATCAAGATAAAACTATGTAAACCTTATAAACATTACGTAAAAAAAGATACAATATAACAATAAATAAAATGAGAACAAAAAAATATAATAAAAAAGGAATGTTAAAATTTAATAATTAATTTTTTACTGTGTTTTCCATAATATAATTTATAAACGTTAGATTTTGCAATTCTAAGGAACTACGCTTGTGAAAAATCACAAGTTACAACTTAAAACTCGTGTGAAAGAGTTGGTAATGCACGGCGGGCGGGTACGACTCAATTCTTATCGCAGGCTCCAGGTCTGCCGGGATATTTACGAGCTGGCTGCCTCTTTCCCCGCATCACACGTTTTTTCATCATCGCCTCCCCAGAGATCCAGGAGACAGGTTTCACGCTGTTATTTATGGGGCTTTTCCCTCCCTTAGTCTCTACCTACGGGAAATTCCTTCTTTTCCGGGCCGCACCGCCGCTCACCGTGCGCGAATCAAAACAATATTGCTGCGAAAATAAACCTATCAAAACGTCCCACCTTGGAACGTGTTATGTGGAGGGTTGAACGTTGTGAGTATTCAAAAGCCTATATAACACGAAAATATTGAACCGTTTTCGTTAACGTTCTATAAAAACAGAATTTAATACAAATAAACTAATAATGGACAATACAAATAAACTCTTACAAATGATACTAAATTATTTGAAGTCACGTGTTAATGATTAAGAAGAACTAGACTTCGACAGCTGGATATTTTTTTCACCATAGGAATTTTTCCCGACTGTTTACTCATGGCCTCATAATTAAATTTCAAAATAACTACAAGCACACTCGAATTTAAGCGGGGCCTCCATTATCGTGCGAAACTGATTGTACGACGAAGCCCGCTTTACACGTAATAATTTGAGTGATTACCAGGCAAAACACGCCGGAAAACCGTCGTAACTTTGTTTTCGCTATGGTATAAAAAAATCGTACATCCCCAGATACACGATCTACACGCGCGCGCATACCGGTAATTATCCTTACAATTTGACATAATTGAATTAATTTATGTAAAGTTTCCACGAAAGCCCCCCATAATTGGCAGTCTAGGCGTGTGAGTGCGCGTGCGCGGGCGTGCGAGGGGCGTGCGTGTGCGTGTGCTGCGTGTGTGTGGGCGTGAGTGGCGTGCGTGATTGACAGCTCGCCGCCGGCGACGGAGATCGCCCGTTTATGCCAATTACATCGCGACCGATGACACATTAGCTTTTATTGACTACAAACCTATTCAGAGCTCCACTACGGCTCCGGCCGACATCCGCCATTGCTTCGATAAAACGCCGACCGCCTATATCAATCCTTTATTCGGTTTACACGTTGTTAAACGGCGACGTGTTTATCAAGGTGATAATTCGCCGTGGTTGTTTGTACCATCAATTCGCTCGCTCCAATCAATCGCCAGGTATCACTGTAGCTGATAAACGTGGCGGTATCGGCGATAGCGCCGACCGGTTAACTAACTGCTATGGCGTATGTTTTACAATTCTAATTCTCTCCATTCTTCAGTCCATTAGGAAATAAATTTGCCTATTCCCTAAATGTTGTTTGCATTTGCAGATATTTCTGTGGCGGTTTTTTGTTACCTGAATCCATTTCCAATTAGTAACTTGTTCACTGATACTGGTAGTTACGACACCGAAATTCAAACATGTTACCTGAACTGTGCGGAATGTAAGAAACAACTAAAGATATTTAATCTGGAAGGTCTAAATTCTTCATTAAAAAGACATTCGAACGATTCCTAGATATTATTCCTCATTTCTTATAGCTATTCAATAATTAGATAAAGCATGAATTATAGAACATTAATTCAATGCACCAAAGGAACTTTAGTCAATTTGTACAAAAAAGCTCCCAAATACAGTGACTCACGAATAAAAACGATAAACTAAACCTACTTTTAATCATTGACTCGCTTCTAACGCACACTGACACTTCCCCAAAACTCACAAAACACGGTCCGCAGAACTTGTCACGTGCCGTGATTAAAGCCGCCGTCTCCGCCGCCTGAACGCTGAACGTTATTCACAATTTCCACAAAGACCAGTTTGATTAGCGAGGGTCGATAGCTCGGCAATTAATAAGTGTCAGAAGGTGTCCCAGCAATCACGGACCCCCGACAATAGTTCATTAAAAAGGTGTTTGGGCAGCGATTTGGGCGGCCATTAGGAGCGAAATTGCTCCTCCGAGGGCCGTCACGACCCCGCGTCCCGCGCGAGATCGCACGCTGTATCGACCGCCGCCCGCCGTGCGGGGCGATCGATGGAAAGTGGAGGATCTCCTCTACGTACATTTTTTGATATATTTCAAAACATAAAAACAATAATTGGAAATTAAAATATTTACAATCTTAGACAATTTCTGAGTTTAATATCTTGTTCTAGCATCAACAGAATAAGTTCAAAAGATCAGAAATGATATTACAAGAAAAGTTGAAAACAAACTTAAAGAGAAAAAAATTAAATCGACCTCAGGTAGGACTGAAGCGCTTCTTTTGTAAATATGTTACTTGCAAGACATACTGCACCATTTTTTTAATGTAAGGGATAATTCAAATTTATATAATCACTGTCCTTCAGAAAAATTAAGGACTCTTAATTTGGACTTCATTTTGAAGAGAAATTGCCCATGAAAATATATAAATGGAGTAATTATCCACACAGTTAGAGTATAAACAGACATAAAATCCAAAACTAGTGTTAATTCATTTTTTAATGAAACTACAAACCAAACTTATACTTTAAATTCATAAAATTCAAAAAAAATCTTTCATTTTTTTAAATTGTATAAATGAACCAAAAGTACGAGACCCCAAAAATATCTACTGTAACGTGTAATCAAACTAGAAAAAATATTATTTCCTGAAAACGTATCACAACAATGTTAGTTATAACGTTGGATACATGAAAATATTTCCAATCCCTACCGTGTGGAGGAGCGAGTAGTGAGAGGCTCCCAACGACTGCGGCTGCAGACACGGCTCGCGTGACACTCGGCCACTCGCTGGCTTTAATTAAATATTAGACAAATGTTCGCTGACAACGCCGCTATCCTAGCATTCATCTGTGTGGTGGGATCCCGGGGAGAGACGATGTGCTGTACTGTACCTCGGCATGTACACATGCTCAGGCCGTATATAGGGACTGAGTTAATGTTCACACGTGCTGAAGGATTGACAATCTATAGTTGGTATGGACCAGTACGGACTTTGCTGTTCATTCGTGATAATTAAGCATGATGAGCATAATAAATATACTTTGAAATTAGCTAAAAATAAAATAACTCATACTACCTTATGGTTTCATTGATTTCACTGGTTTCTACATTAAATATACTAACATTTTTTTAAATTTTTAATTCATGGTGAATTTATGGTTAAAATTGCAATCATAGAAATTGCACCACACAAAAAGTTAAATCAGGGCGCACTACGATACGCGAGTTACTTATTATTCGGAGCGTAATGGCACTATACATAATTCAAAGCGGGATGTATGAGTTCCACCGCATGAGTCGGTTATCATAATACGAATCGAATAAAGTTGTGGAACAATGCAGTCGGATGATGAAACAACTTAGTGGGGAGCGACTTTATGCAAAACATCCGCATAAAATCCGCAGATGATACATTCGTAATGCATCGGAGCCGGCGCAGCGTGAAACATGGCTACATTATAACTCGGGGCTCGGGGGACACGGCTTGGAAATGAGTTAAAAAGATGAGAAGTTATGTATGTCTGAGCGGGGGAATGAGGTGGAAAATGTCTGCGAGACATTTACCCCTGGCAGCGCGACGAGGACTTTGAATTATCGTCTGTCGAAGCCGGTGCTGCGCGTAAACGTTCCAATGCCTTTTTAATACATTCGAGAATTAGGAGCGAGAGGATCTTTTTGTATAAAACATTTCAAACTTATGGGTCATAAAAGCTTTGTTAAATTATTTGCAGCATTATATAACCTCAACTGCTTTTTTGATCATTCTTTAATCGTATATTGGAACACCGCATTTTGTCTACGATCGAAAGGTTTAACGAATTTGAATTAATAGTATATCAATTAATTAACTTCCAAAAATTAATTGAAGTGACAGACAACGATGTCCAAATTATACGCGTAAACTTTGTAGGGTGTCAAGGCCTCGAACCCAAACAATAGTATATGTTTTCAATCATAAATATTATGTCATATAACTATTGTTTTTAACTGTAAACAAATTATGATTAAAAGACGAAATCGTCAATTCCTTTCCTTCCTCTATAATTCATTCCCTAAATTATATTTTTCAGTCTATATTGTCTTTAGGTTGATCTGTGACGAGATAATAAACGGCATCCTCCAACCAGCTGACTTTGAGAGGGAGACCCGGCAATATTTGAAACCTGGGATGAGATGTTACTGTGATATGAGACGTGAGATATAAGGGCAATATCTGGGACAATTTAGAGGGAGACGAAGAACCACGAGGGTGAGAGAGAGAGAAGGTGAGATAGTCCGGAGAGATATGTGGCGGTGATATGAGACGAGAGATCCTGACCAATATCTGAAGCACAGTTGACTTACAATGTGAGGACCCTTCCTGCGTATTATTTTAACAATGTTAGCTAAAGATATACTGGCAAATTTCTGCGAAAGATGTAGTGTTTAAAGAGATTATTATTTCCAACCAGACGCGAAGCTGTAAAACAAAGCTGAAATATAGTGTAACTGACCCTGCCTACACTATCATGCTTAAAACACGTCGCACTAAAGATAAATTACATTGTTTTAGAGAGTAAAAAACACTAGAAAAAATACGTTTTTAGTGATATGTGTGATATGAGACGTGAGAGAGCTGGAGCAAAGTTGAGTTAAAATGTGATGGACTCTTCCAACTCTCTCTCTTCCTACAGCAAGTCAGAATGGAGTTGAGAAGGAAGAGACTCTGTACGAGGGAGAAAGAGAGAGTGTGTGTGGGGTGTCCAGGGCGACGTGTAGCGGTGTTATAAGGCGTGAGATATGAGGCAATATCTGAGACAAGGTTACCTTTAGAGATGACGTAACGCCTGACACCCTCTTTATTAGAATACTCACGTACAATATCAAAGTTGAACTATCGTAGAAATTATTTAACTTCCTTACTTATTGTGAAAATATATTGACATCAATATTAATTGAGGTACTTTCCTATATGATAGAAAGGATCTTTTTCTTTCCTTCACAATCCTAGCGCGCTAGACCTAGCTCGAAACGGTTTAGTTTATTACTTTGAGCTTGGCTGAGTCAAAAAGCGATTGGCGATTGACGGTATTTTAATGTCTGCCCCTGAGACCTAAGTCGCGCGTTCTAGCATCTATACACCAGGCTGCTTCCTCTATTAATAGGACAACAAATCAAAATATTTTATTGTAGTGCAACAATTATAAAATTGCATTACAATCGTCAACCTTAAAATAAAATGTTTCTATTTATTACTAATTTTTCAAATGTATATCATTTGTCTACATAGAACACTTAGCTTACTCCCAGAATTCGCAGAGTAGGTAACAGGCACGCTCCAAAAGAGGCGTTTCTTTAAGAGAATTTTGAATTTGGTTTCTGAATTTGCTACATTTACTATTGTTTCTACTAATTTAATATTTTCATCAGGTATGTAACATGTTAATATTTTCAAGTAAGTACCTATGTGTGATTGGAAATGCATTTTAAATATGGTATTCTATAAAGTAATAGCTATCATTTAGACTGCATTTTCAAAAAGATCATGGTGTTATGCAATACAATGCTAAAATGGTAAAGAAAGTTAACCCCAACCAAGCAATTCGAGAACGAATACCAAATCTGGCTCAAATAAATCATGGATAGGCTTTAAAGTAATCTACAAAACTTTACGACTCAAACTCAATCAAGGGAATTCGTAATTAAATTTTACGAAAATCCGAAGTGAAAACAAAACAAAGCACGCTTATTGAATAAAGCTGCAAGAGATACATTTGATAAACTACATTGTGTATTGGGATTTCGAGATGTAATTTAGTAAAGTGTTCTGCTGTTCGGAAAACAACGGGATGATATTTTGTTCTTTCGCGCGGGGTTTGTGCTTCTAGGGCGCGCTTATAAACAACATTTGTTTTCAAAGGCTTGGAAAAGTAGCATTGTTAATGTGGTAAAAGTTTATAGTACATGAAACCACGTTCGACCTTGAAATATCTAAAAAACGTTTTTGTGACCTAAAAACTCTCAAAGTCTAAAAATATGTTTCTCGATGTTTCAAGATTAAGAATGATGTTATTTTGACAAGAGAAGATGAAAATATAGTACGTAAATCTTAAGCAGTATAAGTTACAATAAAATACTGCTATGGTAGTTCTTTGTTTTTATAAATCAAAATTTAAATGCCTCGATAGGTATTAAATTAGCTATATAGAAAAAAGGGTATACTCATGGTAAAATCAATACGAATACTAGGTGGACAAGTATAACATTATAATCTTCCTGTAACCTTAGCATTACAAATTGGCTCAGAATCGTTTCCATTTACAATCCCAACAGTTTACAAGGGTCGGGCAAAGTAATAGGAAGAGAGCGTAAAGGTCGGAGTGTTTGTAGAATGTGAGCAGTGAGCAGTTGCAGGTCGCGGGAAGGTGGAAGTTGTTTACAGCTCAATCAGCCTAACTGCGATTACCCGGTGTAAAGGCATTAGTGGGGGTGGAAACGTCTTGAATGTGCCCCCTCAGCGTCGTAAACTCTCTGGATGTCCGGCCCAGGCCCCGCAGCCTCGTAGCTCGGCCGTTACTGCCCTCAGCCCTCTCCATACCTCACTCGCTGCTCACAGACCAAGTGATGGAACGTTCAGAGAACAGCTAGCAGCTGTTACTATCACGATTGATCTCCAAACGAATTAAAAAGTATACCCGTTCAAATTCAATTATCTTTCATTAAATACTTTCTCTAGCGTAAACTTAATTTTGTGTAACAACAGTGAAAAGTGATTTTAAGACCGCATTTACTCATTCAAACGGTTGTACAATGCGTTGTATTCTTCCGAGTATTAAACAGTCTAATTGTCAAAAGTTATAATTATTAAATCAATAAAAAATCCTCCTAAGAAATTATTTGTGTCATTAACATTAACAAGTGAACAATGTTAAAGACGTTTTAGTGGTATAAGGGAAAAATCATTTAAACTATTTGTTAAGAAAAAAAATGGAAATGGTTTTACAAGGGAATCTTTAACCGTAACCAACGAGCAGGCTTGTATTTAATCAGGCCAAACTTAACATTCCCTCCGCACATGAAATCTCCAGAACACAAACGTGGAATTAATACTCGGCATAACTTTGACCCAGTTTACGAATTCATTGAGCCACGCATTAACTCGAGTTTGAATGGTGGCGGCAATTCCATTGAAATAAATAAGAAGTGCTCGCCGACCAAGGAGGGGAAGGAAGGGGGGGGGGGGGTAACACGCGTCCTGCATAAATAATAAATGCTGATTCTCTCGCCAATTAGCTGCAGCTAGACGCGTATCTAATTAGAGAAGATTGCCCCCCACTCTCCCCCGATACCGCCCCCTACAACCCCCACCGAGGGGTATTTTACCAGCGACTGCCACGCCCGTTAATAATTAAGTCGGAAATTTAAGCCGGGAAAAGGTAGAGAGGTGAAGCTTGTAGTGCATTTTAAGTGATGCAAGATTTATTTATCTCTAAATGAAACATTCCCTAATTGTTTAGTAGGATATTAGCTGTCGGAGCGAACCCTTTTCCCTTAATTGCTTTATTTTGAGATACGAGATGATGTATTATCACATTTTGAGTAATTGAAGGGTGTTTGTATTTAAATTTAATTACGTTAACTGAGTGACTTTAACTGAATGTGTGACTTTTATAACACTAAGACAATCTGTGGTTTCCACAAACGAATGAATGGTAAGGAAAATGTAAATTAGTCATGTGGTGGTAAAAGCATGTGGTGTACTTTATGATCCCCTTAAAAAGTTACAATTTGTTGAATAGAGTTTGCATTAAATAATAAAAACGAGCAGTGCAATTATTCAAAAACACATAACAAAACAAACTTTACGTAGCATACATGCAATAAGTGTGTTTAGAAAAATCAACATCAAACTGTAAAGATAACTCTTCTTCCGTGACAGTATAAATTAAAAACCATGTTTTTACAAGAAACCAAAGTCTAAAAAATCGTCGCCACAGTAAAAACGTATCTAAACCTCTAAAACTGTCAATATCACCGATAACGCCGATCTAATCAAAGCAGTAAATCTCCCAAGTGGACCGCCGAGAGTCGGAGTCATAAAGCGGGCGGAGAGAATGCGACAGATCCGTCCAACAGGTTTGTATGGGACTCCTCAATTATCCTACAAAACAAACGATGAGCGCAACGACACCGACTATCGGAGGTTGAATGAAGAGCGCAGTGAGAGTTTGAGGGGGGTTTATGGTCCGCCCCCCCTCGTCGGATTCAACTAGGGTAGCGCCGTCGTAAAAGACAATGGGGTCATCAAGCGAGTTTGACTGCCGTCAAGTCGACAAAACGTAGCTTTAACAGATCCGTCGCGGTGTCTCCAAATTGAATAACGCGGAATGTGCGTTTGTAGCTTCTTTCCGCCAGTAAACCGCTGCAAACCGCCTGGGGGAGGCGCCTTACCTCGAGTGGCTCGCCGCCCTCAAATTTAACAAGTGCTGTATCATTTGGACTTTTCTTTTTAAACATAACTTTAATTTCATTTTTGAAACTTAAAATGGATACAAGGCTAAATAGAAAATTGCATTTCGAATCATAAATTGTTTTTCTTTATAATATTGTTATTTATCATTTGTATTTACTTGGGTAAAATTGGGGATATATCAATACGACCGAAAAATTAGTAATTTTATGACACAGCAATTAAGTGGGTCTATGCAAAGGGGAAAGTTTTTCTCCCTGATAAGTCCATTAATTTAGTTGTTATTTAAATTTTTATATAATCTAACTCTAGTACTTGAATGTTAGTTCTGTCTGATTACACATATTTTAAATTTGACACTTCAGTACCTAAGAGTTATTGGGTGGCACACCCTGCAGAATAACGAAGAGAAAACTTTAAAATATAAACATCAATGTAAAAATAAGTTTAAAAGTTGCAATACACAAAGAGGTAAGAGACGTAAAAATAGAAAAACATAAAACCCTCCCCACAAATCAGTCGCAACCTTGATCCGGGGGTAGTTGCAGGGGTCGGCCATGAATGGATAGTCGTCTACATTCGGCTGATTTATCGGCGCAGTGTCAGAAGACAGTAAATTACCCGACGCGTGGCTGCGGCCAACCATTGTGGCGTCGCAAAAACTCCGCTCCTACACAGACAAGACGTTTGATTTACACCGGGAGTCTTGGCAAGAACGGCCGGCGCAGTGTCCGTGCCGGGCCGGGCCGGGCCGTGGTCCACGTCCATGTTGTAGGAGGAATTGGTTGGAAGTATCATGGGACAATCGATTGAGTAAAGGAAAATAAATGTAATTGCAAATAAAAATAGCTTCTTCGCTGTAGAGGGAATTCGATAAAAGGCGCATTGATTTTTCAAATGCACTAAAAATTGTTTTTGATACATTGCTATCAATGTATTATATCAAAGTATGTTAAATGATAGCTATCAGATACTCAATTAACATTTTAAGGAACAATTTATATAGTGAATACTAATAAGTAATTATTCAACCATTATTTAAAATATTTCAAAATTCACCAACCTTTGTTATTCAGCAACTTATTTATAAGGTTTTTATTATTTACTCAATAAATTATCTTTATACTGATAACTAGACGAGATAAATAATTGTATATTGTATATCCTTAAAAAGTCGGATCCAAACCATTTTCCTTTTAAAATCAAAGCTATTTCTTTCGGACTATGTAAAGGGTGTGGTATGCAATATGCATGCAGTGGCTATATTGCCTACTCAACCTTTAAGGCGTCAACGCGTTTTACGTATTTTGGAACAAGAATATACACATGACATTGTGAAAGGTTCGCCTTAAAATTAAACGAACTTGCAACTACTCTGTAATGTATTATATTTACAATGTTATATAGATTTAAATGTTATTTTGAGAATTCGAGACCCTGCGTAACCTCGCGGAAGCTGGTTTTGAGCAAATTTCAGTAGTTTCACGGAAGTATTTATGCTGAACTTTGACAATACAACAATTAATGTTTTAATTTAACTACGTCGAATTTTTTTTTTTTACATAAATCCCAATATTATGAAATAATATAACAGGATGAATATAAAACCAATAAAAATACTTTAAAAAATAGGGCAAGCAACATTGAATTTTAAAATCAGGTATATCGTACCGATAGTCATAAGCTATGAAATACAGTAAAACCTCACTTTAACCAACATCGCAAGACAAATCCTTTAATGTAACATCGTTAAAAAACACTCCTAGAATACAAAATAACTCATAAATTACTTAATATTTAGTACAGTAAAATAGTGAAATAAAACACGGTGAAAACGGCAAACGGTCCGATAAGAAGGGATTGTGGATACACTTTATTTTAGGACCAAAGTGAGGAATAAAACTTTATAGCTCGAAAAGTACTGGCCCTATAAATATAGCAAACTGACAAAACTTTATGAAAATGATTTATCTTTATTTTAATTGTGACAGATATTGCCCTTCGGTGGATGGAAAAAATTTGCCAAAAGAAAAAAAGTATATAAATGTTTATGTTTTTTTTAATCGTCCTGGTAGTAAGACGTTCCCAATTCAGTGTACATGGTGTATTATTCTTCATTTTGGTCTTAACAACACCGACATGTTTCCCACCTGACATCTTGTCTGGCCGATTTCTATGATACAACAAATACATGTTTTATTCAGTCCCTTCAGATCCGTTATATCAAGGTTATACCATAACTACTAAACTACGTAAAATAAAATGTCCTACGTTCTCCAGTAAAGCATTCGTCCAACAAATCGCAATACGAAGTAAGAGTGAAGGTGTAGCAAAGGTAGAGCAACAGTAGCGCCGCCTAGCGCAGCGGCTCCCAACTACAACAACAATGGCGGCCAACGGATTGTGATTAATCTGTGTAATTTACTGATCAGCCCCTAGTACTAATTACATTTCACCCTCCCGCAATGGGGCAGGAATCGTGTTATTTGATACCATTCCCGCCTTCTTTGACTTATTGAATTCATTTTACCCATTCTAATGAGTTTCTCCCTAGCATTTGGTTAATGTTCCCTAAACTTTGCCAATTTCACTCATCCGAAAACTTTATGGAAGCGACAGCAGAATTGAAGATTAAGCATGAGCTTTGTCATGGTCTCAATAACCGCATTAAAAAAATAAACTTTGATTATTTACTTAAGATTGCAAAATATAAAAACTGAAGGTTACTCCTGGAATGTTTATAGAAAGTCTTCAAACATCTACTTGAAGGATATGCGGGGGGTATACAGAAGCAATATGCCTATGCATTAATGTTATTTTGTTCCAAACTCATATGAGTTGCAATTATAATAGTAGGGCAGTTTTTTCATTATTTTGTCATGATAATATAATACCAATTGAGTATTTGACTATTCTCATTATATTTAACTGGGTTAACAATTTCGGCCCGCAAGGTTACGTGATATATTTCCATTACTCCTTTTCTACTGGGTTTTTTACAGTTTCTCAAAAAGTGGTTATTTATCAAGAGTTTTATTTAAACCCATCTGAATGATAAATTAACCAAATGAAAATGTAGGTCAACACCACTCATGGGTTCCGTCGAACGCACTGTCCTTTTTATTGCAGGACCATGGTTTCGGCGCTTCGCCATCTTTAGCTACTAATTAGATAGATTAGACTTAATTAGAGATTAGACTTCACCATCTCCAGCTAAGGTTAGTAGCTGAAGATGGCGAAGCGCCGAAACCATGGTCCTGCAATAAAAAGGACAGTGCGTTCGACGGAATCCATGAGTGGGATGAGTTTATACACGGAATCGACCACAACTATCGACGGAAAATGAAGGTAGGCCTATTACTTTTTAGAGAAGTATCAAGTCAAGCATTGCTTCAAGACTCGTGCCCGTCATATTTCTCCGCTATTACACAATCGAATATCATACGATGTATAATCAGAGGTTGCGTCGGCCACAAAGGGGTCTGACGAGGCTCAAAGCCACCGCCACCGACCTATCGAGACATCGGATATTCACCAATCATGATTAGCGGCAGTCGAGCCCGTGACTGGGACATTCCTGGGTAATGGTGCCCTACAGGCTACAGCTCTCGATACCCGAGCCCTGCACACGCTGCACAGCTCTGCGGACACGCATCTGGTCCACACAGGACGCTCAATGCACGCGATCGATCGAGGGAGTGGTGTGATACTATATTGCGCTGGTCCATAAGTGGTTATTACGTGAGTTACATGAAGTTAGTAAGTTAAGTTGAAAAAAGCTAAAACTTGAGCCTTAAATCCATCTTACACTGTATATCCACACTCACCTTGTTTCTAGTCAGCTTGAGTTTATGTCAAAATGAAAAGTACTGAACCAGGCACACTTAACATACTTTAACATTATATGTACCACAAAATAAAGTATTGACCTTAGACGTCAAACACTGGTCGTTACAAACTTTCCTAGTTGAAATAATATTTACTAATTAGGAATAAGTGAAGAACGACAAATAATAATGAGGTCACTCACCAATTGTTTACTTGTAATATCGTCAGCCCGGTGTCTTGTGCTAACTGTTTCTTTTGGTCTTCCGAGGGGTAGGGATGCTGCAAAACAAAAATAAATATCAGGCATTGTCGATGATACGGAATCATCTCCCAAACAAGCACTTTATTTACTATAAAATTGAGGAAGACAAAGCTATTCAAAATATTCACATTTTAAAGATAATGTATTTTTACCCTCAATTCCTAATAAAATCAACCTAAAATATGATAAATATCATTATATTACGAATAGAACTAAGGGTTTTAGGACCCTTTTACACAGTGTAAGTATGTACTGAATGTAGGATCTTTAAGCATTTTTATAAGTACTTCAATTAATTATTTATGCGACCGTTAACAAAATATTATATCCAATGACGGAGATGAATACAATTTTAAATTAACAATAACTTAGTCTTATTTTTACTAATAATTAGCTTTTTACAAAAAATCCTGACTAAGTGTAACATAACAATTAGGCTAGATGCTATTTATTTACAGGCGCAATGTAATTCTAAACCAAAGAACCTTGTTAAATTGGACAACAAAAAAATTAAATAGTGTCAAATAAAATATTACACGATCACTTCGACTTCCTATTATTAAATGTGAGAGAGCATTAAATTATTTAAATTATATTAAAAAACAGAAAAATTGTAGAATTTTTTATTTACAGCCCATAATCTAGGATATGATTTCACAAAAAGATCCCCTCACAAACAATAATAAAGAGTGCACAGCGAAATATTTACGAGGAATAAACTTCACATATTCTACGCGACTCCTCGTCTCAATACAAAGCGAAGGCAACCCTTCTCTCCAAGATATAATAAAGTCGAGCAACATGTGTTTCCCGGCAAGTTATTATTTTCCGCGAATAGCCTATTTGACGGTGCCCCTCCCCGCCCCGAGTGGGGGATGCGCCGTAAGATTACCGTTGCACGAGTCCCTCGAGTCTTATAGGATTTTCTTGTGTTTATTGCACATGTATATAAAGATCCATCGCCGCGCCGCACCGCTGCAAGTCCTGCTAAGATTGAATTCCTCTGCATATTGGATGCTCGTCTCCTGGGGCCCCTCTCGCCCGGACCCGCACTCGCGATTTCCCGGCAAATAGGAAAACGCCGGCTTGGATGTAGGGGACCGCTGCAAGCGGATCGCGTGGTTTGAATATATTGCTGTTTTACATCCCGTAGTAAAAAGGTTCTGGGCAAAATTATTGCGTTATGACGGTGAAACCATGCGTGGGTGCTAGTAAAGATTTGTTGGTACAAAATGTTACATCAGGTATTAGGACGCCCAAAATATTAATCTTTCGGAGTAAAATATAAATTTTGGAAGTGATCTGAGGCAAAGTTTACTATGAACATTTACTTCACCAGAATATTGTGTTTTTACCTGCTTTATAAATATTTGTACCGTTATATTACCAGTGAAAAGGTTTATGAAGTCTACTCTTTGAAATAATCAATTAATAACATTGAATACTTCAATATTGTTTTTAAGGTCTGCCGTATTATTACAAGAACTTACTGTACTTGTAGACAGTTAAATATAAGAGAGTGTGATTGTTACACAAACGGCGGAACAATGAATAAACAAGATACTGCAGTCGCATACCGCGGTACGTGATAAGAGAATAGCTTAGTTCTGTCGCGGGCGAGCGGTGGGCGAGCAGCGATACCACGACACGACTTGCCACTCGTGCGCTCGCCGAGATATGTACAAGATGTACTTTCGACAAACATTTAAATGCATAACAAAGTTTTTCAATTCAAGTGAACATCTACACAAAGCTGACTAACTCACTTAATAAATAATTCACTTACAACAAAGCTTGAATCACAAAATATTAATTTTCTTTTTGAAATTTTGGAACGTACCCTTTGTTTTGGGGTAAGCAGTGGCTCTGTTAACATTTTCTTGCTCAAAATCAAACTTGTTCTTCACTCACGCAGGTTCTATTGCAAATCGATCAGCGTATGCCACCGACATAAAGAAGACATTTCCGACCAAGTTAGCACCACGGTGAACTTTAAACGAGCCGTGCTGACGACGTTTTTTTCAAAAACAAGGGGTGATCAGCTGTAATAGCGACTGTCGAGGAACGGTCCGAGTGCGATCCGAGCCGGCGTGGGGTTCGTTACAGCGGAGCGTGGCTGGGCGTGCAGGGCGTGCACTCGTGTCACCCGTCACACGTCACACGTCACACGTCAGGGGCAGCGACATTCCTCCTGGGGACGTCAACTTTTGCTAAGACTTGCATACGTTTCAATTTGCAAACGGTAAAGTCTTCAGGAGTTAGGAACTAATAGCATTACCATCTTCCTTAGATCAATAAACGGCAATTGTTATAAATGAATAAATGTCTGTCTGTGTAAACAGATGATTGACTTAATCTTATGCCATGAATCTACCGAGAGCCTCTTTACGGAAGGCATATGAAAGAGTTTCAGTACTTATAACCTAGGTAAAGGTAGCAGTTGCGCGAACCAGTCATACCACATAACATGTCGATTGTTAACATGAAAAATGTTTTATCGCCCATGCTATAAAAATACTGTACATGCACTTAGTTTGACACAGAATTTTGTTTCTTTGCCTTAACACTCAAAATCTAGGAAATTGTAGACTAAGGCGGCAATGCCATGGTGGTTAAAGTACTTTGACGGTTGCGACTTCATTCAAATAGCTTAAATTGAAAACTACTTTTCCGTTACTGAACGTGAGCTCAGACAAAAATGGCTTGTCATGTGCCGCGGCAGCTCCGATGAATAGTGACTATTTAAGAACAAAAAGTGCCTCTTCTTAAGGATTTTTTAACTAAAAATTTGTATGATGATATTTTTAACGAGTTCAAAATTTACAGCAAACTCGACGATGCCATTATGACACTCGAATCTGGAGACACGTACCGGGGGATTATTGGCGTGATTGCTGTAATGGCGGGCGCTGGGCGTGGCGGGGGCGGCGCGGCGTTGTAATTACGCGAGTCGCTCGCCCGTCACGCACGCAGCCAGGACAGTCGACGCCGAATTATAACGATCACGTCTGACAACGCTTCCTCGACACTTACAGAGCGCCATTATATCGGGACAACGGCCGGCGATACGCCCCCGTCAGCGCTGAGCCGGGCGTGAGCGTCAAGTAACAATCGGTACCGTTGCCTTTAAAAGCCAGATAAACAAGGTGATTAAATACGGAATACAACATTGTGGTAGAAATTGGTGAAAATTTCGACTTAAGAAAATGTTTACACAAAACTTGGTTGAGATTTCATTCTGATATTTCAGTTGAGGACAAATTTTTTGGCGGGTTACTCAAAGAAAAATATCTCCCTGTACAGCACCACTCAAAGCACATATACACATAACGAGAACAATTCAAAATGCAATTTCAAATACATTAAACAGCTCATTAGTCAAAGACCTTCAAACAATATGTTCAAAGGTATATAAAAACTTCGAGACTGAATGATATGTTAGTATTTAATAAAAGATAAATCTTTACATTTTAAACACATTTCCAGCTCTCCATTCAACGTGAGGCCACCTTAATCACAATTCAAAGGTAAATATTGGTAAGGCATCCCAATATCAGGAGAAACCCGTAGTTAGCGTTTGAGTATACTTAAACATCATACTGAACACACACCGTCGCGGCGAGGACCTCCCCAAACACAATCCGAAGGAGGATATACAAGCCGGGGTGACGGTATAACGAGAGCATGTGTATGCATGTGTGCTGGCGGCACACCTCGTACACGGCGGTGTACACTGCACGGGAGGTTGACAAGGGAAGACGCCATCGCATTATGCAAACTCCCGGCCCCCAGAGCCCGACCAAAAATCTCGTATAAATCGCCAGTAAAATTCTCCTGAACGGCCCATAAAACTTGTAAGGGTTGCGGGATCGAGAGCCTTCTCTGTCGAGAACCCATCCGAGAGTTCGGGAATCGCCGGGCGGCGGAAACGCGCGGTTCGTCCATTACCACTACAGGGTTGTCGCACCGCTTCCTGCGGGCGACATGGAGGTGGTTTTGGACCGACACCAAGTGTACCGTCCTGCCGGCGCCGCTCTGTTGCACCTGGTTTACCCCTGGTTTCTGGAACTTTCTAATGGATGTGAACAATGTTTCGACAGGTTTTTTTACGCCTCGTTTTTAAGCGTTCGAAACATTTGACTTTTGGTCGATTTTAACTAAACGAGAGCATAAATCAATGAAACCTAATACTGGTAAAACTTATCTTCGTAAAATGTCTCAAATATACAATTAATTGCAATATAGTGTGATCTTAACAGACGCAGATTATCCCAGCACCTGTACCTGGACTATCACGGCCACATTTCTCTATTACCGCGCCGCGGCGCTCTCGGTATGCTAAGAGCGTCCCGGCGCCGGATATTGTAACCCTCATTGATCCTATCAAACCTTTAAGCACCTGTTATATTACTTCCTTTTTCAATTCCGCCTTAATTTTACGGCGCCTCTTACGACTATCTGGCCTAATCCACGGCCTTTAAATTCCTTAAAATACAACCGCTTTTGGACTTGATCGCCGATCTCGCATCTAAATAGGCTACTTTGAGGAGATGAAATCTGAATGGATGTCGAGTAAATTAAGGGATTCTTTCTCAGCCCTAATTTCACTTAAGTTTTACATTACTGTTAACACTGAAGAAGCGGTATAAAGTTTATATCATCGTTAAAAAGCATTTTAAAATAATTTCCTTATTTAACTAAGTTATTTCACTATTATTTATTGATAAAAATATGTAAAACAAATCTTCATTGTGGAAAATAGTATTAAACAAATTATCCTTTTCTAATCAAAACTTCGAATGGCTGAACCCGTTTCAGTTTCTGAATTTAGTTTAAAATAAATACAATATGATATAGGGCTTTCTATCATTTAGCTTACCAAAAATTATAACTTTTGATCATTTAAGCACTTTAGCTGCAAGGCCTCACGAATTAGAAACACAATACAGGAATGTTTATATTTGAATTTCAGACACACTCGGCGGAAGGAATGTCATTCACCGCCTCAACCCTTAACAAATCGGATCCGCGTTGTTCGTCGTTTACAGCGGGGTGGCGAATCTCGCCGTTATTGCTCTACGGAGAGGGATGTAGAACCCCGTTACGCCATGAATACCCTTATTTTTCCATCCGGATTCCCATTTACAAAAACCCATTCCGACGGGGGCGAAGGTGTTGTGCGCGGGGAAATTTGTCGGGGGGTGGCGATTGTTTCTTCGATATATGGAATTTTTATGGCCCCTCCTTTACGACACAATCATAGACCGGTGCCGGTGACGTCACGGGGGTCAAGACGGGGGCGCGCAGCTGGCGATAATGGAGGGTGGCGGTTAATTGTATACAACACATTAGAATCTGCTGACACCCGGGTGGCGATCTGACTGGGGCTGGGGTCGATAGCCTAATGGTAACTTGAACCGTTACTTTTATTGAGCGAGGTGAAGGGCATAAATGAGAATGGAGGGATAAATGGCACAAACGGTTAAATGTGTTTGTTGTTTGTTGAAGTAAAAAAATTGTAGATGTAAGTAAAATAAACAGAAATTAATGTGTGCAAAATCTTCAATTTTGTTTTACAATGATTGATAAAAGTACGTCAACAGTATGAATGTACTTTTTTTACAAGAGGCTATTATTAAACAAATTAATTAGTATACCTGTATTAAGTAACAGACGATTATCGAATTTCCTGAATACGTGAAAAATAAAATTAAATTGTTTGTGCCACAAAATAAATCTTTGAGATTTAAGTAAAATATTTAATCTATGAATAGGAAATGTACTAAAGATTACTGGAACTCGATTTGAAAGTAACCAGACTGATCATTCAAATGTACCTTGATTAAACAAGTTTAACAAATTTTAATTAAATTAAAGTGTATACATTTACATAATTCCAATTAAATTATTAGTTGTATTTAGACTATTATTCATGTAGATTTACGTACACACGTTTGCGTGTAGTCGTGCAGAGGTGGCGGCGCGGATGCGGCCTGCCTGTGTTGACACGGGGTTCTTTAATCGCCAGAGTCAACAGCATTAATAGGCCGTGAGCTATCTCGGCCTCGGCCAGATTGATTATGCGCTCTCATGCGCTAATTACCCGTTATCGCTGTTTGATCAGCTTCCAGCATTCGGCGGGAAAAATCCCTCTCGCTCCCGCCAACGGAGCCGACCGCGCCGACAACGTCGAGTGACTTGCCGGAGTGATGTGTTTCGGGCCGGAATACGATTAAAATATGTACAGTATGTTAATGGTTTGAAAGCTACTATGTTGTGATATATTATTTTATATTCACAGTCGTACAGCGCGCGGAGAGGTCGTCAGGTGGCGCTGGCGTGGCGGCGCGGAAGGAAGCGGGAGAATGATGCAGTCGTGATGAATAGTCGAGGCCGCGTGGGCGCCGAAACTTAATTCAAACACAACCGACCGAGATTTATTTCCCGAGGAAAAAGGACAATCGCGGTAAATGAATGGCGGTGCTTTTTATAACAACAAATAAAGCGAAATGAAACAATACAACATGTTTATACGTCGGGAGAAAGAGTTATTACGGGTTTATATTCCGTCCTAGTCCCGAACAATAACGGAATGAATATGCAGGAGCCGGATTTAAAATGGAAGAGAGTTTTAAAAATGCAAGAGCGGCTGCGAACGGTTAGATTCCTCTCGTGTACGTGGTTCCATTTTCCAGGGACTTAAACCCGCGTCACATCGATGTGTAGCCGGGCGCTCCCGCGGGGACTCCCGATATTTAAGGTTCTGCCGGGTGTGTTGTAATCTCGGCTGCGACGTTCGATCACGGCGCGGCTCACCGATACAAAATATAACCGGCGCCGCGCCGTTCCCTACATCTGACTTTGCAGTTGATCTCTTTCCGCTTAGGTGTAGAATAAAATGTTACTTTTAATAACTTATTTTTTCAATTAGAGCACGAGGTATGTCATCTTACTGAATATAAAATATTAGAAGTAAAAACTATTTAATCCACGCTAAAACACTATTACAAACTGGGTGCACGGGCATTTAAAAATCGGTACTAAAAGTAATATTAACCGAATGTTTTATCTAGAAACATATGAAACGACACACTAAAACGACCAACTACACGCCAAGCCAATAAAAACAACTCTACAGAGCTTAATTCCGTGTTTTACGACCGGGAGGCCGTCATCTGTGAAGACTATTTACTTCCAAATTATTTTCCAAGAGTTTAAAGAACATTAAACAATTAGGGTAGTTTACAAGGCCTCGACGTTATCGCGGGCGAACATTCCCCCCTCCCCGGGTGCCTATAAACCGGCCGTAACTCCGATATCTGGCGGAGTCGTTCAATTAGACGGCGGAGGACGCGCATCGCGAGTGTAAAAACTGCGAACTGCACGTAAAACTGCGGCACAAGGTCGGAGCGACCCGGGCAGTCCAGGGACAAACTTGTACATCTAGCGACTCCCATCGATAGTGTTAGGAAATAATGGGTAGCGCGGTTTTATTGTTGAAGATAATAAGGTTCTAGGTTACGTTTACAGAGACGTATACATTGCTATTTGAGTAAAATACTACATTTATGAAAAACTGCAAATAATATAACATATTAATTTGCAATTTAATGCCATTTTTAAATTTTATACTCATTGTTATAGAAAAAAGAACTTTGTCGTTAAATTTACCCCGAGCGACGATACGAGTCCAAAACGTAAACAATTTTAATTTCAGTTGCATACCTGTAGGTTTGTAGGAGGCAAAGCAATGATTACGGTGAAATATAAATTTTGCAATAATTGTCCTGTTTTACTAGATGTGTGGGGGATTAAAAACCTAATTTACAGCTTATGTGTTACTGCAGTAACCACGCAAAATTAATTACATATCGTTGTATAAAAATGTCTGCTTTAACGAATCTTTTCTATAACAGCTATACACTTTAAAACCTAATTTTTTTTTAAAGAATGATTTCACTTTAAGAACAACTGATGATATTAAAATGTAAATTTAAAATCATAGATTTACACAACAAAATAAAGTACGCGTGGAACAAATTATAAAAATTCAAAGCGCGCGGTGGAAACAGCAAAACGGAATCACACGAGGCACAGTGAATGTTTCGCATTCCGAAACCAGCGCCGCCGTGAAAATACAAACTGGAGATGTAAACGTGAATAAAATTACAAAGCGGGAGAGCGGTACAAGGACGGTTGGCACGACGACTTATTTATGTTGTTATTTATTGTAGGAGTCGGAGTCAGGTTCAATTTACGCGAGGGCCGGGCCGCTGAGCGTTGACCACCGGGGAAATAGCGAACCTGCCAACCTATGAATTTTTCTCCGCATATAATATTGAGCAGCCGACGGCGACGCGCGAACCGCTTGTCACTCGGCTGCAGTCAGTTTTGAGCGCATCGCTTTGAGAGGTGTGTTTTGTTAAGAGTACACGTTAAAAATTATAACCGTTGTCAAAAAAAAAAATTATTAAAGATTTTAGAAATTAACATGTCAGGTTTAAAACTCAAAAGGCATAAACGTGCAAAGGATAATCTTGTATGAAATCAAATCGCTTCATAAACAATTTGTTGAAAACACACATTTCACGGTGTTTTATTTTGTTTGTTTTATGTCCTTTATGTAACCTAACTTAAAACCTTTGGGCACATGAAGAAGAAAACAGGGAAATGTCACTGACAAAACAAATATAATTGTTCATTTCAAATCCTATGAATAAAACAGGAATAAATGTCACTGACAAAACATATAATTGTTTATTTCAAATCCTATTCTCTTATATGACCAATGTTATCTTGCGTACGCGCTTGCTTGGTTGGTTGGTTGTTTGTTTGCACAATTAGCTCAAAAACGGCTCCGAGGATTTCCTTCAGAGTCTGGAAATAATTTATGACTCAAAAACGTGTTTTATGCAGATTACTTGGCCAGAGAAAATCTAATAACGTAATAAAAACGAATTTTAAAGTTGTAAAATTTTAACATTGGCCTTATGAGTTGCATGATAGCAACGAAATAAATAAGGAAAGTGTTAACAAATGAAGTATAACAAATGTTTGAAATCTTCAACCATCAAGGAAAAATCCTGCGAGTGGGTTGAAGAGTTCATGGAGCAATCAAAAAGGTTTCTATTTATCAATTTAATGACATTGAAATATTTTATAGTAATTGGATGAACTGGTAAATAAATATGAAATAACACCGAGCAAAGCTCGGTCCACCAGGTACTTAGTTATAAAGTTATTACATTTTTTAAACTCAAATATTTAAATTGTTTTTCCTTATAAAAAGCCAAATCCTTTAGTTATCATTCCATGAATGGTAGTAGGGGTGAATTCGAGGTTAACCCATGTCAATGTCTACTGCAAATCAATACAGCAATCTTTAAAAATTAGCCCCCAAATTCAATCGTATATGCATTAACCAGGTACACATTATTTATCCACAGACAAATTGTTTTACAAATTCGATTTTGAACGTTTTACAGTATGAAAATAAGGCCACAAGAACACGGAGGGGCGCTCGCCCCGCGGGACTTGTGATGTTACATTTTCTGGTTCATAAAAGTTTCAGGGGCTGCGCGGCGCCCAATTGAAAGTCACGGGCGCCCGTGGGGCCAGGTGCCCTTAAACTATCGCTAACATGTGAAACCCGAGACCGTTCCGTAATAGCGCCCCGCAGCCCCAACTTTGCAATAACGTTTTTCACGAAATTTGACAGTTTCTACTCGCGAGGGATACCGTCTTTAGTGGATGGAAGTGGAAAGTCCGGAGTGAAAAGTTATAATTAACTATATGTTGGATTTGACTCTCTCAAATATTTAGTTTTATGTTCTGACGTCATGTAAATATTTATGAGCACTAGAATGATCATGTAACCGTTTAATAGTTTTGTTTATTCCTGTGCAATGTAATATAGCTGTGTTAGTGAATCAACTAAACCATTATGTTGTTCTGTTGGTTATTGAAAGAATAATACCTCGTAAGAATAATGATGAATAAGTTGACTTATTTAAAATCGAATCTTGCGGATTTTAAATACATAGCAAACCCAATCATTAGAGATGAGTTGTGAAAGACAGGACCGACAGGGTTCTCCCTGTAGCTAATTCAATTAATTATACTAACAGAAGGTAACTAATTAAACGTTTTGCTGGAGGCCTTGTATACGTCAAGTTATGCGGCGGCAGCGATGCCAGTTTATATCGCACACACACGCGAGTATACACACATGTGCACTCCCCCACTCCCGACTTCTATCCATCACGTATGCAGACAAAGCCTACCTGATGCGTAGGTAAATTACCCGTTATCCTATGCATGTTAAATTTATCACGGGCCAATCATAGTGTGACAATTCCTGTATTATTGAGATTAGGGGATCTAGATCGGTTTTATAATATAGAACAAAGTCAATTAAAAATAAAATATTATGTCATTGCACCGTAAAAACTTCTTTTTCCCCTAACAAGTAACCAGAAAGCTGAGAAGAAAATATTGGCCTGAAAACATTTTTGGGGAATTGATAAGGAACGACGTTAGTAAAGCAAGTTATACTAGCATATAAGAGTTTTAAGTTTAATATTATTTCATGAAATACAAGCTCTTTACTAATAAAAATATACTTTTAAAACGTTTAACTGCTACATTTAATTTGTTATGTCCAACCAATACCTACCCACAAAACATACAACCTGAAGTAAAACATTAGAGGAGTATGTTGAAGGTGTATTCGTTTAAAAGAACTTTTACTTTCCTTCAGCATTTATTACCACTGAAAAAGTATCGCGTAGTTTAAATATTTTTATTGCCAATTACTATTTTTGTATACTTCTGTCATTTATTTGAAATGTTCATAAACTGACAGACACGCTTTTGTAGAACGAAAATATAAAAAGAACGATTACTTTCCTTAGTTTATTATCGCTGAGACAGTATCCCATCGTTAAAATATTGTTATTATATGTCATTATTTGTAAATATTTCTGTCGTAGTTTTTAAAGGTTCATTACATAACATACACGCTATTGTAGAGCGAAATTTTAAAGTGTGGGCAAATAATTTATTCTTTATTCGGTTAACATACTGAAATGTACACTTTTACAGATCTTCTAGAGATTCTAAATAAATTTATGTTAAGCTGAAGACACAACGTCGGCCAGCGAGCGGCGGGGGGGGGGGGGGACGCCCGGCAGTCATGGCAGCAAACTGGTTCCCGACCGACCCAGCCAATCCCCGGCGTGGGAATACGTCCCGTGCTTTATTATTGTTTTAAAATTGAACCTCCTCTCGAGCCGCGAAGATCCAGCGTCTGGGAAAACGATTCGACCCAAGGAAAAATCATGAAATCGATTAAAGACTTGCTTCGTAATATGATGTATAAAATTAAGTAAAACTACTTTGTGTACCTTATTTAAATGACCATTTGAATGTTACTTATAATTTACTACGGCTTCTTCAACAGACTCGATTTTTGAATTCACTTACCGAAAAAGATAATATATAAGATCCAAAACCTCACTGGCATCATTAAAGGTCATAATTTCATCAAATACCCAGCAACAGTTACCCGTCGGCGCGTCAGACCCGCGCATTAAAACGCCAAACGCCTTATATAAATGCGCGTACTCGAATTTAGTCAAAGTAGCGATATTATCTCGTTATTTCTAAATTCAAATTCTCAAGGCGGGCGATAAAGTGTGGCCGGGTTCCGTGGTTTCACCGGAAAATGAGGTATTATTCATAAATAACGTGGACGCCGCCGCCGCCCCGGGCAGTGGTTCGCATAGGCAACGGATCGAGCTTTGCCCCATATAATGAACTCCATATTTACCTGGCGGCGTGGAATTATTCTAAATATTGAATAAATTAGCATATTAGTGACGTGGCCTCGTGAGCGCGTGGTTCGGGCCGTCCCCCGCGGCGCGCGTACATCATGGCAGGTGCCGCCGCCGCCGCCGCCGCGGCACAGGGGATTAAAATGCTAAACTCGCGGTCCTCCAGTTATTGGGGCCTAAAGGTACCGGGTAGAAAACTATCGTGGTCGTGATGCACAAAAATATTAATATTGTAAAAAAGTTGAATTTCTAAGTAAAACCTTTCAAAGGATATTGTTGTAAAGAATGTATAAGTGACTTTAATATTATTTTTAAAATAATAAAAATAAGTGTGATTACATCTCGGTCTAAGGTCGACCCTGAGAGAAGCGAGATTTTTTGAATAGAACTACAGTCAACATGATCATAAATGTAAAACCTTATTTGGTCTGCGGTGAAAACAAACTATTTATACTCCTTATGAAGTAGTAAAGGCCAATTACGTACTCTAATATATTATAATGGTTATAACGGTATACCTGTAATGGTCTATAGTATAATGGTTGATATATCCATTATGCAAACGTTTAAGAAAAATACTTTTTTCTAATATACACGTTTCTATTTATACTTTAATGTCAAAATTTAACGAGGACAGATAAGTTTTAGCAAAGCTAATTTCTGTGCCGCTAAAATGTTCACCGCTGCTGGCTGAGTGCGGATCGCTCGCTACAATGTATGCACCCCGGCCGGCGCTGCGGGTGATAGCGAGATATCCTGCACTCTGTCATCCGGTGTTATCAGCCTCTGACACAGCCTGCAGTCGCCGGGCTGCAGGTGTGACGCGGGTGGACAAACTATCGCCGCAAGAAACTGCACAGCCTTATCCTGAATAATTGACTGACAACTCGATAAAATCTTAAGAATTAAAATTATCAATTGAGGGTCCCGGCGATTTTAATTAAACTCAATAAGTTGACTATTAATTTTGAAAGTATAATATTTTCAACGGAACGTCCAGACTGGTTAGAGATTCATTTTAGGGAGAAAATGCGACTGCATAAAACTCACTTTTTGAAACGCTTTAATTTTTTAAATATTATGTAATATTTTGGAATAAGTATGGGCGATTATCGATTGCGATGGAATAGACCTACTCTCTGAAATAGTTTTCTTCTAGAGACTGCTGCCATACCCTGGAGATCCAAGAGAGAATTTCGTTCAGAAAGACCGGGATGCAAAAAATATTGGTTTTAACAGTTATGTAATATACAAATTTGAGATTGATGCTGTGTCAAATTTTCTTTCTTTTCCACTATTAAAAGACCTTCGTTCATAAAAGCTTAGTTTCATAAAAGCTTAGTTTCCTAAAAACAAAAACAACTATCTAGCCCAAGATTGCTTCCCTTCTTCGAGCACGTGCAACTTTTCCTTAGAGCGAGGGACATCTGGGAGGCCTCCAGTCCAGGTAATGCAGGGGATTACTGCACGTTTACGTTCTCTCTGTGTATGTGTGACTGTGTGCGAGAGCCGACCGAGTGTTATGGCGGAGAACAATGGTGAAACAGGTGTGTAGACGCACATTGGCGGAGGTGCGGAGGGAGGGGCCGTGCGCTCGATACTGCCGCACGCGCACGCACACGCACGCGACCACGCACGATATTGTTATTAATTGGCTAGGGGTGGACGGACCTGGCGAGAGTACGGACACATCACGATTGTCAAACTTGAATATTGGAACGAGAACTAAGAAGTTGCGACGAGGCACTGACGCGACAAACCTGGTCGTCATACTAGCAAAAATCTCTTCATTCGTACGATAACTTTATTTAAACAAGAAAGTTTTATTACACATGTACTACATACTACATGTGTTGATGTAAGTAAAGACAACATGTCGTTGTTAGTATGTACCTAACAAGAATGGTAGTATGTTAAGCAACAGAGGATATGAAATAACGAGAAACAAAGTAAAACGACTGGTTTTAAGATTCACAGTAAGTTGTAAGTTCAGGATCAGCGGCAAAAAGTAACGTGATATAAATTATGTAATCGAGAACAAAGACAAGACGAAATACCGCTTACGATTTACGATTTATTGTAATGTTAAATGTAACCATATACAGGGTCTTCAAAAAATGTGGGGCAATAATTTACTTAGTGATTCCTTGGGTCAAAATAAGCAAAAAAGTTTAAATAAACATAAGTAGAAATTTAATACTTCTTGCAGAAATAGTTCTTAATAGTGGTTATCCATATACCAGGTTTGAAGTTTATACGTTAAGTGGTTCGTGAGATATGATTAAATATGTAAAAATCATAAACAGACACACACACGGAAAACGAAGCACTTTAGGACCTATGTTTATATAAACTCTTTTGCTTATTTTGACCCAAGCTATCACTACGAAAATTATTGACCCATATTTTTTGAACACCCTGTACATTAACACATATAATAATATGTAACCTATTGGTTTTATTTATAAATAAAATATTCAGGCCTATTTCATAAATGGCAGGGGCTAAAATAAAGTACCCCATAAACATTTCACAGGGAAACGTCAAACTAACAGCCTCATTCGGATTCGACGGGCGATGCAGTCGGTCGCAATTTCTATTTGTTTCGTCCGCTTTTCCCCACGTGAAATTCGATCATCGGTGTCACAATGGAGCGGCGAATTTTTACGATATCGGTAAAATGTAAATTTCAGTTTGTGAATTGCAAACGCGCGACCGGGCGGCCGTTTAATTTGTAACTGGTGGCGGTATTTTTAATTAGTGCTGCGGTCACTAGCGCTGCACCGCTGCATGGATTAATGCGCCGACCCCGCGACTCCTACATTCCTAATATGATTTGCGATAATGCGCGTGCAATGTGTTTCCATTAAAATAGAAATGCAGCAATTTTGTTTATTAGCGGGGGTCGGTCACGGCGCGGGTCGTGCTGTGTCCCGCATTACATATTTACACCGATGCTACGGTTGAAAAGTTCGTTTAGAATAAAATCTACGACCGCAAATCCGGGATTGCAGTATTCACGGGCTATTATGTCCCTGCATTATTTACTAGATGGCTGACAGGTTTTAGTTTGATTTTAATTTGTATTAACCGACATAAACTCTGTGACGTATTACACTAATACGGGTGTAAATAAATGAGAACCACTCTAATCTTTCCGTGTGAATAAATGATTAAACAAACCGATTGTTATTAACTTATTTATTCGTTTAACCATGATTCGGTTGATTATTTTTTAATCCCTCATATGTCACGGGAAAATCACATCAAGCATATCTTGGCGTTAAACAATTTTCCTGTCGTGTTATTAGTTGATTCAATCACAATAAATATTTTATCCTCTATCGTTCATAAGCCCGACTTAACTTTTCCGCTCGTATGATTGGATGAAGTTGCATTAAAAAGCTTACAACTGTAACATATAGCTACATTATTCTAAGAGATATTTTTAAAATCCTCAGGGAAACATTTAAGAGCGGACTGGAGAATCAGTGTATAAAAATGTACCTATGAAATCTCCTTCGAGATTATTAATAACATCAACTGACGTCTCATCAAATATATGGTTTTCTCCCAAATTAGTGGTTTTCTGAAATATTTATTTCACCAACGGTATCCATCACCATGTATTTGAATACAATATTGTCGATGGTTAAAAGACACGTAAATAGGAAGAAAAATATAAATCTATTGAGAATGTTGTGTTGCTTATACATATCAGAGCTGCCTAGAGACACTCGGGGAGGCGCCCGGCCCACCCTAGCGCCATCTCGCCGCGTGTTCGGGGATTCGTGACCCCCAGACATGATCACGATGCTGGTGGTGAAGGACGAGGCAAATTACAGGTTAATTTCAGCGTTCATTCGACTTGGAATGAAGATTTCACGTTTGTTGTAAAATATCAATCGTCACTGAAGCCTTAGTTAATAAAGATTAGATAACGACTGTAAACTATTTTTCCACAGTAAAAAATATTTTACCAAATCACGTTCTAGGAGAATCAAATATCGCTTTTATTAGCGACAGTTACCGTGACACTTAAATATACACTTGGCTCTTGTTTCGTTAGCCGCATAAAACGAGCACAATGCAGGTCATTGTTTGATATATCAAAATAATTAGCATATAGGCCAAAACGTCGTCGAAGAGAATCAAATCTACTAATAATTTATACACAGAGAAGGGGGCGAAGTATGCAATGGATGCAGTAGCAAATGTTCCTCCTTAGAGAAACAAATAATATTTTACCGTCACTTATGCTGCCAAAGTTGATCTTGAAAGAACCCAAATTTGTCTTGGTGATCATTTTTAATAAATCACGTTTTTTTCATATAAATTATAATCTTCTTTATCGCGTTCAAAAATCAAGCTTTAATTTCCGCATTAATCCGTATTGATTTTTACTGTAATAAACATAACTCCAGTTTTAATTTTACGTGAAGCTGAGAAATTCCAATAAAGTGATTTTAAATATTGTGATTAAATCTATGGCGGAGTTTAAAAATATTCAGACCAAATCCTCGCAGTATAGCGCGGGGGCGCGCGGTCCGCCACGGAGAGGAGGGGCGGGGAGGGAGGGCGGGGGTAGATGGATTGATAAAGCTTATCTCTAAGCGCCAGTTTTACGGCGTTTAAGGGCTAGGGTCAAGTTACTGGCGTTACGTGGCCCTACAACCCTAATTACGCAGTCCTTTCTTGCTACCCGTCCTGCATAAACAGCGCCGCAATCTAAATCAACAGCGGATAAATTGGGGTTCATTAAATTTTTTAAGAAGTTTACACGCGAATTTTAGCAGTTAGGAGTTATTGATGTTTTGCAATTAAGCCTAAAAATTAAGCGTTGAGAAAACGGTGTTGTGAGATCGCATAAGGTCACGCACGTTAGCTTGTTTTAAAATCTTCTTTCTAGTTTGTTTAAAGTTGAAACAAATGTAGTTTGGATTCCATTCGAACGGTAACTAACGTTTAATTTAATTTATTCAGTCACTTCAACAAAAAGTAACAAACTAGTATCAACTTAACAAAACGTAACAAAAGTAAAGGGCATATCCTAAGAGATAGTTCCCCACGACATGTTCTTATTAACCACATATCTACATACATTTAACTTCTAAAAGGTTTCACCGGAATGTTTTCAAGCACGATATTATTGAACCAAACTATACTGTTTCATGTTAAAGTATGGCAATACCTTATCTAAAACGTAGTTAAATATGGCCAGTTTTTATTCATAAATCCAAATATCTAAAGTAAACCGATCAAAAATGCGTAAGGTGGAACCATAAAGAAGCTTTGCAAAGAATTAATTTATTGGAAATGCTTTTAAAACATTCACTTGCTTTGTGAATCTTTTCAATGGGCTTCTACGAGAATTTTTTACTTGACGTAAGGTAATGGTGATATCCAAGTCGGAGTGTATGGTAGCGATGCTGAGGTCGCCAGTTCCAGGGGGTGGACACCCGACCTTGCCCAGGGGGAGGTGGGGGGGGGGGGGAGGGGGGGCAGTGCAGAGATTAGCATGATGTGCTTAATGGCCCTTGTACACACGCGTGCGTGAATCATGCGACAAGCCGGGGTCCGGGCCGCGGCGACACAACACTGCAGCACTTACTGCACGGCCGACAGAACAACGAGGAGGAATATGGCAAAAATAATAGTTTTACAGTAGTTCTTGAAACTTTTCTGACACAATAAGACAAAATGAAGCACCCTAGTCAGCAAAGAAATGAAACGCGACCGTTTCGTAAATCAAAGAATATATTGTTCCTCCACGATCTCTTTCACATTGGATTACAAAATATACATCCCAGCCATGTCGAAAATATACGCGTAAATAAATGTACTTCTAAACGATTAGTTTCTGTGAACAATAACAATAAAAATAAAATGAAAGTTATTTTTGTTAAAACATAACACATTTCCTGAACATTTTATTATTGAATTAATGAAGTCAAAATACTGATACCTAACTACATGAGTAGCATACTTTTGATTTGGCAAGCATAACAAATTTTACTCTCGAAGAAAACATGGCATGTTAGAACTACATACATTGGCTTTACGAAACAGATCTGAAACACGTTTCTAGGAACTTTTAGTGATAAAGACATAATTGTAACGTGCTGTATTAAATCTGTTAATATTAGAGTAAATAAATATACGTTTAATCAAAAGGGATTCAATTGAAAAACAACATAAAATCAAAGCGAAGTAATTTACAAATGTTATAAAACAAGTTTTGATATTGTACTGATTGTTTTATACAGGCAATTTAAGTAAATTCGTGCTAGAAAATAAATCACTGTTAAATGTTAAATTTTAATATAAATATTAAAGTGCAAAAACCCCTAAACGAATGCGAGTGTTCACACGAGAGCAAAGCTTGTGACGTAAGAGCTGTTTAAGTTAGTGGCGTGCGCGCGCACGTACTTGTGACAACCGAGTAACGTTACTTTTAACACTCCAAGCGACATCTGAGAAACTGTAAGGTGCAGCCAGGGCAACAAACTGGACAAATTCCATATATCTCAGAAAATCGATGACTTTATGTTCATAGTTATTAAAAGAGCTTAAAATCAAATTTATTGATTTGTTTTCGTTATTTCTTGAACTGAAAGCTAAAAAAAATCGAAATGCTAATTTGCCTTTAATTTAGCAAACTTAATTTTGCAAAACTGTTCATTACCATAACGTTTACGTATATGTCAGATTTCGGAAAATCAAAAAGGCATTGACTTGTTCTCTATGGAGTGTCAACCTCCCACTTTTGACCGACCAAGGTCGAAAGATACGTACAGCGATGCCGAAAGCGACTGAGAAAAGTACCTCGCCGAGGAGAGCGAGGGGCGTCATTTATAACATGGGCAAAGTGGGGTATAGAAAGAAAGTTGATGGCGGCGGCGGCAGGGGTTGTTATTGTGGACGGTTGAAAGCGCGGTAACATAATATGTTAACATTATCCCGAGGGAGGGTCGAGGCTTTCAAGGGCCAATCCGTCTTCATCTACCGGCCGCAGCCCGCATGCGGCCTAATTAAGCAGCCTCTAATTCGGTAATGACCGCAACGGGCGCATTGTCATCTGCATACGGATCGGACCCGAATTAATTTATTACTAACCCATATCTCTATTATTTAAAATTTAGAAATTATTCAAATTGGGTAATAAAGAGAAAGGGATGGGGGATGAAGATTTACTGGGGATATTCGCTAATGAACATGGGACAGTTTGTGCTGTGTGGTGGCCGTATTTAAACACTGTGAAGCCCCCCGTTGTAAAAGTACGTACTGTAACTCAGAGTTGTTTTGTAAGTTTAAGGCATTTTTTGCCATTTAATTTAGTCATTAATTTTGACGGTAATTTATTTTAATTTTGTATTTAATACACAGTTTAATTTTAAATTATTAAAAGCTTATATACAACAACATAACAGGGTTATAATTGTTATCTATTTGAGTACCAGATATTTGAAATAATTTTTTATATTTGTAATTTTATTTTGTTTATCAAGATATTTAATTTTTCCCAACGGATTAAATATAACAGTACTTACCTAAAATTATTCAAATTATAAATTAAGAATACAAGGTAATCTTACTTTAAACAAAAAGCTTTGTTCCTCACTCAAACTAAGGCTCAAACTGAGCTACAACAAGAAATTCTTCAACAAAATTTACGACGTTTCCCGAGAGAGAATCGGATCCGAAAAACGCTTTCAAGAAACCCGCTCGTGTCGAGCCTGAAAGCTTTGTTTTATTTCGACCAATTTGACTGCTGGCACGCTCCCCGGAGTATTTATAGTCGTGTTAATTAAGCCTCCGATTCCGACTCGAACCCGAGTCTCAAAACGAAAACGAAAAGCAGATGTTGGCGCCGTTCGTGTTAAATCTCCCGACTGGTTACGGTTACGTATGATGAGGACTGTAAATCGCGACCACGTGCTTGGTGGTAGTGGTAGTGCACTCGGCGCAAGTGCTGGTAGCTGGTAGTATACTTGGCGCATACGTACCACGTGCTGGTAGCTGGTAGTATACTTGGAGCACACGTACCACGTGCTGGTAGCTGGTAGTATACTTGAAGCACACGTACCACGTGCTGGTAGCTGGTAGTATACTTGGCGCACACGTACCACGTGCTGGTAGCTGGAAGTATACTTGGCGCACACGTACCACGTGCTGGTAGCTGGTAGTATACTTGGAGCACACGTACCACGTGCTGGTAGCTGGTAGTATACTTGGAGCACACGTACCACGTGCTGGTAGCTGGTAGTATACTTGGAGCACACGTACCACGTGCTGGTAGTGCACTCGGTGCACACGTCCCCTTCAACGCTGTTGTTATTTTGCCCGACTATACTACACTAATTTTATGGTTCGGCCCAATTGGCGACTTGTCATTTGCAGTTGCCTGTCCCTAGTTTGTTGTCGTGATGGGATATCGCAGTAATGATTGTGATGTTAACAGTAAAGCGGCAGTTTTAACCGGTCCGTGTTAAATGGCTTTGTGCGGGAGATAGTGCAGCTTGTATCACACTGACAAGCCGAGTCAACAAAGAACTAACAAACAACTGAATAAATGTTGTTAAGTCCGAGAAAATAAGAATGAAAGCTAGTCAAATCATTGTATTAAATTTTGGATGAAATACACTTACGTAACATTTAAAACATTATAATTACTTTAATACAGCTTTGTCATTAATATACTTCACCATAAATAAATAATGTTAAAGATTATCTGAAATTCAAATAGAACTCTTTGAAATACTCATCTAAGAGGTGGTCCATAACAAAATACTTTTCTATGAAACTGTCAAACTAAAAGTTACTTCAAACTCAAGTAAAACTAGACACAAAACGAAATGTCACAGCCCGTCAGTCAGTTTAGAATTTTCGTAATTTTAACTGCCGTAAGACATTATCCAATTTAGACGGTGATGTTCTACAGAAGGCGGAATAATTGTTACCCTTCCTCCCTGCAAATAATACTACACCGAAATTAAATCTTTCCTCGCGGAACAAGGAGATGCTTTCCTTCCCTCCTCAAAACTTCCCTCGCGCAGAAATTTGCGTAATTTTAACGCGAATGCACGAAGCTTTCCGCCTCTACCCGCCCCCTCGTTCCTCATTCAATTCGGGCTTCCCTCCCCTTTGGAAAAATATTAATTAAATGGAGTTTCCATGGCAATAATAATCACGTTAGGCCCGCCATTGTCGAGATAAGACCGACAGTGTAAGCTTTTGATTTACACGCGCCCGTCGCCATCTTACCGTCACTCCGCTGCCGGGCGGCACCGCACTGCACTCGCTCGAGTGCTTCATAAAACATGAGTTTTTACCTAGTTGTATTATTTTGATGTGGGATAACATGTTTCAAAAGAATCTTAATGAGAGGTGATAAATTATTTAAGATTATAATTATATGGACCTATTTTAATAATATATTTTGTTTAATGTTCATGGGATATTACACTCATTTAGGTAAAATGAATAAACTTCACAGAAGTCCGGATTGACGTAATCTGTAGGCATGAATATGTGTTAGAAAAAATCATATAATTCAGTAACTGACACGAGTTTACAAACAATATCCAACTATATTACATCAAATTTAAGCCTACATTAAACTAAATACGACGAGAGTATTGTATAAATTACTTGTAAATGTGCTATCTTAAAAAATCGTAAAAACAAATTAACAATGGCTGAACTTTTTATTTTGGAAATAAAATTGTATAGCCTCTATTACGAGATCACTGTCTGACAAAGTACACATAAAGCACAACTAACATAACTTCAAACTATACCATAAAATGTTTATTTATTTAATAATTTAATTCATTATTTAGGATTGGAACAATTATATTTGTATCTGAAATATTGAGTTATGTAAAAGTTTATATACAGGCTTAACCATGTGCACTGTTTTTGCTAATAGACAATTGGAGAAGGCGGGCATTCGTCAAAAAAGTCATTACAGTACAAAAAGAGTTAAAAAGAAATTGAGTGAGGATGAATTAATGTTTTTTTAATTATTGAGGGTTGGAAAAATAATATGTGAATTTGAATCCATGCATTATTTTCGAATTTGTACATGCATAAACTATTAGCGTTGTTTTAGCTATACACACGCAGTTGGAGAAGGCGACAGGGACATTTTTCAAGCAAATTAATTTAGCAAAATTAGTGTTGAATATAAATTAAGTTACGATAATTTTTAACACTTTACTGAAAACTTACAACAAAACGTCGCCTTGTCGGTTACTCGAGCAGTGCGGGACACAAGTAACGGGCAAGATTAGGGCCGCCAGGGACAGGGTCCAGGGAGGAGAGTCTGCGGTCCCGGGTTCCGGCGAGGTTAATATTTTGGCGGCGCGAAGGAAGCGGAAGGGGGTGCAAATCCCCGAAGCACATTTCCGGGAGGATTTGGCGGACAGTGATCGTAAACTCGGAGTAATGCGCCATATCTCGGCCCCCCGGGACCCTGCGGCCCCGCCACGACAATTTATGTGTTATTGATAGAAACTGCGGCCTCGGAACCGTGTACCCACGCGACGCACGAGGAAAATGTCGCCTTGTAATCCTTAAAAAGGAGTATTGATAAAAATCGCAATACCTTAAAATCTTGTATAAAAGGACAATGTGTTTGGTGATTTAAATGAGTTAAGCTTTTAGTGTGAGAAGAAGTGAATCCGATTAAATGTTGTTACTGTATATAAGAAAAAGATCAGGGCAACACTGGACACGTTATTAATTGTGTTATTTGATTTGATTCGTACGCGGATATACAATTTTGTAAAGCGTAAAGTGACGTTTTCGGGTCGTCATATGTAATGAACCAAATTTATAAGTTGTAATAAAGGCCTTATTAGATGATAATAATTTAACAATCGCAGAAGTAGGCATAATAAAGGTTTCAACCTCTTAAAAACACAAACCCCCACCTTGGGATATAGTAAATGAAATAGTTTTTGTATAGGCCTACTTTCACAAAAGTTGATCGTGGATTGTAAGATTCAGGCTACATATAACGTTAGCACCGCTTTTATGAATACTCAAAAGGTAACATAAATGATTTAGATAGGTGTAAATGCCTAACATAAAGTAGAGATAATTTAGAGAAGTCAAGTGTAAACTTCTCTTATTTAGCTTATTTAGAGATGTGTAAATACCGAAGTTAAGGCAATCCGAAAATTGAATACTTCTTTTACATAAGATGCACTGCGGCGATAAATATCCGTGGAAACTTTAAGACGGCCTTTTTATTAGCCAAAATTTGTTGTAATGTTGGTTTACCATTAAAGCAGGTATTTACATCACTAAAATACTTTTGAATCACCATTTTAGCAGACATTTACATTATTATAATTAATTAATTAAAATATTAGTCCGGCATGAACATTTAAAATATTTCCTCAGTTTGAGTGGGTCCATGCCATACGAAAATCTAAGACTTTCGATTTGACCACAAACAACTTCCTTTGGCAAGTTGTTTTTTATAGATGTGCGATATGCCACTGCAAATCTACTTTTTTAACACGAATAAAAATAATTTAAATGAGTTACATAATTATTAACATCATATTGCATCTTATAGACTGTAAGGCTGGCAAACAAAATACAAATAAATATAAACCAGAGAATTTCCAATGCTAAACCGGAGGGCAAAGAAATAAGCTGAAATCTCTCCATTTTCGGCTGTTATAATAAGGGGCAGAGTAGGCAAAATGAGTGCTGCTTTATTTTTGCCTGGCCGACCCGAGCGGGGGCTTTGCTCGTTCGTAGTTTTGTTATTGCTCTGCCTACTAAAGCTTATCGAGACATACTTGACTTGATAACGATGTCAATTAGTTGTGTTTGGTCATTACAGACAAGAGGGTCAGACACTATTACGTACTGGAGGTAACGCGCAGTAGTATTTTCGCGGGCCTCTGATTTTGTGAGGTTGGCAACATGAAGGGGAGTAATTGAGTACTTTGTATGTTTAACCCAAAACCAATGAATGAACTCAGTAATGGGAGTCAAACATTTGTTTTGATTGACAGAACCAAAAAAATATTTTCAATGATTTGGAGGTATTAAATTGGTTCAATTGTATTCTCGTTTATTTCATCTTAAGGAAGTACGCACATAATTGAGATTAAGCAATTTATTAGCATTTATAACATAGTATTCAGGAATGATACGAATCTGTTATTTCTTCTAAAATTCAAATAGTTTTAAATTACCCTTCAAAGAACGGTAGCTCTTTACTAAACTACTAGATCACCCCTCTCATCTTGCCAACCTGGCAAAATCAAGGGCCGCTTTTTCATCAACTATAAAACACTGTCGCAGTTCCTCAAGTATAGGCTCTAAATCTCCTTGGTTATAGAGCTTAGCCTACAACATCCACATCCTCCATCAGTACCATACCTTCCAATGTTACTACAGTATTGTATTTCAAGGACCACTCACCGTTAGGTGTTGGAAGAGCCACGCCCTGAGGATGTTGGTCGCCACCTTGGGGAAGATGCCGCGCTTCTTCTGGTTCTTCTTGCCGCCGGTGTCGTCGTCCTCCTCGCCCGTGCCCTCGCCGCTGCCGATGCTGGCGTTACTCGCATCGCCTGCCATCAGTAAACGGAAAACATGCGACATTAACGCCATCCGCCACAACCAACAACAGCACAACTGTATTTTTTAAATTCACAATGGCAAAGGATTTGTAATTATTATTTAAATTTTCTTGGACTTTTCCTTTCGTTTCTAGTCTTTAAAATACACTACGTTTCGAGAGGAATTGAAACTCCTCTCGTTTTCGAGTGACCCTACTTAAAGTTACATTAGCCTACTTTTTTAACCTTTTTTCTTGCATACACAATTTATATGCATCTAACATTCAACAGCACATAAATCTCACCCAAACAAAAAAAATCATACAAAACAAATTGAACGTAATACAGAATAACAAATAAGAAAATTTAAACACCTTACTGACGGCACTGCCTCCGAGCTGGCGGCGGCACGACACGCACACACGACCACTTGCAATCACACACACGCTACTCGAAGCTCATTCGAGGTATATGTTTTTAATTTTCTATTTGTTATTCTGTATTATGTTCAATTTGATTTGTATGAATTTTTGTGTGAGTGAGATTTCTGTGCTGTTGAATGTTGGATGAATGAAAATTGTAAGTAAAAAAAATTCAGGATAGATAAAAATAAGTAGGCTATTGTAACTTTAAGTAGAGTCACTTGAAAACGAGAGAAGTTTCAATACCTCTCAAAACATAGTGTAGTTTAAACACTATGAACGAAAGGAAAAGTCCAAAAAATTAAATAATAACAACATAAAATACACTAGAAATGTACTGGATTAACTCAGCTGTCTTGAATGAGACTCTTATTAAAAATCAAAAGTTTTCGTCTGTGAACTTTTGGTTACGGATAAACGGACGTTTGTCAGAGGTAGGGGTTGGAGGTGGAGCTATCGAATGATCACAGGTCTGTCTTTACCTGCGCTAAAAACCAACCATGAATAGTCATTGTCTTCGAATTCAATTAATTTCGCCAACCGGGTATTAAATGGTACACACTTAATATTGCAAAATAAATAATTTCTTTCATAACATAAATATATTATATAATTTATAAAATAACCAGCCTTGAAAATGAATATTGCTTTAGTTTGCAACTTAAGTTTTCATTCAA
The DNA here is from genome assembly GCA_035578135.1 of Flexamia atlantica. Taxonomy (NCBI): domain Eukaryota; kingdom Metazoa; phylum Arthropoda; class Insecta; order Hemiptera; family Cicadellidae; genus Flexamia; species Flexamia atlantica. The sequence continues at coordinate 28,226,484 of JAQJVK010000001.1, forward strand.
GTCTTTGTTTAGGTCGTTGGTGTACATTAATGCGTAAAAAAGTTATCTAACGAAGAGAACGAAACCGAACCATTACCAAAAATAACAACAGTTAAAAATAACGACAAACATTAAATTTAATGCACATCCCGATAATACTACAACTGATAAGATACAACGGGGTTATCATTGACCCCATAACATTAGCCGATGTCTTGCGATGCCAGCGTGAAGCGAACGTGATAAGGCAAGTTGATAACAAGGAGGATCATGTCTATAACGGTAGGTTAATGGATGTAAAATAAACTTTACAGTGTCTTCGAAAAAACCTAAGTTTGTAGTTGTAGCATTTTGTGAAATTTGAAATAATAAGTGTTGCAGAAATCTCCTTCAATCTAAAGAGTTAAAGACTTGAAACCTTAATGACTAAACAGATTTCAAAACCATATACTCCAAAGTATTTTTTTTTACATTACTTGTTAGAAACAACTTTAGGATCCGAAAGTAGAAGATTGAAACAGATTACCTTTCAAGCTTTCAAAACATATAGAAGCCGCCAGATACGAAACCACTCAGAAAATATGTAAATACACCGGAGAATTCTCTACATCCACCAGCGGCGATTACATCCCCATAACGTTGCTACCCATAAACCCTCCGACCTGACAATGTTTGAGGTGGCCGCGCGCACGGAGCGGCTAAAAGATAGACCATGAAATATGCATACGCCGCGCCGGGGAGGTGTGGCGGTTGTATTAGTAGATTGCACGGGAGCCGATCTATCAATACGGCGGTAATGGAGGGCCGCCCTTGTGTGTTCTGAGTCACGGCCCCGATGTTTACTTCCGTCGTCCTGATACTGACACCTGGACGCCCAAGCCCCCGGTACATTATAATAATACGGTTTACTCGTTGAGACGCATTGTGTCTGAAGCGGTATTGGGTTTGAAGGTATATAACCTTAGAGAAAAAGGTATTTTTCATACATATCAATAAGTAACGTTGTAATATCTTTAAGGTAATTAATTGTTTGTTTTGAAAAACTTTATGAATTGAAATAATTGTTAAGTTATATTGTACTTAGTTAAATCTACTACACCTCAAGAACACACCTGAAGACGATGATCGAAGTGTCAAAAATAAAAACTGCAATTACATCTGCAATAACATGCACTTTTGTGGGCAATTTTGTGAGCTTTTCAGGTTTCTAGGGCGGTTTTATAGCTTGGGATGTCAATCTCCGCAATTTTTTTTATATTTAAGTCTCTACAGTAGATTACCTAAACAGATACCGTTATCAACTAATCAAAACATGAAAACCGCCAATGAATTGTTATCAGCATTCTATCGCTGTAACATAAAAAAACTGCGTTGAAAAACTGCGTTATCGACCGAAATTTCATCGGTAGTGTTACAGTTTTTCAAGTTCTTTTTTCGGATTTATCTACGATTAGGGCCGTACGTAAAACGGGAATAGCCGCGTTTACAAAGCGATAAAGCGGCAATCAAACGTCCGCGGAGCGGTTTACGATTGACTCCGAGTCGGCAACAAGTCATTAACAGACCGTCGATCGGAGGAATAAAGACTTCACAATTTGCCGGTCGGCGCGGCCCGCCCCAGGAATGCCGTTAACGAAGCGGCGCGATGGCGGCGATACGTCTCGACCGTCAGCGGAGTAAACGAGATGCTTATCTATGCAATAGAAACTTAAGCCGCCGACGAAAAAACCAGATAGTAATCTGTTTTCGCCAGGGGTCGGAGTCGGTTTCGATTTTGTTTTGCTCCGCGTCCGGGCAGTAATGGCCGGCCGGCCGGCGCGCACTCTGCACGGAGTTAATAAAAACAAAATAACGAGGGCAAGGAAAGGTGGAGCCGCTATTAAGACGGTTATGGATTAATGTTTGAATTTATTATAACCACGGCTCGGCCCGCGGCCGGGTGGCGGGTGTAGGCGGCCCTCGCCGGCGCGGCGCGGCGCTGGACCGCTGGTGTGTCTGGCCGGCGCGGCGCGGCGCGGCGCTGGACCGCTGGTGTGTCTGGCCGCGCGCTACAAATGGACCGAGTTGACGCTATCTTCTAATGACGTGACGCGGTTAATTATTGCAGGTAATTAAATCAATAGAACAGAGTCAGAGTATTGTGGACCGGTCACGACTGACGAGGAATGCCGAGCGATTCGCTCCCTGGCCCCGAGGAGAGGCTTTGTACGCCTCGTTAAGGGGCGCCAGATACAAATCGCTGAAGGTTATATTTAGATCATAAAAAACTCGTTTGTGATACAATACTAGCGCGTTTTGGAGTCTTCACTCATAGATCCCATGAAGGAACGAGTAAGTTAGAGCACACCCTTAACGAAGAGAGCGAAGAAGAAGCAGAAGAAAAGACCACAAACGCGAGTTTATCACCAGCCTTAAGAAACGTCGCGAAACTGTAACACTGTAGTAAATCACCGATGGAGCGCCACGGGGTGTCGTGGAAGCGCACATTGTGAGGCAGACAACGGAATGACGAGCCGTAAAAGAACAAAAAGGAGATAAACAATAAATGTAAACATAAGACGACCATAAACAGGACATGAGATAACCCGGAGTAAAAGGTCAAGTCGGGCATTGTTAATAAAGCGGGGACGAGTAAGGACGCAGAAGATATTTTGTAGGCACTGTAGGTGATATGAAGCAGTAAACCTAAGAGCCGTATATTGTGGGCGAAATACGACCATAAACGCAGAACGGGCCGATAGTAAAGTGAGATTTGTAGGAGTCGGGTGTCACCTGACGGCCGCTTTTATTTCTTGTATCATTTCTGTGTCACAACACGGCATTCCACCTTCGCTCGCGGCGTGTCCGCACCTCGTCCATGCGATTGTGATCGACCGTATTTATGATTGTGTTCTCACGTGCCAAACAGTACGGACTGAACTTTCCGACATATTCTTAATATCTGACACCTGAAATTTTATGAATTACGTCCATGCAGAGAGATATAAAATAACCAATTACAAAGGGATGATGATAAACATACTGTCCTCCGTCATTTTGTTAATAGGTACTTAAATCGTTTCTGTTATTGCAAATATGAATGTGTTTTGTGGTACTGGAACAAATTTTTGCTCACATATTTTTATTGTATGACTTGATTTTTAGTAAACTGTCTCCTTATGGCGATTCCTTCCATGTTCAACAGGTGATTATTATAAAACCCACGGGTTGATTATCATAAAACCCGACCGACCGTAGATTTTTTTAAAGACCCCAAGTTTATGAAAGCCGGCTCATCCTGAGACGTCGAAGGTCCAGTAATGGAGGCCGCCCCGGGCGCATGCCGTGTCTTACCGCGCCCGCGCCGCCCGTGCGTGCCAGCTCCGGTGACGTCACCTTTACCAATATTGGTCACGAGTTCGAGACTGCTTTTAAATCTCGCCCTCTAATGTCCGCCGTCCGTAATGGACGATCAAATTGTTCTTTGTCTTGTAAATTAGCTCGTATTTGTGTTAATTTACCTTTGTCATGAATACCGAATGAGTTAGAAGAACGTAAGTCGGCGCCCGAGGGCGTCAGGGAATTGAGTGTTGGGTGTAGTGTTAACTGTGTAATAAAAAGAGAAATGATATATGAAGGTCGGGTCTGAAACAACGCTTGTTGTAGACAAATGGCATATTCGTTGTTCTGAATATAAATAATGTTTAAGTCAATAGCAAACCTACTGGCAGTAAAAACTTGATAAAAAGGCGTACATGCTAAAATGACTTATACGTTTCCAGTATCCAAATGCGTTTTCTAAACGACGTTTGAGGGCAGCAATTTTATCCATGAAGTGTAAATAAGGGGATTAAAACATATTTAAAAAATAAATAGAAAAAAATTTGTCCGTCGTACTCTTACGTATAGGGGTCTCAATCCCGGACCTAAATTCCAATTCAGGGATTCCCGTTTTCTGTATAGGCCTATCTAGAATGTATATTGCTGTATGAGAACAACGCTTATGGCATTTTTTTTATTAAAACTACCAATAATTCTATCTTACAAACTCGTTAATTATGTGCTTGTTGATGGCTGATTACCTGTTGTCCCAAATTGTTCAATGTTTATATTGTGCGTGCTTGACAAATAAGTGTGTTGTCCTTTCGTAGAGCCGCCTACTGTTTTTTAAACAAATTTGTAAATCTTACATAGGGCTGTTTTTTCGTCCTTTAGTGTAAGACGATAATAACAAACAAATGAAACATCACAATCTTTCTTATGGGCCACAAGAAAATTTTTTTGGTCACTCATATTACTTCACTATTCACAAATAATTCACAGATCACGTTAGGTTATTACTAAAATAACAATTATTGATGAAACTCACCACTCACTACACAAAATCGTCCCGACCGCTCAGATGTTCGCTAAACGAAACCCCGATAGCAACTGAAAGTTTTGGTGATCAGATAGATATAAAAATTCGGTAGGATAAAAAATATCAAAATTAAGTCCCCTGTGTGGGCGTGGTCTTTAGGATACATCGAATCGTGGGAATTAACTGCAAAGGAAGTTCGGAGCAGCGATAAGGAAATTAATTAGTACTGTCCCATTACATTCCAGGAATAAGGTTATTGTTGAATTGAATTTTGATTTTGGACAAAGTGGACTTTGGGAATGGTAAGTTACAGTCGAATGGGGCGTGCGTTAAAAAATAAAAAAAAACTTTGGTATTAATTATTAGTATTGGAATATTAATTTCCTAAAACATTTTTATGTTTATATGTTTGAAAGGACGACTTTTGCAATAGTAAAAACATTAAAATCACGCAAAAATTCAGAAACAATGATTCTTTTGCAATCCCGTCAATCCCGGGATTGAGAGACTCTGATCCCGGGATTATCAGGTATTCAAAAGCGGCCGGGATCCCGGGATTGAGAACCCTACTTACGTAGTACAGGGGTAAACGTCAAATCTTAAAAATTTGCATCTTCATTAATCACCTACTAAAATAAATTATCTTGCACAACGTTGGAGCACGTACACAAGAGGTGGACAAATTTCAAGGTGGAACAGTAAAGAGCTCCTAGAGCGTGTTAGCCCGGCCGGGAGCTGCTAACGGTGGTATAAACCAGCGAGACGTACGCGCGACACGGACGCGGCGTAACAGCGTGCGACGTACGTAAGTAACTGGACGTAATTGGTGTACGAAGCGTTGCCAGCGCGATGGCCGGAAGAACGACGCAACGCCGCTAAATTCATTATCTGCCACTAATATGCAAACTAATGTGTCGCACGTATTAGGTATTCAAATTTATTCTTGTTAAAATTCATTTGAAACTCTCCCACTAAGACATTCTTAGTGGACTTATTTGAATAAAGTGGTTAGAGCAACACCGAGGGCGATGGATGCTCTCTGCACCCCGGACGTCGTTGATGGCTGGCAGATGTTTATGGTAGGTGGAGGTGTGCAGGTAGAATTGAAACTAAAGAGATTTATTGTTAGCAACTTGAAATTCGATTAGAGAGAACTTAGTAATAGATCTTAAATAATAACGGAAGTGTTTTGTAATTTCTATTTAATTTTGAACAGTTTTTAGATCTTCGTGAACTTCCAAGACGAAAGACGGGGTAAATATTTTAGCTTTAAGTTACAGGTAAGGTAGGTTATTAATAAAAGATTTAAAAAATAACAACATAAAACTGTTTTAGTATGATATTAATGATAAGACATTACAAGTTAAATAACTTACATAAAAATCTATTTTAGTTTTAAAAGTCTTATGAAAAAGTGTGTTGGATTTCATTTACTCCACACGTTATTGACATAAAACATCAAATTTCAAAGAGAAAATAAACTGAACAAGATTCTCAGTGTAAATAAGAGCGGAAACACCTCCGAATCGAATAGAAAACTAAACCCCGAAGGAGGTGAAATAGTTGAAATTTAGATGGCAGTGCACTTGGCTTTTGGCTCTCGGCGTAGCGGTAATGGAGCCATAAACAAAATGTCGTCCCGCAAGATTTGCTCTCCAAGCTGGAAAAAGCTTTTAATGTACTCGCGTTTAGTCAAAATAAAACCCGGTCGAAAATAGTCGCGGGACGCGAGGTGACAGAATTATTTGTCGTGAAATGACAGCGCGAATATTTCACTCCTGTCTTCTCTCCCCGCGTCGATAAATAGGGAAAACTAAATTGTGTTAGCCGTGTTCAAATCGTCGCTGCCAACCCGGCGCTTGTCGTCCATCTTGTATAATTATGGCGAGTTTCAGCGTTGTTAAACCGCGCATAAATTAGCAGCCTCGGACCGAGCGCGAGGTACAAGGCGCGCGGCGCTGCTGTGTCAACAAACACGGGGATATGACGGCGCTGGCGGACAAGGCGGATAAATGCGCCTGCGACTCGCCAGCTCGCTGCAGCATGGGCGATGCAAATGCAAAGAGTTTTGTTCTATTTTTAATACGAATTCGGAAGAGGAGTTTTATTGACATAAAATTTATGGTTTTGAGGGGGTTTTCATGATATTAAAGGGGTTTTCTCATATCAATTGACATGAAAATTAATAATAATTTAAGAGAGTTACTGTGGATATTTTTATAACATATCTTATATGTTATGGTATTATTATTATTATTATTATTAAATCAATAGGTAAATGAAAACATTGTATATTTATTTTTGAAGGATAATTTCAACTTCAAGTATTACAGACATCTGCTTGAATCCTAAATAACTGTAACCTGTACATGTACAACATTGTGTTGATGAACTGTAATGCCGTTTAACAAAATTATAGGGGCCTACTGCAAACAAGGCTTACATAAATTGGAAAACAGAAGTATATTAGTAATTAACAGACGAAGTGCTTATAGAATAATTGTTAACTGCTGCAGTGCGACTTCTACATATACATACTGACCCTCTTTCGTAATTTATCCAGGTTAGATTTCAAAAAAGAAAACCAATCATGATTTCGCATTAGGGCAATTTTGTGAACCGACGCGTCAAAATTAGGCTTTTGCGGTAATTTGTTGTACCGCTTCATCCCAGTGACTGCCTCAGCCGCTCTGACGCACGGGCGGCGAGTCCCCGGCAGCGCTCGTCATGCCCTGCGTTGTCGCGGATGACCGACTTATATTTGGCAACGCCTCCAGCCGGGGCTTCACCAAAGTGTTGGCAGCGAAAACACGGGATGAAATGAAGTACGGCGGTGCAGTAAGTGAATGGGCGGAAGGGAAAGAAGGTGGCAAATGGAGCGTTGAGGTGGTCCGCCGGGCATAAAGCCGTCAGAAGCGGGCGGCGGGCGCCGCGGCGCTGGCCCGGGCCCAAGCGACTACACGCATCCGACCGTCCGACATCCGCCAATGACAGATTTGTGGCTCGATGATCCCGCCTCCGAAATAAACCGACTAATTCTGAACCCGGGACAACCTTGTGAAACTAATATCTACGCGGATATTTATAAGTTTGCGAATTGTGTTTTAACGTTTCATCTACGGCGTTGGCAACCGCGGCGGTAACAGAAATGAAAATCGGGGTCGCTTATTTTTATAATGTTGATGGCTGTAAATCAAAGCGGTTTACGAAAGGGGCCACTTAAAACGTGTCGGCGCACACCTGCCTCTTGGGTATGTTTCCATAACCTTTTGCTAAATGTGTTTGGAATCCAGAAAATCTCCTCGTTATGTTTGCAAACTAAATATAACGACAACCACTAACAATTAGACAACCGCTAACAAAATCGTTGGAATCCTATACTTTTCTTAAAGAAATCGCCTCTTGACAATGGATGTCAAGCTTCGAGGGCCAGTCCAAGAGACCGAGACAAAAACAAGGCCACTGCGATCATTACCACGAGCGAGTCGATCAATGGTGGCATATAAGCGAGCTTCCCGTGTGTTAAATTAGAAATTACAATGCAAATAAGAGGAGCTGAGCCCATTGAGGTCGCAACGCATTAATGAGGCTAAACATTAGCATATAATTAGAGTGGAGATAGTGCGAGGAAGACGTTGCTGGGCCGTGACTCTGCGGATCTGATAGACGGAACTAATCGCGACAACTGCGAGTACACATTCCCATTGTTACGAGGACACATGCGCATTGTGCAGTGTCCACCTCTGGCAACAAGTATTCATAGATATTGTGCAGTGTCCATTTCAGGCAACAAGTCTACATGGGCATTTTACTGTGTCTATCTCAGGCAATGAGCACACATGGGCATTGTGCAGTGTCCACCTAAGGCAAGTAATCATGGGCATGGTGCTGTGTCCACCTCAGGCAACAAGTCCACATGGACATTGTGCTGTGTCTACCTGAGGCAATGAGTACATAAGGGCATTGTGCTGTGTCCACCTCAGGTAGCAAGTCCTCGTGGACATTTTTCTGTGTCTACCTGACACATGAGTACATATGGGCATGGTGCAGTGTCCACCTCAGACAACAAATCCACATGGGCATTGTGCTGTGTGTCTACCTGAGGTAATGAGTACATAAGGGCATTGTGCAGTGTCCACCTCAGGCAGCAAGTCCTCGTGCATGGATATTGTGCTGTGTCTACCTGAGGCAATGAGCACATACGGGCATTGCGCAGTGTCCACCTCAGGCAGCAAGTCCTCGTGGACATTGTGCAGTGTCCACTTCAGGCAGCAAGTCCTCATGGACATTGTGCTGTGTGTCTACCTGAGGCAATGAGTACATAAGGGCATTGTGCAGTGTCCACCTCAGGCAGCAAGTCCTCGTGGACATTGTGCAGTGTCCACTTCAGGCAGCAAGTCCTCATGGACATTGTGCTGTGTGTCTACCTGAGGCAATGAGTGCATAAGGGCATTGTGCAGTGTCCACCTCAGGCAGCAAGTCCTCGTGGACATTGTGCAGTGTCCACTTCAGGCAGCAAGTCCTCGTGGACATTGTGCAGTGTCCACCTCAGGCAGCAAGTCCTCGTGGACATTGTGCAGTGTCCACTTCAGGCGACGAATCCACATGGGCATTGTGCTGTGTCCACCTCAGGCAGTTCGCGAACAACGACACTGAAACTTACACCACATTCCCATGTTCACTACTTTAGTCATCTTTTCTAATATCTGATTCAAACGCTGTGCATCAAGCACGTAGGTTGAATTTGAAAACTTTGGTTACACTTTATCCATTTACGAAGGGGCGGAGGGTGTGATTGGCATTAGTATAAACATACAAACCAACGTAATAGTGTATAACACTTGAATGAATCAGATGCGTTAAATTTGGCTCTCAGCCTAAATAGCAAGACTAATTGATTTTGGAAATGTCCCCAAGAAACCAAAACAAATTAATATTGCAGAGTATCTGTCGGATGTTGTAAATTACATTTCATTCAACCAGTCCTATTCTCACACTCGAGAATAGACTTAATATCACGATCCTCATAAAAATTCGAACAAATTACGGCGTGAAAACATTCTTAAAATTATCATAACGTAAGAAGATCCCATCCAGATTTCATGTTGATTTCATAACGATAACAGACTTTATATTCGGCTCGTAAACTGTACTCGAGGAGGAAGTTCCTTTCAGCAGAACTCGTAATAAAAGTAAAAAGTCGCTTTCCACGACGCGATCGCAGACGTCGGGCCGGAGGCAGCGCTGGACCGACGGGCGACTGTCGCCCGAGGCAGGGGCCCGAGTGCCTCCAAAACAATGTCTGCAGTTTATGGGGACCGCCGCCCACCGTAAAATGCCGCAGCTATAACACTGTTGACACCTTCGCCCCGAACTGTCGATAAACGGAAATAAACTCGCGGAGGACACGCGCCGAGACCATGCTGTGCAGCAGCTGGGATTCATTTTGTTGTTATTTGTGTTTTGAGTCTTTCCATGATCAAATGTGTTTAGGAGTAAGTATTTTAGGATCAATTCCTTGATTAGCTGAGAATAAAGGTATCTTAAACACAGTGAAGTACCACAGTTGAAGCCTTCGGTGAACTGGTTAAAATCCCCTAATACCTAGGCAACAAATTGGAATATAGTTATGCATATAGGTAGTCACGACGAAAAAAGTCCACAGACACCCAAAAATTGAATGAATTCCTTCTTATAAATAAATCAATCGAGTAATTAATTAACTTCTTTTAAATGCACTGTATGAAATCGTCTGATGTTTTATACATGTCCATAATATTAATTATGGCACAAAGAACAATACAAACGAGATAAATTATCCTCCAAACATTAAAGATTCCAGCTAACAATGTTGCGTTAGGAAACGTGTTCCGTAAAAAAGATCGGTGCAATTTCGTAAAAGCTGGTTGACGCCGTTGATAAAATATTCGCCGTAAGATCGCCAGTGAGCTATTTTAATTTGCATTTTGGCACGCCGCTGGGAGGCACAGATGGTTTCAGTAATGGGGCAGAACGGCTAACAAGCGCAGATACATCGGCGACACATTCACGCGAGCGACGCACGAATAAACGCCGCCGTCAGTTTGATATAAGGCGCGCCGTGCATTACCGGCCGGGCCGCTCACTGCCGCTATTGTTGCGCCGCGCCGCGCCGGCCACTTTCTAATCGTGATACACTCGTGTAAACAGGTCGGATCGAATTTGCACTTGGAGCAAAAGGATTTCAAATCAAAATCGAAGTTTGTTGGGAATCGTTTTCAACCGTGTTCAAAAATTTCGGTTTAGAGAAAAACATACCATACCTTTACAAATTAGACGTGTAAGATACGGTAAAGTTATTTAAATTTTTTTAATTCGAAATGATAACAATACATTGCTCTACTTATTCATTTCCGTATAATATGGTTTGTTAATAATCAAACCAAATTTTATTAGCTTATACCGTCAAAACAAAACACCAACTTTTGGCCATTACTTTTTCCGGTAAATCTATTAGGAAATATTTTTTAGTCGTGTTTATTACTTTCCTTACTTAATGAACATAAACTCAAACGAACAATTAGATCCTCGCTGGAAAATCACGGGTTGAAACCCAAACAATGACCAAGTTACTGGCTTTACAGACTCTTCCAAAATTTAATACCACTTTTAAAAACTCCCCGTCTGTTTCGGTCACTTTGAAAGAATCGTCCGGCAAAAGTAGATTATTCATCTCGAAAACTCATCATTCTCCCCAACGTAAATATTAATTACACCTCCTCACTCGAGCGGGCCTGGCGGTGGCGGCGGTGGTGGCGGTCCCCCGCGCCTTTGTTTCGCGTTTCCGTCCAGAGTGACCATCAATCGGCCGTGATCTTGGTAAACAAATGTCCCCCCGTGTCAGCCGCAGCGGCGGCGGCGCGGGGATCGATGCCGGCCAGACGCGCCGATGTCGACGTCGATCCGACCGTTTTTTGTTCGGTTGTTATTAAGCAGCCAGCAGCGATTCCTCGGCGAAATTAGAAGAGAGGGTGAAATGTGAAATAAGCCCCGCAAACGCTGCGGTTTCTCGGAGAGTGCGCGCTGTGACTTTTGTGAGGGTTGTTTTGTTGGGTTTTAAAATTGTGGAATGACAGAGCGATACACCACGAGTCCACGAGATATTATGATGGCTTCATCAATTATTTTACTTTTTTTTGTATGTGCACCAAACTTCAAACTAAATTTAACGGTAACAGGACATATAGAATACCCTGAAGAAATAAAAAGCGAAATATGGGCCTGTTTGTAGTATAAAACTTTAAGATTATCAAACCTGTTAATCGACTGGTGTAATAGCAATATAATACCTGGTGGCTAACATTAGCTTTTTATTTGTTTGATGTTGTATGTACATATTTAGTTGTCATTTTGAGGCCCTTGTAGTCATACATTTGCCTTAATTACGTTTTTCAGCTTTTAAATTCACTTTTTTACGTAATTTGATTTTTACTGGTGATATTACCTGCTTCAAACACGGTTTCGAGTAAAATATGGTTAATGTCCAACATCTGAAGGAAATCCGCGGTGCCGTTTTTGAAATAACTGTGCAGAAATACGAGCAAACAGACAAGCATACATAAAACATCACTCAGATGTAGGATGATAGAATTTCCTAACTCGTTCAAATTGGATCAGACGACCAAACAATAACTTTATAACATTCTTCTTGGTTAACATTAAAACGTTCTTTGATCGTGCATAAGACCCGTTGCCTCGGTAAGTATATTAAATAATAAGGGACGTTTCTCCATAGATAAGAAGATACACAGGTTTCATTCATCTGACACGTGCATTGGTTTTTAAAACAGACACCACCAAACCCATAAGAAACCATAACGCACGTACAGAAGTACAATGTGGTATGTGAAGCAGTGTCCGGCCGGGGTCGAGTGTCCGGCGGGTCCTGGGAACCCATCCGCCGCGCGGTGATGGATCGGCGAGGGTCACAGCTTCTAATGAGAGACTCTCTCGCTCATAGATTACCAGCCCCTCTCCCTCCCCCTCTCGCCGGGTGCGAACCGCACGCCAAATAATAAACAAACAAAGAAAACCTTCGTGCCACCTTCCGCGTTCCTAGTTTTGATTGGTAAATAATCGGAATGTTATACAATGTTCTAACGTGTCAGAGTTCAACACAGTTCGGTTATTTAAACGAGCTCGAAAATCTCTGTTTAATGATTCAGAGTAAAGGCGAAAGTGAAAGTGAATAAAACTTATGTTGAGGGTGGTAAGAAGCGGAAATGATTTGGGAGATTAATGAGTTTTGATAGCCAAATGTTTGACTACTGAAATTCTAAAAATCTGTGGTGTATTAAGTCATGGAACGAAACGTAATGCGAAATAGAATCGGTTCCTATTGAACAACCCGGCACAGGAAAATGCAGCCGGTTTCCACGGGCCGATATAATGTATCGTATCGAGACTGGAGGAGGAAGGGGCCCGGTTTGTTTATGCGTGTAACTTTACGTACCCACAAACCCATATCCCCGTAATATCGATTTGAACGCCTTGTCAATCCAACGCCATATTTCAACAGACAATTTTCTCGGGTCCACCTTGAGGTACGACGCGGAAGGGTTGAGCGCTTGCGTGGTCGCCATGGCAACGAGGCGGTATCGCCCCGCGTTGTTAGGGCAACAGAAAAGGTTTCTGCGAGGAGTTTTTCCTATTTTTGAGGGCGCAGGCGCGGGCAGGAGTTGGTGAATGGTGGGTGGTGCGCCGGTCAGAGTGTGGCAACGCGGGAGCGAGCACGGGCAATCAATAACACCTCGGCAGAACCGTACACCGACCACTCGACACGGCAACAAAACAATACTCGGCACACACTGAGCTAGCAGTGCTCACACATTACATTGAACTCACTGAAATAAACCAAGAATCTTTTCTTTACAATTTAAATCACGTCTAAGAAGTGTTTCTTAGAAAATAAATTCCCGGATTAACCAGAGGATAATCAATTATGAATAAATTTATAAAGCGACCCTCCTAATTACTCTCCCGAATTACAAAATCAGATTTCATTTATAAAATCGTTCCAAAGAGTGTTAAAATAAAAACAAATTAACATTTATAAGACGTTTTGCAAGTAACAAAGAGTAGCAGTGGTGGAGGAATGACTTACAAGAGTTATATTCGCCAGGACTGCCGAGGAAGACGGAGGAGTAGAGGACGCCTCTCCTGGCGGCCTCGGTGGCGGCGCGGGCGTCGGCGGGCGACGTCCACTCTCGCCGCGGACACCATTTACCTGCAACACAGGTCGAGTGTATTGGATAGCTGAAACCAGGAAGAAAATGGGGGGTCCGAGTCAACACTTTGCATAACCATCTGGTAGATTTGATTCTTTTGGCAAACTACAGAAAAATACATAAAAAGAGCACGTAAAATTTAAAAAGGAGACCACGAAAATGGGTTTCTTGTTGATCCTGTATTTATAATATACTGTATCTCAAATTTGAACTTCTGCTATTCCATCTGAAACACAAAAGTGTCATTAGAGAAACCAAGAAACAAAATGTAATTTATCAGGTCGTTTCCCCTAATTGACTGGAAAATAAATTTATGACTGTTTTGATTGTTTTATGTTTTAAAAATATATTATGTTTAGCGTGTGTAGAGTAGGTAAATATCATATGTAACGAAATGAATTGTATAAAAATAGTTAAGTGTATCCGTGAATTTTCAAATCCATGCGTCACACGCTGTAAATATCACCGCTTAAAAGTTCAATTGAACATTTAGTAAAAATTACACGATTAATTATTGACATATAGAGTTTTTATACGAAACTTGGGATTGCATGAACAATAACCAAATGAGACTTTATAGATAATTCTTTGCGTATGTTTGTAGTTTAATAGCGAAATCCCACTGCAATCATCCACATAACAAGAAAAGCGAACTGGATGGACTGCAAATGAGTGCAAGTGGAGTTTGCGAGGGACTGGATGATGGGGTATTAGAATAACTAGAGTGAAACACTAGCTTAGCAATAGCATAGTCACCAACAAGTGGGCTATTCGCGCGCCGAAATGCCGGGAATACTGAGCCCACCCGCACGCCCCGGCCCGCGCCGGCCGAGCCTCTAATAACAGTAATCCACCGGCACAACCTGTAATTTCCCTCGGCCGTTGTTAACAATTTTTGTTGACATGGTGAGTGACTATACGGGATTTATGGGTATTTAAAAGCTCGGGTCTGTGGGAACTGAGACGCTGGTTGAGGTCAGAGGTCGTCGCGGTGCCCTGACGCGGACCAATCCGAGGACGCCCTGTGCCATCATGTCTCCCGCCGGCATGGCCGCTACGACCGTGGAGCCACTACACTGCACACTGCTGCAGTGTCTAGGGCTGAGGTCAGAGGTCGTCGCGGTGCCCTGACGCGGACCAATCCGAGGACGCCCTGTGCCATCATGTCTCCCGCCGGCATGGCCGCTACGACCGTGGAGCCACTACACTGCACACTGCTGCAGTGTCTAGGGCTGAGGTCAGAGGTCGTCGCGGTGCCCTGACGCGGACCAATCCGAGGACGCCCTGTGCCATCATGTCTCCCGCCGGCATGGCCGCTACGACCGTGGAGCCACTACACTGCACACTGCTGCAGTGTCTAGGGCTGAGGTCAGAGGTCGTCGCGGTGCCCTGACGCGGACCAATCCGAGGACGCCCTGTGCCATCATGTCTCCCGCCGGCATGGCCGCTACGACCGTGGACCCACTACACTGCACACTGCTGCAGTGTCTAGGGCTGAGGTCAGAGGTCGTCGCGGTGCCCTGACGCGGACCAATCCGAGGACGCCCTGTGCCATCATGTCTCCCGCCGGCATGGCCGCTACGACCGTGGAGCCACTACACTGCACACTGCTGCAGTGTCTAGGGCTGAGGTCAGAGGTCGTCGCGGTGCCCTGACGCGGACCAATCCGAGGACGCCCTGTGCCATCATGTCTCCCGCCGGCATGGCCGCTACGACCGTGGAGCCACTACACTGCACACTGCTGCAGTGTCTAGGGCTGAGGTCAGAGGTCGTCGCGGTGCCCTGACGCGGACCAATCCGAGGACGCCCTGTGCCATCATGTCTCCCACCGGCATGGCCGCTACGACCGTGGACCCACTACACTGCACACTGCTGCAGTGTCTAGGGCTGAGGTCAGAGGTCGTCGCGGTGCCCTGACGCGGACCAATCCGAGGACGCCCTGTGCCATCATGTCTCCCACCGGCATGGCCGCTACGACCGTGGACCCACTACACTGCACACTGCTGCAGTGTCTAGGGCTGAGGTCAGAGGTCGTCGCGGTGCCCTGACGCGGACCAATCCGAGGACGCCCTGTGCCATCATGTCTGCCACCGGCATGGCCGCTACGACCGTGGACCCACTACACTGCACACTGCTGCAGTGTCTAGGGCTGAGGTCAGAGGTCGTCGCGGTGCCCTGACGCGGACCAATCCGAGGACGCCCTGTGCCATCATGTCTCCCACCGGCATGGCCGCTACGACCGTGGACCCACTACACTGCACACTGCTGCAGTGTCTAGGGCTGAGGTCAGAGGTCGTCGCGGTGCTCTGACGCGGACCAATCCGAGGACGCCCTGTGCCATCATGTCTGCCGCCGGCATGGCCGCTTCGACCGTGGACCCACTACACTGCACACTGCTGCAGTGTCTAGGGCTGAGGCCAGAGGTCGTCGCGGTGCCCTGACGCGGACCAATCCGAGGACGCCCTGTGCCATCATGTCTCCCGCCGGCATGGCCGCTACGACCGTGGACCCACTACACTGCACACTGCTGCAGTGTCTAGGGCTGAGGCCAGAGGTCGTCGCGGTGCCCTGACGCGGACCAATCCGAGGACGCCCTGTGCCATCATGTCTCCCGCCGGCATGGCTGCTACGACCGTGGACCCACTACACTGCACACTGCTGCAGTGTCTAGGGCTGAGGCCAGAGGTCGTCGCGGTGCCCTGACGCGGACCAATCCGAGGACGCCCTGTGCCATCATGTCTGCCACCGGCATGGCCGCTACGACCGTGGACCCACTACACTGCACACTGCTGCAGTGTCTAGGGCTGAGGCCAGAGGTCGTCGCGGTGCCCTGACGCGGACCAATCCGAGGACGCCCTGTGCCACCATGTCTGCCACCGGCATGGCCGCTACGACCGTGGACCCACTACACTGCACACTGCTGCAGTGTCTAGGGCTGAGGCCAGAGGTCGTCGCGGTGCCCTGACGCGGACCAATCCGAGGACGCCCTGTGCCATCATGTCTGCCACCGGCATGGCTGCTACGACCGTGGACCCACTACACTGCACACTGCTGCAGTGTCTAGGGCTGAGGCCAGAGGTCGTCGCGGTGCCCTGACGCGGACCAATCCGAGGACGCCCTGTGCCATCATGTCTGCCACCGGCATGGCCGCTACGACCGTGGACCCACTACACTGCACACTGCTGCAGTGTCTAGGGCTGAGGTCAGAGGTCGTCGCGGTGCCCTGACGCGGACCAATCCGAGGACGCCCTGTGCCATCATGTCTGCCACCGGCATGGCCGCTACGACCGTGGACCCACTACACTGCACACTGCTGCAGTGTCTAGGGCTGAGGTCAGAGGTCGTCGCGGTGCCCTGACGCGGACCAATCCGAGGACGCCCTGTGCCATCATGTCTGCCACCGGCATGGCCGCTACGACCGTGGACCCACTACACTGCACACTGCTGCAGTGTCTAGGACTGAGGTCAGAGGTCGTCGCGGTGCCCTGACGCGGACCAATCCGAGGACGCCCTGTGCCATCATGTCTGCCACCGGCATGGCCGCTACGACCGTGGACCCACTACACTGCACACTGCTGCAGTGTCTAGGGCTGAGGTTAGAGGTCGTCGCGGTGCCCTGACGCGGACCAATCCGAGGACGCCCTGTGCCATCATGTCTGCCACCGGCATGGCCGCTACGACCGTGGACCCACTACACTGCACACTGCTGCAGTGTCTAGGGCTGAGGCCAGAGGTCGTCGCGGTGCCCTGACGCGGACCAATCCGAGGACGCCCTGTGCCATCATGTCTGCCACCGGCATGGCTGCTACGACCGTGGACCCACTACACTGCACACTGCTGCAGTGTCTAGGGCTGAGGCCAGAGGTCGTCGCGGTGCCCTGACGCGGACCAATCCGAGGACGCCCTGTGCCATCATGTCTCCCGCCGGTATGGCTGCTCCGACCGTGGACCCACTGCACTGCACACTGCTGCAGTGTCTAGGGCTGAGGCCAGAGGTCGTCGCGGTGCCCTGACGCGGACCAATCCGAGGATGCCCTGTACCATCATGTCTCCCGCCGGCATGGCTGCTCCGACCGTGGACCCACTGCACTGCACACTGCTGCAGTGTCTAGGGCTGAGGTCAGAGGTCGTCGCGGTGCCCTGACGCGGACCAATCCGAGGACGCCCTGTGCCATCATGTCTCCCGCCGGCATGGCTGCTCCGACCGTGGACCCACTGCACTGCACACTGCTGCAGTGTCTAGGGCTGAGGCCAGAGGTCGTCGCGGTGCCCTGACGCGGACCAATCCGAGGACGCCCTGTGCCATCATGTCTCCCGCCGGCATGGCTGCTACGACCGTGGACCCACTGCACTGCACACTGCTGCAGTGTCTAGGGCTGAGGCCAGAGGTCGTCGCGGTGCCCTGACGCGGACCAATCCGAGGACGCCCTGTGCCATCATGTCTCCCGCCGGCATGGCTGCTACGACCGTGGACCCACTGCACTGCACACTGCTGCAGTGTCTAGGGCTGAGGCCAGAGGTCGTCGCGGTGCCCTGACACGGACCAATCCGAGGACGCCCTGTGCCATCATGTCTCCCGCCGGCATGGCTGCTACGACCGTGGACCCACTACACTGCACACTGCTGCAGTGTCTAGGACTGAGGTCAGAGGTCGTCGCGGAGCCCTGACGCAGACCAATCCGAGGACGCCCTGTGCCATCATGTCTCCCGCCGG
Source organism: Flexamia atlantica (assembly GCA_035578135.1). Taxonomy (NCBI): domain Eukaryota; kingdom Metazoa; phylum Arthropoda; class Insecta; order Hemiptera; family Cicadellidae; genus Flexamia; species Flexamia atlantica. Next base: position 28,244,782 of record JAQJVK010000001.1, read on the forward strand.
TATGGCCGCTACGACCGTGGACCCACTACACTGCACACTGCTGCAGTGTCTAGGGCTGAGGTCAGAGGTCGCCGCGGTGCCCTGACGCGGACCAATCCGAGGACGCCCTGTGCCATCATGTCTCCCGCCGGTATGGCCGCTACGACCGTGGACCCACTACACTGCACACTGCTGCAGTGTCTAGGGCTGAGGTCAGAGGTCGTCGCGGTGCCCTGACGCGGACCAATCCGAGGACGCCCTGTGCCATCATGTCTGCCACCGGCATGGCCGCTACGACCGTGGACCCACTACACTGCACACTGCTGCAGTGTCTAGGGCTGAGGTCAGAGGTCGTCGCGGTGCCCTGACGCGGACCAATCCGAGGACGCCCTGTGCCATCATGTCTCCCACCGGCATGGCCGCTACGACCGTGGACCCACTACACTGCACACTGCTGCAGTGTCTAGGGCTGAGGTCAGAGGTCGTCGCGGTGCCCTGACGCGGACCAATCCGAGGACGCCCTGTGCCATCATGTCTGCCACCGGCATGGCCGCTACGACCGTGGACCCACTACACTGCACACTGCTGCAGTGTCTAGGGCTGAGGTCAGAGGTCGTCGCGGTGCCCTGACGCGGACCAATCCGAGGACGCCCTGTGCCATCATGTCTGCCACCGGCATGGCCGCTACGACCGTGGACCCACTACACTGCACACTGCTGCAGTGTCTAGGGCTGAGGTCAGAGGTCGTCGCGGTGCCCTGACGCGGACCAATCCGAGGACGCCCTGTGCCATCATGTCTGCCACCGGCATGGCTGCTACGACCGTGGACCCACTACACTGCACACTGCTGCAGTGTCTAGGGCTGAGGCCAGAGGTCGTCGCGGTGCTCTGACGCGGATCAATCCGAGGACGCCCTGTGCCATCATGTCTGCCACCGGCATGGCCGCTACGACCGTGGACCCACTACACTGCACACTGCTGCAGTGTTTAGGGCTGAGGTCAGAGGTCGTCGCGGTGCCCTGACGCGGACCAATCCGAGGACGCCCTGTGCCATCATGTCTCCCGCCGGCATGGCTGGTCCGACCGTGGACCCACTACACTGCACACTGCTGCAGTGTCTAGGGCTGAGGTCAGAGGTCGTCGCGGTGCCCTGACGCGGACCAATCCGAGGACGCCCTGTGCCATCATGTCTGCCACCGGCATGGCCGCTACGACCGTGGACCCACTACACTGCACACTGCTGCAGTGTTTAGGGCTGAGGTCAGAGGTCGTCGCGGTGCCCTGACGCGGACCAATCCGATGACGCCCTGTGCCATCATGTCTCCCGCTGGCATGGCTGCTACGACCGTGGACCCACTACACTGCACACTGCTGCAGTGTTTAGGGCTGAGGTCAGAGGTCGTCGCGGTGCCCTGACGCGGACCAATCCGAGGACGCCCTGTGCCATCATGTCTGAGACTATCTGGGTAGTTTACGTTCGACATACGATACTTAATTAACGAATGTCAAAATACGAAAAACTTCTTTGTGTTCATCTACGCCAATGTCTTAACCAGCTTTACTTAATTTTTCGTAGGTCACAAGGTGCCCTGGGTAGAATTCGGGCTCATCTGCTTGCTACATTAGTTTCTCATATGTCATGGCTTTTTCTATTATTACTTCCTTATTTACTTAAATTCTTCTCCATTTGGTTTTATTGAGGTTTTGCATACCCCTCAGCCCTCACTAGATTTGTCCCTAATAAAATTGCTTCTCATTTTTCTTTTCTTTTTCTATTTTTCTATTCAAGTGTTTACATACTTTATATCTACAGATTAAAATTGTTATCTGTTCGTTTTATATTCTTATTTTCTGTTCTACTTCTTCCACTGTTTGCTCCCAAATATATTTCCCCGAATTATTGATTCGAAATGACTCTTCTCATACTTGTTGTATAGATTATCAATGTATCAAGGGTTCGAAGTAAAGAGCATGTAAGGATATTTTCAATTAAATTTTAAGTATATAATTTCATTTTCATAAGTAATTATTGAATATTATTCCATTGATGATTATTTTGATAAGTTGTACTGATCAATGTGGAACTCATCTAATTTATTTTTAACTATCCAAATAGTTGTTGCTTTTTTAGTTAATGGTTCAATTTTTTAATAGAACCTAAGTGATTTAAAAATTAAAAATTTTATAAAAATGATTGATAAACCGAGACTTATTTCAAACGCATTATAAAGGTTATCAACAGTTTTTTGGTGATAAATAAATATATAAGTTTGTATTTCTCATTAAAACGTAACATAGGTAAAAATTAGTCAAGTTTGAAACTAAATATATCTGGCAGTTTACTGCATTTAGCAAAAACCAAATATTAAACTTAAGTTCATTAGAACATATTCCTGTAACATCCTTATACAATTTTATTGTTGAGTTCATGATTTAATGTTTAATTCTAGGATGATTAAAGATTCCCGAATTTTCGATTATTTTATTGAGAATTGACGAACTAGCTTAGAAACCTACTATTTTATTAATCAACTGTTTGTTTATTGATAAATACCGACAATAAAACTTGAATTCCACAGTGCTACTTACTATCGGTGAAACTATATTTCTCAACTTTGAAACCAAACATATATCAGTACAGAAAGATATTACCAGATTGAGAACACTATGAATCAAACTGAAATTCATTACCAGGATAGTGATGGATTTAACTGAAGAAAATTATTAAAGTTATACGGATTTTCTTCTTAGTATTTTACATTTTAAAACGAATTATTCCGCTTAAATTTTTAATTGAGTTATGAAATGTTTGTTTATAATTTAATAGATGAATAAATTTGAATCCAACATTAAAACTTATAATCGGAAGAAAATTTGTCGGGAATACATTGTCAGATTGTTCTCCTCAAAAATAATTTGTCGGCCTATAACATTAATAGGCAGCAATACGAAGGGGAAAATAAATTATCATAAATAAATAATCATGTAACTTGTATACGATGTCTAATGCAAAAAAAGATTTTTAATTAGAATTATTATTTAGTAATAAATTAGTAGTACTATTTGGTACTGCCTTGATTTGATTACATTACATTCACTTGAATTTGTCTTCATAATTATTCACAAAAATTGCATAAATAATATTTTTCGGACATAAAAAGAGTATACTTTTCGATCTTCATTTAAGTTGTTTAATCACATCATGTTTTCATCCTACAAAATTCATATAACGACTAGCAAATATACCCGCAGCTTCGCTCAATGACAAGATAAATTTTAATTAAAACATATTATGCCATGTGCAATTTTTAGGGATGATTAACAAATGGACTGATTTGGGCCGTGCGGGGCGTGCAATTACACCCTTAAGGTGCAGCTGGTGATTCCAACCTAGATTGAAATGAAAAGATGTAACGTTTACTCTAAAAGTGATTCCCTCATGATAAGCGAATGGTATGAATTAGCTTCCTCCTATTTGCCAATACAGAGAATGAGGAAGAACCCGGGATATAAAACGAAAAAATACAATTCAATTCAAATTCTTTATTGACTTAAGCCCCTGTGCTACATCAAGTTACAATATTTTTAAATTTCATTTAAATATTTAAAAAATGCCCATAAAAAGTTGATAACCTGGAAAAGAAAATACCCCCGTTGCAGCAGACCTGCATACTCAGCGAATTTCAAATGCAAAACAACGTATTTCAAGCAAACAGCAAGATTTGACATGTTTTGTTAAGCTCCATAAGAATAACATGGGAAATGAGTATGCAGGTTTGCTGCTACAGGTATATTAAAACTGGGTGGTTTTAATTCAATATTTAGTGGATCTGAACTAGAAGAAGCCATTTACCAAGTTTTATCAAAATATGTTGAGAAATAAGCGAGATATAGAATTTGACTTATTTCCCATAAGGTTAACATTGGGACAACGTACTGTGTTTACCACTTTCAATATCTCGGTAACCAATGGGCATAGAGCAGTGATTCGAAATACTAAATTATTTGTTTTTTTGAGCTGAATTCAATGGTGCCCACAAAAATTTGATAAATTTTATTTTTCTATGTAAAAAACTCAAAAAACGCATTTTTGGGGGGGTTTATCCCCCTTTACCCCCCCTTCCAGTGGTCCGATCGGGCTGGTTCACGAACTCGTCCAACTGATTACCACTTTACATGTCCGTACCAAATTTCATAAAGATCGGACCATTTTTGCGGCCGCTATCGTGCTAACAGACACATAGATATATATATATAGATATATATATATATATATAAAAATTCGAACGAATAGTGTTTTTCGCTTCTGGGGGCCCCAAAACGAAAAGTTATAGTGGTCCCGAGCTTAGGTCTTACCATGAGACCTACGGTAATAGCTTCTTCCCTATAGGGGAAATTCGCTAAAAAACACTAAGGGCGGGTTTTTGACTTTACATCAACCTGAATTTAGCGCGTTGTTGAAAAAAGACCGAAAACTAAAAGAAAAAGTAGATGATAAATCCCTTGGCCAAAAACCTATTTACCCAACGTTTCTCATTTGGATTGAAATCCAGATCACTTAAGCAAACCCTCCTGAAATTTTAATTTTGGAAATTCCGTTTCTAAGGATATACATACACTCGAGATAAAATCATATTGAGTTTGAAGATTATAGATTGAGTACATCTTTATATACTGGGTGTCCCATAATATTCCCCCCCTTTTTACTACTTTTTTCAAATATCAATTCCACATCACCCCCAAACATTCTTGGGTAGTTAATACTTCATTTGAGGGGGTACCCAATTTTGGCCGCCATCTTGGATCCGCCATTTTGGATCCAAAAATTTTTTTTCAAATATAAAAGTGGTGTTGTGACCCATCATTTCGCATTAGATTTTTTCACTGATTACAATGCTACAATCCGTTTTTTTTTATATCTCAATTGGTTCTCAAGATATGGGTACTTTTAATTTATTTATTATCAACCAATTTAAACAATACAAATTGATAAAATAGGCCCATAACCACAAAATAATGCTGGATGAATAACCACCATCAATCATTGTTGAGTGATTTAATATATCTATATATATATATCTGACTTAATATATGGTAACTTAATATATATCTGTCTGAATATCTGTCTTTCAACCACGTGAAAAATACTGGACCAACTGAGCTGAAATTTTGCAGGAATAGAGCCACTATATCAGAAAAGGACTTTGGCCTATTCACTTCCTCAAAATCCCCCGAGCTACGCCCCGTGAACGTCTTTAGCTTCAATGTTCACATTTTATAAGTATGTAAACATTCCAATCCTGAATTGTATACAGCTGATGTGAATACTAAAATTTGACAGTTCAAAGAGCAGAAGTAAAATCTGCTGTAATTTTTATCGTGAGTGAAGCCACGGGCAACTGCTAGTATTATATCTACTAGTGGATCCGAGCGCACGGAATCGTGCGCTACTCTAGCAAAGCGATAATTCAAATGGCGACAAATTTAAAACACAATCATGCTAACACGATCGAGGGTTGTTAAAAAATAACGGCAATTAAATTATCCAGCTGATCAAAATGTAAACAATTATGTTCTTCATAAGGATAACATGGGAACTTTAAAAGCCAATAGGGCAGAGCCCAAGGGACTTTTTCAAAAATGTAAGGCCAGTTTGCAAATCTACGCGACACGCTCTTTCCAATGAGCCGTCAATGATCAAAATCGGTTAATAAATGACGGAGGAGTTCATAAGACAAATTTCGTGTTGGCGTATTAATTATATAGATTATATAGATACTAGCAGATATACCCGCAGCTTTGCCCGCTGAAAGGACAACTAATTTTAATTAAATCATATTATGCCATGTGCAATTTTAAGGAATAATTATTAAATGGACTGAATTGGGCCATGGGCATGCAACTACACCCTTAAGGTGCAGCTGGTAATCCCACTCTACATTGAAATGAGAACGTGCAACGTTTCCTGTAGAAATGATCTCCTCATAGTTAGCAAATGGTATTAATTAGCTTCCTCCCATTTGCCAATACAGAGAATGTGGAAGACCCCGGGAAATAAAACAAAAAAATACGCTAAGGGCGGGTTTTCGACTTAACATCAATCTGAATTTAGTGCGTTTTAAGCAAACACTCCTAAAAGTTTTATTTTAGTAACTCTGTTTCTTGTACGACAATGACAGCGACGCACCAGTGTGCAAGTGCGCGTGCACAGATAACGCCAGATATCACCGTGATATCTGTGTAGTGGCCGGGACAGGCCCACTGGCCTAGTGCGCTGTGATGTATTCATTACTCGTACATTACACGACAATGACAGCGATGCACCAGTGTGCGAGTGCGCGTGCACAGATAACGCCAGATATCACCGTGATAGCGGTGTAGTGGTCGAGACAGGCCCACTGGCCTAGTGCGCTGTGATGTATTCATTACTCGTACATTACACGACAATGACAGCGATGCACCAGTGTGCGAGTGCGCGTGCACAGATAACGCCAGATATCACCGTGATATCTGTGTAGTGGCCGGGACAGGCCCACTGGCCTAGTGCGCTGTGATGTATTCATTACTCGTACATTACACGACAGTGACAACGATGCACCAGTGTGCAAGTGCGCGTGCACAGATAACGCCAGATATCACCGTGATATCTGTGTAGTGGCCGGGACAGGCCCACTGGCCTAGTGCGCCGTGATGTATTCATTACTCGTACATTACACGACAGTGACAGCGACGCACCAGTGTGCGAGTGCGCGTGCACAGATAACGCCAGATATCACCGTGATAGCGGTGTAGTGGCCGGGACAGGCCCACTGGCCTAGTGCGCTGTGATGTATTCATTACTCGTACATTACACGACAGTGACAGCGATGCACCAGTGTGCGAGTGCGCGTGCACAGATAACGCCAGACATCACCGTGATAGCGGTGTAGTGGCCGAGACAGGCCCACTGGCCTAGTGCGCTGTGATGTATTCATTACTCGTACATTACACGACAGTGACAGCGATGCACCAGTGTGCGAGTGCGCGTGCACAGATAACGCCAGATATCACCGTGATATCTGTGTAGTGGCCGGGACAGGCCCACTGGCCTAGTGCGCCGTGATGTATTCATTACTCGTACATTACACGACAGTGACAGCGATGCACCAGTGTGCGAGTGCGCGTGCACAGATAACGCCAGATATCACCGTGATAGCGGTGTAGTGGCCGGGACAGGCCCACTGGCCTAGTGCGCTGTGATGTATTCATTACTCATACATTACACGACAGTGACAGCGATGCACCAGTGTGCGAGTGCGCGTGCACAGATAACGCCAGATATCACCGTGATATCTGTGTAGTGGCCGGGACAGGCCCACTGGCCTAGTGCGCTGTGATGTATTCATTACTCGTACATAACACGACAGTGACAGCGATGCATCAGTGTGCGAGTGCGCGTGCACAGATAACGCCAGATATCACCGTGATAGCGGTGTAGTGGCCGGGACAGGCCCACTGGCCTAGTGCGCCGTGATGTATTCATTACTCGTACATTACACGACAGTGACAGCGATGCACCAGTGTGCGAGTGCGCGTGCACAGATAACGCCAGATATCACCGTGATATCTGTGTAGTGGCCGGGACAGGCCCACTGGCCTAGTGCGCTGTGATGTATTCATTACTCGTACATTACACGACAGTGACAGCGATGCACCAGTGTGCGAGTGCGCGTGCACAGATAACGCCAGATATCACCGTGATAGCGGTGTAGTGGCCGGGACAGGCCCACTGGCCTAGTGCGCTGTGATGTATTCATTACTCGTACATTACACGACAGTGACAGCGATGCACCAGTGTGCGAGTGCGCGTGCACAGATAACGCCAGATATCACCGTGATATCTGTGTAGTGGCCGGGACAGGCCCACTGGCCTAGTGCGCTGTGATGTATTCATTACTCGTACATTACACGACAGTGACAGCGATGCACCAGTGTGCGAGTGCGCGTGCACAGATAACGCCAGATATTACCGTGATAGCGGTGTAGTGGCCGGGACAGGCCCACTGGCCTAGTGCGCTGTGATGTATTCATTACTCGTACATTACACGACAGTGACAGCGATGCACCAGTGTGCGAGTGCGCGTGCACAGATAACGCCAGATATCACCGTGATATCTGTGTAGTGGCCGGGACAGGCCCACTGGCCTAGTGCGCTGTGATGTATTCATTACTCGTACATTACACGACAGTGACAGCGATGCACCAGTGTGCGAGTGCGCGTGCACAGATAACGCCAGATATCACCGTGATATCTGTGTAGTGGCCGGGACAGGCCCACTGGCCTAGTGCGCCGTGATGTATTCATTACTCGTACATTACACGACAGTGACAGCGATGCACCAGTGTGCGAGTGCGCGTGCACAGATAACGCCAGATATCACCGTGATAGCGGTGTAGTGGCCGGGACAGGCCCACTGGCCTAGTGCGCTGTGATGTATTCATTACTCGTACATTACACGACAGTGACAGCGATGCACCAGTGTGCGAGTGCGCGTGCACAGATAACGCCAGATATCACCGTGATAGCGGTGTAGTGGCCGGGACAGGCCCACTGGCCTAGTGCGCTGTGATGTATTCATTACTCGTACATTACACGACAGTGACAGCGACGCACCAGTGTGCGAGTGCGCGTGCACAGATAACGCCAGATATCACCGTGATAGCGGTGTAGTGGCCGGGACAGGCCCACTGGCCTAGTGCGCTGTGATGTATTCGTTTTTTGACCTCGCTCCACCCCCTTTTCTTGTTCCGATAATTTATCATTGGCTTGTAGCCGCTATATTTATCTGTGAAGAGGCCCATTCTTCAGCGGGCGCCGACCTACCCCACGGTTGCTAAATGTCTCGGCAATATTCATCTTCTCTCGCCTCCCACTTTCTCTCGCTCCTGTCGCCCGGCCGCCGCCCCACGCGTCTCGCGCTGGACCGTCCACATGCACTGAGTTTGACGGCCATTTTCTAATAATTATGTATACAGAAATTGAATATCGTTAACTATCATTCTTTTTGTTGCTTTATTCTATTTTGTTTTTGTTAATCAGTATTAAAAATTCGTTGGGTAGTAATATATGGAATCATGCAATAATTTTGATTGTGTGTTAGTACGTTATTTTTGTAAGTACAAGTTAATTAATTATGACGGATTTTTTAACATTTTACGTAACAAAACTGTATATGTGCAGATTACGCCTGCATGAAATGGCACATAACTCCGTCGCTGCTTGTATTAAAAAAATATTTTTTAGCTGTGTAATTTATGCACACAAAAATAACGAATACAAGTTTCTGTTATTTATTATCATATGGACATTTTGTGCTACAACTAGAAACCTTCCATAGCCCAAGCAGCAAGGAGAGTTTCAGACTCAAAGGTTATTTTATTTTTGCCAAAACAAAACAAGGGAAATATCAGTTTGTTGTTGGACTCGAGTTGGCACCACTGCCGCAGCGCCACAAAGCCACCCGGCCGGCGCTGCGCCCTGGCGGCCGCCGCCTGAACCACACTTGGACCGCTTCCATCATTTCTGGCTGCGGACCGCTGCTGAATTGTATCTTTGAAAACAAACTCTGTTTCCAAGTTTCACATGTTTTCGGTTATATTTAAACCGAGTGCTTTTGGCACCGCAAGAAATTTACTAGAATTTTAAAGTCGAATTATATACAAAAGTGTTTCAACAACAATTTTGGACAGGTAGTTTATTTTGTATGGAAGGTATACCTGGCGCCAATTCTTGCCGTCCATAAGCCCAATGCTAAAATTAACATTAGTCTTATGGATGGCGTGGGCCCCAAGAATTGGCACCAGTTATAACATAATATTTTTGAAGGTTGATTATAGTGTCTTTCAGAATATGGGTCGTCTAAATTCCAATTTATATTGATTTAAGAATCATCGTTAAGGAAGTACCCCAATTGTTGCAAATAATACAAGTCGACGATGATATCAACAAGTTCAAGTTGATTACTGTATTAATATCACTTTGTGTGTATATTTCACTAATTATATGGAATACAATAATTTAATGTACCCTCACTGCAATAACACGTACTTATAAGAACGATAACTACACGATTTTCATTTACCCAGGCGATTATTTTAAAAAATAGAGTAAATTATGCATTGTATACTAGAAATAAAATAAACTGAAAAAACGAGATACAAAATATTTATACACGCATGACTTAAAGGAAGCAAATTGAAATACAAAAAATATATAGTTTTGTGTGACACAAGGGACTGAAAAATTAAGGTGAGTAAATCGCTGAAACAATATTTGATTAAAAAATGTCTCATCTCACTCATCTAGCACGAATCGCCACTGAAGTATCATAAATAAAAGAATAATTAGAAAAAAACCAAATAAAATAAATGTCAAAATAATTGTATTTTTCAAATATTTGTTATTTAAACAGAAGAACGCGAGGTGGCAGGGTAGCGAGTCGCCGGTGCAGCAGTGTACAACAGCTGTCGACATCGCGCAGCCTTGTCCGGCTCCCGGTACATCCAGTACAGCTAATGCTGTATTGTACTCAATAAATACACCATACTCCCGGCGAGTTCAGTCGGCTGCCTACCATCATCATCGCAAATATTTTGGAATTAAAGAATATAAATAACTTTAACACTTTCTCATATTTATCCCCCTGGTGACAAATATATCATAAGGATTAATCGGTTTATGTTATAGTGTTTTGATAATAGATTAACAAATTATAGGTAACTGCTTCGTAAGCTAGTAAGCTATTTCCAAGAGTTAGATTGAAAGAAAACTTTATTTTGCATTTTGATAAAAAACAAAACAGAGTCAAAACAAAACAAAACTTAAGATCAGTAGTTTTAGATCAGCTGATTTGATTGATTCATACAGTCTAAAGAAAACACTTTAAACAGTTTAAGAACCCGATTTTTTGGAATCAAAGTATTTAAATAACTTTAACACTTTTATTATATTTACCCCCCTGGTGACAAATATACTATAAGGATTAATCAGTTTAAGAACCCGATTTTTTGTACCTTTTTGCAGTTTTAAAATCATCAATAATATTATAAACATAAGATATTTTAGGCTGTGAGGAATTTGCAGATGATGGCCGTTTTATTATTGTGTGGACGAACGATTTTGGTTTTAATAATCAACCTACATTTTGATCGATAAGTTTACAAAGCTTGTCTATTTCAATTAAAATTATTAAGCAAAATGCGTCCTTATATTGAGCGGAACAAGGTTTTGAACTGTAAAATAATCTTACAGTGCCTAACAGATAATTTCTACTTCTGAGTGGTACTTCATCTATGTGGCTATACGCATCTCTATGTAGTAAACGTAATAGTGATAAAAACATGTTATAGCTTGGCTATAACATGGGATTAGTAATGTAGTTTTCATAGCCGCGGGAACAAGTAACATGCATGTTCCCACGACTCCCGTAATATGAAAAGTTGCAGAATTTCTAACGTGTTTTAACCGATGGCCTCAGTTAAACTGCAGAATCCGCGGACACAGAACCTGAGTTGCTGAATAGAATGCATTGTTATGTTCAATAACATAGATTATGGCACGGTACTTGAATTATTTTTGCCGTCAAATCATTACGGTATAAGGTAAATGTATTAAGGTTTTATTATGCATAAGTTTGTATGTAACCCGATTGTAAAATCAGGTTTATGCACGTAAAATCACAATGAACTTGACTAGGAACGTGGAGTTGAATCCTCTACATCCCGGCTACCCTAAGTGGTTGTTTACAGCTTTGGGCGTTTGGAAAACTGCCATCGTAAAAGTTTTCATTTAGCCACGACGACAGTAGCTGGGGATTATACAGCGCAATCAAACAATTCATCCTAGTTAAATTGCAATTACTTGTTGCAACTGATCTTGATCAGTACTTAGATTGTGGTTGACAAATCGCTTGAGAATTATTTAAGAGTAACTGCATAGTAGGAGGTCCAAGTGCACATTTATTTTCATAACAGTGAAATATTAAGAAGAGCTGGATTTACGCCATTTGGAAAACCTTTAGCCATTCGTACTTTAACCTCATTAGGTTTATTGGAACTTGGTTTTGATAATACATTTAGGATACATAAAGTTCTAGTAAACATCAATTCTCCGAAACGCTATTCAAAAACATTATTTTATAATTTTTTTTACAATAATGACTTGCCACCTAATTTTCGTTATAGCTATCAGCAGCAACTTAGTACGTTATCGTACCGTGGAGTTTTCACTGAAATTAGTTGTTTTCAGGAAAAGTATATACACAGTAGCCTACAGAAATATGTCTATTTAAAGTTTCAAAATTGATCACCTGTAATTGTTCCCTCATAATCTACAATAAATGTCACTACAAATAAACGCCACAAACAAAATTACTGTCGAGTGTTGAATTACATTATTCCAAGAACAGATTGCAAAATGAACCAAATAAGTGACAGTTGTGAAGTGTCGCATGCAATGAGGAGTGACAACGTGCAACTAGATAGCCGAGTGCAACAAGGAAGAACTGACAGATGCATCAGATGGGCTTTATACATTGTAGGAGCGGGAACCCATCAATAATTGACTGACAAGTTCAAACGATTGACCCGACGCGCCGACTCGAGGCCACCTCGTCGCGAATATACAACACCCGTCACCCGGCCACCTAGTGCAAACCTCAACTAAATTAAATACACTTAAGAAGTGGAATACAACTTTTAAGATTAGATTTTAGAGGGATAAATAATATCTACGCCCATTACACATTTTGACCACCTGACCTTTAGAGTTTAACATTAAAACTTACATTCTACGGTGAGGCATGGGTGTACTATTTTTATGCTAATAAACAAGTCCAAGTTGGTAAACGGATTTTAAAGATTGAAAGCTTCAATTGACAAGAATAAGTTACAACGAGGCCTCATTTAAAATTTTTTAATAAGTTATATGTAAAACCTATTAGATCTTAATTTGTTTAAGTTAAACCACCCCCCCCCCTTACACGGAAATATTTTTTAAGATTATATCCCTATTGTACATTCAAACTAATTTCAAACAACAAAAATGCTCAGTTGCTCAGTATTCCCAAATCGATTATGGAATCCTTTGCAGGCAAAACTTTCCTTTTCTCAATAATTTTAAGTAAAATGTTACGTAAATAGCTTCAGGCTTAGACTTCAGATGACATTTTGGAAGGTTTGTCAAAAATTCATATTAATAAGGAACACTTTAATCAACGTTTGACATGTTTTTATTTAATAATAAAAGAGCAACATCAACATCGTTATCTGAAATGAATAAAAATAGCACTATCTGAAAAGTTGGAAGCGACATTAAAGAGCGACTTTGTTATTTGAAATAAATAAAAATAGCAATAGGCTAACTGTATTGATGAGAGCGACTAAACCACCAAAGTAATGATAAAGTTTATTTTATATACCAAATGTAAGAAATATTTTACCCAAGAAGAATCCATAGTAAAACTAATTTTGCTCCCTCAATCTTGTGTTCTGCATAGGAGTTATGAGTTTATACGTAAATAGGCTTAAACAATAATTATTTGATACATGAGCCAAAAACCCTCATAAATAAACAAAGGAATTCGTGTACAGTGCATTGTACAAAACGGGTTGCTGTTGCTGGGGATAAAGTAATTTCGTCACTAATCTACATAAGAGGAAACTAGTCCGAAAACTGAAACATCGAGCATAAATTAAGATTAATCATATAATACAGGCTAAGAGAAAATATAAAAGTAAGTACCCATTTTGTAACATTAATACCCCCGTTACAGCAGACCTGCATATTCAGCGAATTTCAAATGCTTAAATAAAACTTGACTACATATTTGTAATAATTCCTTGAAAAATAACATTGTTTGTGAGCTCGCCAAGTCCTTTATTTTAGACCAATTTTCATGATTGAGGTGTAAAATTACTGGAAATTTAGTCAATATTTTCTTAATGCTGTTTGTTTTACTTGAAGTGAAAAAAGCTGCCCCATTGGGCAAATTTACATGTTTTTCTTATGAAAGGGATATTTGTTTAAATATTAATAAAATAGTGCTTACCTTGTAAATGGTTGGACCAAAGTGGATATATTAGGTACATACTTTTCTTATAGGAAATTAAATTTTATTTAATTTTCCAATTCAATAGGGAATACTAAAAATTGATAGTTTTTTTTAGATATTTAAGAAAAAAAATTGTCTTCAGACCCCCCCTCTCTCCCCCGCTCAAAGGCTATGGACGGGGACTATTTTTGACAATTGCTGAGTCAAAAATTGTGTTCCATGCAATTCCCTTTACAGTTTTTTCAGCATTCGTTGCCTGGACTGTTACCAATTAACAGAGATATCGTTTTTTGATTATTTGCCACAAGAATAACATTATTCACGGTACTGCGTTTACCGCCAATCGAAAATATCAATTATGCCTGCAACCAGTTGAAGGAGACTAATTCTATTACCGGATTATTTAATTTTTCAAGCCAAATTTAATGGTTGCAAGTATATTTTCTTTAGAGGTTAAAGATTTTGTGAAATGTGGGTAATATTATTTTTTAACGCTTAAACCCCCATCACTTTTGAACCTGAATTTTTACAAACATGCGAGTGGTGTCATTTTATTTGCCATCAATGCCATCAAGCACTAAGAACCATAACATTTTTATAAAAATCACTAGAGCCGCTTTAAGAAATGTTGATTTATACAGTTTTTATATTTTTATGGAGTAAATACCTTTAAAAACCAAAATTCAAAAAAAAATAAATGCCTGGAGATCATGGTTTTATACCTACATGCTAAATTTTATGAAACTTTGGGCCACTTCTGTCGTCTCTAGTTCTGTTTACATACATCCACCCACACGTCCACATACACACCCACACACGGACGGATGGACACCACTCCGAAAACCACTTGCTTTGGATTCGGGGAGCACTAACACAAATATATCAACTAACACCCTAATTCAAAAATTTTGACGAACACAATACTTTCTCCATATCCTATGTATAGGAAGTAGAATGTAAAAATCGAATATTTAGACGGACATTTAACAACAGGGAAGAGTCAACGAAAGATATATCCAATGAATTATTTTCAGCTGAACTTTTCACACCTGTAAGATGTGGTCAGAAGAAATACACGTGGTGGTGAGGAATTATAATTGTACGCATTTTTTCCCGTGAAATGACTGCAGAAGTACCTTGACACGGTCGCTAAGTACTGTTGACAGTCAGGAGAAAAGCTACAATTTTCTTAATTGGAATAAAAAAGTGACTATTCTCCACCTTGTCCGCTCGTACTAGCGCCAGCCAGGGTAATCATATTTCCTACGTCATAATATCATTAAAACCCGTGTCAACGCTTCGTTACGGGAAACTTGCTCTAATTAGAATAGTTTCCTTTTCAGTTAAAACAACCTAGATAAAGTTATATCACCTTTTATATCCTGAGTACTCCATTTCCTTTTCGTTAGTCAACCTATGACAAAAACAGCAAACAATAACTCCGTTAACCCAGGACTTGACCCAGCAGGACTTGTATATTAAGTCCGTTTATTTTACAGGTTTATCTCCACAAATAAACTGGATTCAAATTAAAAAAGTATTAATTTTTAAGAAATTATAAATTTCAACAAATTCTGCTTCACGTGTAGGTGACTGCAACATCCTTTAGGAACAAAATAAATTATCAATAAAGTTACAATAATGCTTTCCATTTCTCATTATTTATAGGGTTACTTTTCCGATTGAAAATGGTTTGAGAAACCACTTCGTTATCTACAGTATATCTTAAAGAGAAGGGATTTTCTAACGGACATCAAATCTCCAAAACTCTAAGCCCTAAAAAGCTGAAATTCAGTATATGAACTCCCCTTGGGTCCAGATGCGTACTAAAAAACGATTTTACAAACTTTTTTGGGGACCCAAATCGTTCGACTGGCGTTCATAAATAGATCTAACTTTCATTAGATTAGTGGATTTCACAAAATGTCAATCAGGAATTTCGACATTTCTGCTGGATTAGGAAGTTTAGAATTTTGTAAATAGCTTTCAGCAAACTTTCCATAGGGGTACGCCCTACTGTACCTTAAAGTTTTTATGTTAAACTACGGGGAAGCTTATGAAGTAGTCATGGTTTGACAAATCAAATCCCAAATCCAAGGAAGTTTTTTTTGTTTTTCCAAGGGTGAAACCGGTTTGATCAGCTAGTACTACTATAAAGAGAGTGTTTTTTAAGAAACAGAAACATTCAACGTGAAAACTTTGCAGCTAGAGTTATTGAATTGCTTATTTTAGTGTTTGGGTAATTGTTTTTCCTGTTTGCAATCACCTCGTGAACCTAAAAGATCTGTCTGTTTCCTCGGTGTGGGAGGGTTGTGGGACGGGATCCTGGCAGATCGTCGTCACGATTGGCAAAACCACTAACCAGCGACCGCGAGTTCCTCAATCCCCGTCCGCTCTCACGTCGAAAGCCAACTAGACGGAAAGCCAAAGAAAAACGACGCCGGTCCTGAGGCCGAAGACACGGACAAGTAATCAATATTCAGTCTATCCGTTCGTTCCGGACGACGAGGAAAGGCGAACCGTCTCCATTTAGGATTTCCACGCACAATTCCCGCGGCCATTCGTGCCCGACTAATATTGTCTAAGAGTCGTCGTCTCGCGCCGGTGCGGGTGGAATCGAGCCATCAATTGGCCCGTTTAAACCGCTCTTTTTACACCTCCGCTCTATGGAATTGTCCGGTTTTTCTCTCCTAAGAGAATTATTACATCCGGGACAATCCGGCGGTTGTACACCGTGACATATGGAATGCGTAAAAAATCGGTGGCTCGATGTCGACGATAGCGGCAACGGGACGACGGCCCGCGGCCAGACTGCGGGGGGCGACACATCACACATGCACGAGGCTGACCGGTGATACGGGCTCCTTCTGTTGGGAGAGCGCGAAACGTCCAGGAGAGAACAGTTAGTGATTAGGATGAAGTGAACTTCTTGAAAACAAGGCAATAAACTCCACTGCCTTTTCAGGGTTTCCAGAGGAACCTCGTTGCTGTTCCTACCACTGTGATTTGACACTGGTGAAGATCTTAAACTAATCTAGGTATCGAATAACATTTTTGGAATGGAATAACCTCTATGAAAAATAAATCGAAACGGGGTTATTAAATTGGATTCTTAAAGGACCCCTTTGATAAAACAAAATAAAAAACAAAGCAGTTATTTAGCGTTAAAGGGTATGTCATGTATCCGTTATGTTTAAAGAGAAAGTAATCAAATCCATCACCTGAGAAGTGCTACTATTATGAGGATTTATTAAATTGATACCTATTAATGAACTATTCCATAACTTGAAAACAAAAATTAGAGATAATCCAACTGGTACCAAAAGGAAATACAGGGCAATATCAATAATGAAGTAATCTACCACATGTTTTTAAGAAATACATACAAATAATACAAAGCACACAGCACAGAGCAATATTGTCTCGTCCTGTTTTACATGGACTGATTGTTTAAGGAGTTGGAATCCTAGGCTTTGCTTCCCACTTCAATTCCTTTTAAACCCTTCGAGACGGCTGTGATCTGGCGGATTTGTCCCGATTACGCTGCCGAGAGGGACCGCACGAACGACTTCCCTGTTTGCTGTTCAACTTTTAGAGAAAACAAATTTTTCCCAAACAGATTATAGGAATGTAATTTTTTGAATCTTTATTACGAGTTATGGTTGGAACATTCACATTTTATTTTGATTCTAAGTGAAGCATTAAAAATAGCCTATATTTTATTGAGGTTATAATTTGTTTATTGAGATTGGGGATGTAAACGTACCAAGTTTTTTTTAACTGACGATTTTTAAAACTAAAAAAGATTTCATGTTTTATACGCATTCAAAACTTACTATATATACTACCATAGCCATCTTGGCTTACTTTGCATCCAACCAATGAATAATTTATGTGGTAGGTACGTGATGTCATTTCGAGATTGCCTTTAGTCAACTTATACTTCTATTACTTTTGTTAGAAGTTTAATATAAGTCCTGTGTTAAGTATTCAACTACCAAATCGACGAGCAGTTTTGCAAGTTTATCGTAGATTCTGTTGGAGGAGTAATATTCCAATATGACAGAGATAGTTTCGCTAGGTTAGCGTAGGTTTTGCAGATGTCGTTGCTTTTTACACACTAGTTACAAAGAGTGTAAGACAAGCTCTGTCCGAGGTACAATAAATCGCCGGTAGCAGTCCTGATTGTTCTGCTGGTTTACTGCAAACTATTGTAGTTTTGACTGTGCAGTGCAGGCAAACTGGCAGCTTTGCAAGTCGGCAAGAATGTTGTTGGTTCTGGCGGGTATGCCACTCGGCTACTTCGGCAATGAGTTATACTCAGCTGGTTATACTGCCAAAACATCGATGGTGAAACCTGTTACTATTGTTGATTATTTCAAACAGAAAGGAAATTTATGACAACGAGATGTTTGGGGAAGGGGACCCAAATCGTTCGACTGGGTTCATAAATAGATCTAACTTTCATTAGATTAGTAGATTTCACAAAATGTCAATCAGGAATTTCGACATTTCTGCTGGATTAGGAAGTTTAGAATGTTGTAAATAGCTTTCTGCAAATAATTATTATAAAATACCAGAATACATAGGAAGTTGTAGGTGTAAACAGGAATAATACGCAATGCCCTAAAATTTGTCTGGTAGTCATCATTAACGTATTTTATTGATAATTTTCTTCAAAACAATTTATACAATATGAGTCTGCTTTGGCATTTCTCTTTTTGCAATCAGAGCCCTTTGTTATTTTTCTTCTTTAGGCTTTACAATATATAAGCTGTCAAGGCGTCATCAATGACTGAAATTTGTACAAGAAATTAATTAGCGATTGACATACTTAAGCACTAAGCGACTTAGTGTGAGCGATGATAAAAAATGTATAAGCCCAAAGCCCAAAGCCCAAAAGCCGTAAACGAATTGTCTAAGGTCTAGAGAGAATGTTTAATGGTCGCAATATATTTTATTTGGTTGGTTACTCCGGGTATAGTAAAAACTACTCAACCTGTCATATTGCAAGGTAGATTATATATCTGGCCAAAATTGGACGTTTTATCAGTCCGTTTTTAGAACTTAGACCACTTTGAAAGACATAAGTACCAACAAATAATATGAAAACCCCATGGATACTACAATAGAGAAATCAATACAGGTGAAAATTTGGTAGGTTGCGAACGGTGGAGTAGAAATAGTATACTACGTCACTGGACTGGTGAGTACTCTTTTACCGCATGTTAAGTTCCCGCGCGAGCCAGAGGCGAGTGCCGGACTTCCGTGCGAGGTCGGTAAAACTTACCGGGCGTGTGACGTGCGATACTTTACATCATACTACTCAAAGAAAACATATTTAATCATATCGTATTTTTTTAATAAACCACTACGTTTCTCAATTCTTCAAACCTAGCGTACAATAAACAAACATTTGCTAATGTTACCAGAGCTGTCACTACATTCCTCTAAGGTAAACTACTAAATCATGCATTAAACGTCTGTTTGCTGCAACCAGCTGATTGTTTTGATTGTTTACTTTCGTTATGGCTGTTTCTCAGTGCATAGTAAATTTACTGGGACCTGCACGATAAATTTACCACGCAGTTATCGGCAAACCCCTTTCCAGACACGAGATACAGAAAACAGATGTTTCTGTGTAGTACGATGTAAATATATTTTTTTGAACGAAGGAAATGTCAAAAATGTTAACAGGAAAAATCTTGGATAACTAATGGCAGGGTTTTTATAACTTTCTAAATTTGGATTTTTGTTTTGTTTAAAACGGTCAAATTTGCAATAAATGTATAATTTAGACTTGAAAATTCGCAGATAATAAGCAAACAAATCTTCTGAGCCCTCCCACTCGCAAACGGTAAATAGTTTCCAAGATGTCAAAAAAATGTAAAAATGTGTAAGTTAATTATATTTACTTCATAATTGATAACATTGTTCGGGACTACGACAGCTCCCGTGTTATTTGTAAATTTAGCTCAACTGAAAACCGAAAAGTAACTTTTTAAATTTAATGTAAGTTTTAAAAGAATATCAAAATATTTAGGATTGAAAAAGTCAAACAGTAACCTTGATTAACGAAATTAGACCAAAAATAACTTAGTAATTCGTTTTTGTTGCAAAGCAATCTCAAGAAATTGGTAAAAACTAAGCAAAATGTTAAATTTTTTCGATTCCATCAATCAAGGTATCACTTAATTTGTCTTAAAAATACTTCCTTTTGTGTCATTCTTCTTATAGTAATTGAACGCTTATCGGTTGTAAGTTGAGCTACATTTCCAAACCAAAAGTTATCATAATCCTAGTTCAAGGTCTTTGTGCACTAGTCTCGCGTTAAGTGCATAATCTATCTTTTTTTAATCTTGGAAGTTATAGGCTGCCAACCCCTCGATATTTTTTTAGTACATCAATATTTTAAAATGTTTCTTCTTAATACAGATATAAATAATTCCCAAATGCATTTCATAACAAGAGTAGAAAGTGGGTCATTGCATATTCGAGACCATATGATTGAAGTGCAGGTCGAGATGATGCACACAACTTTCCCTCGTGTTTTGAACGATACTTTTTGCTACACAGCTGATGAAAAATAACAAAATATTGGTTTGTTTACTATGAAAAAGCCCAAAAAAGATAGTAAACATTGTTTTTGCGTAGAAACAATGTTATGATGAATTTTTCGCAGGTGATAAACGCATGACGAAAAAACTCACAGTTGAGTAGCGAAAAATAAAATTTAATACTAAACGGATTACAAAAGTCAACACCTCAATGGCCTGACCTACAATAGGAATCATAATACGATATCTGTGTTATTTACTGTTCAAAATCCCTACGTATTCTAACACGCATGAAGAACAGCCATTACAATTTCTTACAAATTCTTCTGGTGAATCTTTACGCTTTTATAAATTGTATATATTATTAAAAAAGACTGATTTTGTAATTCCAAACGTCGCGTCGGCTTCCACCGAGAGGCGGCAGGTAGCGCTGGGTCGACGACGCCGACGCCGCGCCACGGACGCGACGCTCCCCTTGCTAAGGGCGGCGTCGGCCGCTCCCTAGCCAATCAATTCCCTGCCTGCCTTTGATTGACGGCGCCCGTCATGGAGGATTCCTGGCTGTCCGTTTCATCCGCGTCCTCCCTAGACTGTGTTTCTTGAAACGTGTCACTCTTTCCCCCGTCCAACCTTTTGTGAATGAAAATACAAAAAGGCGGTGTTTCAAAACGGGTTTAATCCCCGGATTAAGATGTCAAAAATATTATAATCCGAGAGAGAAATGAATACATTCTGAGTTGTAGGATGTATAGTGGATAATCTTTGTTCTGATGTCGGTTTACAGTTTACGCTCGATTAGAGCAAATACGAAAAGTTACCCGAGGCAATAAAGTATACTCGCCAAGTATTTATCTACTGGCAATTTTTTTCTAAATAGAGAAAAGGAAATCTATTATTACCTCATATTGCTCTTTATCGTATGCGGGAGAGTATTTTATTTGCAAATCGCCTGCTTGATTTCTCCACAATGAACATAACAGCTGGAGATTTAACTTACATAACATAACAATATGGTTTCAATTCCATCGATTCCCACGTCAGGAACCCCGGACCTGTAACGCTCGACAGGTTGGTCGATTGTCGGAGGGGGGGGGGGGGGGGGGAACAATGGTCCGTAGGCCGTAAGTGGAGTCCGTTCAACATAGCCTTGTGATTAATCGGGTAATAATTGTATAATGGTCGGTTGTTTCTTCAGCCCGCCAACAGTCACGGCTGAGACGATGGTTGGGCAACCAACGAACAACCAGCGACCAGGCGAACCTGCAACCTGATTGGGCAACCACAACCAACCTGCAGCCTGAGCACGGTCGCGGGGGGCGGTGGTTGTACAGGTATTGCAACAACGCTATTTATAGCAAAACAAGACTATTACCGATGTCTAAATTACCCCTATTATTGTTATTTCGAAATCAATTGCACGTAATCACTACATTCATGAAGCGGTGATTGTACTAGCTTACAGGAGCATAAATTATGTTTACAGACCAGGAAAAATACTCAGTTATGTTTGTGTTTTTTTAATAACATTCCACTGCATTTTGTGCACACGGTAAATCCTTTACTATAATAAGATTAATGTTTGCACTGAACACTTGCGTTTTTGCTAGTATGCTTGCAAAATTACCTCAAAAGCGTCTCCGAGGAATTTCATCGAATTGGGGGTTGATATTTTTTGCTCAAGAACGCGTCCTATGCAAGATACTGGGTCATATAAAATTTAACAACGCTTAAAAATGATTTTTAAGTAAACAATTTAAAATAGGGTTTTATGGATTGCCCTGATAGCTACAAGAAAATAACGAAAACGTTTTAACAAACAAATTAACTATAAAAAAAACTGTTTGCAAACTGCAGCCGAGAAATGTCATTTCAGCGTGTTGGATGGAGTTAATAGAGCAATGACAATATATATTACACGGGGTAATTTGTAAATATTACGACACTAAAATTACAGTCCTATAGTTGTTGGACGAACTGGTAAAAATTAAATATCACCGACCAAGGCTCGGTCCACCACAATATGTTTTTAAAAATCAACACACGTCACCAAAGGACTGAGAGAAGAGTTTTACAAATTGATTTAGGACTTATGAAAAAGAGAGAAACCAACTTAAAAGTTCGTGGAGGGTGAATATAATCGAAGCTAATTAAAAGTTATAACTCGGGTCTCGTGGCGCACGTCGCTCCCGCGCCGAGTACCCGAGTACCCGGCCCATCGCACATCGGTATTCCGGGGCTTAACTCAACCGGGCGATTTTTATTAAAACCCGCCACAACTGCAGATATTGTACGGCTGCCAGACGGCGAGATAGAGAAAGAAACAAAAGATATTAAAAGAAAGAAGAAAGGGGGATATAATAAGATAAGGGCGGGCGGAGGTGGGGTGGGGTGGTTGAGTTGTGCGCAATAAGTTAGTGCAACTTTATCGGATAAAGGCCATTTAGAAAATTGGAAAATGTCTGCCGGTTCCTCTCTCTCCCGGGTCGAGTGCAGTCGCTGAACGATCGGCTCCGACATTACTGCGATCGGAGCGATCCTCCTAGCTACGGTGTTGTATGACGAGTCAAATTGTGTCGATTCAAAATGCATATTGATGTTTCAAACGAGAAATAATACCGTAAAACATAATAGCAATCACGTCTATACAGTATTTATGTCCTGATATTAGAACCCAATTAAATTATTAACTTTTTTTAACACGAGAGACATATATTTTGGGTGTCTAAAACATGTATAGTAAAATTTCTTAAATTAATAATCGATGTTTATTACCAGAAACAATACTTAATAGTAAGATTTTCATAGTATAAAATTCCCTATTGTTAGCGGATCATCCAAAATCATTCTCTCAGAAATAACGATTGATATAGTTGATAGTAGCAATGTTTCGGCATTCAGAAAGATATATTGTTTTAAATCAATGGCTTGTTCATGGAATAAATAAAATGTGTCTTTAATATTTAAAAAGTTAATCTAAATCTACAAGATATAAAAGCAAATTAATTAACTGTATATTTTGTTACTTTATATTGATTTGAAGATCCAAACAAGGAAAATAGACTTTGAGAGACCCTAGAAATTTACTTTTTTGGTACAAATGAAATAGGCCTGGTGAAATAGTTTTCAACTAAAACAGCCTAATGTATTTTATGCACAGATACAATAAATGCTCCCTAAAAGACTTATTCATAATAAAATCAAGATAGAGAGGTGGTGATCATAATAATGTTAACTTATATAGATAATTGTAACACCTACCCTCTCGCACATTCGTGAGCAGGTTAGCGCTGCTGCTACGAGTCAGTCAGTGAACTAATGATAACAACTGTAGGCCGAATGTTATTGTAGAGGAAGTGACTTGCCACTTTATCCCCAGTTCCGCTCTTGCCACAGTTAATGTTGATGATTGCGACTGGACTACCCCCCTTCACCCCCCCCCCCAAACTACTCTTATTTACCTAATTAACGCGCAGGACTCCGTGTGCCCCCCCCTCACACCTGACTCCACTCCACTCTAATTAGGCTCTTGTGCGTTTACGGATGTGGGAGTGCGATGTCTCAGTGAGATTAAGAAATGTGAATGGCCACAACATTGGGGGATCCGGTTTCCCCCTGATCAAAGTTGGGTCTTGTAAATTTTTGGGTTAGAACGAAATTTTTAATACAATCTGATGTCAATGAATTGTTTTTAAATTTTGAAATGCGTTTGGAAACATAAGATACACCATGTAATTATAGCTCTCCTTAAACTCAGCAAAGATGCTAACAACGGTTTGACCAAATAGTTGGATTAAAATCCTTTTCAGGGTTGTTAACTCTCAAGAGGCACTTTATTTTGAAGCGTAAGCAATTAGAAAAATCACTCTGCCATATTCCACGGGTAAATTACTAAAATGAAAACAACGCATGACCTCTTGGTCTAAAACCCTTACAAATATAATACATTATTCCCTAACCAAAGACAAGTTCTTCATGATTTAGATTTAATAATAAAATAAGATTAAGTAAATAAACGTATTCAAACGGCAAACAAAACTCAACACGCATCGCTTCAAAACAACCAAAAAAGTACCGTATCTTTTAGCTGTATTTTGTTTAAAAGCAGCGTCGACGAAAACATAAATCACCAGTTAGCCGAAGCTTTCAACAGTATCTCGTTGGCGTTGAGCGCGACAATGCGGCGCGCACAATAGATAACGGCCGTAATCAGTGGGTAAAAGCACTATCGGACCGACTTGCGGCCGCGATAGGTTTTGATTACACCTGGTGCCCATTTGACAATTACATCAAGACCAGGCTCCCCTCCCCCTCCGGGCATAATGACGTAATGCGTCTATTGATTTTGCCCTGCCTTAGGGGAGGGGGCACCCCGGCCCACCCTCTTATCAAAACATGTCAGCCGGTCTTGCGGCAAATGGACATAAGTGTGGCCACCACCGCCACCTCTCAGTTATTCCTCAATCTGTTCTTCCATTTGCATAAAAATGCCCGCCGCGCGTAGTGCGGTGTGCGAGCCCGGCCTGCCCCGCTTTTATTGTTGATTCGCCTTTTACTACCTCCATTATTGTTTTATCGCCCCCGTAACGTCGGTTAACGTGAGTTTCTTCTTTTATTGAGTGGCTCTTACTTACAACTGCTCTTTAATTTCGTTATCTCATTTTTAGGACGGGCATGGAAAAATAAAGGTATTTTATACTACGGGTTAAAAATAATAAAATGAAAAATGTCCTAATGTTATCTTTTGATATTATTTACACCTAAGTCGAAATTCACCACTACGTTTTTGCAGAATTTTGGCGAAAATCGTGAAATCAGGCTAAGCATGAAGTTGAAGACGAACAATTTCTCAGAAACCAATATTACAACAAATTGATAAAATTCAAATAATTTATCAACAAAAGCATTATAAATTCGCGAGTCTGGCAAATGCCGCACCAGCATCAAAATTAAAGTCAAAAACAATTTCAATAGTTAATTAACAGCAACGTCAGTTAAATCGCGAAAAACAATTAACACAATGCTAATGAAAGACTCTGCGTTGACGGCGTGTTGTGTCTGAGGGCACGCGTGTCGCTCGTGTGATTTAGGAGCGCATGCGTGTGAGCCAGCTATTTGTCTTTCTCTAATCGCCTTACATAAAGAGCTGCGGCTGCGGTCGCGCCAATTGAAAACTGTCGGCGCGGCGAGAGGTGACAGGGGTCTAGGCGCCGGGACCTGCGGGAAGTAACTGGGCCAACAAAGGTATACGAGTCGATATTTCGTCACGGAAGAATGTAATACTTGTAAACCAATGAAAGAAATCCTCATGAAAGTGTCTGCATGTCTTGGATGAGTGTCATATTATTTCTCTGTTGCACATTTCAAAACCTTTTCAATGCCCCTTTTCAATGCCGATAATTTCGATAAACCATTTTCAAGTTATTAATTATATTACTTCATGTTTAGATGGTTCCATCACAAAACCACAGTACACTGAACAATTTGGGTCATGGACAATTTTCAAAGACGTTAAAACAAAGTATATTTAACAATTGGATTGAAGGTCGTGAACAATTTTTGAAGACGGTTCCTTTGTTAAAGCAATAGGCCTACTGAAAAATTTTATTGAAGGCCATGGACAATTTTCGAACGGAACCTTCACTAAAGCAAAATATACATTCGATAGATAGTTTTCGTTGAGATGATAAACAATTCTCGTGGGAATTATTGTGAAAAATAGACGGTAAAACTTGTATGTAAGCCGAGAGAAAGTGAAGTCGGAAGATGACGGAGTAATGAGCGACGTCGCTCTGAGCGGCTCTTCATCACGGCCAAACAAAGGGCGGGATTTGATAAAACAAGAACGTTTACGGGATCGTGTGCGCTCAACTACAAAATGACTCCCGCCGGAGATGCATAATGTATGCGGGCCCCACGGAGCGGCGTCAGATTGCGGGCTGCACCGGTGCGTCAAGAATCCGAAGATCAGCTGGTCTGCAGTGGTACATTAGACTGCGGGCTGCACCGGTGTGTCAGGGGTCCGCAGATCAGCTGGTCTGCAGTGGTACATCAGACTGCGGGCTGCACAGGTGCGTCAGGAGTCCGCAGATCAGCTGGTCTGCAGTGGTACATCAGACTGCGGGCTGCACCGGTGCGTCAGGAGTCCGCAGATCAGCTGTCTGCAGTGGTGCGTCAGACTGCGGGTTGCACCGGTGCGTCAGGAATCCGCAGATCAGCTGGTCTGCAGTGGTGCGTCAGACTGCGGGCTGCACCGGTGCGTCAGGAGTCCGCAGATCAGCTGTCTGCAGTGGTACATCAGACTGCGGGCTGCACCGGTGCGTCAGGAGTCCGCAGATCAGCTGGTCTGCAGTGGTACATTAGACTGCGGGCTGCACCGGTGTGTCAGGGGTCCGCAGATCAGCTGGTCTGCAGTGGTACATCAGACTGCGGGCTGCACCGGTGTGTCAGGAGTCCGCAGATCAGCTGGTCTGCAGTGGTACATCAGACTGCGGGCTGCACCGGTGCGTCAGGAGTCCGCAGATCAGCTGGTCTGCAGTGGTACATCAGACTGCGGGCTGCACCGGTGCGTCAGGAGTCCGCAGATCAGCTGGTCTGCAGTGGTACATCAGACTGCGGGCTGCACCGGTGCGTCAGGAGTTTGCAGATCAGCTGGTCTGCAGTGGTACATCAGACTGCGGGTTGCACCGGTGCGTCAGGAGTCCGCAGATCAGCTGGTCTGCAGTGGTGCATCAGACTGCGGGTTGCACCGGTGCGTCAGGAGGCCGCAGATCAGTTGGTCTGCAGTGGTACATCAGACTGCGGGCTGCACCGGTGCGTCAGGAGTTTGCAGATCAGCTGGTCTGCAGTGGTGCGTCAGACTGCGGGTTGCACCGGTGCGTCAGGAGTCCGCAGATCAGCTGGTCTGCAGTGGTACATCAGACTGCGGGCTGCACCGGTGCGTCAGGAGTTTGCAGATCAGCTGGTCTGCAGTGGTACATCAGACTGCGGGCTGCACCGGTGAGTCAGGAGTCCGCAGATCAGCAGGTCTGCAGTGGTACATCAGACTGCGGGCTGCACCGGTGCGTCAGGAGGCCGCAGATCAGCTGGTCTGCAGTGGTGCATCAGACTGCGGGCTGCACCGGTGCGTCAGGAGTCCGCAGATCAGCTGGTCTGCAGTGGTACATCAGACTGCGGGCTGCACCGGTGCGTCAGGAGTTTGCAGATCAGCTGGTCTGCAGTGGTACATCAGACTGCGGGCTGCACCGGTGAGTCAGGAGTCCGCAGATCAGCTGGTCTGCAGTGGTGCATCAGACTGCGGGCTGCACCGGTGCGTCAGGAGTCCGCAGATCAGCTGGTCTGCAGTGGTACATCAGACTGCGGGCTGCACCGGTGCGTCAGGAGGCCGCAGATCAGCTGGTCTGCAGTGGTGCATCAGACTGCGGGCTGCACCGGTGCGTCAGGAGGCTGCAGATCAGCTGGTCTGCAGTGGTACATCAGACTGCGGGCTGCACCGGTGCGTCAGGAGGCCGCAGATCAGCTGACGGCAGTGGTGCATCAGACTGCGGGCTGCAACGGTGGTCAGGAGGCCGCAGATCAGCTGGTCTGCAGTGGTACATCAGACTGCGGGCTGCACCGGTGCGTCAGGAGTCCGCAGATCTGCTGGTCCGCAGTGGTACATCAGACTGCGGGCTGCACCGGTGCGTCAGGAGTCCGCAGATCAGCTGTCTGCAGTGTTACATCAGACTGCGGGCTGCACCGGTGCGTCAGGAGTCGGGCTGCACCGGTGCGTCAGGAGTCCGCAGATCAGCTGGTCCAGCTGGTCTGCAGTGGTACATCAGACTGCGGGCTGCACCGGTGCGTCAGGAGTCCGCAGATCAGCTGTCTGCAGTGGTACATTAGACTGCGGGCTGCACCGGTGCGTCAGGAGTCCGCAGATCAGCTGTCTGCAGTGGTACATTAGACTGCGGGCTGCACCGGTGCGTCAGGAGTCCGCAGATCAGCTGGTCTGCAGTGGTACATCAGACTGCGGGCTGCACCGGTGCGTCAGGAGTCCGCAGATTAGCTGTCTGCAGTGGTACATTAGACTGCGGGCTGCACCGGTGCGTCAGGGGTCCGCAGATCAGCTGGTCTGCGTGGTGTATCAGACTGCGGCTGCACCGGTGCGTCAGGAGTCCGCAGATCAGCTGGTCTGCAGTGGTACATCAGACTGCGGGCTGCACCGGTGCGTCAGGAGTCCGCAGATCAGCTGTCTGCAGTGGTGCGTCAGACTGCGGGTTGCACCGGTGCGTCAGGAATCCGCAGATCAGCTGGTCTGCAGTGGTGCGTCAGACTGCGGGCTGCACCGGTGCGTCAGGAGTCCGCAGATCAGCTGTCTGCAGTGGTACATCAGACTGCGGGCTGCACCGGTGCGTCAGGAGTCCGCAGATCAGCTGGTCTGCAGTGGTACATTAGACTGCGGGCTGCACCGGTGTGTCAGGGGTCCGCAGATCAGCTGGTCTGCAGTGGTACATCAGACTGCGGGCTGCACCGGTGTGTCAGGAGTCCGCAGATCAGCTGGTCTGCAGTGGTACATCAGACTGCGGGCTGCACCGGTGCGTCAGGAGTTTGCAGATCAGCTGGTCTGCAGTGGTACATCAGACTGCGGGTTGCACCGGTGCGTCAGGAGTCCGCAGATCAGCTGGTCTGCAGTGGTGCATCAGACTGCGGGTTGCACCGGTGCGTCAGGAGGCCGCAGATCAGTTGGTCTGCAGTGGTACATCAGACTGCGGGCTGCACCGGTGCGTCAGGAGTTTGCAGATCAGCTGGTCTGCAGTGGTGCGTCAGACTGCGGGTTGCACCGGTGCGTCAGGAGTCCGCAGATCAGCTGGTCTGCAGTGGTACATCAGACTGCGGGCTGCACCGGTGCGTCAGGAGTTTGCAGATCAGCTGGTCTGCAGTGGTACATCAGACTGCGGGCTGCACCGGTGAGTCAGGAGTCCGCAGATCAGCAGGTCTGCAGTGGTACATCAGACTGCGGGCTGCACCGGTGCGTCAGGAGGCCGCAGATCAGCTGGTCTGCAGTGGTGCATCAGACTGCGGGCTGCACCGGTGCGTCAGGAGTCCGCAGATCAGCTGGTCTGCAGTGGTACATCAGACTGCGGGCTGCACCGGTGCGTCAGGAGTCCGCAGATCAGCTGGTCTGCAGTGGTACATCAGACTGCGGGCTGCACCGGTGCGTCAGGAGGCCGCAGATCAGCTGGTCTGCAGTGGTGCATCAGACTGCGGGCTGCACCGGTGCGTCAGGAGGCTGCAGATCAGCTGGTCTGCAGTGGTACATCAGACTGCGGGCTGCACCGGTGCGTCAGGAGGCCGCAGATCAGCTGACGGCAGTGGTGCATCAGACTGCGGGCTGCAACGGTGGTCAGGAGGCCGCAGATCAGCTGGTCTGCAGTGGTACATCAGACTGCGGGCTGCACCGGTGCGTCAGGAGTCCGCAGATCTGCTGGTCCGCAGTGGTACATCAGACTGCGGGCTGCACCGGTGCGTCAGGAGTCCGCAGATCAGCTGTCTGCAGTGTTACATCAGACTGCGGGCTGCACCGGTGCGTCAGGAGTCGGGCTGCACCGGTGCGTCAGGAGTCCGCAGATCAGCTGGTCCAGCTGGTCTGCAGTGGTACATCAGACTGCGGGCTGCACCGGTGCGTCAGGAGTCCGCAGATCAGCTGTCTGCAGTGGTACATTAGACTGCGGGCTGCACCGGTGCGTCAGGAGTCCGCAGATCAGCTGTCTGCAGTGGTACATTAGACTGCGGGCTGCACCGGTGCGTCAGGAGTCCGCAGATCAGCTGGTCTGCAGTGGTACATCAGACTGCGGGCTGCACCGGTGCGTCAGGAGTCCGCAGATTAGCTGTCTGCAGTGGTACATTAGACTGCGGGCTGCACCGGTGCGTCAGGGGTCCGCAGATCAGCTGGTCTGCGTGGTGTATCAGACTGCGGCTGCACCGGTGCGTCAGGAGTCCGCAGATCAGCTGGTCTGCAGTGGTACATCAGACTGCGGGCTGCACCGGTGCGTCAGGAGTCCGCATATCAGCTGTCTGCAGTGGTGTATCAGACGCATCAGTCCTCATGATTTGCACATGTATAATGCCATAATCTGGATGTTACTATGTCTAAAATATCTAAAAAAAAAAACTAAAATCTGGAGACGTCGACTGTGTCTTGGCTGCAGCAGGTCTATTACATTGTTACAGCTAGTTGCCGTTTTTCTAAATCCGGAGTCTGCACCTAGACAGTCGTAATTCACTATAACGGCACCTTGAACTGCAAAATGTCCTTTTCAACCAATTTATCTATTTTTCCATTGACCCATTATGTAATAAGACCCCGCGAGCGGAAATGAGTGCGATGGTTAAGTTTTTAGACCAGATGATGACTTTTAAAATAAAACGGCGATAATCAATTACATCAAATCATTCTCATCACCTATACTGTGATGGTACTGCAACATTGAATTCAACTAATCAAGACATTCAGATCTGTTACTTTTACATATTTGGCGTCGGTATGGTACGTGGCTCTGCAAAGGTGCTACTAGAGCCAAGGTTTTTTGCGGAGTCAGGAGGGATATATACTCCAGAAAAACAAAAGAGACTCTAAGACATAATAAGGCCCATACCTAAGTTTACTCGGAGATCCTAAGACTGCATGAGTTTGTTAGAAAATCCGCGCATTTTCCGTTTGCCGTTGAGGTAAATAGGCTCTGCACCGCGCCGCCGCCGCTGGAGCAGCAGGCCGTTGACCGGTGATTGCAGGCGGCGTGGAACGCCCCTCTCTGATAGATTATGTATCAAGTAATTATAGATTATTAATTAATATTCCGGAGAATCCGGTAGCCGGCTGCTGTCGGCGTCTTCGGCCCACACTCATTAAAATCTCAAAATTGAACGGACACTCGGGAGCAACTATGTTTTGATGGAGCTTAAAAAGCGATTCGCATGCCGACACGCGCACGGACGGGTCTCCTGGCCGAGACGACGTCTCCCGCGGGCCGGGTAAACTAACAGACATGACCTGGCGATAAACGAGCGATGCCGTCTGTGCGGGGACGTTTACAAGGTATTAAACTCTTGTGGGTGGTACGACTCATAAGAACTGCATGAGCCACTTTCAATACGTCGTCAGCTATCGAGGATACGTAAACCAACGAACATAATCTGGCGATAAACCGAGCTATGTTGTTCGTCCCGTGAAGGTTTTACAAGTTATAAAAACTCTTGCAGGTGGTGCGACCCAGCACAACTGCGTAGGCATTTGAATATTAGTGAGACGAAGTACCAGAATCTGAATACCACATGTCAAGCCACGATTCTTAAACACAGTAACGAGGCTACTCGAAATTACACTGTTAACCGCCCTGAATTAGAAGTAGACAACGACTAAATAACCTATCACGATGAGCAAATAGTGATTTACTTTGATTCACAACGCTAATAAGTCGTTGTCCAGAGTAATGTAATGAAAGGTGAAATCTGTGGAGTGGTGAAGGGATGCGTGTCGCCTCCCCTTGCGGCCACATGCAAACTCCTTGTTAGCCATCCCTGAGGAAATTAACCAATAAAGCTGCCCTATCATCGCCGTCCTGGCTTTGTGGTCAAAACTAAGCACAGGCATACCAAAAAATATCTTCTGGTTTGAATGCAATAATAAACGACGAGGT
This sequence comes from Flexamia atlantica, assembly GCA_035578135.1. Classification (NCBI taxonomy): domain Eukaryota; kingdom Metazoa; phylum Arthropoda; class Insecta; order Hemiptera; family Cicadellidae; genus Flexamia; species Flexamia atlantica. Next base: position 28,277,080 of record JAQJVK010000001.1, read on the forward strand.
CTTTAAGACATCGTGGTAAGTTACACTGAAGAAAAATACTAAAATGATAAACATTTATATTTTTAAAACTCTATGATCTGGGGGGAAATAGTATATTTTATTATTAGGGGCTAGAGACGCTTTTCGTCCAAAGTTGTTTTTCGCTCGAGGGTCATCCTGAGCCGAGGTCAAAAAATTACACAGTAAGGAAAATCAACTTTACGCCCTTGTCATGAACTATACTTTTTTTATATCGTACCGCTCAATATTTACATGTTGAAGCTGGGGAATTTATAAGCAAAAGCGATTTTAACTGGATTTTTGGGTTGAGAAGGGTGGCAAATTATAATAAATTTGCATTTCAGTATTTCGTATATATAAGCAAAAGCGATTTTAACTGGATTTTTGGGTTGAGAAGGATGCCAAATTATAATGCATTTTCATTTAAGTCTTTCGTTCTTTAATAAACCATGGCTCAAAACTGCCTCTCAATGTGAACACCCAAGCTTCAACATGTTTCTTACAGGTTATACGCTAATTAAAAAAACAAAAATTTTACATTTTGATTATATTTAAATGATTCTTCCAAAAAGATACTTTCACCTTATTCATGCTACATAACACAATCGCCCAAGGGCCTGTTTGATTTAATAATATGTGTTAGGGTTAGGTCAGATTATGACAATAAACAACTATTGATGTATCGGAACCATTGAACTTTTGATTGGTAAAATTAGCGAGTGTCTCGACCGACAGCAGTGCAACAATGAATTACAATCGATTACTATCGATTACGTGCTCTCAGTACAATCGATATGTTACCAACGACGCCGTCGTATACCTGTTCGAAGTTATACTACAGTAAAAACTAACAGCTGACGTTCTCGGGAGAACAGCTCTTAATCTTGGGGAGAAAATAACTTCTTTGGGAAAATTCCGTTTTCGCTGGGGTATAGCGACAGAAATAATACCTCCGTTAAAATTAATTGTATTGGGAAAGGCCTTTTAATCCGGATGTATCTTAATAAACGTAAATGATAAATAATAACCGATCTTTCGTGGTTTAACTAATTAACTTTTTTCACTTAAAAGGGCAAAGCACAAAATACGTTTTTAAAATGGTCTGGATCACCATCCTTTTGCGTTCAGGTCACACAAGCAGATTCAACGAAATAACCAATGAAACCCTGCCTTTTCCCCACGTTTATTGGTATTTAATTTCCATCGTGAACACAGCATGTCCCGCAGCGGCCTAATGACTGGCGAGTGGTCTAGTGTGAGGATGTGGGGATGCAGGCGGCGTCCTCGCGGCGTGGAAGTGTTGGGAATGTGGACATTAGAGTCCTGCCTCGTCCCGCAGCCGACCTGAATTAAATGGCAGCTTGGGTGTCCCGGTCTCCCACGTACCCGCGTCTCCTCCGCAGCTTGGGAGTGTTCACGATACGTTGAATATTTTGGCACTATGATTTTATGCTTTTGGACTCATGGAGATTCAGGATAAGTTTTTATTTTATATTTGGCATTTGGCACATGGATAATTGTTTCGTCAAAATAAGAGAACATATGGTTTTAAAAGACTCCGATTGGTGGTTGGAGTGCAAGGGCCATAATTTGGATCTTTATACATCAATTTACTGATGCATTAAAATTAATAGTCGCTCCCTTATTTCCATATATATTATTTATAGCCAATTAAAAACGCATATAGTGCAATTGCAAGTGGACACACTTAATCCACAAAAATTCATCGAAAATATACATTAATGTTTTTATTTACTGTAGTGTGCCAATCAGACTTTTTAAATCCTTTGGCTTTTCGCTTGTATTTCTCTCATACTTTTGTCTAAAACAAATGTAAAATGTAATATTCCCCCATTTCGTTGAGGGGTTATTTAAACCAACTATGCAGATATTTTAAATTCAATCCACTGGCGAAAGCAAACAAGTCCAAATAACCTCACATGTTCTAGATAACTCTTTATTTTAAGACAGCTACAGAAATACAAATTGTAATTTGGGACAATTTATTCAAATCCAGTACGGGCGGGGGAGCGGCGGGCCTGAAAATAACTCAGATCCGTATCTGAGAACCAACCACGCATGTGAGAGTCGCACCGGAGATAAAATCATTTGGAAACAACACAACAATCTCGCCCGGCCGGCGGGTCGCTTTTTATCACGGGTTACAAAACGAAAAAACCTATACAGTACATAACTTGTCCATTTTGATTTCTTTCGCCGGAGATCGGTGCGTGTATGGATATGCGGTCCGCGCTCGCGGCGACACCCGCCCCACTCCCGCGACCGAGCCCAATTAATATTTTAATAAGTCCGGCGTATTTGTGCGACTTTAGGCATAATTGGAGATCAGAAATCAGCGGGTCGTTAAGAGCCAATTTGGAGGAGTGATGTGACGCCACATGTGCCGGGCACCTGGACCACATGGCGATGTGACCCCGGCACGGGCGGGGGTCCATGGTAACTCGAGAGTCGCCCCTTCAGAAATGTAGTGGTGGTAGGCATTTATTATTTCAGAGAGTTGTTTGTTGAGCTTTGTAGGGCTCCAAAAAAGTTCATAGTATGTTCACTAATAAAACTTTAACGCCAAACAATTCTGGACAGTAAAATAAGTATCGCTAAATGTTTATGAAGGCATACAAATCAATAACAAAAGTTTTTCGTACCCAAGCGATATTTTATGACCACTAAGAGGGGGAAGTTAATGGTGGTCCAAAAACCATTTTGCCTTGTTGCAAAATCTCCGAAATGGCAAATTCAAGAAATGAAAAACTCTAAAGATGAGTTAACAGTGTAAAGCTGAATCATCATAGCTTTTGTAGCAGTAACGAAAGAAGTACAACTGTGAAAACGATACAATTTCACAGTCATTTAACAGAGTTTACGTAAAGTAAATGGGTGCTATTAATGTTTGAAATGTCTTTACGGACATCAGCAGACATTCTATCGCTTAGTCTACTATTTGACTTTAGTTAAGTGTTCATAGTTCATAGATTAGGTTGGACTTAATATTTTTGAGGAATTTTGGGTATCCATTAGAAAACATTTTGTTATAACTTTGTAATGCCTAAAATCTAACATTTTCTTTAGTTATAACACACATCAGTTTGATTTGTAAATTATATTGAACCAAGGGCAACGTTGTTAAAACTACTAATTCAAAACAAAATAATTTTGTGTGTAAAATTCATTCTATCTTGTAAGATAAACCAAAATCTGAAGTTACACTCATCAAATTCTACTTAATTTTTGAAACGTATTAAATTTTTAACTCACGGTTTTAAACCATATTAAATAATTTTTTCTGAATATGGAAGCTACTTTCATGCAAAAGCTCTGAAGATATTAACAAGCATAACTATTTTATGGAATCAATTCACTCACAAACATATTATGACCCATATTAACATAATCAGAATAGATTGTTTACAACTTATATTTTAATTTTAAATATAATAATAAAGGGATTTTTCTTCTGCTTTCAAAGATCGAATCCCAATAACCGGGTATTTATTTTCCCGACAACTCCCGGAGACAATACGGGGGAGGCGATAAATACAGCCGGGCCCTGGCCGGGACAGCGACAGGCCCATTGTGTGCGGCGGCGACGGCCGACAGATAACTCGATCGCTGTTTAATAACCCGTTTTTGTCGCGGGTTTGCGACATGAATATTGTTTTTGCGGACGGAGTAAGACGTCAAAGCGGCCGAAGTCCCGCCGGAAAGTTGATTTGTCGCGTGCGGCGAGCGGCGCGGACCGGCCACTCAGCGTAATGCACGCGGTCCCTCGGGGGCGGCGATGGCCTCTTCGATCGCCAACCCTAACCTAACCCGGTTATCCCGGCGAAACCGATACACACGCTGTCCCGGCGGCCGAGCTGCCACCGCGAGCTCTGGTCTCTGATTGATCCCTTTACAGACCTCAGATGGGATACCAACTCAGTTCATCTACAGGGTCTGAATATGTTAAATCGAAACAGCAAAAGTTGATTTTTATCAGGTTGTCATCATAATATTGACCGATGTTAGTGTTTGAACACACTATTATGCTGAATCTCATCCACTGGCCAAAACAACTATAAGTATTCTTGTTCTTTTAATTTTCAAAAAGCCTATAGTCTGTTTTTATGACGTTAGGTATAGGATTTTTACGAAACGTAACTCTTCATTAGAATTAATTCGAGGAAGATATTCAATGGTTAGGTAAGCACGAGCCTTTATCAGTCGCATTCAAAGCAAGTCTTATTTGTGATTTTTATGTCCTCTAGATTCTCACATTGATTTGTACAAGTTGTGTTGTAAGGCACAGTTTCCCTCTGCAACATGCGCGCCGAAGACATTGTACAGCGTGTAATGGACGTGGCCACCGCGACCACGGGGGAATGCTGATGTCGCATGGGCACTGGGCAGCCAGCAGCATCGCCCATGCATGATGCATGCCCATGCTAAGTGGGTGCCACTTCATGCTGAACACGTTCGTTTTCATTGCTCGAGTCATTAGTGGTGGCAACTGTCGACCTACTAACCATTTAGCTATGGAGGGCCTTACTCAAGGTTCCGACCGAATCCCATTTTGTTTCGAGAGGTTTACTTGGGTGACACCTCCTCATTCATTAATTATGACGCTTGCCTGATTTGTTGACGTTAAAACGGACATGGATGCGATTTATAATAAAACGATATTCTTGTCGAAGAAAAATGTAAGGAAAAGTATGGAGAACCAAAGTACAATTTCCAACAAATCATTTTGATGAATTCACTTTCATGTCGTGTAGTAGAATAAGAATTAGTATTAGTGTGTGAGTGAGTGTTTCATCTAAAGTATTGAGAGGATTTGAACTAAAATAATTTTTTAATTCAAAAATGAAATATATTTGTATATAAAAGTCTTTACAACAATAAAATCTTATTTGTAAAGCAACAAAATACATTACGTATACTTAAATCACAGAAATTAAGATGACACATGAATGTTTACTGAACGTATACATCAAACAACACAAAGTCACAGGACACAGGATCACAAGTCGCATTAGAGACTAACTAAGCACCACAATGTACTAATCTAAGGTCTATTTTGTAAAACAAACAACATTTGGAATTCGCAACTTTTCAAAGAATGCATTTTTATAGGAACTCCATGGTTCTAATAACCGAGCAAAAGTATCATACTTAAATCGGAATGTTTATAATAAAAGAAAACACAGTTTAAAAATCAAAATTATTGGCAGAAACTCACCATAAAAAATGTTGTTTGTATTGCGGTCGAAAATACATGTGTGGTGCGTAGAAGTGCTTACCTAATGCGTCTGAAACAAAGGAAAACGACCATGAGACATTACATTGCGTTACTGGCTTGGTTCACAACAATCAAACAACAGAACAATAACAATACAACAACAAACAACAGTGAAGAGACTTCCGTAAAGCTTTGGCGACCTCACCATAGGCAAAACCCAGCAAATCTCCGCAGTAGAGCGCTGAAAATCATTGAACAATTTATAAAATTATAAGACACACTGAGATGACAATGGTCCGCCCACAAAGTGATGCACTGGTTACTGAAATATAAAATTAAACTTATGACTGATGGCGAGTGAATTAGTAGTAAATGTAAATTAGAATGCAACTTGCAAAGCTTTCGGATTGAACTTAATTACTTAAACAAAGCTAAATTCACTAAATAAGCGAGCAAAACATAAAAATACAAATATTTTATTAATATAATTTTATCGCCAATGGTTACACATCTTGAGACGTCAACAACTACTAAATTGACGTAGCCTTAAAATTTACCTTATTCACTCAAAACTGAACCAATAGATATTTTAGATAAAATAAAAAGACAAGCAAACAAGCAGCAACTATGTTTGGCCAGAAAATTCATACTCAACTGTTCCTCATTCCATCTCCGATAAGAGAAAAGGTCGGACCTAATAACAGCTTCTGTTCATGTAATAAAGCCCTCAGCTCCTGCCGGTTAAACGGCGGTGGAAAGGACCGCCCAAATAGGTGGGCACGCGCCTCGTAATCACGGTTATTAGGACCTTACTGGGACCCTGCAATCACCAGTGGCGGGACAAACGTCCTCAGCTCGATACGTCAGGTGTCCGCGCCGTGATCGACGAGGACCTTACTGGGACCCTGCAATCACCAGTGGCGGGACAAACGTCCTCAGCTCGATACGTCAGGTGTCCGCGCCGTGATCGACGAGGACCTTACTGGGACCCTGCAATCACCAGTGGCGGGACAAACGTCCTCAGCTCGATACGTCAGGTGTCCGCGCCGTGATCGACGAGGACCTTACTGGGACCCTGCAATCACCAGTGGCGGGACAAACGTCCTCAGCTCGATACGTCAGGTGTCCGCGCCGTGATCGACGAGGACCTTACTGGGACCCTGCAATCACCAGTGGCGGGACAAACGTCCTCAGCTCGATACGTCAGGTGTCCGCGCCGTGATCGACGAGGACCTTACTGGGACCCTGCAATCACCAGTGGCGGGACAAACGTCCTCAGCTCGATACGTCAGGAGTCCGCGCCGTGATCGACGAGGACCTTACTGGGACCCTGCAATCACCAGTGGCGCAGGATTCTTTTAAAATTATCAGTAATGGTCGTACGAAAATAATTAGAAATTTCGTTTGATAGGCAAGGTTTTCTATTCTCTTATAACATATGCTCAAAAAGCTGTGCGAACCACTACGTGAAAACCCTGATAATGAACCTGAGATGTAACGGGAGGGTTCAGGTGACATGAGCTAACAAGCATGAAAATAATGGCAAACCCGCGGGTCGATGGCAGATAGACACGAGCGTCCGTTCCCTTCATAATGATAACAATAAAATCGGCCCGAGTGAGTTCTGCAATAGTCCGCCGGATTAAGGTCGGACCGGTCTCGACTCCCATCTGGGAGGTTTTGGAACTCCTTTTTCTTACCGAACACCCGATGACAGACAAGAAGGAATGTCGTCCGGATGAATACATTGGCCTCCCCCCCCCCCGAACGGGGCCCGCCGAGTGGGATCCGGCATCTCCGTCGGGCACCCCGCTGCGACGACTTATGAAAATGAGCCGAGCCGAGTCGAGACAAAAAGGAAACGATATTTTATTGCTCCTTCAATTGATCTTGTGTTTGCATACTATTAGTGGCTCGGTCCACCTAAAATGGGAGTTCCCTCGTGTTCCTTCGATCCCGTTCCCACTCGAGGACGCCCGTGTAGACCCGGCTTGTTCCGATGTTCTTTACTGGATACGAATGTACCGTCGACAGGTAATTTATTAAGTCGGTATCATTACCATTTTACATGTTATCGTACCTGGCTATGTATTCGGTCTTTTTAATTGAGGGGTGCGGTTCGCTTTCGGAAATTGAGGGACTTCTCACTTGAAACGCGTACGAATGCGGTTCGAGCTCGATCCCGCCGAGTTTTCACTGATCGAAACGAACGGGCGGAATTGAGACTTTCCCGTCTCGGATCGTTTACGGACTGAATCACAAACGAATCATCTGCCACCGAAACGTGTAACAAATTATTCGGGCGTTACGTGTCAAGCCGCTAAATGGAGTTCTACAAGTTTGGAGAATTTCTCATGAAATGTCAATGACTGTGTTTTGCGTCCGGGAGGGGATGCTTCGCATATCAACGGGTCGCTTACTGTCGGTCGCTCTTTTTCGATTGATAAATCGAAACAAATGTGCGGCGACGAGTACAAATCGCGGTGGAACGCCGGTAAGCACCGGCGTTGCAGCTTTTTGCCGCCCGTTACGAACAAAGGCGGATTGTTTATTTCGATGGTATAATTAATTGCTTCATCGTATAAAACCGCTTCTTAGCATTCCCCCGATATCCACCGACCTTCTCGGATAACTATAAGAAGACACGATTAGTGCTTATGAATGTACCGGTTAGTTTTTCCCCCCGGACTGGGAATGTGCTGCTCCTGCCGCTGCCGCTGTTATGAGTAGTGTCAAGTTCGCCGCCGCCTGCCTCACTCGCTTTGCCTTTTTGGTACCTAACGACTAATTAATGGACGCTCTTCCTGAATCTTAAACTCCGATATAATTTATGCCATCGAGCTCTTTCGTTATTGAAATTTATTTATTACCGTAAAGTCGACTGATTCATTTGAAAAGTTCTTATGATGCTGACTTGTTTAATGAATGCAAGACCAGTTTTAGCAGTATTCCAGCCTTGGAGGACCCCTGACTGGAGTTTCACCCGTTGAGGACTTTGTTTTTTTAATTAAAATAGCAAGCTGGAAGCCAATTGAAAATGTTTTTATGTGTTCATAGACGATAAGCCGGGGGCAAGTGCTGGCTGGCTTCAGTCAATTGATATTTATATGGTTTAGTACTGTTTGAGGGAAAGGCCACCGACATTTAAACAATTAAAGAACAACCTCGCTGGTGTATTACTCTCCTGAACATCTTTTACAATTGTCAAATTGATAATTTCCTATACAACATCATTGCTGTTGCTCTTTAACAAGAGTGAAAAAATATATGTCTCTTCAAGCAATAAAAATGACAAATTGTTTGGTTTTTATCAAATTTAAGCATTAAAGCAGTCTAATTTGTTCACATAATTGTTTAATGTTTACCAGTGCACAGTTAAGAAATTATCTAACACGTACTGCAGTGTTATTACGGACATTTATAATGTAGTTTCGTACACATTGCACCACCCGGCGTGTGTACAAACAAAATCGTCTAGTTTTCGATAACACAAACACAGGACAAATTAGGGCTGCAACTGGCCCCGGGTGGCAATCCGTGCAAGATGTGCAAAGCCGCTTTCCACCCTCCCTCTAATCCTCTGGTAATAACCAAGGAAAGCCCCAGTGGATTCCATACGGCCTGACATGACAATTACAAATACTGGTCCACCGTCGGCGTCTGGGGGAGAGCCGCGCGTTTGTTACTGCTTCGCTCGCTGCTCACTCGCACGTCGCTGACATTCACATAAATAATGGCTGTGTGGAGAGTTGAAACTTGGAAAATTTCTCAAAGTTCAAAATTAACATAAACTATTATTTTTGGGAAAGTTAAATACAATTAATTCTGAACTCGGTTTTCCATGAATGGATTTGGTCAGAACATTGGATCTTACCGAGAACTTAATAATTTATTTAGGATATAATTTTTATTTCACAAGGGTGGTTAATTTTAGTTTAACGAGAGGTATGAGTTGAAGTCTTGCTACTTGTGGCGGCAGATACATCTTAGAAGTTGTAGTCAAATAATCAATGGCGGTTCGATTTAATTTCAAAATAATAAAAAAACGCTCTCAGGAATTCGCTCAGAAACTACTGCATAAAAATGGTAATTTCGAATAAATACATTAACATTTTTATCGAAACCAGGTAGCCCTGCCCCGGTTTTCCTCAGGCCAAACATTGTCATTAGGCGACTGACGGGGTGCGCGGAGGAGTAAATATTTGAGCGTCTGGAGTGTGTAGGCAGAGGTGGTTGTTTCGGCCCGTAAACACGCGTCACTATCAGCTACCGGCTGGCGAGAATCTCTTCTCTTGTTATCATTATTCCTACGAGATGTTTGTACGGGGCATTTCTCATCGAATTAATCGCACTCGGGAATGTGTCGGGGTGGGGCAAAGTAAATAATTAGGTCGGAGGGGAAGGCGCCGCGACAGGTGGGCACACGTGGTCGGTTATGGCTGGGCTGATGGGGCGGTCTACGGGTGAAACGACCGGTGGATGCAGGAGAGGACGATCCCTACTTGCACTCTAGCTTACGATGAGTTAGGAACTCCTCTTCAAACGATTCTAAACTATTCGATACCGAATTTACGATCCTACTTCTACAGTTGATCGAGATACCGAGGAAATCAAATCCGGTGAAGCAGAAGAAAATTAGGATTCTTGACTAAACATGAAAGAAACGTAAAACTTGAACGCGGTCGACGAGCATTTTATTATTCACTAACTCGGTGAACAAATCCCGTCGTTCACCTCGCCTCGGTTTACGGTTTACGAACTATAAAGACACCCTGACGGGAATAAAACCTGCTCGGTTTGATCTCTTCCTAACCCTCTTGAGCTCATTGCCCATTCGCCGGCGGTAACCTCCGATACAATGATCGTCGTTTCCTTCAACTGCTTTTTTATTTTATTGAATTATCTTTCCCCCCGTCTCTTATTTCGTGTAAAAGGAAAAGTTTACTACTTCTCTGCCATAAGATAACCGTTTATATAAACTTGACTTGTTTAACGTGAGGAGGTGAGATGCACTCTGTGACTTTTATCAATACGTAGAAGTGGTTTTAAAACCTTGTTTTACTTAAAAAAGGACGAATAATAAGAATAATTAACCGTTCTTTATAATACTTACGACGTCAAGATAATGATCTTTTCTTCATGGACGAACATGTCAAGCCAACCAATTGCATTTAATAACCAAAATCCTATAAGACATGGATTTTTTTCAAAATTAAAACATATTTCAGGGTATCCTTTAGTCATTTCAGTTTCTACTTTTTAACGATCGTTTGTGGTGGTGGATCCGCTATAACTCCCTGCAGCACCTTAATCCCTTCGCCACTCCGGGTGAGAGAGCACGGAGGGTCCTTGACAGTGTCCTTGCAGTGTCCTCATGACGTCACGCCTCACATTTATCTCTCGTCACCCTGACTGTCCCGCACTCCCTGACGTCACCGCCAACACGCTCTGCCCACCTGTCAACCCGCTGAAAGCCAATAAAGGTAACTGTCACTTGACCGCTAATACGATTTGCCACTCGCGATTTCCATCTCTCCCCGTTGACGAAAGCCTCTTGGGCTATATGTAGTGCGAGCGGAATATTTAACGCGTTAGTCACCAGTAGTAACATGGACCTTGATGGGTTCTCAGATCAAGTCCAGAAAGTCGAGATGGATGGACGGAGAGATCTAGATATAGGATGAACCGAGTGAAAGGACAAGAACAACGGCGAAACTATGAAAATAAATGTAGGCCTATGTAAAATCAGGAAGTGTCCATTTAATTATCCGTGGTTCCACCCCTCGAATCTCTTGTAATTTTAAAATGCACGTATAATAAGTAAACTGAGTATAGTTTAAAATTTAAAAATATTTCGCCATAAAGGGAATGTATTGAGAATGAAATATTAATAAATATCAGTATCTGGAGGCCTTTAAACACTTATTAAATCCCGATCGAGCCCAGCGGCCCTGTAATCCGCGCCATACGCCCGATCAAAATAGCCACCGAATATTCAAATGATAGCGGTGGGAAGCTACGCGTCATCGTATATTCAAACAGCTTCCCCGCCGATTACCCCTTTGGAGGCCTTAAACTGAGACATTAAAGAGTCAGATTTAATAATGGCGCCGCCCACAAGCGGCGAGATTATGCAGATTCGAGTGACAAGTCGCGGATAGAGAAGGGGGATCGAATTTTCCACCCCATCGGAATTGAATGCGATTAACGTTTCAAACACAGGCCGAGTTTTGTAATCTAATGGCCACCCCGCCGGGTCCGAGCACTTTTTTTAATTTCGTTTCCTCTAGTTAATCCACGACTCTTCCTCGACAGCGGCCGCCGTGTCGATACGTCAGGCGCGAGGGCGGTGACAATGAAATATCAAAACTGTCCGGCAGAAGATAACGTGTTAATTCGTTTTGAAGATTATTCCCCTCACGTATCCCTCCAACGATTCTGGAATTCGTTTTTTGTTTCAATTTTAATTTAGAATGATACATCGCTGACTGTAACGCGCAAACCGGGATTTCGAAGATTTATACTACGAACGCGATTCTGAGTTTTGTGTGTTTTATATTTGCAAAAACATGTCTGCCAATTGCAAAATGTTTTCATAGCAAGGAGTTTTTCGGGGTTCCGCGTAATTATTACACATACTGTAATTAAAGCATCAAAAGATTGGCTTTATGTATCAATAATCAGAAGGACCTCGATCGATGTAAAACAAAACAAAAAACGACAGTAACTATGTTATCTAACGAGCTAGGCTATTACAAATCAATAAGCATATTCAGTAAAACCTAGTCCTAGACGTAACAGTCACGGAGAAAAAATTCATCCGCATTTTAATTCACTAATCATCGGAAGAGAATGGATAAATTTACATATAAACAGACAATTATTTCACGGATGTGCGGTGCTTTGAAGTGGCCGTGCAAAACAAGACGACATTTAAAATTCAAATCGACCCAGAAAGTAGTGATAGAAGCGAGTATTAGTTTTAAAGCGTAGCCTCGAGAGGCGTGAAAGGGCCGAATGCGACGGAGGGAAGTGTTTTGCCGGTTATCTCGGCGCAAGACAAGGGAGGGTGGTTTAATTAGATTGAAGTCAAGCATCGGAAGCGAAGGACGGATGCGGGCGCTTGACAGTTGCAGATTCGATTATCTCTTCAATTTAACCACAATGTGACACATTAAAGGTACTCGGGAGGAGTGGCCGGGGGTGGGGAAGCCTCCCTCGCATATGTGATGGCACTGCAACGAGCGCCGAGCCACCCGGGCACAGTGTCACGTTACTTAGCCTCGACCACCGTGTACCTAGGGTGGGGAAGCCTCCCTCGCATATGTGATGGCACTGCACCGACCGCCGAGCCACCCGGGCACAGTGTCACGTCACTTAGCCTCGACCACCGTGTACCTAGGGTGGGGAAGCCTCCCTCGCATATGTGATGGCACTGCACCGACCGCCGAGCCACCCGGGCACAGTGTCACGTTACTTAGCCTCGACCACCGTGTACCTAGGGTGGGGAAGCCTCCCTCGCATATGTGATGGCACTGCAACGAGCGCCGAGCCACCCGGGCACAGTGTCACGTCACTTAGCCTAAACCACCGTGTACCTAAGGTCCGCTAGTTTGGTGTGAGATTCAGTAGTAACGTGTTTACACCGTTATTCATTTATTGGTGACACTAAGGATCGTTGAATTTAATTTTAACACTAGAATCTCATTTTACCCTCCAAGATTTAGAAGGAAACCCCCAATTCATCATGCAATATTCTAAGTTTGAAACGCAAACAATTTTTTACTTGAATTCAGAGATGGGCGGATTGGAGCTTCCATTGATTTTCAATAGTTAAACAAAACGCTTGATTTTCTCAGCATCCTTTAATTTAAATTATGTTAGCTTGAGGAATGGAATTTTCAATCAATCGTGTTAAGTTTACTTCCATAAACAAATAATGTTTTTATGCTGCGACGGACGGTGCAAAGTAACGGAACCACAGGTACCGAGAACACCTTTGAGTTAACTACATGCCTTTAACACGCCGAATCGTTCACGGCTACGAGTTTGGTTGAGCGAGAGAGAACGGAAAATCGCGATTGGCGCTAACACCGCTCATATTTCATGCACGTTAGAGGGCTTTTTGCCTACCGGTAGGTGTAATGATTTTTACGCGTGCATTGTCACTCGTTTCGCTTCAAAAAACACGCGTTACATCAAGCTGTGTGTTGTAAATATTAAACTAAAAACACAAGAGACTGTAACTGACGACCTTTCATGTTTGGATAAACTATTTAAGTGATATCAAAAGTGCAGTTTGTTCTGAAATATGGTTTTATGATGAAAACCATGAGGTATTTAAAAGTTGTTCAATAGCTTCTAATGTATTTTAATTAATTTAGACTTTAATTGTAAGTAATGAATACTTGTAACATGATCACTCAACCTTCTAAATAGTCTTGTAGTGTTAATGTGTGTTTGTAAGACATACCTATTGTGAACTCTTCAATTAAAAAATCAATAAAAAAGTTGTGTATTGTTGATGGAGAAGCAAATGGCAACGCTCTAACGTGGATTTGAATGCCAATCAACAAGGGATTTCCATCAGTTTATCCAGATTGTGACATATCGTAGACTCAATTACATTTGAAACAAAGGAAAAGCATAGAAAAAAACATAAAAAGTGATTATTACAGTTTTTTAATTGTGGGAGAAATTGAAGTGATAGGAAACACACGGCATGGCAGCGGCAGCGGCAGCGGCGGCGGTGGCCGAGTTATTTACTCCGTCATCCTGAGTTTACACCAGCGTTATGAATGATTGTTGTTGTATTGTAAGGAACGGTAAAACAATAAACAAGGCGACCATATTGTGTGCGTTGGGCGGCGTTACAACGTAAATACCCCGGTTATTCCGATCCCGGCTGTCAACAGATTACTGGAGCAGGAGCAGGAAGGAGCATCAGAGCATCGCTGGCCCGGCTCCTCCGCGGCTACATGTGTCTCCTGGATAATCTGTGATATCTGGACAAACAAGGGGTGAGCGCGGGGGCGGCGCGGCGTCGCGGACAACCCTTTCGACAAACACTCCCGCGCGGTTATCAGTTTAGCGGCTGTCTGTCTGTGTGACGGTTGATATCGGTGAAATTTGATACGGTAGCCTCCCCGATGTCACATTAGAAGTTTCAACAGTGCTCTTTGTTTGGGCTACTTCGTCTGTTTCAATAGGAGAGAGCTGAACGCTGTATTTGTCGAAAATGTAGGACACTCAATTAAAGCTGCTTCCAGTGAAGAGTTTATTTTCAAAACCACAATTTGTTATTCACACTATAGACGCGGACACCAAATAGGGCGGGGGGGGGGGGCAAAAAGTGAAAACACACCAAATTGTCTGCTGAACCATGACCAAATGAAATGTTTTTGTTGGCCAGTCAACATTTTGTTTTCTTTTTCAGGGCCTTTTACGTATAAATTTGTGTTAACTTTAACGTATGATCATATAGTCGATTAACTACCTAAACAAATAATAAACAATAATTTCTCCAGCAGGGCACTCACTCACCTGCCCTATTTGGTGCCCGCAACTATAAATGATGGTTTCTAATGTATATATGAGTTTTTGACTGTCAGTTGTAGGTTTTCAAAACCGAGTGGCGGGTGCAATAATGAGCCCGGTGTCATTTCTACCCCTCCATTACAAATCGTCTTTCCCTCTAATTCGCCCTGACGACTTCCTCGGCCGCGGGCTCAAAGGGTTGGCGACATCTGATAAAGACACCGGAAGTTCTCCGGGCTTTTCGGGAGGCGTCTCGCGGAACGAACAGTTGATTACGGAGGGTGTGAAAGTTACAAAATACCTCAGGGTTAATTACCGACATGCGTGGCTGTAAGAATGGGTTATTTGAACTGGAATACAAGATTGATGACATTTAGACTCGTTATCAGGCCATTGATCTCTGAAGAAATGTCTACTATTTTAATAACAGTTTTAAGATCAATTTTCATTTTTTAAGTTTTAAAGTCATATACGATCTTTACCCCACAATCTTTAACGTTTAATACTTTGTAAATAAGCGTTTTACGATGCAGCGGTGAACCAATGAGCATACCATCTGTTTTAAAATCTTCTGAACGTCATCTTGACTCTGAGAATATAACATAAATGCATTTAGAGAATCAAACACTAAATCACTCGTCAGTTAATCTAACCCAAACTAAAAAAAAACAAGGTTTCCCTCAAATGAAACTCTCCTCTAAACAATAAGAGGGAACACCAAATTGCAAATGTCTGGGACAATCGTGGCAGTGGGTAAGGTGGCCTCCCCTCGCGGCAGATGACTTTGAGAATGTTCAATTTAACATGGCAATATTCTTTTTCTCCCCTCTCATTACGCGTCTTATCTGCGCGGCCGGCGATCACATGTCATCGCGGCCTCCTCCTTATCAACTCCTGCATACTTTAAAACAGACGACCTCGTTATTGCCCTTCTCTCCACTTCTTTAAACAACCTCTTGGTCCTGACTGCTTCATATACCGTATGATGACTTTATTCTTTTACTCTGTGAATTATTTTGGTTTAATCAGTGGTTTTGTTTGGATTTTTTAAGGTAAATGGGAGTGAAAATTACGAGACCTTGGCGGGGGGTTTCTTTTGACACCTACTATGACTTACTGGATTGCAAAGGTTAGTGGATTGGATAAATAAAATAATCTTATATGAGTTTTATTATTACAAAATAAAATTAATAACTTGAGACCTAGTTTTGCAAAAATATTCTTGGTAACAACTGCAAACAATGAAATGAATTCCTCATTATGTCAGTCATACAGGTATTCCCTTAAAAACAACTATACTCTCTGACAAAACCAACTGAGTATTTTAATATGAAAGAAAGATATTTTCGGAACTCAGTATTTTGGATTAGCAGTTTACTGTTTTGATATTTAGAGATGATTTATACGCATAAACACAAACGTTACAATTATAATATTCATTAATTAAAAGAGAAACGGTCCAAACTAATAAGAAAGAGCAGCCCGAGAGTGTTTTGAAGCACACATGCATTCAATAGATTAAACGAGTACACATTTAGCACTTTGGCCTTTGCTCGCTACCCGTCGTTTAAAAATAAAACGGCAATTTAATAAGTAGCAGAACGCGGGGAGTGGCTGTTGAATAATGGAACGCCCTGTGAGAATATCGTTATTATGATGAAAAAATGTCTCAGCTTCCCTCCGACTCCCGCGACACTGGGGCCGATAATTTCCCTGTAGATACGAGCCTAAGGTCGCGTAACTAAACATTGTCGAAGGAAAATATTTTAATAAAAAAACGACAAAGCACAAAAAACGATGGTTTTAATTAAGGCGGTGGCCAAAAGGAAAGGGGGGAAGGAAAGGGGAGGGGGAGTCGATAGGATCGCGTGCAAGCAACGCTGAATCATCGCTATATCATGAATATTAAAATGGCCTTTATCATCCACACTTTTTGGGTAGAGTTACATTTTGGGACATTTACATGTTCCGTGACCGAGCTAATAAGGGATTGTCGAGGGGAGTTGTATTTTGATATGATAGAGGCTTACGTAAATAGAAATGACACCGAAGATAGTCTGAGAGTTACATATTATAGCCGATGAAAAAATTATGGATAATTTTTGTTTGACGGCGCTTAAACTATTTAGGGGAGGTACATTAATCGAATTCGAGTCGGGGGAGGAACATTCCTTAGCTGCAACATCGCTGTCCCCATGCCGCGGAGTCCGACTATATCACGCACAGCCGAGCGTGAAGTGTGAGCGGTGGTGAAGTATGGGGCGAATTTGGGGAACAATAACGCCAAGGGTTACACAATTGGACCCATTTCCTTAGCGTCCACCCTTTTGTTACTGGGGAAGGAGTTAAGCAATTCCGACACCTTCTTCTCGACAAGATCTAATCTCCCCACACTCGAACAAACCCGCGGAAATTAGAACACTACCCTTAGCGTTAATTAAAGTTCCATCTCCCGGCGTGTCCAAACTTTAACTCCATTAACGCCCTAACTCGCCGCGTCAAGGGCTTAACTCGACGTGCGACAGCCGAGACGCCGTCTCCGACATTACAACCTTCAACTTTCCAAGAATCAGACATTAGCGAGAGGATTCTGCAACATTAATTGCAACGCTAAAACTTCGTTTAACAATTCCTAATTTGTGATGTCAACTGATCTACCGAGTTAACTTTCCTTTGGAAATTAAAGTGAGTCAACGCTGTGGGGCTAATGAACGTTTATCTACTGGGAGTTTCCCCTACTGAATATAAAAGGGAATTTGAATCATTGTAAATTATGAGAAGTAGCCTTTTTTGTATATTCACCTTTTAAATATAAAACTTGACGTTTAAATGCAATGAATACTTATTAGGAGCAAAAGACACTTTCATTGAGACTGATAAGATAAAAAATTTGACGTGTACTTAAACATCATTCAATTGTAATTAACTCAAACATAAATTCATTAAGATCGACCATGTTTTCTATATCAAGGCTGCTAATTTTTAATGAAAACGGATCCAATTACATTGACTTTTTCCGATTTTTACCTTCATACAATTGCAGTAATATTGGCAAAATTTGAGGATTTTTAATGCAGATTTGAGAACTTTTCCTCGACACAACTTGAAGCTCAAGCAGACATTGTCACGTCGCGTCGCACGGCCGGTAGAGCCGGGGCTGCGAGCGGCAGTCCGGGGGGAGATCAGCTCGGCGCGGCGCTGCGGGCGACACAATGGCCAGCGGTGGATCCAGGTACGCTAAGTGCGGACACAAAGAGCGTCCTACTGACGTGGAAAATCCCAATAATGAAACCCGGGGCGAGGGCTGCGGCCGCGCGGGTGGCTCCAATAACAGATTAGAACCCCGCGCCGCAGAGTGGCTGAGCCGCCGCGCCGTGCGGTGGAGAAACCGCGGAAGTGGGCGATACAGTAGTCAAGAGGTGCAGTGAGAAATGCATGCTGGGTAATAAGCTACAGCGACGTAACTAGAAACACTGGTACCTTAGAGGATTATCAGTCGGAAAAGAAGCATACACTTTAAATCAAATAGTATTTTCTGTGTTGTATAACACTTTTTTATTTACATGCAGTTAGAGAATCAAGAATGCTTTATTGCCATTGGACTATTTAGGCTACATAACATGGAAAATTCGTCATAAATACAAGCAATTCATGTCTCCATTACTCTACGTTACAAAACACCACATAATAGTCATAAAATAAAATAACTCGCTATCAAGCATTTTTGTCACACAAATATTCATTGACGCTGTAGTATTCCTTAGAAATCAAGAACGCTTTCAGCTCTCTCCTGAACCATCCCACCTCCGACTCTGACTTGATATGAGATGGCAAGGAATTAAAATGCTTTATGGCAGAAAAAAGGTCTGTTTTTTTCCAAGAAAGACGTGTTATGCTCAGGTAAACTGTAACATGTTGACACCACAAACCTCAAAAATGGAAGGTTGATTTTAAAATTGTTTATGCTTGAAAGCACATCTTATTAGGATGAAGACAGTTTACTGAAACCTCACCATTTCATATTATCAGACGTTAACTGAAAAGTAAAAGCAAAGTCGACAAAAAGAACAAATGTGGCGTGAAACAAAAATATGCACATGATATAATATTCATTTTTTATTTAGCACACTTACAAATTTCTTTCCATTTAGTGTATTACCACGAAAGAGTTACAACACAATAAACACTTTTAATTTACAACGTAAACATTCAAAAGGGACGCCATTTCGGAGAGGTTTTGTGAGCACAAACGGGTCGCCCGGGGCCGGGGAGGCTCCAGTCTGCTGAGGAGAGCGTCGCCGCCGGCGCGGCTTTGTGGTCCTCCTCCGCCCGCGGCTCCTCGCCGGCGCAGACCGAGGTGCATACTATGATATTGTACAGAACACTCGTGTAGAAAATGCATCAACCCTCATTATTACATACGGTTTACTTCAAATAATTTGATTTTACAAAGTGGGTTAAAATAATTGTTCTGAAATCAGTGTGTGATAAAGCTGAAGGATTTTTGTAATGAATTATTTTTAATCTTGCCAAGTTTATGGATAAGTAATTTAGTAGTTGCACGCAGGAATTTATTTTGTATTTACGGTAAAATAATGGTTGAGTTGGTTAGGATTTTGATGGTAATACAGTTGAGGTAACTACTATAAGCGAATATAGAATATTGTTTAATTTATTTCAAGAGACTAGATTATAATTTACGAATTACAATTTATTGATTACTCATCAATAGACTTATTTATCCCATCCCACGTATGTCTTATGTTGTATAACAAGCCAAGCAACTTAATGTTATCAAGGTTTTTTAATGGATCAGGTTAGCGTATTGAATGTGTTGATGTAGCGTCGTGAACAAAGTTTTAAACCACGGAAAAGTTATTGATCGAAATATTTAATTTGCCTCAACTGCTACTGGCACCCCAATTTCGTAAAAGAAACAAAATCTAACAAAAAAAACCTCACGTCGGAAAGTAATTCGAGGATACCTCCCATAAACCACCACTTTACAAATTAATTTCACCGGACATCTTCTGTCGTGCTGGACGAGACAGGGCGCTGTCAAGCGTTTTGCGCACGAAATTTTTTGAAAGCCGACTAAAATGTAAAAGAGGGAGCGCTTTTATAAAAATCTGTCAGCGCGGGAAGTGAGGACGCGCGGTTTCTCGACAGAACCTGATTGTTTATATCAGCGATGATAACGTGTTTTGATGGCTCATTGACACTCCAGATGACGAAGACCCTGTCATCCATCACCGCCGCCGCCATTGTTGTGTTAAACTCTGGGGACGCCGGACACCGTGACCGCCGCAGAAACCCAACAAAGCCCGCTACAATAATATTTGCTGAGATTTTTATTTCGCAAATTAAATCGTGTGGGCAAGGTTTTATAGCCCCGAGGTACACAGTTTTCAATACTGTATTACGATTTTAATTATTTGATAGAATAATTTGGGATGATTCTTTTGAACAAGAGGAGATTAATCGAATATTTCTTTTGAAATTTGTAGCGGATAACTGATATGTAGAAACACATGTGCGAAAATGTGTTTTATACGTATGTGAAATTTGTAGAATAACT
The DNA here is from genome assembly GCA_035578135.1 of Flexamia atlantica. Lineage (NCBI taxonomy): Eukaryota > Metazoa > Arthropoda > Insecta > Hemiptera > Cicadellidae > Flexamia > Flexamia atlantica. The sequence goes on from JAQJVK010000001.1 coordinate 28,297,431, forward strand.
TAAATGTAAATTCTTGGGGTGGATTTAGAATGTTTTTTATTGCTTTAAACTAATTACTGAATAAATTATTTTATGTTTACTTCATTCTCTAAGCATGTGTGAAAATACAACAACACATTTTAACACAACGATTGATTTATCACACTTATTTATTTAAAGTCGCCCAGTGGAAGTGGTTCCTACCGTAATCTCAGTCAGTAGTGCGGCCAAACCGTGTAAAGTATGCAAAAAGCGGCGAGAGAAGAGTTCACAGAGCGTCGTTGACTCTACAAGAATGCGTGTCCTTGAGTCGCGCGGTGCGGCAGGCATCCGTCGGGCGCTACCACAGGCTTACACGCCCCAAGCCTCCCCTCACCCTCGCAATTTCGCTACGGATTTGGATTACACTTATCTTATCTTAGAGGCTATAAGTCATCGGATTTGAGCTGGAAATCATTATGTTTCCAGGCGCTGGCTGCCTCCCAGGTGATATTTTGACACCAATTCATACTTTACGCGTAACGTGCTGCGCGATTTACGGCGTTTAGGGGTTTAGAATTTGTCACCACTTGGAAATGCGTGTTTTTTGAAATATGTTCCTTGTGGCAAAATTGTGTCAATATTGCGTCTTTATTCTTTATTGATCTTTTTGAGTTGAAATAAATATTCTATTAACACGATTTGCGCTTCATTGTAAAACAAATAATCCTCGAGAAATTCTCTTTACGCATGTATAAATGGTGATTACTTGCCCATACTAATTTAACCATCACCTTTCAGTAATTTAAAAGATGCACTCCAAATAAACCTACAGAGTAAGGCTTTTGAAAGTGTAATTTTCACACGACCGCATCAAAACTATTAAAAAATCACCTCCACAGATCTATACCACGCTGTTTAAACCCTCTTTTATCGACACAAATACCAATTGGAGTATTGCCACACCCTCAACGCGGGCTTAATTACGAGACAAAGACGAGAGTTACGGGGCGCCGCGGCCCCTCCCCCGCAACAAGTGAGCTGAAGGGCCCTCGGGGCGAGTGGAGGGCCCCGGAGTGTTGGCCCTACAACCGTCTGTCCTGGCCGCCACTGCTCCACCACAAACAATCCTGTACTTGCCACCTACACTCTAATTCAAAATGTTGGAGACATTATAATTTACAGAAATAATAAAGACACTAGGGATTATTGATATTTTACTTCATACTAGCTTCTGGTATCCCGCTTCGCTGGGAAAAAGTAAACAAGTAATGGAAAATAAAAACAAATGCATCAGCTGTTAACCCCTTTCTTTTTCGTTTGTGCCCTTAGAGAAACTTTTATCAAAAACCTAATATTTTTCCTGGGATTTTCTCGCCGACATCTTTCATTCAAAAATAGGGATGTCAGACTTATGGTTTTCTCAAAGTTACGGGTAGTTCGTGCGGGGATTTTTTGCGGTATTAACATACGCCAGGACGGACTAACATTGACACTAAACAATATGGAATTAATTTTATACTTGTCAATGCGATACGTGACAGGCGGGTGTTAGACGTACGTTATACTTGTCACTGTGATTAGTCAGGGAGGTGCACGGGCCGCTGCAAGGCCGCAGCCGGCAACGCGAGTGCTGGGGCGGGACGTAAGCGCATTAAACAGAATTATGACGCGAGAAAAAGGGGCCGCCGCGCCCGCAACCTTTTAAGATGATGGCAAAGTTGGTTTAAGAACTTGCGGAACCTCTCATTATCTCGGAAACATTTTTACAATCATTTTACGCTTTTCCGGGCAGCAAAGTTTCCGCTGGGGTAACGCCGCGGGCGCGAGCTCTGGGGCGGAATGTACTTAGGCAAATTAAGGGAGTCGTGGATGGATGGCGTGCGCCAACTTTGGAGGAACTGTAAGTCGTTGTTTAGAGGACTGCTTGCAAAAAGGGTTCGCTCTTTTCAGCGAATAGTTATTCTACAGTTTCATTACAGTCAATTTTATTAACAAATGTATTAGAGATAACAGCTATTGTGAAAGAATTTACTTGCATTGCTCTGTATGTTTTTAGCAACAAAATAAATTAATACAAACGTGAAAGCTACAAGTCAGAGAAAACTAAATACGACTACAACTAACTACAAGCGTATAAGCTAAAAGTCAGAGAAACTAAACATTTTATGTAAAATATTTGTCAAATATTTTTCAAAAATTGCCTTTCCTTATATTTGAATGCAAGAAAAAATCGCATATAAATCTTAAATAAGCCATCGCTAGAAACTTACTGTAAGAATGTTTTACGTTGTGGAACCGTTCGGGGTCCAAAAGACCCAGAATTAAACTTTAAAGACGTAAATAACCGCAGAAACCGCAATAAAGTCGAAGCCGCTGCGAGACGCGATCCATAAGGAACAACGCGAAGGCTTTAATCCCGGACCAAGCCAGCTGGAAAATGATCTGTGGAGGAAAACAGTTAAAAGTCACCCCAGACTATTATCGGCGGGAAAATAGAATATGAAGATTATAAGAGCTTTCCTCGAGGGAACACTGACTTAAACTCTTTGTTGGGCTTTCGACTTTAGGGATGTTTTGGGGAGAGTAAGACACGCATCACGGCTTCCGTTACACTTCCGTTGTTGCGTGGAGGGGGAGACACGCCGCGGGTCGTGTTTGCCGCACATCTTTGTGTTCCTGACTTACATACGCCTTGCGCCGTTATAAAAGCAAAACTCGACCATTAATAACTTCTTTAAACGTTTAAATAAAACATGAATTTCGGTGCTGCAAATAAAATGTTAAGGCAGTAATGTGAAAAATTAGGATTATTGAATAAATTAATGTATTTATAAAATAAAATAATTATGGAAATTAATTAAAAACTGTAAACTATTCGTGAATGTAATAGCTGACAAAAAATAGTTAATTCCTAAATAAATTAGATATATTTAACCAAACAACATTTTTAAATGGACAGACATTATTTGTCGTGAATTTAGTCTGTATTCTCGGTCAAAAAACAGTATCATTTCAACATAAATATTACATTCTACTTTTACTTGCACGTCAGAAACCGTTCTAACTTATCCTTGCTAACCAAACCACCGGCTCAGCTCACGGTTTGCGGTCCTCCACCCATTTCTTATTCATAACATCTCTCAGCCATCCAGGTACTCCAGACACAGTTGTGATAAGCCGCTGGCTTCACTCATTGAAGGCCCGGGCCGGCGGCCGAAGGCGCTACGCTGCAAGCGAGCTATTAAAACGATATTAGCTGCTCGTTCATTATCGACATTAGCGTAAAACCAATTTCCAGGGGGCGGGCACAAGAAATTCCTAAATAATAAGAAAACGGAGGTCCCGAGATGTCGATGATAAGGTATGAATATTAAAACTCGGCTTATTACGAAGCAATTAATAAAAGCTGCAAAGGCCGAGCCGCCTGTCATTTTGTTTGTTCGCGATTAATAATGATGATATTTCAATCCCGAGTTCTTTGTTGGAATTAATCGAGGTGTCCGGGCGATCACGGCGGGTCACGCCCCTCGGGTCAAATCCGCTCAGCAGCCCCGAGCTTCCAACAGTTCGGGCCTACATCGGGTCAAGGAGTGCTCAACCACCCGGCAGCCCCGAGCTTCCGACAGTTCGGGGCCTACATCGGGTCAAGGAGTGCTCAACCAGCCAGCAGCCCCGAGCTCCCGACGGTTCGGGACCTAAATCGGGTCAAGGAGTGCTCAACCAGCCGGCAGCCCCGAGCTACCGACAGTTCGGGGCCTACATCGGGTCAAGGAGTGCTCAACCAGCCAGCAGCCCCGAGCTCCCGACGGTTCGGGACCTAAATCGGGTCAAGGAGTGCTCAACCAGCCAGCAGCCCCGAGCTCCCGACGGTTCGGGACCTAAATCGGGTCAAGGAGTGCTCAACCAGCCGGCAGCCCCGAGCTTCCGACAGTTCGGGGCCTACATCGGGTCAAGGAGTGCTCAACCAGCCAGCAGCCCCGAGCTCCCGACGGTTCGGGACCTAAATCGGGTCAAGGAGTGCTCAACCAGCCGGCAGCCCCGAGCTCCCGACAGTTCGGGACCTACAACGGGTCAAGGAGTGCTCAACCAGCCGGCAGCCCCGAGCTCCCGACGGTTCGGGACCTACATCGGGTCAAGTAGTTCTCAACCAGCCGGCAGCCCCGAGCTACCGACAGTTCTGGGCCTACATCGGGTCAAGGAGTGCTCAACCAGCCGGCAGCCCCGAGCTACCGACAGTTCTGGGCCTACATCGGGTCAAGGAGTGCTCAACCAGCCGGCAGCCCCGAGCTCCCGACAGTTCTGGGCCTACATCGGGTCAAGGAGTGCTCAACCAGCCGGCAGCCCCGAGCTCCCGACAGTTCTGGGCCTACATCGGGTCAAGGAGTGGTCAACCAGCCGGCAGCCCCGAGCTACCGACAATTCGGGACCTACATCGGGTCAAGGAGTGCTCAACCAGCCGGCAGCCCCGAGTACCGAGAGTTCGTGACCTACATCGGGTCAAGGAGTGCTCAACCAGCCGGCAGCCCCGAGCTACCGACAGTTCGGGGCCTACAACGGGTCAAGTAGTTCTCAACCAGCCGGCAGCCCCGAGCTCCCGACAGTTCGGGGCCTACAACGGGTCAAGTAGTTCTCAACCAGCCGGCAGCCCCGAGCTCCCGACAGTTCGGGGCCTACAACGGGTCAAGTAGTTCTCAACCAGCCGGCAGCCCCGAGCTCCCGACAGTTCGGGGCCTACATCGGGTCAAGTAGTTCTCAACCAGCCGGCAGCCCCGAGCTCCCGACAGTTCGGGGCCTACAACGGGTCAAGTAGTTCTCAACCAGCCGGCAGCCCCGAGCTCCCGACAGTTCGGGGCCTACATCGGGTCAAGTAGTTCTCAACCAGCCGGCAGCCCCGAGCTCCCGACAGTTCGGGGCCTACATCGGGTCAAGTAGTTCTCAACCAGCCGGCAGCCCCGAGCTCCCGACAGTTCGGGGCCTACAACGGGTCAAGTAGTTCTCAACCAGCCGGCAGCCCCGAGCTCCCGACAGTTCGGGGCCTACAACGGGTCAAGGAGTGCTCAACCAGCCGGCAGCCCCGAGCTACCGACAGTTCGGGGCCTACAACGGGTCAAGTAGTTCTCAACCAGCCGGCAGCCCCGAGCTCCCGACAGTTCGGGGCCTACAACGGGTCAAGTAGTTCTCAACCAGCCGGCAGCCCCGAGCTCCCGACAGTTCGGGGCCTACATCGGGTCCGACCCTGTGGTCCGGATATCACTGAACAGTCCATCAACTCAGTTATTGTCAGCATCTCGAGACGTTTTCTTGGTATATCAATCATTAAAACGCCTCCGATGAACCAGTACTTTCCGTATTATTTTCAAGTCATTTCCAACGACTTTTGACCCGCACCGAAGATAAGCTAACGAAATCGAGTTAATTAAATCCCGGGTTATCATGTGACCCGTGGAGCCGATAGCCCCGTCAACACAGCCCCGTAACCAACAGACAAATTACTTCTTTTTCTCTTCAATATTTAAAATTTTGTATTCTTCATAATTATAAAAATAAAACTTGTTTAAAAAACAATCAGTGGAAAACTTAACTGATTTCAATATTTTGTAAAGAGTAACAAAGCAATAATCAGTAAAGTTTTGACCGTTATAACTCATTATAAAGTCGACCGTGAGTTATAAAGTCATTATAACTCATCATCAATTTCTCCCTGCCATAATTATATTTAATAAAATGCTCAATAAACAATCAAATTCCCGTAATTATCCGGAATTACCAAATAACAACAAACGGTCGACGCAAAACAATGCAATCCACGGAGAGACAATATGGGATCGTCGATGCGGGTTTAAAAACATAATTTAATATCGTCACGGCGAAGTTAAATCGGCATAAAATTCGGGTGTGTTTACAAAACGACCGGCAGTTCATCATCACGAACAAATGGACTATCGATTGAAACGAATGGAGCAAAAACAACGCGGGTGGATTGGCCAGTGATATGATTATGAGAGGCCATCGCGCCAAAAATACCGACGTAAATCGTAAAATAGTCGGTAATCACGATTAACATGAGGCGAGCCCGACCGCTGATGGAATACCTAATGGCCCCCTCAACAAAAACAATCATAATTGGATGAATACTTGATTGGTCTAAATGAAACAGCGATTGGGTCGGAGTCGGAGCTAAATAAAACAAGAGAGGAGATTCGGCTACCTGAAATAACTGGTTACAAATATTAATCTGTTATGACGTGCACACACCTACATTAATAACCTATGAGCACTAGCTACAGTTTAAGAAGACGACTTTTTAAATCAAAAAAATGTTCACCTCTAATAAGATATTTAAATTAAAAACAATAAATGCAAACACTTAATTTTCTTAAATATCTAGAGGTAGATGAACAAATTCCCGAATATCTTTACTTACTAACTCACAAATTAAAAGAAATCTACATAATTTTAAAATACCAATAAACCATTTACTAAGAATTTCAGTTGGGCCGGAAGTGTCCTGCCAGACGCATTACCCCCACCCTAATTGCAGAGGCCATAAACAAGTATCTTTATAGGCTGTAAAAGAAGTAATTATAAAACACTAAACACTATTTGGTCCTACTAATCGACAGACGAGCACATTTATCTGTGTAATCATTAGTTGTACGTCAGAACAACTCCTAGCGTAAGGCCATAAAACTGACGCCTTTAAAAAAATAACTGATTAGACTTGATTTCATTAGCCACTTCCATTTACGGCATCACTGATTTTCCATTAAAACTTCGCAGCTGTTTTATCAAGTAAACAATTTTTTGTTTAAATTAAAGTTAAAGAAAACAAAGCATAAATAATGTAAATTACAACAATTAAACGAATTAACCTTAACACTAAATAATGTAGGACACCAGTTTATTATGACACCTTTAAAAATAACTGATTAGACTTGATTTGATTAGCCACTTCCATTTACGGCATGACTGATTTTCCATTAAAACTTCGCAGCTGTTTTATCAAGTAAACAATTTGTTGTTTAAATTAAAGTTAAAGAAAACAAAGCACAAATAATGTAAATTACAACAATTAAACGAATTAACCTAAACATTAAATAATGTAGGAACCAGTTTATTATGCCTAGATAGGCCTAAAAGCTTATTTAAAACTCCAAAACCCAATGGGATATTTTACAAGTGGTTTTTCCTAGAAATAAATGAATAATAACTATTGAATCTATGGTCAAACTTTTGGAATTTGCAATAGTGTAGAACACCTAACATATTTAATTACTCAGAATCCATTACAGGTGCTGTGAACAAGAAAATTTTTCAAAACAAGTGAATTTATCATATAAAACCAAATAATGTAGATACAAACAATTTTGTTCAAACTTGAAGCCTGTTTCTAATCTAACCCCAGCATTAGACCTCCCCTCCCCAGCATCGGCAGTTACAAGCCACCCACTCCCACTGCAAAGCGACGTGCCACGTGCAACTTACGGCTAGGTAAGGGTGTTGAGGTCAGATGCTGAAGACGTTTACCTGGGTCTCCGTGGTCCAGCGACTGCTGACTGCCGGGCTGTTGGCTGAGGGGGCCGGGGGTGCCGCCCGAGCCGGGGGACCGCACGTCGTCGTTGCCGTGGCCGCCGTACGACAGCGAGGACGACGGAGGCCTCTGCAACAACACACTCGGGTTGTAGTAAATGGCACACTGTAAAGATCCATTAATGTTAATGAACCAGAATTCAACTGCGGCTGAAGGCCATACATCGCTAGGGTACAGGGGGGTTGAGGGTACAGTGAGATTGATTCTAGGTGAACAAGTCAACACGATTCATCATACCGACCACTCATTCACTGATCGCTAACCTTAGTTATTCTTGTCGCGTTTCATCATTGTTAATAAATAACCAGTAAGTAAAAACTACCTTAAAAGGTCTTTCAACCTAGATATTTTACCGTGCCTTAGAGAGTTAGTTAGAGAGTTAGTTTGGGTCATAACTCAGGCGGAAATTAAAGATCACCCAGAGTTATTCGAAGGGTGACTTGTTTAATAGCGTCTTTAACAAAAAAATAACCCTTCCAGGTTTATTATTTTGAATGATCATGACCTCTTCGGCGTTGAATTTCTGCATCGGTATGATAATAGCAACTGTCCGCCAGTAATAGGACCTTTGAGAAAAAAAAACTTATATACGAAACCTGCATTCAAGTTCCTCACAAAACCATAAATCCATATCATCATTTAATTACAAATTAGCTCGTCTCTAAGGAAAAAATGTCATTATTATCTCCACCCTCCAGGCGTCTAAACGTATTCATACTTTATGGAGATAGAAATATTGTCGAGAGGAGCTAAGTCAATTGTGAAGAAGTGACAGATCTACACGGAGCGGCGCCCCCGTCCCTGGGGACCGGCAACATGACACTCTACTCAGCTGTGGGCCAGGGAATCAAAACTCTCCCTAAATAATGCACCACCTCCATCCAGGGAGCCGCCGCGGAGGCAGACGTGCGGAGCCCTGGGACCCGCGCCGCCGCGCTCTCGGCTCAAATATAATATCTACAGGATTCCGTCGTGTGGTTTTCTGGTCATACCCGATAGAAAACGTATCCTCTGAAATTGCACGGCGAATTAAATATTTAATGGAACAAATTGATTGTTGTGTCGATTTTGAGAAAAAAAGAGCCAAGCAAAGTTTTTGTTTAGTGTAGTTTCTGAAGTGAGCTTGCCTTCCTTGTCACGTGATACGCCAAATACTGAAAAATTAAAGCAATACCATTAACGGGGTGATCAAAAGTGGGGATAACGCTGAAAAGCAAGTGATTGTAGAAGGAACTATTACGTATGTAACAGTATCAGGATGCAAATGAAATGCATTACTTTTTCAACAGCATAGATTAAAGATTAAATGCTTGGGTAGAAATAAAGTTCATGATGGTTCTCTGAAATTGGTCGATGGCAATGATGGCCCTACTATCATTCTCTTTTAACAAAGCGTAAAATTGTTGGCACCGAGAACTCCATCGCAAGATTGCGATGAGTCAGGGAAGAAGGTTAAATCTCAGATAACAATAACCGCGTCATCGGATGACGAAGATCGCAGCCCTGCAGTATCAAGCCGCCAGCGCCAAGTCTTGCCCAACACCTCCGTCTCACAACCTTGTTAGCACGATCTGTCACGACTCGTTCGCACACGATTGACTCAAACGCTTCTTTCGCTAATTGAATAACTTACACAAACGACAAGAGGCGTTTACGACGGCAAAACATTTCGGTTTCGACCTGGATACACGCGGCTCGCACGGTCCATCATCGCTAACAATACCCTCGTCGTCGGCCTTGCGGCAAAAACCGAGGCCCCGGGGTTCTTGACTCGGCCCCGATCTGCAACTCATCCGACATTAGCCCTGCATGACCGTCGACGTTTCAATTAGGCTGTGACACGACCTAACAACACCTTGTCAACACTGGGACAATGCGGCGTGTTCGATTCAATAACTCTTTTAAAAGCGTTTAGCCATTTTCGATTACATGGCGAACTACTTCCCGTTACATCTTTGTATCTACGATACAAAGATCTAACTAAGATCCCGACTATCTACGATTGTTCGGATGTTGCATGTTTTAGGGCAGGATGGAAGGGTTTCATTGGATAACTGCAGTTATTGCCATAGCTCGACGAACTTTATCAGCTCTAAGTTCAGTAAACCAGGAAGTACTCACCGGTCGGTGCACAAGCTGCAGCACTTGCCTACTAATTTGTAGGGTACTTGTTAACACAAATATTTCTTTCTTGAACTCTTGCTTCATTACGTGCTCTCAGCTCTCATGTGTCTCATCAAGACCCAACGGAATTCAAATTCCAACAGGATTCCTCCTTCATTAACTAACAACGTGTCTTCCTCAACTTGGCTCTCCCCGTTTCGTTTTCGATTTGGAAAAAGCGTCTAATTGCTTAGTAGCAAGTCGGACCGAGAAGGATAGTCATTAGGACTAATGCGGCGTGATGTTTTTAGAGCGAACAGTAGAGCGGTAATTAACGATGTGATTGCCAGGACCAGCCACGCCCGTTTGACGTGACTCCGCTGTATTTTAGCGGCCAAAACGGACACTTCCTGATCTAACAGATTGTCCGTGACCTTGGAACTACTTTTTATGCCGAGCTGTAAACGAGAACTCGTTCCATCGAGCCTGTAAACTTATCTTTACGGCGTCACCCTCTAATTACGGGTGTAAAAATGTAAAACCTCCGAATTAATATGTACCACCAGCGGGAAATATGTAGATTGTTGTCGACCCGCGAAGATGGACAGGAATTTGAATCTTAATTGAATTTTCGTTAAAGCTGTATTAAGGAGACCATTAGAGGAAGGACTGGACTTGAGTTTAGGATGGTCAAATGGGTGCTTTTATAACCATTTCATTACATTTCTCGCATGGACGATGTTTATTTTTAAGGAGCTCTCACTTCATTTTCTTACAGAATGTACAAGAAATGCAAAACACGAATAATGAAGCCCATTTTAACTCAACCTAAGTGTTCGTGAGCAGTTTTGAATGAACCCTTATATTTCCGCGCGTGTTGACAACTGCGGTTGTTTTGAATGACACCATTTGAGACTCCGGCCTCGTAAAGTTTAATGTTTGCATGCAGCCTTTTATATCAATCCACTATTTTAAATGTACTTTAAAACAAACTAAACAACTGATCGGATCCCCGGCACAGAGCGACGGGCCGCAGCGCCAGAGCCAGTAGCAGGTCTGAGACAGTGCGGGATTAGTGCATTGATAAGATAAGGTCCAGAGCAAACAGAGACATCGGGCATCGTCGTCGCTCGGCTCACTACCTGTCACTGTTCAGGCCCGGACACCCACCGAGCTCAACCTCACTTTGCTGCTTACAACGTAGTAGTGACAAGCGAAATTCTTACTATCGATTGGTGGACACATTTTAATTGGAAATCTTCAATAGTAACTTACAGTACACAGTAGTGACAAGCAAAATTCCTCATATCAATTAGTGAACAAATTTTAATTGAAAATCCTCAGTAGGTCTACTCTTGATTTTTTTTTAATAGTCAACTTACATTTACGTCAACTGTAGGGCTAATATTCCAACACAGTGTTTGAATCTACATCCTCCTCATGTTTCATCACACTTCCATTCGCAATTGTCTATAAAATACAGTAAAAAAAACAACAACTTCAAATACTGTATTGTGTAAACCTTCCACTAATACTTCCTGATTAAAAATGAGCATCAAATAAATTTATGTTCCATAATAATAATAAGCGTACAAAAGAATGCTCCCCTCGCGTGGAGGCCCGCCCAATGAAAGTTAACACGACCAGAATGTAAGGCGCAGTTTGTTTTGATTGCCTTAATAAAAAGCAAAAGTTTCGTCGACAGGTTGTTTATACAGGGATATTGTTGAATAGCGTCCTTGTAGCGCGGCGCTAGTGGGCCAGCGGCACGCCAGTGTGCGGCGCTGCCGACTGACCGCCGCTATCACCGCTGATAACGCCGGACACGACACGACGAATTAACATAGAAAGTGGAGACCGTTCCCCAACACTCGCGGTTACGGTGTCTGTGTACTCTGCCTCGCAGTTGCATCCGGGTAGAACTCGGCCTCGTAAAAGTGGCTATACAACACTGGAAAACTTGTAGTCTAAGAGCCAGTAGCTGGCTGACGACACATATTTTAAGAAAGCTTATAATTTTCTCATTCACTCTATTCTAACTACCATTCATGAAAATGGGACCCGTTAAGCCCACTTGCGGTAGGTTCGGGCTCACCCATGGGTCAAAGGGGTGACAATTTGACATGAAACGAACATATTTTAAGAAGGCTGCCGTTTTGATATGTCACAGTATACACTTAGAGTAACTCGAAAACGGAAACGGCAGACGTCTACCGCGGTTGTGACGTCACGGCTGACGCTTTGAAAATGGCCAAAAAAATAAATTTTTTCTCTTATAGTTTAAGAAAGCTGACATTTTGATATGTCAAAATATACCACTATTTTAATATGAAAACGGATATGGCAGACGTTTACCATGGTTGTGACGTCACGGTAGACGTTTAAAAATTTAACGTAGTATAATGTAAAAGTATATGGCCATAATCTTGAAATTATGCTAGATAGTAACATGTGACTACCGTTGGTCATTATTGAGACATCTCCAGCTGGTTTTGACAAAAACAAAACTTTTGGCCGCCATCTTGGATCCGCCATATTGAAATAAGAGACGCTACTTCAGATGTAAAGATAGTGTTGTGACCCATCATTTAGAACTAGTTTTTAACGCTGAATTCAATGCTACAACTAGTTTTCAACAACAATATTTATTTCTTTATATATTGCCATTTTTTTGAGGTTATATACAAAAAAATTGTAATAACTCAAAAGTAAAAGGCCACAATTGAAATTGGGTAGCACCATTGAATTCAGCGTAAAAAACTAGTTCTAAATGATGGGTCACAACACTATTTTTACATCTGAAATAGCGTCTCTTATTTCAATATGGCGGATCCAAGATGGCGGCCGAAAGTTTTGTTTTTGTCAAAACCAGCTGGAGATGTCTCAATAATGACCAACGGTAGTCACATGTTATTATCCAGCATAATTTCAAGATTATGGCCATATACTTTTACATTATACTATATTAAATTTTTAAACGTCTGCCGTGACGTCACAACCATGGTAAACGTCTGCCATATCCGTTTTCATATTAAAATAGTGGTATATTTTGACATATCAAAATGTCAGCTTTCTTAAACTATGTGAGAAAACATTGATTTTTTTTGCCATTTTCAAAGCGTCTGCCGTGACGTCACAACCGCGATAGACGTCTGCCGTTTCCGTTTTCGAGTTACTCTAAGTGTATACTGTGACATATCAAAACGGCAGCCTTCTTAAAATATGTTCGCTTCATGCCAAATTGTCACCCCTTTGACCCATGGGTGAGCCCGAACCTACCGCAAGTGGGCTTAACGGGCCCCATTTTCATGAATGGTAGGTAGAATAGAGTAAATGAGAAAATTATAGGCTTTCTTAAAATATGTGTCGTCAGCCAGCCACTGGCTCTTAAGACTATTGGCCTCGTAGTGCGCATTTGAAATACAGTAAGGCAAAACTTGGCCTCATAGTGCAGTGGCTATGCAACGCTGTAAAACTCGGCCTTGTCGTGCATTGGCGATGCAACAGATAACTTGGCCTCGTATAGTGCAGTAGCTATGCAAAAAGGTAAAACTCTGCCTCGTAATGCAGTGGCTAGGAAACGCTGTAAAACATGATGGCCTCGTAGCGCAGTAGTAATGCAATAACGTAAAAACTTGGCCTCGTAGTGCAGTGGCTGTACAACAAAGTAAAATTTGCCTTTGCAGTGGCTTTGTAACGAGGTAAATCAATTTTGCCTCGCAGCGCAAAGGCTATGCAACGAGGTAAAAAGGCCATGAGGACGTAGGGATCACCAATTTGTTTGGTTAAAAGAACGTTTGAAAAAATAGGTTGAATTTATAAATTAGGTTGAATTTAATTTTCTTGGGTAAATCTTGATCTGGTATTCCTTAAAAAAATCACGATTCCACTGAAGTAAGGACTTTGACAGCTTTGCTATGAAACACTAGAAATCTAAATACTCCGTCGTTCAATGCAGCCACATACGAGCAAGCGAACAATGAATAGTTTTCAGAATCCGTATCAAAGATCTAATAGGCCAAATAACCACATTTACATAAAAAATTGTAATTATCATAGAAGTGAATAAAATGAGCTTCTGTGAAACTGGGATGATGAGCAACAAACATTTTACCATTTGAATCAACCCGTTCATTCTATTCACCAACCAAAAACCCATTCGAATCATTCGGAATCACTTTACCCCTTGCAGTCGCACGTGCAGCATGTGTTGGGGCGACCCGGAAGTGGTGCAGAAGGGAGCGAAGCTGCCGCCGTTTCCGGTGCCGACACCTGGACCGCGAGGAAGAAACCAATAGCCGAACGTGTTAATTGAAGAGTTATCAACTATTACGGCAATTTGTTGGCATTGTGCGTGCGCCGTATAATGAAGTCTGGAGACCCGTGGTTCGCGTTGCGTGCCGAAGGTAACGCGATCCCGGGCCGCAAACGCGCTTCGTTAGGTCCAGTCAGGTGCAAATGCTAATCCACAGCCACCTTCGTCGAACACGGTTGTATTTTAATTAATCATCGACTTACGTTAATTACATTTCATTAATAAATATGCATGTGTGTTTTTTTTTGGAATTTGGATCTGTTGATTGTTGCAGTGTAATTTAAATTAACAACTTCATCGGTGCATTAACCAAATGGATCAAGATTACTGCGTATTCGATGGCATACATTTTGAGTACGCCTAATTGAATTTATAAAAAGTTAATATTTTAAGGCTTCATGGAAAACGGGCAATATCGTCCATACGAGCAATGCCAAATAATAGCCAACAGGGGAATTAAGTTTACATGTCAAATTTTATGAAAACAAGACACTACAGCGCTTCTTACATGATATACTTTGATACGGTAATTAATGAACAGTCACAATCATTTTGTTACAATAAATTCCAGAAAGTAATAATCCGAGCGTCACTTAACAACGTGTCAAAAGTTATCAAAGAATATCCTCCTCTGGACACTTGGGTGTAACACATAAATGATAGTGACTCGTGTTTCCCTATCTTGGCATCGTTGGCCACATATCTCCACTCTCGCACATGGCTGTCGCGTACAGTCGGTGTGGAGGTCTAGGTCCACTGCGGCGGGGCTGCGACTGTACATTCTACCAGCCGGGCGCACCGGGGGTTCGCTGCCGATGCCTTGTTACTCTCTCACTTTATTTAATAAAACAAACTCTGGCCGGGATAAACATGCACCTTTATCGGGACATTATGTCGCTATGAGCCGTCTGTGCCATTTTCTTCCACAAACATGTATTTACTTTCAAGCGCGGCCAGCGTGGAACCGTTTAAGGTCAGGACAGGGAATTGGGAATTAGCTTTTCGTGTTTTAGAACCGATAGTTATACTCTCCATAAATTAAAGTAATGAGCTGAATCATAGTATGTTCGTCTGCACGTTGATTTTCAAAATAAAATCGTATTAAAGGTATCGTTGGTTAGCTGAAGCGTTGTCAAAAGTTGTTTAATAGATCAAAACTTTACACAACCGCAGCGCTATCTATAAAAGTAAAAAATGAGTTATAAATTTTAACTATTTATTTTTTTAAGTTATGCTCATAAAGTCGGATTGCAACAGAGAGTGCAAAATGTAGCTAAAGGTATAATCTAGTTATATGGAAAATGCATGCTGGCTGGCAGATATGTGTGCAGTGTAGTTCGCGTGTAGGGGGCAGGCTCTGGCCCAGAATTATTCGTCGTAAACACGCTCTTCAAACACCTCTTAGATCGATCCCGACAAGAATGTGTTTCTCCCAGAGCGTGAATGCCTTCGCCGATCGCTCAAACTGCCAACAACCTTTTACCGCGGTGGAAAGTACACCCGATGAGTTCTTTATTACCGCTCCACTTTATGTTTATTCCCACATTTCTTCACGATTGAAAACTACATTGATTAACTCAGTACGTAGAATAGTGGAGTAGCCTGAATGGCATGTCAATATCAAGATATGGTTTCTCTTTGAAAAGCACTTTATATACAAATATCTCTTGGACGGATGACATCCTAAATCGCGTAATTTAAAACGTTTGGCGTAAAGTACCTGAGGGAGATTATGAATGTAGTTAGAAGGGGCGTAATACTGTCTATGTACTGCCCAAAACCTGGGTGTACCAATTGCAACTGCATCATTTTTGCAGTGTGAGCAGCATTTGCTATCAGAGTAGCTCTAGTGCTTTTATGTCATTACTTGCATTAATAGCGGATGCCGGACAAGCACAAAAGAAGGGCCCACAACATTACTACGCTAACTGTGGCGCATTTTCCTTCCTTTAGCATGAGCAGCGTATGCTGAAAAGGCCTCAGTGTTTGCTGAATACAGAGGTACCACTGCCTAAGGCACCCCGATGGCTAAAGACAGTTCTACCCACAAACAAGAGATATTTAAGATCGCAGAACATGACGTCAGCTACGTGGTTAGTAGTGACTGTAACTAAACATGATCAGCAGTCGCGCCTACTGCTCGTTGCTGCTCAAGAGCCACCAGACTGTGGCGGGTCTATCGGCAGGCGAGTGGCCGAGGACGGAGCCGTGATCGGCAGTCGCTACCGCTCGTTGCTGCTCAAGAGCCACCCGACAGTGGCGGGCCTATCGGCAGGCGAGTGGCCGAGGACGGAGCCATAATCGGCAGTCGCTACCGCTCGTTGCTGCTCAAGAGCCACCCGACAGTGGCGGGTCTATCGGCAGGCGAGTGGCCGAGGACGGAGCCATGATCGGCAGTCGCTACCGCTCGTTGCTGCTCAAGAGCCACCCGACAGTGGCGGGTCTATCGGCAGGCGAGTGGCCGAGGACGGAGCCATGATCGGCAGTCGCTACCGCTCGTTGCTGCTCAAGAGCCACCCTATCGGCAGGCGAGTGGCCGAGGACGGAGCCATGATCGGCAGTCGCTACCGCCCGTTGCTGCTCAAGAGCCGCCCGACAGTGGCGGGTCTATC
This sequence comes from Flexamia atlantica, assembly GCA_035578135.1. Taxonomy (NCBI): domain Eukaryota; kingdom Metazoa; phylum Arthropoda; class Insecta; order Hemiptera; family Cicadellidae; genus Flexamia; species Flexamia atlantica. The sequence continues at coordinate 28,314,013 of JAQJVK010000001.1, forward strand.
GGAAGGCGGGTGGCCGAGGACGGAGCCGTGATCGGCAGTCGCTACCGCTCGTTGCTGCTCAAGAGCCGCCCGACAGTGGCGGGTCTATCGGCAGGCGGGTGGCCGAGGACGGAGCCGTGATCGGCAGTCGCTACCGCTCGTTGCTGCTCAAGAGCCGCCCGACAGTGGCGGGTCTATCGGCAGGCGGGTGGCCGAGGACGGAGCCGTGATCGGCAGTCGCTACCGCTCGTTGCTGCTCAAGAGCCGCCCGACAGTGGCGGGTCTATCGGCAGGCGGGTGGCCGAGGACGGAGCCGTGATCGGCAGTCGCTACCGCTCGTTGCTGCTCAAGAGCCGCCCGACAGTGGCGGGTCTATCGGCAGGCGGGTGGCCGAGGACGGAGCCGTGATCGGCAGTCGCTACCGCTCGTTGCTGCTCAAGAGCCGCCCGACAGTGGCGGGTCTATCGGCAGGCGGGTGGCCGAGGACGGAGCCGTGATCGGCAGTCGCTACCGCTCGTTGCTGCTCAAGAGCCGCCCGACAGTGGCGGGTCTATCGGCAGGCGAGTGGCCGAGGACGGAGCCGTGATCGGCAGTCGCTACCGCTCGTTGCTGCTCAAGAGCCGCCCGACAGTGGCGGGTCTATCGGCAGGCGAGTGGCCGAGGACGGAGCCGTGATCGGCAGTCGCTACCGCTCGTTGCTGCTCAAGAGCCGCCCGACAGTGGCGGGTCTATCGGCAGGCGAGTGGCCGAGGACGGAGCCGTGATCGGCAGTCGCTACCGCTCGTTGCTGCTCAAGAGCCGCCCGACAGTGGCGGGTCTATCGGCAGGCGGGTGGCCGAGGACGGAGCCGTGATCGGCAGTCGCTACCGCTCGTTGCTGCTCAAGAGCCACCCGACAGTGGCGGGTCTATCGGCAGGCGAGTGGCCGAGGACGGAAGCACGATAAAACCCGCATGTCCACTCCGCTGATAGCAGCCGTTGAATTACCGCTGCATATTCAGCAGACAGCTTTACGATGCGTTGCGATCCGCTCTCGTCCGTCTAGCAAATATATTAAAACGGCACAACATTATTCATGCTATTTAAACACTCTTTCTTTGCATATCTTCAACGTTAATCGGAGTATTAATTTTCACAGGTCATAGTGAAGATTTATCATTGCAATTAGTTTTAAAATTAAATGATTTCTTGTCATATTTCCGTGTTTTAACGGTTTAAGAGTTGTTTACGCATCTTTCATTCATTCTGACTGTCATAAATCAAAACTGAATCTCACACCGGCACATGTGACTTTGCAATGAGTTTGTATATTAAAATCACAAACTACTTGTCATTTTCTTCAATGATACATAATTATGTGATGTTTCTGAATTTATAAATGACCTCAATTTTAAAGAGGTCTAAATAAATCTATTTCAAGAGATTTTATTAGCTTTTTTTACCTTTTCAATCATTTTGGTTCCTTCATTGCTTGAGACGTTTAACACCCCCCAGAATGCCCCTCAAGGGGGATTCACCTTTACGTACCCCGAACCCAAGACCTTTCTCCCACGGCCGCGGTAAGGCTCGTGCCGTGAATCATGGCGGATCGCTCTGGGGCTGCAGAAATATATAATTATTTTTATGGTTTCGCCAGGTGTGTTCGCGGATCGGGCATTAGGCCGCGGTGATTATAGGTGAGGTAATTGAAAGGGCCATTTACATAGAGAACTCGGTCGTTACGGCCCAACACCCCGGGTCACTTCTCTGATGATGATTGTGGTTTAATTGTCCTTCTCCATCGTCCAAATGATACGCTCTTCAAATCCTACCGGTAAAACTATTTCGGCCCACCCATTTTGGGCCGAGCGACTCGCATTGTTCTGGAGAAGGGTTTGAAGCTAGTTGGAGCGTGTTCTGCGCCGTCTTTTTTGAATTAATAAATCCCAAAAGAGCTTACAATGACCGCATATTTAATTACGTTCTTTAATTTTAAGAGGTGTTATCTCTGCTTATCATATAGCCGGGGGTAGGGGTGAATTTTCATATGAGAGTATTTCATTGTTTAATAGTACTGCATTAAGCATGAAAACAAATTGAACAAGTTGAATCCCAATCAAATATCAAAGGCAATTAAATACGTTTATGTTTACCTGAATAAACTGAATTTTTAACCCATTACACGTGGACAAATAATAAAAATAAAAATTACTATAATTAATTTAGTGGTAACAAGAAGCCACAGTTATCGTCGAAAGCCTATTGAACTCGACGAACCCTACAAACAAGCGGCATAAAATTTTCAGACAAACCACAACAATGGAGACATCGCGGCCTAAAAGAACACTTGGACCCGCTTCATAATTCAGCGATATGATCGATAGCACTGTTGTGATTGGGGGCCGTCGATATGCCGTTAAATAATGATAAAAGCCCCGTGTAAAGGTAAGACAACGGCTAAGCCCCTCGCCGCCGCGCTGCAGCGCCTCAACTTATTTATGAACCCGTCAACTTGTGACACATATCAACCGCAACCCTCGGAAATATTTATGCCGCTGTAGACTGCAGCATCATTTACTCAAAGACCGAACTCTGCGCCGATCGCGTTGTCAATCAGAGTGTCAACTGCACTTCCTGCAACACGTGTTTCATTTAATGCGACACCTCCGCGTGTTATCGAAAGGTTATAATATTTGACGCCTTGGAAAGTTTCAATTTTAAAGGGCTTTAAATAGCTCGTATTTAATATTAACTTTGTTATTCAAAGAGAATTATCATTTACTCAAACTTAAACTTTAATTTTTTTTATTTACGTAAAAGTAAACTGAAGGCTGCACTGAGATTAGTTAACATTTCAGAGAAACGTGATATAATTCAATGATTTTAGAGACTATTAGACTATTGAAATACTGGAGAGGTGACCTTTTGGTATAATAAAAATTACTGCATAAACAGAACGAAGGTCGTCGAAACGATGCAATCTCGACACAATTTTATCACTTTAATTCACTCACTTTAACTCCTGTTTGTACGTCTTTTAAGTAGAATCTAGTTCCTTTAATCATTGCTTGAAAAAAAATTTGCCACTTGCCAAAGAAGAGGCCAGCTGTCCTAAACGACTATCAAACCAACTTGAAAAAATAAATCGTTTCAATGACTCTGTATTAAGAGGGTTCCCTACCTACCCCAAAATATGCCTAAAACACGCTCCGCGCGTTGTCATTTAGTGCTTACATTTAGTTTTCAAAATAAAATTTAATTTAACATAGCATTTCAAAGACAAAGAGTTGTAGAATGTTAATTGCTAATCCAAAATTGTTTGTTAACGTATTCTGAAGATATATTCCGTTGAAGTTGACCAACTTTAACGCCAAGTATCTTTTTAATGAGTGAGCATAAACTAATTTGGAGAAGCAATAAACACTCTGCAACTCGTTATCTTTAAAGTGCTATTTCCAAATAACTTTTATTTTAAGAATTGGAGACGCTAAATGACACCGCGTTTACCCTGCATCGGCTTGCGCAGCGAAAAGTGCACAAATTTAACATAGGCTCTAATGGAGCCGGAGTTCCAAAAGTCAACGCTAGTGTCGCAGAAAAACGAAAACTGCTGTAGGTAGGGAACCCTCTTAATATTTTAAATTAGAATACTGCATAACTTGACGGAGGCGGCCTGGCCGGCGGAGGGGTGGGCGGGGAGGGGAGGGGCCGTGGCCGATACCACGGACACTCACCGCGAGTGGCGGCCCCACTACTCCACTATCGCGACATTACGGCGAGCTCTCACACTATCGCCGCCCGCTCCGTGGTCCTAGTCCTCCTTATCGCCAGTACGACGTGTCGCGAGTGTTCAAATCTTCCCGAGGCGAGCGGGTCACGTGGGCGTCTATGCTGCGCAGGTGGAAATCCAAAGCCAGCACTAAACGTCCGTTAAGTCGAGGTTGTGGTCGGGTGAGGAGAGCACAAGTGCTATCGACCGGGATTCAAAAATGGTTGGTTGGACAAAAGAATTTTGGCTGAAAATTTACAAGACTGTACCTGCAATAGTTTAGAAGAAATGTTTTCCTGTCCACAAATGTATTTAAATTGATGGAAATGAAAATAGTGCAATAATAATGCTATGAAAGTTTGAAATAAAATGCTTGAATTCAAGAAATGAGATTCAGTAAACCATGATTTGAAAGATCGTGTTTTCATCTTAAAATGCACTGGTCATTAATTTGGATAAATTTAGATTATAAGGTTTAGAGGAAGTGTGGAAATTTATCGAATCAAATCCAAAACTAAATAAAAGCACCCTTACGTTAATATGATCTAAAATAAGATGACAATAACTTAGATTGTATTGAAGCCAACTGACGAGTGGAGCCCGTCCGCTATTACCGAGCGCTGACGTCTGACGTCCAGTCGCGGCACAACTAGGGGCTGCGGTCACGAATGCGCGCTCACACCTCTGGTAAAAAAGCGACGAAATTCACGGCTGGAAAGCTGTTATTACTCTATAAGAAAGTGACTTCTGCTTTGAAACGTGTCATTTGACGCGACGCGCGCCGGCCATCTGTGTCGCGTGGCGGGCACGTCCGTGTAGCTACGTGGCAACGTGGCGACAAAGGGTTGCATTGTGAAAAATAAGGCTTCGACTGCTATATTTCTTAGGCGAAAAACCGAACATTCCTCATAAAATTGCAATTACAAAATAGCTTTACCGGCAAATAAGATTGCAAATAAACAGATCAGAATTAGTTTTCTCTTAATGTTGAACGAAAAAAGTACCACATGTTTTCATACATCAGCCTTTATTCAGTGTCAACTCGAATGCAACTGAGAAAACGTAATCGTAAATTCATCTCTATAAATGTTTACAAAGCAGTAAGTCAAGTGCTAGGTAAACATTCAAATCGTTTTATGAGATTTTAGGCGCTAATGTGTTGGAATGAGATAAACTTTATCTATCCACTGTGAAATGATAAGCTGTAGGGTGAAATGTTTGGAAATGATACAGAAGCTGCAGTTGTAATAGTCATATACCAACTCGTGTAGGTAGAGTATTGTTCGGTTATTTAAAAGTAAGATTTTTCGTGAAAGAAAATAAAGAGTTATATTGTAAGATAAAGAATGTTCGGAGCGACTCAATTTTTGTATAAAACTCCGTGAATGGGGCAGAGGGATCGCGTCGCCGTCCCAGGTATTGTTTCAGACTCCCATATATCACGGGGTGAAGTGTAAAGGGCCATGATTGTGTCTAGATTTATGGGCTCCGTAACTCTACCCGACTTTCTCAGCCCATCCCTTGTAGCAGGTAGTATTGTGACAAAATGGAAATTATTTTTCAGAACGCTTTGATGAGGCTATAAATTTTATCGGGACACGAGACACCGCAGCCCGTGGTGACCCGTAAGACGATCTCCAAGAGGTGGGCCACAGAAGGTCCCGTTTTTTATAACGGTTTATAATTATACAGAGAGGGTTGAAAAATGAACTGTAACACAATCTTTGAATTGAATAGGCCGCTCACACACAGCGAATGAACTCTAATTCAATTCGGATTATACGAATGGCCCTTAACGTAAATTTCTGAAGGTGGTTTGTGGTCGTTTATGTGTTAATTATATTATAACGTGTTTAAATTATTCCAGTGGCGAGTGTTGATAGCTTATCAGCCATCTCCCGCCTTCCGCCATCACATTCTCACGTTCAGACCTTGAACGTATAAATATGCACTCTATAAAGTTGCAACTTATTTATTGTGTCCTGTTGATCACGAAGAAAGAGAAGGAAAATGAGGGGTTCTCTACAAGTGTAACACATCTTGAAACAGAGTGAAATGTTGGACTTGAATTAATTAATTAATTTTAAACAAGTAATAGTCGATCGTCATGTTGCGAGTCATATATTGTGTTTTATGAGCGTCATAACCGATGTACAAGACTTCTAGATACTTAAATAACTACTCGTATCCTGACACATTTTTTAGCTGTATATTTTAACAAACATTTAGTTGTCATCTTCGAAGAAAATAAATCAAGATTTGATTATAGAATAAAAAATTATAACATAAAATCTGCTTGCGAAAACCAATCAAAATATTAAAACTTACATTTCGCTCAAGACTATTCGAAACAAAACAATAAAATTGAACTATAACCGTGTCACATAGTTGCTGGCTAATGGTGTAATAATTGTAGACACCACGGCGTGGAGACGTACTAACACCGCGTACACTCGTGTAACGATCCTGAACGCATCACTAGGTTACAAATCGATGTCACGCCGTTTCTTTTGGCAACATAAGGGTGACAGCTGACGTAGGTCACGCCTGACACGCACGCACATGTTCATGAATAACAACAAAAGATACAAGTCCGGGCGCATTTGACACCCCCCACACCAGCGCGGGACGCAAAGGGTTCCTAGATTTTAGTTCATTAGCTCATTTGTTGCTGACACATCTGCACTGACTTTGGGACTATGGGAGAAGTAATTATGTTGGCGAGTAGTAAGTGTCGCCAAAATGGTAATAAACCTTTAAAAAGAAAAATTAACTACAAAGAAAATGTCACAAGTCGCCATGTTTTCCAAATATACCAAATAATTTCAAAGAGTACTGTTTACGAGCAATAACCATAGATGTAAATTGGTTTCAATGAATAAACCACTGTGGCTCAATTTTATGCATAAGCGACAAGTGTTTGATGTAAAATATTAAACCATTTTCCGATTTTTTACAGACATGACAGCTGCTTAACCCTCAGATCCACTTTTGACACGAGTACTCCAACAAATAATAACAACTCGTCAATCGAAACGGCAGAACACACCACTACTTATCTGTATTCCGAACACTTAGCGCAAGGACTAGCTTTCAAACGTGTTTGTCCTTTTATCCGCAGTAAAAGCACCTCTTTTCATCGGACCTTTTTGTTCCCGCGGATCCGATGCCAACCCCAATAATAAAGGTGTACAGACAAAACCTATTATCAAAGAAGAGGATGATGGAATTCTTCGACCGGACAATGCTACCCTCGACGAAAGTGGTCGGAACGGGACAAAAGAGTGTTTTAATTCCCAGCGGGAGTCTGGCGGGAGGGGGTAAGACCGGGGGGGAGGGTGGCACGCGGTAACAGCGAGGGGTGTTCATAAACACTCGCGACGGGACATCGGGGCAAATTGGAGGAAATCAACATCGGTCCGTGGGAGGCCGATCAGGCGGTACTGTGGAAATGAAACAGTTCCGGGTCGAAGGGAGCGGCAAGGAGAAACGTACAAAAGAGTTTAGGAAGACAAGTAATTTTATATTTCCAAATAATAGTAAAAATGGAAAATGTGTCCCTAAAAAGATTGTAAAATTAATAAATTACTGCATTATAACTTATTTTCGCAAGGTTTCCGCAAATAAAGACGATCAGCTGGAGACGAGCCGTCCGCAATCTAGGAAGTGGGAAAGTATGAGAAATGACATGATGGCATAACGCAGGGAGGGGAGGGCGCATTCCATAATGCAATTATGTGCATTAGAGTGTCGCAGTTGATAATCGTCAAGCGGGCGAGTGATCACTTAGCCGAGACCACGGGGGGAGGCCCCGTCAGTACTCCTAATGCATTACAGAACCCGCCACAATCGCCGACAGCAATCGTCCGTGGAGAATTTTATATTCACGAAAACTTCTAGTAGATTCGATAGCAGGAAAACTATTTAAAAACAAGCTATTTAAACTCACCCTTAGGAAATTTAAAACAGCTTACTCGTCTGATTTCAGATCTGTTTTCTACGTGGCGCCTACTTCTGAGAATCTAAAACTCGTAAACAATTTACCGATAACTGGAACAAAATCAAAACAATGATCAAAGAAGGACGACATTCTTCCCGGATGAAAACAAATGACAGTCTATTGTTGAGACAAAAAGTGATGACAATTTGTCAAACAACGGCAAAGAACCGAGGTGCAGACAGAAAACAAGAGGAGGTCCGCGGAGTTCGGTATCTGACAAGGAAATGCTGATGATTTGTCAAAGACGAGTCCGCCCTTGGAGTGTCCGATATGATTTATGTTTCGCCACTCTACTCAAATTGCACTGATTTTATTTATATTTACCAATCAGCTTTACTAATTCGTCTATTCATCGGTCGACTCGTTGCCCGTGGTTCTGCTTAGTCAATGATTGATGGAGACTGGCTTCACAGCTCGTTCGGTCGCATTGCTCTGAAACGTCTTCATTCTTTCCAACAGGATGCTAATTGTAAGGGTTCTCAATTTTTGCTGAGAACTAAATTAAACAAAAATACGTATTAAGCCTGATTTTAATAAATATGAGTCTATTTAAAATGTATTATTGCATTTTTCTAAATATGTCTTGCTTTGTTTGGGATATTTTTTATTGATTACAATATTTTAATGTCTAAAGGATGTTAGAACAGTTATTTGTCAAGTACGTGTCCTTATGATGAAATTGATAGTGCAAACAAAGCATTGTAAATCACCTTACTCTAGAACGTCCTAACAAACATTATAGTATACAATTTAATCAAAAGCTACGATATGCAGATGACGCAGATAGAGCCAAGTCGGCCGAGCGTAGTTTGGCCGTAGCCGTAGCGTAATTGGCCATAACGTTGCGCGGGGCGCGGGGCGGCCCGAGCGAGGTAATGGTCGCGGCCACGTGGTCCGCCGCCAATCGTGGAATGTCTTGTCCGGTAATTTTATTTTATTACACCCCATAAATCATCGCTCTAATAGACCGTGCGTCTGTAATTTATCTTGACATTAATTGCAAACACAAGTTACACATTGGTTGATTGGAAGCCGGCCAGGCGATCCGATCGGCCGATACGTCCGCAGCTAATTGATAATTTCGTCATTTGGATTAAATATGTACCTAGTTTGCAGTTTATTATTTGATAAAGTCATTAATATTTGATTTATTTTGGAAAAAATCTCTCCTTGTTATTAGGGTTCTTTCACGTTATACGACACGGTTCTCCGTTATGAGTTGATGACTAGTGCTGGTGGTTTTATCATCATATAAACTGTCCCGATGGACATATTCTTGGCTTATACTTCTGGCTTATACTTCTAGGAGATACGACTTTGTTGCACTTTAACTGCATCTCACTAAATCATGAAGGTATAAACTCTAGCGCTAATATATTCCATAATAAAACTTTTATCACTCCTCTGAATTTTTATTTCGCTTCTGAAAACCCACCCTGTACATTCATTCGGCCGAGACAATGAGTGGGCCCAAGGTTGCAGTCATCTAAAGATTGTGCAAGAAGCTACTTGAGAAAATTATGTAAACAACGGCAATAACAGAAATCAAAGTTTACAGATGCTTCAATGGGCACAGTGTGAGCACAAGATAACGTTATCTGCAGTCGGGAGTGATAACAGTAACATCCACTCTGGCTTATCAACAGGTACTACTGAGAAAATAACCAACTACGGAGTTGGTATTTGAGGAAACTCTGAAAGTAGGAAAATTACCTGATCACCCACAAGCCAACACACTATAAACGGAAACTGAGCTTTACTGAATATAAGAGCAGATCATTATAATCATTGATAACATTCTGTGGCTTCCTGAATATGGTATGGGGCATAGTATGCTGAAGAATGAGAAAAATTAAAAATATTTTGTGACTTACAATTTGTTGATAAATGCTTCGACCACTTAAGATCCCTCTTCCTCCCCATCCCATGACCAGCTAAGGCTGTTTGTTTACTTTGTGCACGTCCTGTAAGAGCTCCGTGGCGGCCGCGGCGCAGTGGGGTTCAACAAACCGGGCTTTGTGTCGTGCCGGAGCGAGACCCGCGGCTCTCCCGGCTGAAAGGCCGAGGGCGCAGCGAAGGGTGGTCTTTAGTCACAGTCCGTTCGATACACACGCGGAGGTGAGAAATTCCGAGAAAGGTCAGAATCTTCACTTAAGGCAAGAACAAATTCTTTAGGGACCCGGGATAAAAGAAGGGCTCGTGTGGGGGAAGACCCGCGCCCCGCTGCGCGAGTCGGTATAAAGGACCCGGCGGGGGGCCCGGCGGCCGAGCCGCGCGCTTTACTGCCTCGACTCGCCCGGAAAATGTTGATTCACCGACAAATATTTTAATATCAAGTATCATAATTTGGGAGCCGAACCACCTGCGGGCCGCCCCAATCACGGTCTGTCTGTCAGGCTGGCTCCACCCGCCCGCGCGGCGGGGCACGAGTGGTCGGTCGTGTTCGTTACGGAAACGTCACAATTCCGTGTACCACGCTTAGTTTATTTATTTTACTATATGCTGAGTGTTCTGAGGGCTAATTAGTGGCCGAGTAAATGATGAGTTGACGTTATGTCGACTTCGTAAATAAGCAACGACTGTGTACACACTTGTAAGACACATAAAGCTATTTGGATTATTAATCTAAATTTTAGTGAATATTATTAATATACATTTCCTTGGTTCTAATAAATTATGTTAAGAAAAAAAAAACATAATGAATGTTAAACCTAAATAGACGCGAGCCCTACTTTCCAAAAACATTTCTCGCAGTTCTTGGCTCCGAACATGTTTGTTTTCAGCCAAAAATTAATTCGGGTGTCAACAAAAAGAAAGGGGAGATCGCAAAAAAAGAGAAAATAAATAAAGGTGCGGGTGTGTCGGGCAGCAGTGGGAAGAGAGAAACAAAAACTTAACTGCAGCATTTTTTGTGTCGCTGGCCATTAAGCTTTTAAAATGTGACTAGCTCGTTAGGTCGTGGAACGGGGCAAGCGACGCTTTGTCCAATTTGTTCACCATGCACATGCACAACTAAACCGTGAGGACATTATGTGGTTGGACAATGGTCCCATCCGCGCTCTCTCGCGGCCGCATTCCTCTCACTCCCGCGGCGGACTGGGGCGACGGGCGAGTGCTGGCAGCCTGGCACACCGTCGCCATTCCACCATTCCGTTGAATCATACATTTAAATCTCGCTGGGCCATTCGTGTCATAAAAAACATTGACGTATTTTCAAACGTTTTGAATTGATTGGATTGATTTGGAGAATCTTTCTGTTTTTGTCCAGTTTTTGGGGATATTTTTATGAGCAAGTTTGAGACTGGTTCGTGGTGAGTTCGTGTGATATGTTACTTTCACTACTGACTGCCGCTCAGTGAGGTAAAGATGCATGTGAACTCTATTTACTACGTAAAATAAATACTGATTCCGCATCTTATGATGGATGGTGGGTTTTTATTTCGTTTTATAACATTTAAAACTCTTTAATGGAAATTAGAAGTTGGGAAACCACATTGAGGTGGAAGGTTTTTGGTAAACATATTAAGAACTCCAACACCACACGGTGTGTGACTTAACACCACAGTGGTTCAGGCACTCATTAAAACATGCCGTTGGAAAAATCACAAGTGAGATGCATACTAAAAACGTGGCCCACAAGTTCTGGCGCTGCACGTAGGTAAACCGCGCATTGTGCGGCCGTCAGCGCGACTGTTGACTTGAAGACTACACAAAGACAATTCACCCCCACATCCGGCCCTTTCAACCCTTGCTTTGTGCGAGAAACAATCATAACGGTTTGTCCAATTACAAGCCCCTCCCTCGACTCACCCCGACTCTCGCGGAGGTATCGGCGCGGAAACCGTACACATACACAACCGTCTGCATAATCAGAGATGTATAACGCCACTCGAGTCGATGGCTGACTTCCTGGTCCTGGCACAATACAGTTATGGTTAAGCGATAATAGACAAAGGTTTGATGATGGTGTGGGGATTTCAAATGGGCAACTAAGTGCCTGTTATGCGAATGTTTCAAGAGTTTAATAGGCCGTTGCTTTGCTTTACATATATGTGTTTCTCTACGTTATTCGTGGATTGAATCTGGTGCAAAAGAAAACAATTTTCGTGTTGTTGTCATCATCCACAAAAATTATTGATGGTAGTTATTGGTTCTCCTGTTACAAATTAAACTAATCATCAAATTCGGTTGGCACATGCATTTGAATTTTAATTGGTCAACAAATGTTATATTTATTTTAATTTTACAGTTAATATGGAAACAAAAAAGCAGTATAGGCAACTATTTTATTTGAAGCCATATGCTAAAATGTCTAACCTAAACTGTCATTTATAACAACATTCTAATCCTGTTTCAACGGCTTAACCGCAACGAAGTAAATTAAAATGGAGCCACAACCTCCGGAGCCGCCATTGTGCCGTACCCCCGTGTGATCCGAGCCAAGGTTTGTAAGCCGTATTACAATCAATTACCGCGCGCCGAACTACAATCGCGACTGATTGCCGCAGGAACAATGAGCACGCGTGTGTTGCGGGAATCGAGAATGGGGATGATTATTTTCTCAAACCCTCGCCCCCCACAATGTTTGTTAGCTTTTGTGTGGGCCAAATTATTCATGTGTTTGCGCGCGTGGATTTGACGTGGCACGCGGCGGCTAATCACCGGCCGTGAGTCTGTGAGCCGCCGCGACGCCTGGGCAGTCCTGGCTGGCGGCGCTCGGGAACTGTCACAGCCATCACCGACCGTGAGTCTGTGAGCCGCCGCGACGCCTGGGCAGTCCTGGCTGGCGGCGCTCGGGAGCTGTCACAGCCATCACCGACCGTGAGTCTGTGAGCCGCCGCGACGCCTGGGCAGTCCTGGCAGGCGGCGCTCGGGAGCTGTCACAGCCATCACCGGCCGTGAGTCTGTGAGCCGCCGCGACGCCTGGGCAGTCCTGGCTGGCGGCGCTCGGGAGCTGTCACAGCCATCACCGACCGTGAGTCTGTGAGCCGCCGCGACGCCTGGGCAGTCCTGGCAGGCGGCGCTCGGGAGCTGTCACAGCCATCACCGACCGTGAGTCTGTGAGCCGCCGCGACGCCTGGGCAGTCCTGGCTGGCGGCGCTCGGGAGCTGTCACAGCCATCACCGGCCGTGAGTCTGTGAGCCGCCGCGACGCCTGGGCAGTCCTGGCAGGCGGCGCTCGGGAGCTGTCACAGCCATCACCGGCCGTGAGTCTGTGAGCCGCCGCGACGCCTGGGCAGTCCTGGCAGGCGGCGCTCGGGAGCTGTCACAGCCATCACCGGCCGTGAGTCTGTGAGCCGCCGCGACGCCTGGGCAGTCCTGGCAGGCGGCGCTCGGGAGCTGTCACAGCCATCACCGGCCGTGAGTCTGTGAGCCGCCGCGACGCCTGGGCAGTCCTGGCAGGCGGCGCTCGGGAGCTGTCACAGTCATCACCGACCGTGAGTCTGTGAGCCGCCGGCGCCGCGACGCCTGGGCCGGAGTCCTGGCAGGCGGCGGCGCTCGGGAGCTGTCACCGCCATCGGAAGACGCGGCGTGGGAGTGCTGAACGGGGAACTGTGAGTGGTAGTCTTGAACAAGGAGGTTTATTTATTCTGCGCTGAGGTTACGTTAAACACGGTGCAAACAATTTATTGTGAGTATCTTTTGGTCACTTATTTCTTCTCTTGGAATGGAAAAAAGCTCTTAATCAATAAAACCTGGCATCTATTCTATATTATTAAAAGAATTTCTGGGATTTTGTACGGAGCATATCGAACCATAGAAATTAATTGTTCCACACATAGTTGGTATCAAATTAAAGCTATTACTCTCTAGATGTTCCTTTTGCTGGTTTGGAAAATATCCCATGAAAAGCCTTCACCAGGAGGCTTTTGAAATTCCAGCGAAAGTACTACTATCTGTGTTAGAACCTGTGAACTTTTTACAATTCACATTTGTTTATAACAAAACAGATGATCAAGATTTGAAATATTTCCAGAGATATACCACAGAATGCATGGCTAGCAAAAGTCAGTTAACATTCAACCACATTATTATTTTGGTTTCTTAAAATATTGACTTTTTTAAGATAACAGAAAATAAGGAAGAGTATTTGCCATATTGAAACTAAGACAGTCTGAAATATCTTAATTTACTGTATTTCCTATATCTAAAAAAGGAAACTTAAAAATGGACATAAGTAATTCAGGAGGTGCTCTGAAGACGGTATTTCCTAACAAACTCTTGACAGTGAATACACATTGGTACATATTTCAACACTTTGCTGTTTAGAAACGTTTAGGGTTTTAAAATATTAATATTAGTTGAATTATTAACCTAAAAAATCAAGATTTAAAACACATTGTAAATTTAAATCCTGTATTTTTTTAAATATACTTGGAATGCATGAGATATTGAAGTGTTAGCAGTTGGCCTACCTATTTATTCGATTTTGAAATACACCAATAACTATATGCCTATTTAATAGAAAGTTATGTTATTTGCTTAGGTATTTACCAATAACGTAAATACAAGATGCGAAACAAAAAAGCGGGTCAATTTGAAAATTTAATTCTTTGGCCATTTTGAGCGTTGAATAATTTGTTTTAACGGCGAGTGGCTGTTTTATAAATGTTATTTAGAAGTGTTATTTTAGAATGTTATTTAAATGTTATATTCATCAGAATTTCAATGGTTTGCCCGTCTTCTCACCGTTTGCTGTTAAGACCAAACAAAGATGAAAGCAAGAAAAAGACACGTAGATGTTATGTAGAATTAACTAATAATTCAATATTTTTGAAGAGAACATTCTAAAAAAGAGACATGAAGATGCGCCACGCAATGAAGATCCATGTGAACTAACACCCATTTAATACAAAATTAATGTGGTTGGACTGTGGAAACTAATTTCAAAGTGTAGAACGCGTACATGGACACTTTTAAAGCAGATGAAATAAATGAACTTTTCAAATTCTGCGAGGAATTTCTTACCCATATTGAAGTTTCGAGTCTAAAGTAATAAATTATTTTTAAAAGTTTGCCCAATGAATAGTTCAATTACTGCCAATTTTTTCCAGTGCTATGGCACCAAGAATTAATCTAAAACATAAAAATATCACAATTATTCACACACTTCCTCATTGAAAGGCATTTTACGCTGCGAAACTCCATACATAATCAACATGGAACTATAAAGCCTATTTTACCAAGTTGTTTTTAAGTCACGAAGTGACACGGGCTGCTAGTACTCTATTAAAAAACATTATATTTTACTGTAGCACGTAAAACATTCGATCATAAATGTATAAAAAATGGAATTTAACTTAAAAAATATTTTTATGGTTCTGTTAAAGAAATGATTATTCAAGTTTTGGAATAGGTCTAAATTAAAAATTGCGAATCATTTCCAAATTTTATCCTCTAACAACTTACTAAATTAATTAAGGATCGTTCATCCACTAGCGTAAAATCCGAGAGGGTGGTAATTTCATATCAATGGGGAACCTTATGTGGTTAAAATTGTAATAAAAACAAAAAATGGATTCAGTAAAAAGGCCCGACAACCAGTAAAAATAAAATTTACCCCCTATTCACACACGCTCTCAAGCCCGCATTTATTATATATTGCGTACTTTACGATCCCTCAATCTACGAACAATGCGGCCGTGGAATTATTAGCTTTTATGCGAGGGTGTAAAGTGAGGCGTTCGCTAAACCAGAAAATATGAACATCTTAATGCTTCCCTCGAGCTCATAAAAATGTCCTTAAGACGCTCTACATGTAAAACTGAGGGCGCGACGGAGTACGGGGCTTTTATTATTGTAATTTCTCAGATAAATTATTTTTAGTCTAAAATATGGATAAAATAAAGATACCCACTATGTTTTAAACTGAAAATTGACTTCGTGCTTTCTCTGACCATCCTGATACAAATGTTAACTTTTAAATTCAGTCCAGTCTCGACCAATCTTTTCAAACCACTGGTGAATTCCATGTGAAGGATTTGTTAAAAATACATATTTTAGCTTTAATATCGATATCTAGTGCAATTCAAATTTGTGGGGCCTTTACAGACTACACCTGAAATCAAAGATCCGATTACTGAAACGCGAATATTTTAGACCACAGTTCTTCAAACGATCCACTAATCAATAATTTTGCTAGATAAATTTAGACTTGACTTTCTTTAAAAGGTTTATAACAATTAACTAGTTAGCTGCATCACGCAAGAGGAGCATGAAAACGCGGGACTAGAGCCTTCTTCCAAATTGCGTCAAGGCTAAGTCCGATTCTTGTTGCGCATGCGCCGAGGCTGGCCATGCTAATTCCCCGGATGGTCCGCCTTATACCCGCCAATTACCCTGCCAATTACTCCACTCACGCTGTGCTCATGCGCGGATAAATAACTCTCCGTTTTCACGAAAACTGCCGCTTCCTTCCTCCGTCCGTCAGATAAGACCAGGCGGCGACTTATTATAATTAGTTGTTATAATTGCCGGGCTAGGGCGCAAGATATTGCTAATTTAGTATCAAAAGTTGAGATTTAGAAAAATTTTTAATTTTTTTGTATGATAATTATTTTGCTTCGGTTATAACTAAATAGAGTACTAATGTGACTGGGTATTTATTGTTTTCTTAGAGGTGCAACTCCATACGATTGGAAGAATTTTGTATTTCGATGTTTTTACGAACAAATAATTCAAGCCAGCCAGATTATAATTTTGTCTAATTCACCCTTTATGGATTGTATATTCCGTGTGTACGTTCAACATAGTTTTTAAATAGATAAAATATAAAATTCGACGCCATGAGACGACTGTTTAAACACACAGCAACATTACTCCAACAATAAATAATCTCTCTCCATCATCCTAAACCGCGGCATCCCGGAATAGCCAACTCAAACTCAACAGTAAGTAACATAACCGGACCAGTACATTGCGAACCCGCGGGGATGACGTGGGGAGGGGGGGGTGCAGAGACGGCGAAGACGTGAGCGCAATGTCACATCAGGACAAAGATGTTGTATTTCATTTTAATGTGGCTCGAGGGATGGATTCCATTAGGGTAGTGACCATTAGCCGCGCGTCCCCAGCGACTCGACTCTATCTCAGGCCCTCCATTAGTCCTCGTGTTGACCTCAGCAAATAACACATCGCCGCGCCGGCCACTGCAGCCCCGCGCCGCGTGCGATCGGAAACCGATCAAACCGACTCGCTCTCTGACAAAACTAATTTCAAACGGGTAATAGAGTCTTGAAGATAACACGGTCGTTTATGTACTTAAATTCTGGGTCAATGGGTTTTCAGTAAAATTATGGTTCAT
Organism: Flexamia atlantica; assembly: GCA_035578135.1. Taxonomy (NCBI): domain Eukaryota; kingdom Metazoa; phylum Arthropoda; class Insecta; order Hemiptera; family Cicadellidae; genus Flexamia; species Flexamia atlantica. The sequence continues at coordinate 28,331,042 of JAQJVK010000001.1, forward strand.
TCAATCAATATTATCTTTTTTGAATGATACTTTTAAGAATTCAAGACTGAAATAAAATTAAATCCCACCAAAGAAATTTCGGTTCATAATAATTTACATTAAAATTATTAATTTACATCTACTGTAATGTTACACAGATTTAAATACACTTATAATAAATTTTGAGACGTCTTTAGTAAATAATCACATTACACCATAAATTACTTCAATTTATATATTTTTTCAAATATTACATTTTTGCAGTGCACTGATTAAAACAGTTGATTATTTATATTTTTTTTCTTATTATTAAAACATTAAACTTTATTAACAAATTAAGCAAACCCTGCCTATTGTTATTGGGATGGTATTGCCGGTTCAATAAATTTATTAATTATATCTTGAACACGCTACAGTATTTTATCAGAATAAAACTATTTTATTCTACTTCTAACAAGAAGTCCGGTTAAGCACGATTAACAACAAATTCAGTAAGCGCTAACTAGCGCTGACCTAAACGACCGTCGCCGGGTTAGATCTCCATCCAAGAGGCCATTCTAGTGGCCAAGGTCGGGGGCCAGTGGCCATTCCAAGGTGTCAAAGTTAATTGTGCGAGAGGCCTAATAGGCTTAGCAACATGAGCGGCCAATTACGCTCTACGGCTTCCGTACTTACGTGGGGTGAAATAATAAGCACCTCCCCTCCCCCGTAATCTGCTTAGCGGGCAAAAACATCCTGCATGCACTTTACCGAGTGGAATATCCGATCGCTGTGTCGCGGGGTGTCTCGGAAAATGACTAAGCGTCGCACTGTAAATAAGGTCTTTCATAAAATTGAAAGTCGGCTAAAATAGGACTTCCGGCGACTTGAGCAACAATTAAAATTGAATTCTCGAAGAGGGGCAGTATAAAATACAAAACGATTGAAATAAAATAATTATATGCCTGTTTATCCACCTGAAAAACTAAGATTAAATAGCTCCGCCACGATTTTATTTAAAACTTTCCTTTTCATTAAATTAACTAACCTAAAATCAAATAGCCGTTTTAATGTTCTTATTGCATTAATTTGCAAAAAAATGGTTGATGATTTTTATTTATTACGTCAGATAAAACACAAGAAACGATAAGTAAAATATTTAAAGAAAGTTCGCACAAATCAAATCATATCGTTCCTGTTCCTCTCTATCGATGGGGGAACAGGGATCGTTTCGCCTAGCATTAATAAGGTACAACCGGGTAAAGATTCTGGCACCAGCCTTCAGACACGGCACCCCGGTCCAGCTGAGCAGCGAGGCCGGACGGAAGCAGCCGCACAGAGAAGCTCCACTGTCTACAAGTGTCACTCTATCAACGGCCAGCAGCGCTCACAGGGTCAACAAATTACTCCAATAAATCATAGTTTCCGAGTACGAACCGAACGCTTATCGTTGCCTTTGATTCGCCGCAAATTTATGTGTCGGCAGATTGATGATTTATTGCTCAATCCAAGAAGTCTTCATCACCTCCGGAGATGATTCTGTTTACATCAATCACTGTATCTTTATTAATTGAAACTGATTCGACCCCCAATTAAACCAAATTCAACACAATTAGTATTTGACAAAAACGTGAATTTCTCCTATCACTTGAGTTAAAATAAAGAATTACTTAATGCCCCTAAAACATCTCGAAGACATTAAAACGTCGAAGATGGTTGTATATCACGTTGTAGACAATGAGTGGCAGAGGACCTGTGTATTAAAGATTTGGAGCCGTGTTAAGCTCACTATAACGATTATTGCCGTAAAATAAAAGTTTACTGCCACTAACAAATACGACCGCCTCCCGAGCAGCCGCCCGGCGGGCTTCCGACGCAGATGTCCCTGTCCCTGGGCTACTGCCTACCCTGCCGATATGAGATACTACAATGATAATGATATACACAACAACATACAACCTCGTTCACCTCAGTGGGGAACGCTATGAAAAGCCTGGCTTTTGTTTTATTGCCACGTAAAAGGGAAAGTAATTATGACTAGATAAACCGATGGATGTTTAATGTATTCACAGTAAAATGGTGACCTCAAGATTACTCAAGAACGTAACGCGCCGTTTAAAAGCGCATTTCACCACAGAACTATCGAACTGCCGATGCCGGTCCGGCCGGAATGGATTATTAAGCATTTAACTTGTCACTTTAATTGACACTTCCTTTCCTCACGGAGACATGCCCGAAATAATTAACGATCGCCGCCACAAGAAGTGCTGATAACACCGGCCCTTATCTCCGACTGAGGAATCTATAACGATAGACGAACCACGAAAACAATCCGAACATCTTAGTTAGTCGAGAGCGACGTAATAAATACGGCTAATGGTCGAGATTCTGGTTCCAATGGGGCGCTTCCCACGAATGGCCCGTTTACAACCTCGAGAGAGTTATGTTTTTACAACTGTTGACTTCCCGGTCATAACTCTACCCGACTTGGCAGAAGATACGGACCCCCACCCCTTCACCTCGTCGTATGTCCGTTTGTTGAATTGTCCTGCGGACACAATCGTTTTATCTCTGTTTACACTTTATCTAAAAAGATAAAATGCACGATCTGTGGGAAGGGGATGTGATTGTTTGAGCAGTAAATTATTTGGTCCTTGTGATAATTGTTAAGGCCTTTTTTAGGTTTTTAGATAAGATTTTTAGACGACGTTTCATTTAATATTATTTTTTTACTTAATTAAGGGAGGTCTTATGGTTACTAAAAACATATATAGTAGTTATAACAAGAACAAATTTTAAGACTTTAACTTTTCCAGTCCATTCCAAAAGAATTTAGGCAATAACTTACACCTAGGCACTTATAGAACTCGTAAGTAGGGAATTCGCAAGGCCATAGCCAACGGGGGGGTTAGGGGGTCAGAACCCCCCCCCCCCGATAGTAGAAATAGCATTGAAAACGTAATAAATGGGGGTGAAAACCCCCCTCGAAACAGTCGAAACCCCCCCAAAAACACCCCGAGCAAACATAGAGGGGGCCGGAAACAGTTCAAAAGGGTCGAAAATGACGATAAATGCGCTGAAAAGCACACACGCGAGTAAAATAAAAAAAGGTCACCACTTTTGCCGAGCCGGAAATTCACCCGCCGGGCCTGTCCAAACCCCCCCCCCCCCCGAAAAATTTCCTGGCTACGGCTTTGGGAATTCGGATATTATTTGAAGGGAACAAGACGTACCGTTGGACACAACCAAACTATAGACGGCAGTTTAAACCAGTTTCACCGACATCTCCTCTTTCTATTGTCTCCGAAAAAGCAATCACCCCCTCGCCCCAACTGAACACTGATTTTCAAAACCGTGCCTCAGCACCAGCCCCGGAACACTGAAATAGCCTCCCAAAGTCAGAGTTGTTTAGACTAGCCCGGAATACCCGCACTCGTGATTAACAGCCTCACCCCGCAATTGACTTTTCCAAATCGCCTTTGTCCGTCCAAATATACATCGGATTCCGAGTAGTTTAAATGCGATTCAGACATTATAATGCGTCGAACGGTCCGAAAAGCACGTCTCGGTCCCGCTACAGCTCATAAGCCGAGACAAAAATATATCACAAGGGTGTGTGGCTTTTGGTGAGGTATTTTTGAGTTTCGGCGGGTGGGGTGGAGGTGTCAAGAGGTTGTGAGAACGGAAATAGTCGTGGTGACAGACTCGGCTCCTGCGCCACTCCAGCCTCCCAGCCACTCCAGCGCTCTCCAGTCTCCCGCTATTCGATCCCTACCCTCGGAATTTTCAGATATTTCTAATAAAAAACAACCTTTTCTCGAACTATATTTTTAGTTTTAAGATTATTTTTAAACGTCTGAGTCTCTCAGTACTATTTATTACTCTCTACTCAAACTATTTTATTTGAGTTTTCAGATTCTATTTTTAACACTTAAGTCTCAGGACTCTAATCTCTTAAATTCTCTTAGACTCAAGCTTATTACATCGACCGACAAGTCAAGTATTCGACAAAAACAATTCAAAAGAACACAAATGTTTTTTTTTTTGAAAATGCAAAGTTCAATAATCAAGCTATAACTGATATGCTGAATTTGTTATTTACTGTTTAAATCCTACTATAACTCTCCCTAGCTCACACATATCCTTTTCAATAGCGCACGGCGAAGGTCGTGCGGGTTTCGGCCGTGATTGATGACGGAGACTCGCTGCGACAGTGGCGACACCTGCGGCGGAATGAGGCGACATTCCCGTGGCCGTGTTAATTACCGCATCTCTCATTATCGACAAAAACCGGCCGAAAACCGCGGCGGCGACCACGCGGCGCGGCGTAGCCCGAATGTGGACCGGAGAGACCAATACGGAGTACGTCTGCCGAGAGAGAAAATTCGGCGTTTGGTCGTTTCTAAAGTATTGCAGAAAACTTGGTGAAAAGTGTGAGGCTGAATTACAGTTCTTTATCTGCGTCCTGAGGATGGGTAACCGGAGAACTGCTCTGTCTCCGAAACGTTGGCAAAAAACGCCAAAAGAATTAAAACCAGAATAAAGAAATTAATAGCGTTTTTTTGTAATTTTCAATACAGTAACGTTAATTATTATAGTAATGTTTATTTACTGACTCATTCTCTCGTCTTGGTTTTTGTTTTTCACGCTTTAACTAACTGGTTAACTGCTGCGTGACGCACATCACTCTTTAACACTCAAAATTGCATGCGGAAAACACACTAACAACGCAATTTCAATTTTTGTCTTTGAGGAAAGAAGAAGATGTTTTTTGGTTTCCTGACTTTGGTAAAAAACATTGAGGTTTGGTTTGGGAAACCGCTCCCTTCACTTGACCGCTTTATCGTCTACAATCATCTTGAAGAATTAATTATCAACTGCGTTACAAGTCCGAAGTGCGGCCATGAATATGTACACAACGACGTCTTAATTAGTCAAAAATGAAGAAAACTGGAATACGAATTGGTTATCACATTTCAGAATCATTGCAATAACATTTTATGAAGCTATTAAAATTTAGGTTTTACGAAAAAGACATGCTTGTTCAACCCCTGCCTCCTTCCGCTCCGGGTGTAATTAGAGACTCATTTCAACCACAAGACGAATAACATTAAAATATGTTTATTCTATGCTTCCATTGTTTATGTTAGATCAGAACAGATCAATTAACACTTTAGCTAACCTCCTTGAGCATGGACATTCAATTTTTTAGTGATATTTATGGCAATTAACTAATCAAACAACATAGAAAAATAAGTGATGAATGGAAGGGGTATGATGGAGAATGACCTTGCAATGCCACAGTTCCAATGTACATCAGATATATCGAAAATTAAGTAACTTATTTCAAAATTATTCCCAAATACTTGCACTAAAGCACTGCTTCTGTAATCTCCCATTTTTTTTCAAAATAACTTTAAAATTTAATTATTTATATTTTTAATATCTAGTTTCAATGTTATGATGAGGAGCAGTTTCCAACTTTCTTCAGCCGTATCCTCAATACTTTCAAGTGTTTTAAAATGTAACTGAAAACTTGATACATCATTGCTTACGGATGAGCCCACTGTTAAGTTAAAGAGACCGAGAGGTCAGTACGGGGTCGTGCGAAGTCGGAGATGTGTCCAGCTCCAGTGGAACGGCAACGGCAACGCAGTGTAGTGGGTGCGAAGGATACGGGACACGGCCAACTGACGGTCGAAATGAGATTTGTAGATGCGTCAAGTGGACGGCGATAAATCAAGTCAACAAGCGGGGACAGAGGCCCATTGAGCGGGCCCCGCAGCCCCACACAGGGCCCTCTATACGGCTGCGACACCAGACACGCCGCGCCAAATGTCCCCTGTCGTCAGCCGGGGAAATAATATGACACTTTCTGGGCGGAGTAGAAAGTGTATGAATGTATGATTGGAAGAGGAAAGATGTTTACAAAAACTTAGAATTTTATTTTTATCAGTCAATATTTTCAATTTAAATGCTTTTGATCCATCAAAGTGTTTTTCGAAAGAACCGATTTTCTTATCACTTGTTTTTTGTGTCGTTTATTCTTCACGTTTATTTTATTATCCAATTAATGCAATAGTCTTTAAGGTTAATTTAGCAGAACTTGTGTTTTGCAGGATCAAGTGCGGGTTCGATTTTCAACTCATCCATACATTATCTCCTGACTGAAACCCTCTGGAAAGCAAAGCGAGAATTTTGCAGGGTTTTTTTAAGATTGTTTTACTCAAAACTACTGCAAATTGTTGAGTTTTTAATAAAGAGTGCAACTGTTACACTCTAATGAATAGCAATACTGAGTTTTTGCCGATCCTTGGTTGTATACTTCTCCATAAGGCTATTATAAGTTTAATCCACCAATGTAACAGCCCATTTAACACGCCACGGCAATAAACCACATCCTCACCTGTCGGCGACGTGAGCAAACAGACGCCAGAGAGCGCGGAGAACCGGCCCAGAGATGCTTGTGCAGAAAACAAAATAATAAAAATGTGGCGGTCGGGATGGTTGATAGCGTGGTTAGCGATGATTTACCGTGCGAGTGCGGTGTTATGATAGCGAAACAAAGACACGAGCTATTCTGGTCGCAGGTAACTCCTCGCCGCGCCGCTAGCTCCCTCTGCATTCCCGACGGAAATAGCGTGTTTGAGTTGGCAACTCATCTGCGAATATTAAAAGAAAATAATACGGGTTACTGCGTGTCAGAACGGCTCAACATGTGTTTACTGCGGGGTTAATGTAGTTTTTATGTTTTCACGGGTCGGCCCGAGGTTTTAATTGTCTCTCTGTGATCTTAGCTGGAAACTGATACGTCTTCGTCTAATGCTAGAGAAGACTTAATGGAGGCAATACTTTACTTGTCCGATTTAAACTACATTGCTGTAAATGAAAATGTAAATGTCAAAATGAACGTAAAAGTTACGTGTTAAGTTTAAAATAGCAAAAAAAACACCCGAAAGAAATAAAACCAAGTAAATTAGGTTTTGTAGGACCTTTTTTTAGCATTCACCAAAACTTTTGCCAAACTAAAATTGAAAACAATTGAAAAATATTTATTGACGCCCAATGAAGAAATTTCAAAGAAAAAAATAAAAAAACACAATGACAATGCGATTGAAGAAAAGAATGTCGTGACGATGAAAGGAACAAAGGAGTCGCACGGTGCCATATTGTTGAGGATGAGGAGTGCAGTGCTAATTGTGTAGAACGCAAGTGCATTCCAGATGCATTTAATTGCATCACAAGTATGAACCGAGCAATTAGAGAAGTGATTCCGGCAAGACGGATGAGCGGTCGAGACCCGACTGGTATGGAGCCAGCTCACCTATAGCATAGCTACCTGTTACTGTCCTCACTCCTGACACATGGCTCTCTCTAGCTCTGCTACTCTACATCTTGAGTGGTCAGACCCGACTGGTATGGAGCCAGCTCATCTATAGCATAGCTACCTGTTACTGTCCACACTCCTGACACATGGCTCTCTCTAGCTCTGCTACTCTACATCTTGAGTGGTCAGACCCGACTGGTATGGAGCCAGCTCACCTATAGCATAGCTACCTGTTACTGTCCACACTCCTGACTCACGGCTCTCTCTAGCTCTGCTATTCTACATCTTGAGTGGTCAGGCCCGACTGGTATGGAGCCAGCTCACCTATAGCATAGCTACCTGTTACTGTCCACACTCCTGACACATGGCTCTCTCTAGCTCTGCTACTCTACATCTTGACTGGTCAGACCCGACTGGTATGGAGCCAGCTCACCTATAGCATAGCTACCTGTTACTGTCCACACTCCTGACACATGGCTCTCTCTAGCCCTGCTATTCTACATCTTGAGTGGTCAGACCCGACTGGTATGGAGCCAGCTCACCTATAGCATAGCTACCTGTTACTGTCCACACTCCTGACTCACGGCTCTCTCTAGCTCTGCTATTCTACATCTTGAGTGGTCAGACCCGACTGGTATGGAGCCAGCTCACCTATAGCATAGCTACCTGTTACTGTCCACACTCCTGACTCACGGCTCTATGTAGCCCTGCTATTCTACATCTTGAGTGGTCAGACCCGACTGGTATGGAGCCAGCTCACCTATAGCATAGCTACCTGTTACTGTCCACACTCCTGACACATGGCTCTCTCTAGCCCTGCTATTCTACATCTTGAGTGGTCAGACCCGACTGGTATGGAGCCAGCTCACCTATAGCATAGCTACCTGTTACTGTCCACACTCCTGACACATGGCTCTCTCTAGCTCTGCTACTCTACATCTTGAGTGGTCAGACCCGACTGGTATGGAGCCAGCTCACCTATAGCATAGCTACCTGTTACTGTCCTCACTCCTGACACATGGCTCTCTCTAGCTCTGCTATTCTACATCTTGAGTGGTCAGACCCGACTGGTATGGAGCCAGCTCATCTATAGCATAGCTACCTGTTACTGTCCACACTCCTGACACATGGCTCTCTCTAGCTCTGCTACTCTACATCTTGAGTGGTCAGACGACTGGTATGGAGCTAGCTCACCTATAGCATAGCTACCCGTTACTGTCCTTACTCCTGACACACGGCTCTCTCTAGCTCTGCTACTCTACATCTTGAGTGGTCAGACCCGACTGGTATGGAGCCAGCTCACCTATAGCATAGCTACCTGTTACTGTCCACACTCCTGACACATGGCTCTCTCTAGCCCTGCTACTCTACATCTTGAGTGGTCAGACCCGACTGGTATGGAGCCAGCTCACCTATAGCATAGCTACCTGTTACTGTCCACACTCCTGACACATGGCTCTCTCTAGCCCTGCTATTCTACATCTTGAGTGGTCAGACCCGACTGGTATGGAGCCAGCTCACCTATAGCATAGCTACCTGTTACTGTCCTCACTCCTGACACATGGCTCTCTCTAGCTCTGCTACTCTACATCTTGAGTGGTCAGACCCGACTGGTATGGAGCCAGCTCACCTATAGCATAGCTACCTGTTACTGTCCTCACTCCTGACACATGGCTCTCTCTAGCTCTGCTACTCTACATCTTGAGTGGTCAGACCCGACTGGTATGGAGCCAGCTCACCTATAGCATAGCTACCTGTTACTGTCCACACTCCTGACACATGGCTCTCTCTAGCTCTGCTACTCTACATCTTGAGTGGTCAGACCCGACTGGTATGGAGCCAGCTCACCTATAGCATAGCTACCTGTTACTGTCCTCACTCCTGACACATGGCTCTCTCTAGCTCTGCTACTCTACATCTTGAGTGGTCAGACCCGACTGGTATGGAGCCAGCTCACCTATAGCATAGCTACCTGTTACTGTCCACACTCCTGACACATGGCTCTCTCTAGCCCTGCTACTCTACATCTTGAGTGGTCAGACCCGACTGGTATGGAGCCAGCTCACCTATAGCATAACTACCTGTTACTGTCCTCACTCCTGACACATGGCTCTCTCTAGCTCTGCTACTCTACATCTTGAGTGGTCAGACCCGACTGGTATGGAGCCAGCTCACCTATAGCATAGCTACCTGTTACTGTCCTCACTCCTGACACATGGCTCTCTCTAGCTCTGCTACTCTACATCTTGAGTGGTCAGACCCGACTGGTATGGAGCCAGCTCACCTATAGCATAGCTACCTGTTACTGTCCACACTCCTGACACATGGCTCTCTCTAGCTCTGCTACTCTACATCTTGAGTGGTCAGACCCGACTGGTATGGAGCCAGCTCACCTATAGCATAGCTACCTGTTACTGTCCTCACTCCTGACACATGGCTCTCTCTAGCTCTGCTACTCTACATCTTGAGTGGTCAGACCCGACTGGTATGGAGCCAGCTCACCTATAGCATAGCTACCTGTTACTGTCCACACTCCTGACACATGGCTCTCTCTAGCCCTGCTACTCTACATCTTGAGTGGTCAGACCCGACTGGTATGGAGCCAGCTCACCTATAGCATAACTACCTGTTACTGTCCACACTCCTGACACATGGCTCTCTCTAGCCCTGCTATTCTACATCTTGAGTGGTCAGACCCGACTGGTATGGAGCCAGCTCACCTATAGCATAGCTACCTGTTACTGTCCACACTCCTGACACATGGCTCTCTCTAGCCCTGCTATTCTACATCTTGAGTGGTCAGACCCGACTGGTATGGAGCCAGCTCACCTATAGCATAGCTACCTGTTACTGTCCTCACTCCTGACACATGGCTCTCTCTAGCTCTGCTACTCTACATCTTGAGTGGTCAGACCCGACTGGTATGGAGCCAGCTCACTTATAGCATAGCTACCTGTTACTGTCCACACTCCTGACACATGGCTCTCTCTAGCTCTGCTACTCTACATCTTGAGTGGTCAGACCCGACTGGTATGGAGCCAGCTCATCTATAGCATAGCTACCTGTTACTGTCCACACTCCTGACACATGGCTCTCTCTAGCCCTGCTACTCTACATCTTGAGTGGTCAGACCCGACTGCTATGGAGCCAGCTCACCTATAGCATAGCTACCTGTTACTGTCCACACTCCTGACACATGGCTCTCTCTAGCTCTGCTACTCTACATCTTGAGTGGTCAGACCCGACTGGTATGGAGCCAGCTCATCTATAGCATAGCTACCTGTTACTGTCCACACTCCTGACACATGGCTCTCTCTAGCCCTGCTACTCTACATCTTGAGTGGTCAGACCCGACTGGTATGGAGCCAGCTCACCTATAGCATAGCTACCTGTTACTGTCCACACTCCTGACACATGGCTCTCTCTAGCCCTGCTATTCTACATCTTGAGTGGTCAGACCCGACTGGTATGGAGCCAGCTCACCTATAGCATAGCTACCTGTTACTGTCCTCACTCCTGACACATGGCTCTCTCTAGCTCTGCTACTCTACATCTTGAGTGGTCAGACCCGACTGGTATGGATCCAGCTCACCTATAGCATAGCTACCTGTTACTGTCCACACTCCTGACACATGGCTCTCTCTAGCTCTGCTACTCTACATCTTGAGTGGTCAGACCCGACTGGTATGGAGCCAGCTCACCTATAGCATAGCTACCTGTTACTGTCCACACTCCTGACACATGGCTCTCTCTAGCTCTGCTACTCTACATCTTGAGTGGTCAGACCCGACTGGTATGGAGCCAGCTCACCTATAGCATAGCTACCTGTTACTGTCCACACTCCTGACTCACGGCTCTCTCTAGCCCTGCTACTCTACATCTTGAGTGGTCAGACCCGACTGGTATGGAGCCAGCTCACCTATAGCATAGCTACCTGTTACTGTCCACACTCCTGACACATGGCTCTCTCTAGCTCTGCTACTCTACATCTTGACTGGTCAGACCCGACTGGTATGGAGCCAGCTCACCTATAGCATAGCTACCTGTTACTGTCCACACTCCTGACACATGGCTCTCTCTAGCTCTGCTACTCTACATCTTGACTGGTCAGACCCGACTGGTATGGAGCCAGCTCACCTATAGCATAGCTACCTGTTACTGTCCACACTCCTGACACATGGCTCTCTCTAGCTCTGCTACTCTTCATCTTGAGTGGTCAGACCCGACTGGTATGGAGCCAGCTCACCTATAGCATAGCTACCTGTTACTGTCCACACTCCTGACACATGGCTCTCTCTAGCTCTGCTACTCTTCATCTTGAGTGGTCAGACCCGACTGGTATGGAGCCAGCTCACCTATAGCATAGCTACCTGTTACTGTCCACACTCCTGACATTTAACTCTTCCATTCTCCTGTGGTTCCTCTAGTATCCTTTAGAAGCTCTGATGTTCTACACCTTGAATAACAGATCGTCCTCTTAGCATTAGCCAGGTCTAAAATATTGGTCGCATGATTTTGAATTTCCACAAAGTAGAGTCACGTAATATAAACGTAATTTCTATTTTCGAACTAGAAATCAAATACCTCATTATATATTCACTTATCCACCGAAATACGTTGCGATTTTTCTGTTTTTTGTTTGTTTGTTTTTTATGACCAACATTGTTTCTGAATCATTTGTGTTGAATGTTCTATTTCCCTTCCCGATGAAGAACTCTCTCACATTATTAAAGTGCATATTTGTAATGAGTATTCAGAAGCAGCAAGTTAAATGAACACGAGTACCAACAATTAGTTTTCATACTTCAGGATTTTATCTGTAACACTGAAAACATTTAGCCATGCTAATGATTGGGAAACACAAAAATTGAAATAAAAATGAATGGAAGCACTAATAATTCTACGAATATCTACAACATAAATGCAAAACCAATTAAAATATATCAACCACCAAAGCTTTAAAATGAAAAAGTTGAAAATTAGGGTTTAATTTGCGTTAGATTTGAGTTTGACTTACTTTCAAAGGGAAGCCCTGAAAAAGAGAAATACATTAGTACAATAAATAGAAGAATAGTAAAAACAGCATTTAAAAATATTTTATTGTTAACATTTTACGAACAAAACAGTCATATTTATCTAAAGAGGGAAAATAATTATAATTTTTAGAACTCCTAAGGAGACTGAATAATGCCAACCCTTCCGCTTATATTTCAATTTTATCTTCCCCACCGTAAAACCAAACAATGATACAACTGAAACATTTTCAGTGGACTGTTAAGTAGACATTAAAATTATGTTGAAATATCAGGCATGTTTTTAAAATCAATTTGTACAAGAAAACACTGTCGATTCAGTGAATCTATTTGCCTTTCTCTAATAAAGACAGTGAAAAAAGCGAAAAATTCGACGTATTTTGTTAATTGGTAACAGTGCAAGATTGAAAATTACAGCATATAAATTTACATTATCATAGGATGATACAACTGAACAATTTTCACGTGGAATAATAAGTATAAATAAAAATTATGTAGAAATATCAGGCCTGTTTTCAAATCGATTTTTACACGAAAACAATGTCGATTCAGTGATCTTATTTGCATTTCCCTAACAAAGACAGGGAAAAAGCAAAAATCCAACGTAATTTTATAAATAGGTAACAATGCAAGATTGAAAATTACAGTATATAAATTTCCATTATTATAGGTTTATGAATAGACTATGCTTCGTAATGGGACACCGAGCACTAAACATTACAAACCTACTCTCAGTAACGACTTATTCCCCGGTCGCGGCGCTGTGGGAAATTATGCTTCGTCACGAATGCATATTTATCTGAACCGAGATAAGTCTCGTATTTATCCCAATAAGCATATTGCACGCCACACACAGGCCGGGCCGATAGCGATACACCTCGTATTGTGGCTCGGCAATCAATAACGATAGTGGAGATACGTACAATGGACACGCCGCGGATCGCCTTGTATAATTGGTGCGAGGTGCCAGCCAGCCCCGCCGTCTCTTCTCGATAAAATTAGATTGTTTTATTTCGCTCACTCTCGCTCTAAAGCTAACACGCCGCTGAAAAATGTCACCGGTAGGAAAATATTCGCCCCGTCACACACGTGTTATGAGTTTGGTCACGGTGGTTTTTATAGTGTTACTTGGGTGACATGGATCTTTCCGTGTGCATGGGATAAAATTGGTAACATGTTTTTAAATAACCTATGGGCAACAGAATTCATAACACGTCTTATTTGATTTATTTTAATTATTTGTGATCAGTTTGGTAACATGGTGATATTATGTTCGTTTAATAATCTGAAAATTGGTAGGAAAATTGTAATAAAATTTTCTCAGACAATTCTTTGAAAGAACGTTACAACAAAACCACTACTAACGTAGTTTAAAACCAGGTGCTATCTGGCATATGGTTGATTATATCAAGCTAAATAAGGTCTACATCTAAAAGTCAAAATCAAACAATATCGACCTTAAAAGGCAATTTCAAGAGTTTTTCTTTTCCAAACGTCAACAATTCTATCGACTATGCCCTAACCAAATAAAATCAAACTTATTACAATGTTTATGGTCCACACCTAAATTTATGTAATAGTTAAAGTATTTTTAAAATTAAAAATACTGAAATATTTTACAAAAGTGACTCAATCCTCTATTCAATTCACCCCATACGTTACCAATAAACCTGTAAAATCGCTTGTTTTTATTCCGCTCGTGCTCACAGAAACACGGCATTTTTCTACCACAGCAAACGCGGAACGTTAACCAAATGGCACATTTCAAACCACAAAACGCGGATGTAATCGTTCACAAGTTAAACAGACGACTAAGCTTTGTTGAAGAGGATAATTCCAGCGACGCGGCCCCGGCGAGACTCAGCGTGTATTTGCCCAGTTGTATTCACGCTCCGCGGCACCACGGGCGGCTACTGCAGCGGAGTTCACGGTGCGGCGGGCTGGCCGCTTACATCACTGGGTTCATAACTCGATCGTTTTAACTGGATAAAACAATAAAATCGGTCGACTGAAATAGAAACTTGTTGGAACACCCCAATGTTTCAAAGTATAAACTTTCTCTTTCAAAAAGGGTATGTGATTCATTTCACTGACAAGTTACAAAAACTGTTCCTGCATAAAAAGCGATTATTTAAATAAAACGGAATCATTTGTCGTTGGATTTCGCTAGTTAGATGTGGGTTCGGCCGGCCGAGCCAACGTTTCCACGGTCGTTGTGTTTCCTGGCGGGCGGCGGGCTAGGGGTATCCAACTGGCTGGCTCTATTCCTGTCATTGACCAAACACTTTATAAATAGGTTCATATCCCACGATCGACGCTTGTCCCGACACCTTGCTCCCACTTGTCATCTAATACAACATCCTAGCAACAATCGACGCTCTAGCGCTTCTGCGTTATCTTCTTTATGAACAAACTTTATAGCACCAACTAAGAAAGTTTAAGATTTTATAGCATAATAACGATATTGTGAGGGTATTTTACATTATAAGATATAATTTAAAAACTAATTTTGCTTCAACTTATTAAAAATAATTTTGTTTTAGTTAAACTGCTTTTATTTATTTATCTACAGTATAGCCTATGCGTTATTTTTGTAAAATACGAAGAACAAAACAGTATTGCTCTCAAACAAATAATTACTCTTCAGAAAAAAAAGTTACTTTTGACAAATAAAAATACTCGGCAAATAATCACGGTGTGTGGGGGGGGAGGGGGGAGGGGCGGTTATCAGCGAAGCGCAGCGCCCGTGATAATAAGAGCCTAAGCCGTCGCAGCCCTTACTTAGCATGAGTGATGGGACGCGTCAAATTGACACCAATTACCCACCAGGACCCTCGCGATGAAAATGAGATACTTTGGAGGGAAAAAAGGTAATAAGAGGGATGAAAATGATACTGTGAACCGTTTTCTGGTGGCGGAACGAGGGGTAGGCTCTGTATTTGCATGCATATTGAAAGAAGGGCATGTATGGGTCCTCGGTTATGAATAGCGATCGGCGTAAATGGTTGTTTGCTCGGTAGCCTATTTATTTAATAAGCCGCAAGTACGGAGGGTTTTGTGTGTGTGTGTGGAATTACAAACTTGCATAGTGGAGAAATATTTTATTGCGTTCTGAGAGATAAAATAATTACACTGAAATGAAATTAGCCTTCATGGTTTTTATATATTTTTAACAATATAATACCATAACAATTTAATACATGTATTACTTTGGATTAAGATACGATTGTTAAGTCTTACTTTCTGCTTTAAGAAAACCACTAACGCGTAAGATAAGATCATATAATGAATTTCAAGGAGAAATATTGTCATGTCCACATCCTACGTAGAACGCAGAATCGCTTTGTAAATATATAGTAGAATACAATATTGCCATATATTACTGCCATATATTTCCCCGGTCACTTTTACTGTCAGATATATATTATTTATGAATAAGCGTGGACCCAGGTCATTCAGAAGTCAGACTCGCCGCTAGTAAAATAGTAAGAAACGTGTATTTTAAAATGTAAATTAAAGGTTGTTTAGGGCCGTGCGGTGTCTACCTAAACAGCGGCCTTTGCATGCGGTAGGCCCACTGTATTTGTAATGATTGAATTTATTCGGACACACGCGACAGACGGGAAAATAGCCGCCATTAAATTGCACTTTATCAAAGATTCAGCAGCCATTAATGGGCACCGCCATTAGACTCACATCGAGTGCCCAAGAACGGTCTGTTTATTCATTGGGTATTAATTATATAGAGGTGTAATCATCGAGCGCTCTCCTTGCATTAAATTCCACTTTCGTGTGTCGTTAGTTAAAGATGTAATAAAGAGGGTTGATAGGGGATCCTAATTGTAAAGATTCAAATACTCGACGTATTATTGGGCCTGATTTTATTTTCATAAACAGTTAGAATACGTCTATGGGCTAGCATTTTAAACTCTTTCAATCAAAGCTAATCTTCTATAGAAATATTTTGTCAATGTTATTAATTTTAATAGAAAATTAGGTCAGGAATGTTATGTAATTTTTATTTTATCTGAAACAAATGGAAGAAACACCAATCACTTTTTGAGCAAAAGGAGTTCATACATTCACATAATTAACTGACGTTATTTTAAATCTTGTAATTAATAAAACGGACAAAAATGCCGATATTAAAGCAGTTAATTTTTAACACCAGTAAAAACGTTGTTACCTAATCTATGGATTATTTGCCTTGTAAGGTTATTTTTTACTGTGTTTTTACCTTTTTAGAAGGTTGCATGCATCATGCATCAAAATAAATTAAGTGATTTTATTTGATGAAATGTAAAAAGATTTATCCTCGAGACATTACTTAATTGTTTTATAACAATAAACGTTTGGTTATAAATCGTTTTTAGTCACAATAACGTAGGTACATCTGGGGGTTTCAACGTGTAGAGTGTGAAGTGAGACGTCACTGATTTTTCTCTCCTCTCACGCGGAAAATATTAAAACTAAAGTAATACTACCACTAACTAAATAAACAAGGATTTTTTTTCCTTTTCTCAACTTCCTGATCTACACAATGATGATGACTTACCACGTCCGGCGTGCTGGCGCCGTCCGTGTGCGAGGTGGAGTCGGCGTTGCTGCGGCCGTCGTTGCCGTTGGTGGAGCCGCCCAGCTCGGCCATGGGCTTGGACGACTCTCTCTCGTCGATCACCAGGTCGATGGGCATCTTGCCCTTCAGACAGCTGATGTACCGGTGGCAGAAGTTGTCGCACAGTTCGTGCACCTGCGAACACCAAACACAACTTGAGAACGCCACCAGGTCAATGGGCATCTTGCCCTTCAGACAGCTGATGTACCGGTGGCAGAAGTTGTCGCACAGTTCGTGCACCTGCGAACAACGAACACAACTTGAGAACGCCACCAGGCCGATGGGCATCTTGCCCTTCAGACAGCTGATGTACCGGTGGCAGAGGTTGTCGCACAGTTCGTGCACCTGCGAACAACGAACACAACTTGAGAACGCCACCAGGTCGATGGGTACTTGCCCTTCAGACAGCTGATGTACCGGTGGCAGAAGTTGTCGCACAGTTCGTGCACCTGCGAACACCAAACACAACTTGAGAACGCCACCAGGTCGATGGGCATCTTGCCCTTCAGACAGCTGATGTACCGGTGGCAGAAGTTGTCGCACAGTTCGTGCACCTGCGAACACCAAACACAACTTGAGAACGCTACCAGGTCGATGGGTACTTGCCCTTCAGACAGCTGATGTACCGGTGGCAGAAGTTGTCGCACAGTTCGTGCACCTGCGAACACCAAACACAACTTGAGAACGCCACCAGGTCGATGGGCATCTTGCCCTTCAGACAGCTGATGTACCGGTGGCAGAAGTTGTCGCACAGTTCGTGCACCTGCGAACAACGAACACAACTTGAGAACTCCACCAGGTCGATGGGCCTCTTGCCCTTCAGACAGCTGATGTACCGGTGGCAGACGTTGTCGCACAGTTCGTGCACCTGCGAACAACGAACACAACTTGAGAACTCCACCAGGTCGATGGGCCTCTTGCCCTTCAGACAGCTGATGTACCGGTGGCAGAAGTTGTCGCACAGTTCGTGCACCTGCGAACACCAAACACAACTTGAGAACGCCACCAGGTCGATGGGTACTTGCCCTTCCGACAGCTGATGTACCGGTGGCAGAAGTTGTCGCACAGTTCGTGCACCTGCGAACACCAAACACAACTTGAGAACGCCACCAGGTCGATGGGCATCTTGCCCTTCAGACAGCTGATGTACCGGTGGCAGAAGTTGTCGCACAGTTCGTGCACCTGCGAACACCAAACACAACTTGAGAACGCCACCAGGTCGATGGGTACTTGCCCTTCAGACAGCTGATGTACCGGTGGCAGAAGTTGTCGCACAGTTCGTGCACCTGCGAACACCAAACACAACTTGAGAACGCCACCAGGTCGATGGGCCTCTTGCCCTTCAGACAGCTGATGTACCGGTGGCAGAAGTTGTCGCACAGTTCGTGCACCTGCGAACACAGCACAGCTTGAGGACACCCCAAGGTACGCAGTTAAATTAGTACACCGTGGTATCATTAGATCTATTTTATTATTTGTTTATTTACCTATTTTATTTATTGCCATTAAATTATTACTAAATTAAATAAATAATAATTCCATTTAATATACAAGCACATACACATCAATCGAGCAACGAAAATCCGTTCTTCGTTACAACATCACAACTACAGTAAATATTGCAACTTTAGCCAATCAAAATAGCTTAAACGTTGTTGTACGAGGATAATGAAGGGAAGTAAACGGTTTTAAGTAAATTTATTTCATAATCAACGATAACGAAAATTGTTGCTAGATTACTGATGATGAAACGGTTTCAAAGTAACCTACCTTTTGATAAATTGAAACAAAAACATTTGACGATGAATAAAGGTACGATTTTATGTTCCAATTATGACAATGTATTTAATGATTCACGTTCAACCAAATTTATCTTTTTTTTTATTTGAAGGGGTCCCTCCAGTAACGTTGTAAGCGACATAAAGTAAATTTTTCAGGAAATGGAAAAAACATATAATTGGGAATGTAATGATTTAAATATGTTTTATTTGTTATATATATCATAAAACTAGCCAAACTATGAAGTATTACAATATTATCGCACGTAATAAAAAAATTATTACAAAAAAAGTGATTTTAAAATTGCAATAACGTTGTAAATGACAGTCGTTTGCAACGTTGTTGCCGGCTTGGTCTATGCAACAATGTTTTTTTGTTTCTTCGTTTCATTTATGTACGGTTCCCCAGCATTTCTTCACTGCTTATGTACATTTCTGGTCCAACTTTCGAACTTAACAGGGCGTTTTTTACTACGATTTAGCCGATTAACATCGGGACGGCGACAGAACGGTGTGCCATGATATTGCAATTTTTGGCGGTTACAACGTTGCTGCAACTGTGGGACCAACAGCACTTGGTTTTCAACCTGTGGTAGTGCTGCCAACACAAGAGATATGAACGAAAAAATACCCTGCACTGATGCAGGATGTCGTTTACAACCTTACTGCATAGAAATCTCAATTTTGAAAAAGTTGTCGTTTACAACGTTACTGGAGGGACCCCTTCATTTGAGCACATAATGTTGATAGTTAAAATGAGTTGGCCAAATAATTAGTAGAGAAATTCTGTAAATAATCATGGAACAACAATTGAAGACATAAAACACTAGACTACTAGGCCTCGTGGACACAGTACAATAATTGGAAACATTCACTTTTGCACCAACCTTATTAAAATATAATGTGCACTCTGCGCAATTTAATTTGAAGCCACATAAAAATTAAATAAAAAAGTTGCAAAGCGGAGAAAACGTGATGAGTGTAGCAAGAGTTGTGACGGCGGGAGGGGAGGAGGGGAGGGGTGCCCCACCATACATTTCCCCCTGTAAGTGACATATATTGCTTTGCAGACCCACGGAATTCTGCCCTCCCCACCCACCACGGTCCGAAACATATTATAACTCCCCTCGCTCCCCTTCTTGAATACCAACATAGTAAAACATTTTGCTATCCGAAATTCCGAGCCAGGAAAACAATTTACCCTCGTTACATGAAGGGCATTCCGAGGGGTCGAAATGACGGGAATAAATAAATTGTGCCGCATTCCACAAAAATGATTGGAGGAATAGTTGGGAGATGCGATTGCCATTGAGGCGGGTCGGGGGGTCGGTGGGTGGTAGGTGTCGGGTAAGCCCCGATTATGATGATGATGACTGCCGCGTTCCGGCTTTGCCCAGTGCTCTAAATGCAATCATCGAGTCGTCTATCAGTTATGCTAACTAGATCGGCCTTCCATCACTTTGAAATTTCAGATATTCAGCGCGATTAGGCGAATTTGCAAATTAGTGGCGATGAACGCAGCGCGTAATGCGGCGTAATTTCGAAACGTACTTACAGCTCATTTGTACTTTCCAATAGGAAACCCAAAGGTCAATTATTGAAACCTCTTTAATTTATAACAATTTTGGTGAAATGGCTTATACATTGTATATAAGTTTACAGGGTGTCTACTGACAACTGATTTTAAAATGCCAGTATTTACATTATTTCAAGTACAATTTTTTTCCAAAATTCCAGTATCACTCGCCAATTATTCATCTAAGTAAGGAGTACCATTGATAAATTTTGTATTAATATCAATAATGTTCATTGTTAAAATTAAGTAACTGATTTACAGAATTGACAAATAAGATAAATAACATAATAAAAACTTGTCAAAGAAAAAACATATTTGTTTGATTTTTATCAGGACATCCCAAATCCTCTTGTAGCCTTACGTTCCTACCACTTTATTATCCGAATAATCAATACAAAATTACAATTACGAATTAAAAAGTTCTAATTTACTATGAGTGTCTTTCGACACAGTCTCTCACTTTTATATCACATAATTTGTTTTATGAAAAATAATATAAATATAAGAATGTATGAATGTAGGAAATGTTGAGATCATTTCCAATCTAAAAAAAATACAACATATAAATTTGTAAATCTGATTGAGGATGTTTAGTAATTGAACTGAGTTACAAGTGGTTTAATTTAGGTTTGCAAACACACATTGCTAAAAAATCTGTTGTCAAGCTTTTTATATTTGAATGTATTGGTCAAAACTATTTTAAAGGGATTTCATCACTTGTACTTCAACAAAATTCCAGTACAAAATTGGAAATTCCAGTATAATTCCAATATTTCCAGTATCAAAATAAAATTCCAGTATAATTCAAGGATTTCCAGTGTCTGTAGACACCCTGTTTTAATTAGTATGAGAGTTTTTAGTCAATGTTTTCCTAAAGTTAACAACGTAGTGTAAAAATGTTTTTACGCTCTTGGTCTGCAGGGTGCAGTAGTCATGGAGTCGTGATACCGGAACAGAGTTGTAAAGCTGAACAGTTCCTGACCGCAACCGAAATACCTCCAATTGTTTACCGTTCTGAGAACAAAATGCGAGGCGAACAAAAGAGGTTTGACAGAATCTATAAATCGCGTTGCCATTTTACCGAACCATTGTGCTGGCCCGTTAGCCACTGGCCACTTCTTTACTATTATTAGGACTTTCTTTTCTCTGAACGCCGGACAGATCGGACGTGATAACTCCAATTAGACCGACTTTCGCCACTGATAACAGTGCAGCTTCTTATCGGACGCAGGCATAGACTTGAATACGACTTGTCCGTGATTGGTCGTGTCAGAGGCTCAACAGCAATTTTACTGGCAAAGTAGACCACCCGCCATGTCGCTATTTTAAGGGGCCAACTCATTCAAGCCAATGTTTAAGCGAATACAAATGTGTTAAGAGTTTACGGATATTGATTAAGCTGATTCATGAGTTAATACCAATAATTAATGACCGTAATGACTCATTTTTCGGTTCAAGATGTTTAAGGTATGTAACGACAATAAACTTTTAATGTATGAAAGCGATTATCATTCTCAAAATTAAATTATCTCCCCAAACAAGTCATTCCAAACATTCCGAATTCAAAATTCATTCAGCGTCAGCGTTTGGCTCCTTCCTTAAGCTCTCACGATTTTTTTCCACAGTTGAATATCTGGTGTATTTGGAAATTTGTTTTTACGGAGTTGCACTATTATTTTGAAACGTTTCATGACCAATTATTGTTGTAAATAACGAAACAGGAGTCTAGTTTCAATTTAAAATATCACAAACGCACTTAGTCGCCAATGAAAGTTTAATACTACAGGGAACGACTTGAGATTCCTATTTATTGTCGGCTAACGTGAGAGGCGAGTCAGTCGGGTACAGACACAGCAATGCACACACGAGTACACAGCCGGGGCGGCGCTGGCGGCGCCGGCGGCGGTAGGTGACAACCGTAATGGACCCCTAATGCCGGAACCCTGTCCTCCTATTGGTCCAGAATTAATCAATTGATGGGAACTGCAGCTACAAGGTTTCTACATCACGACAAATTGACGGCCTGCCCTCTACACTCTAGTCAAAGTCCCGTCCGATCTTTACGACTGAACTCCGTTTCCATCTACATACATTGAGTCCCTTAATCGGCATATCTTAGGATTCACACCTCTTCTAGGCCGACTGAAGGCCCATTAAACGCTATCAGCGTCGAGTAATGCCATGCAGAACACGTAGGTGTATCTTGGAATGGGGAGGATTTAAATGAGTTTTATTCGGTCTTTGACTCGACAGGTAAAACCTACAACATAGATGGGATGTAATTCACTCACCGTACAATAATTTATGTTTAACGAGTTACCGAATATTTACTCATAAATCAAATCGAATAAACAAAACGAGTGGTGAGATATGAAAAGAGTTTTTATAAAAGGTCGTACATATTTCAATAGTGAGCGCACGCAGCTGTTGTTTTCTAATGTTGGGAAAGCGACGCTGCATGCGCTTGTGTTGACACATATTGTCACTGTTGAGATTAATTGACACTTGTTTGTACAGCAGGTGCCGAGCTCATTGGCACCGCTATCTTACAAACATTCGCTGACATACTGCACACCTTTAATACAGCCACTATTTATTACCTTAAAATTTATGTGGTATAAATTTAAATAACCTATAAGGAATCCAAATCTTATATTTCAAAATTTAGAATTATCTTACAAAATTGAGCATTTTTATAACTTGGAATTAATGGTAGACAATAGTGAAGTTTCGTGTAATGTTTCCCGAAATATACCTTAATATCAGTTACGTCAAAAGACGTACAACCCAGCTGACTGTATAAAACATAAGCATAGGTCAGCTTTTTTGCAGAGATTGAAAATTATAACTAAGTAATAATGGTAAATAGAAAATAGGCACTTGATATGCCATTAAATCATATAATGTCATCTGAATTATATTACATCAAGAAAGGCGTACCGTACAGTACCAGTCAGATGGTGCCGGCAAAGGTAAAACTGATATACCAGCTCATTTGCAGCGCACACTCCGGGCCCGAGCTCAGCTGATAAATAACACCACGCCCTCCTCCATCCATCTCGCCCGCGACTCGTCATCGCCGAGGGACCGAGCTTTGCACAACGGGTCACGTAAACAAAACCTTCACAACCAAAGTGCGACTCACGAGTTCTGGTCGAGCGGCAACAAAAAGTCTAGTAATAGCTCTTGCGGGGTTTACAAGCAAATAAACCAGCGAAACAATAAGTGCTATAACAAAACGAGGAAAAAGAATACGAGACTTTCGCAACTCAAAATGGCGGCGCCTGCAGGGGTGCAGAGATGAGGGGGGCTCGTCTTAAACGCGCCGCCATATTTTCAATACGTTATCTTTCCTTTCTATTCGACTCCTTCTCTCTCCCTCGTTAGATCCAGGAATCGAACCGGTTCTGGCCGAGGCCCCGGGCGGCTCGCACACACGCGCGCAGGCGGACTACGGAGCTGGAACTTTGCACCGAGAATACTCCGATCGAAACCGACTTTTAGCTTTTGAGTGCGTTAAAAGCTTCCCTATCTGGAGTATAACGTCCGGATTGATTTTAAACAGAACTTTACGGCTGACCGGTGCTGTAAAGGTAACGGAACGGGGACAAAAGATACGGAGCTCCACTTCTGTGAAGCGGTCCGTCGCTACCTGGCAGATGGGGCTGTGTTATGACATATTTTGAACGGCGCAGTCCTCCACAATGTTATCTGATGTCGTCCGTCCTTCTAGACAGGGCGCCCTTGATGGGCCCTTTTCATTCCGAAATAGCAAACCATCAGTTCAAGAACTATCGAAATCGTCAAAAATATGTAAAACCTTCTCAAGGGGATTGAGGAAAGGATATTCTTCTTCAAAGGACTCCTCGTATTAAGGTTCGTGTTATCAAGTCATTAGGCATTGTAGGGCGGGGATGAAAGAAATGCACTTGTTATCGAGGAGTCAGTGTTATTAAAGATCTTTGCCAAAAATATAAAATTAAATGAAAATTTGATACGAAGACTCTCAAACGGATTGGGGAAAGAATCTTGTTACAAAGGGACTCATCGTATTGAGGTTCATGTTATCAAGACATTAGGTTTTGCAGGTGTAAGGCAATTTTAAGAGGATTTGCAAAGTGAACTTGTTATTAAGGTTTCGAGTTTCGTGTTACAAAGTATATCTTAAAGAGGTTCTATTGTTAAAATTTCAAAGTTACGTTGAATAAAATGTTCAATATCAAAATTTGTAGCAAACTATACAATTTGTTTTTAATTCCTCAAAAGGTTTACACGGACCATGGGTATTGAGTATTATACTTCAGGATAGCTGCGAAGGAGTAAACGAGCAATAACTTAGCTCTCTTAATTTCCCAAAAGGATAACATTGAGAGTGGGTATGCAGGTTTACTGCCACAACAACTTAAAAATTGAGGGTTTTAAGCATTTAATTGCTCTTTGTATCTCAACAAGATTTAAAACATTTCTTATCAGATATGTTTATCATGGTCTCGGGCTTTCCTTGCCTTGATAACGACAGTACTAGCTTCTTCCCTAAAACGGAAATTCGCAAAAAAACAATCAAACCCAAGAAAGAAAGACCAATTATCGAAACGCGACTAATCAAAATCGCGCGGTAAGGTAAGAACGCGAACAAGGATGGGACCGCGGCGCAAATATATCACGGGGACCAAAAAAGGGCAAATCTCGGCAGCAATGTCTCCATTGTGGCCCAAATACATTCCTGTCGCCAACAAACGGCCATTACCGGGTACGCGTCGTCCGTTGCCGCGACACGACGCGCCTGTCACTAGCGCGGCCGTGGCCTCCAATTAAACATCGGGAATGTCTTCGAAAAGTCGAAATAAAATCAAACGACGCGGAATTCCCGCAGTCTGAATTTCGTTGAGGTCGATGAGGAGGTCACAGTGGATGTGTATAAAAATCCCGATGTCGTTGGGAGAAACGTTCAACAAAAACAGTAGTGTAAAATGTGCTGTTAATCTTGTAACGGTAAAAGAGTTAGAGTATAGAGCTTTTTCGATACGACCAATCTCCAGGATTTTTTCCCAATAAAGGTTTACGTTCCTCAAATTGTTGTGACTTACAGAAAATTTAAATTACAATTTCAACTTTGTATGTTACTCAAATGTATCGGACTCACGTCGCCGATACTTGATTTCCCACGCAAACTCCACGCCCAATCGCCTTCAACCGAGCGTGACGTGTATTGTAGGCAGTACCAAGTTGCGTTCAGCCGTACGATACGCACGACAAGACGTATCTCTCTCACACCAGCCTCATAGCTTGTCCGCCTTGTACAGAGCGGGACTAACCTGCAGCCCTACAACCCCTGCGCCGTACCCAGACCGTGACGTACCTACAGGCGGCACGACCACGACCGTCCGTCCCAACAACCCCTGCGCCGTACCCAGACCGTGACGTACCTACAGGCGACACGACCACGACCGACCGTCCCAACAACCCCTGCGCCGTACCCAGACCGTGACGTACCTACAGGCGGCACGACCACGACCGTCCGTCCCAACAACCCCTGCGCCGTACCCAGACCGTGACGTACCTACAGGCGGCACGACCACGACCGACCGTCACGGACGTTCACGTATACGACACTCGCGACGCGGCGCGGCGCAACCCCGTGAACCAAACCAGTCCCTCCCACCAAGCGCCTAATGAGCGACTGATTCCTCAGCAATTCGTCTTCGTTCGGCCGAGATACCGATCAGATATCAATATCTTAATTACCGGTTCACTGGCCGTTCACCCAAACACGGACTCTAACTAGTCCGTTAACTGGTGAACTAACGATTCGTTTTGGTTAGTTGTTAAATTAAACTGGTTGTTTTTTTTTTTGAGGGAACTAAAAAATCTGATTTGGTTTTCAGATGGTTTAGGAGTTTTGTTTCTCTATTTCGTAAATTGTAATAGTAGACTTACAAAGAGTGATTTACTAATAGTAGGGCTATTAACATGATTTAGGATGACACCGCAAGACTGTATTGTTGTACACTTGTACATAAATGCATTTGGAGAAGTAAAAAGTTAATTATAGTATTAAAAAATGACTTTTGGTCTCAACTCTTAACTTACTTATGTTATAACATGTTATATTATGTTAAAGATATTATGTTAAAGAAAAATACGAATTTAAAAGGTTACTTACTTTTTCTAATTCTAATAGGTGAAACCGGAGGACTTGTATCGCTTGGACCATCTGTAAAAAATCCAAAGAATTAAAATCTAATAATTAAATTAATGGATAAATATAACGTAAAACTAAATACACCAACAATAGGCAAAATCATGTATGTAAAATTAGTAAACTAATGTTTCCATTAGTTTTAAATGTAAAAACCAAATGTTTTCAATATATAGATTATGACACAAAATAGAACCAAGGAGGGAAACTTTGATTACAACGAGAAAATTATAAACATTACGAATACAAACACCGTAGAGAAGACACGTAAATTGCTACGAATGAATATTTTACAATAACGGACAGAATAATGGATGTAATGGCTCCGTATCAACGAGACACTTTGCTAGCTTCTTCGTAATTAAACTATTTTTCTAAATCTAAGTTAATCTGAAAGTCCACATCAAGCACTTTGGCAATTAGAACAATAGGTGGATGGAAAAAATAACCAAAGTTACACGATCGGTTTATTAAAATAAGAATTAATTCGGCCGTTCTCTGGTCTTGCTTTGTCATTGACCTTTGAACAGTCGTTTTACACAATAATAATATCTTGACTTTTTATCCTGATTCTTCCAGGGAGGTTGCATCTGTAACTTGGTCGGAAACTGCTTACATTGAAGATATTTGGGTGATCCATTGCACAGTGGCAAGCGTGTCTAGGCAAGATCGGGAGACACTGTGTATTTATTCTGCAAATCTAACTTTCTAAATAAACTTCTGCTTCTTCACACCGATTAAGAAAGGATATAAAAAGTCATTTTAAAACTTCGCTTTGCGACACACTAATATTCTGTAATTTTGTTTAGAAAATTACATTAAATTGTAAAAAGTCAAGGGTGAAATAATAGCAGTGCCATGCGACACGCACCACCGTCATCTTGTTACCATTATCTGTACGTGATCTTTGGCCGAGCTTGACGACGCTCGCACGCACTTTACTCTACACATACGAGCACTCTACACAAACCGAGTCCAACTAGCATCTATCTACACATACGAGCACTCTACACAAACCGAGTTCAACTAGCATCTATCTACACATACGATCTGCCTGCAAAGACCGAGTCCAAAGAGAACCTACACATACGTGCACCCCAAATAGAGTCCAAATAGAGTAAATAACACCAAATAGCACCCCAAATAGAGTCCAGCAAGCACCTACACATAATATGAGCGCCCCCACAGATTCCAACAAGCACCTCCATATATGAGTACCCCCACAAACCGAGTCCAACGAGCACATGAATGGACCCTACACAAACCGAGTCTAACGAGCACATAGACTTACAAAAAACGCCCTACACAAAGCGGGTCCAACAAGCACCTACACATACTAGCATCCTAGGAGCCAAACTAGATAGTTTTTCTACTCTCATAAATTTGACCTCAAAATTTGGTGGTGTAGAGCCATTCTCGCTTTAGTGTACGGCATAGCCCCACTCTCCCCTAATACACTCGTTAAGACTTCAGACTTCAGCTGTTTTATGTAACTGGAACAACTGGAAAGTCAATCTAAACGGTTTAACCGTCGGCTGATATTCAGTTCTTGCTTGCTTTTAATAAGCTGGGCCGCTGGGCCAATTGTTTGGCATTAAGCGTTCCTAGACTTCAGACCTTCACAAAACTGATATTTGACTCCGGGGGCATTTAATTTCTTTTAAGTAGAGTTTTAAATGGACACAAGGAGTTTAACTGTAGGCATCATTTCAATTTATGTTATTTTTCCTTCTTTAACAGTGACATTTTCGTGCATGTCATTTTATGTTTTATTGACTTCTCAAAAACACATTCAAAAGGCGGAGTAGTTTCTAACTCCAGCCCTACGATAGCCTATTCCAATAAGCCCTTTCAGTACTGGGTCAATGGTCGTTTGTAAGCTAATAATCATCCACAGAGCTAGAGGTAGGGGAAACCCATATGTTCTTAACTAAACATATTGAATTAAATTATATTTTTAACCAACTTGGCAAAGCCTAGCAGCCAAAGCTGTGAGCCGCCAAGAGATTTTGTCGGCTATAGATACACGAACACCTGACCGATTTTCAATAGCTTTTGCTCCAACTAACTCGCCCTCTCTCCTCGATGCTTTCACTCTAGTTTTAGCCCGCTCGGCCGGCCAGGTGCTGAGGACAGGTGGTCAGTGACGCGTTGCAACCCCTTATTATAAATAACTCCATCCCCTTGGTGGAGTCCGCTTATCATTCATATAAGTTCATTAGAAATGCGGCGTTCTTCAATGGTTCTAACTACTATATAACCAATGACCATACCAAGTCAATGCTTTAAAACATGACAACCATCTAATTATTAAAACCATGAAATAGATAAAAACTAAGCAAGTCAGTGATTAATTTATCGGATTACTTGTATTGTTTCAATGACGATAAATGTCTTAATACTACTGATTAGGTCAAGAATACATTTATTTAAATCTGTAGAGAAATTTACTAAACTTACAAACCCAACTATAGTGTGCAAAAATGTGCATAAGCCTTTTAGTGCCTTTTACTACAATAGTGTCGTATACATTTAACAAAAACTACTTTACGATGACCTAGCCAACAGTGGTACTCGTCTACAAAAAAATTTTAGTGGTTCAGAGTTCATATTTGATGTTATGATACAAATGATGTCGACACGTAAACATAATGAAAGCGTTAATTCCGGGCGGTAATGGGCTTATTTATTGCGCTCGGCTCTTCCTGCGGCGGGCAGACTGTATCGGTAATAACAGTATCTTGTGACCGCCATAAAGATGGCTATCTCTAATGCGTTTCGTTACAATTTTTAATTACTCTTGACAATCTTTATGCAATCATAATTAAATTACAATCAGATAAGCTAGGCCGGGTATGGCAGCGGCGAGGAGAGGTTAGCTCCTGGGTTACTCTATCGCTTCATTACATCGCACCTCGTCCATCCGCAGCCTGGACCGGACGACGTGGTGTGGGAATCAAAAGTAATCAGGATCGAGGTAGGGCCTAGATCGGTATAAAGAAAGGTTAGGGCTGGGGTTCCATATCGGGTATCCATCCGTATCAGCTTGGCCGCACAATCCTTATTTGGTCGTCGTTAAAATCAAGTAAACGCTGGACTTTAAACTTTATACGTAATGCTTCTGCCATTCGACGCAACCATTTACTTATACACCAATCCTGGCACATACGCTGACGTCCAACGGCAGCCGAGAGAGGTCAAGACTCCTGCATTACAGCGATTGAATAGTATAAAGCCTCATTCACTCAGCAAACTTTAACGGCTCAGGAATTAAAATTAAACATAAACTCCATCAGTAATTCATATCATTTGCGATCTTATGCTACTTGCCACTTCAGCCAAGCCATTTGAAATGTAATGGGTCCATTTGATTTCTAGAGAGGCAACTATAAACCCCCTTGAGGAGACTATAAACCTGGAGTACCTGTGGGAAAGTGCATGTAATTAATGCGGCGGGTGAGATAGTGGTATTTGTCACTGACTTCCTGCACCAGGCAAACAAG
Organism: Flexamia atlantica; assembly: GCA_035578135.1. Lineage (NCBI taxonomy): Eukaryota > Metazoa > Arthropoda > Insecta > Hemiptera > Cicadellidae > Flexamia > Flexamia atlantica. The sequence continues at coordinate 28,361,031 of JAQJVK010000001.1, forward strand.
GGTGAGAGGGCGAGTTATCAGGAGGAAACGGAAGGTACTGTTGACAGAAGATAGGTTAGGTGGTGGAGGCTAAGATATAGTATCACCTCCCGCGAACTACAAGTGTTCGACAACGGCCACGAGGCAGTAGACCAGGCAGACACTCGGCGGGGCAACTGGGCTGACCTTACAACTGGACATTGACATCAAATCGCTCAGGTAAATGTGCCATTTGGCTTCCAGTGTCTAAACTAACTAACTCTTCCGAATGTTCATATAGAACAGACAGGAGCTAGAGAAGGATTCAAACCAGGATCAACTGCTATGCCCCGGTTGCACGAAGTAACAAGTCACATCGAGGGAAGTTCAAGCAAAAAAGACATCAGTTAAACTGGGTGAATAAAAAATAAATAAATTAGTTTAGGAAACGGAGTGAGACAACTTCCGGTGAAGAAATTACCAAACTCCTCCCAACGTGTTTGAACACACAGGAGCCAGAGGGATTTAAACTTGTATCTGTTGCTGCGGCCTCGGTTACACGTAACCAGATACACCGGGTTCGCGAGGTGTGAGGAGGGATGCGACGCAAGGTCACCCGACCACTCCGACGATTTAGAAGCCCTTCAACGCAGTTTCTCATGTACACCCACAAAAAAACCTGACGTGAAATTCTGTTCCATAAACGCACGTACTTCTCCTTTTTTCTCGGTAAAAAAATGGAACTCGACTCTCTCAACTCCATGACCAACTACTCCACGACCACTCAAGACCAACTATTCCAAGAGTTTGTCTTGAGTGGGAATGAGTAATACAATTCCAGGTTAGTAACCTAATCCAGTCATCCATTACCTAATGCGTCGACCACTGAATCAAATTTTGTGACCAGTGTAAAAAGTACGATTCTTTGAGAGGTTTTCTATCGGGCTAAGGTCATAAAATATTTATGCTATAATCATTAATAAAAAACCAAAGGTCAATGGATAAGGGACCTTCCATCTCAAATAAAGATTCAAAACATCAAAAAGGGATCAAACCTTTTCTAGATTTGATCTATGAAACATCGAAATAAAAATCGTGCATATAAGCAACACCAGACTAGGAGGGCCATTTTATTGTGCATGCGAGTTTCCAATTTAACTACACTTAATACTTTCACATTCAACTTGTATCCTTTTCAACCAAATTGAAACGACTGAATTTTTTTTTAAATAATCGTAGAATAGACTCTTTTACAATTAAAAATTAACATTTTCCATCGTTTAAAACACAACAGCAATCCCCCCGTTAGACACTCTCGTGTCCGGGTGCGACAGGCAAGGCCGGTCCGGAGAAGGAGTTGACAACAGGAGGGTGTCTGATTTATTAGCAGAGCCGTCCCTGCGGAGCCCATCAGCATATCATTAGACCGCGGCTCTGGTGACTGCACCGCTACAACGGCGGCGGTCCGCGCCATAAACAATGGTCGCGTTACAAAATGTAATTAGACGGGGGTGGAAACACAACGGTGCAATATAGTAGTGATTTTGGTTTTGGTGGGTTTGCCTAGGGAGAAATTTTTACCGCTTTGGGCCGTTTTTGAACTTTTTAATTTAAATTTTTTTCTAATTTAAAATGAAAAACTGAAAAGAATGTAACAAATAGGGATATTTAATCAACCTAAGAACTGGTTTTTGTGAATACAAGGCTCTTTATAAGTAAAAAAAAAAAACTATAGGTTATTATTTATTATCTTCTTTTCGAACAAATAATTAAAAAAAGTGAATTGTGCGTTTTTTTTTCTTTGAACTACAAATGGACCTCGTCGACAAGTGTCGCAGAACTTGGAGGAGGGGATATAATTATGTAACAATAATTAATAAACCATTTCAATTTATAATTAATTTTTTAAATATTAAAATTAATGCATTGGTTTTTACCTTAACAAACGATTGGTTTTTACCTTAACGTGTGAATTAGGTTCAAATCGAGTGAAAATCCAAACAATATTAATTAAATTTATTAAATTAATCATGCATCCCAAATCCAGTGTTTTACGCTCGAAAAACGAAAAAAATGAGCTTGGGACGCTTTTCATTATAATTTAACACGACAAATTAAATTGTGATTTAATAAGACAATTTAAATTATAATTTAACACGACAAGTTAGGTACATAAAATTAAGAACCCTTTTAGTCACAACCGCACATTTTTAGAGGATCTCAACCAACGCATATCGCCCTTCTAACCGATTGCAATACAAACCCCCTTTGACGAAACTACTCAGTCATACCGATTGAAATTTAAATTCCATTACAAAAGAATAGTGATGGAAAAGCGGGCGGTTTTTACGCGAGAGAATGTTTTTCACGTGTGTTTGCGTTGCATGTTTGATTACATGGTATTTGCCCATATCAATCGCGCTGACGGACGCTGTGTGTGAACAGTTGGATCGCCCCATTACCCTCTTTGTAGCGGGTTCGTGCGCTGCTCCCACCGCCACTCGACAATGGTGTCCGCCGCCGCCCGCCGCCCACTCCACGATTACATTTTTAATCATAATACAGTGATTTATTTAACAATAATTTATTCGTAAAACTACAACGAGGGAGATAGTGAATGGAAAGACTTAAATATAGTTAAAGAGTAACGTAAAAACACTGTTTATACGTATATATTAAATTTTAAAATCATTATTACAAATTATCAGTTGTGCAAAGTTTCAAGGAGAACACACATTCGCTTCGGTTTTTTTTTACAATTCCCCTCGAAATTTATAATCTTCAGAACGCTTCAGCTCACTTTGTTGCTGCTGAAGATCGATCTGCAGTCACTAAGGAGAGTTGAAATTATACATTACTCATTCTGTGATGTTAAACATTCCATAATTGGAATAGCTGAAACTGTTCACAATTTTTACGATTTATTGCGGTTGTTTAAATCAAAGACCAACTAAACATATTTATATGACGCATAACTTTATTTAACGGTCGACAAAATTAACAGATAACAGTTTATGATCGTTTTAATGGCAATCTGTTTCAAATCATAGTCACAATCATACTAACCACACTTCCGTAGCTAATCATCCGCTAGGGTCGGGACGAGGCGAGATGAACGCGAAACGCGAAGCGGTCAACGAGCGCACGGGGAGGTGCGGACTGGCGTATTTTAATCTTCAAAGGTCGCCCAATGGCATATCGTGCGGCCCGCAGAGCATTAAACATTAACGGCGCAATAAACCGCCTGCTTAACAACATATTATGGTGTAATTAAAGAGCCACGGTTGTCACAAAAAGCCAGTCCATAAAACAGATGTGCTGTCAATAAATAAGATTCGCGTGTTAACCGTCGTCGACCCGCACCTCCCAGCGGCGGACTTCCGCGATGTTGTGCAGCAGCGTCGTTGACTGCAGCGAGGGGTCCAGCCGGTCTGCGAGAGAAGTTGACCTCCCAGCGGCGGACTTCCGCGATGTTGTGCCGCAGCGTTGTTGACTGCAGCGAGGGGTCCAGCCGGTCTGCGGCAGAAGTTGACCTCCCAGCGGCGGACTTCCGCGATGTTGTGCAGCAGCGTCGTTGACTGCAGCGAGGGGTCCAGCCGGTCTGCGGGAGAAGTTGACCTCCCAGCGGCGGACTTCCGCGATGTTGTGCCGCAGCCGCAGCCGTCGTTGACTGCAGCGAGGGGTCCAGCCGGTCTGCGAGAGAAGTTGACCTCCCAGCGGCGGACTTCCGCGATGTTGTGCTGCAGCCGTCGTTGACTGCAGCGAGGGGTCCAGCCGGTCTGCGAGAGAAGTTGACCTCCCAGCGGCGGACTTCCGCGATGTTGTGCCGCAGCCGTCGTTGACTGCAGCGAGGGGTCCAGCCGGTCTGCGAGAGAAGTTGACCTCCCAGCGGCGGACTTCCGCGATGTTGTGCCGCAGCGTCGTTGACTGCAGCGAGGGGTCCAGCCGGTCTGCGAGAGAAGTTGACCTCCCAGCGGCGGACTTCCGCGATGTTGTGCCGCAGCGTCGTTGACTGCAGCGAGGGGTCCAGCCGGTCTGCGAGAGAAGTTGACCTCCCAGCGGCGGACTTCCGCGATGTTGTGCCGCAGCGTCGTTGACTGCAGCGAGGGGTCCAGCCGGTCTGCGAGAGAAGTTGACCTCCCAGCGGCGGACTTCCGCGATGTTGTGCCGCAGCGTCGTTGACTGCAGCGAGGGGTCCAGCCGGTCTGCGAGAGAAGTTGACCTCCCAGCGGCGGACTTCCGCGATGTTGTGCCGCAGCGTCGTTGACTGCAGCGAGGGGTCCAGCCGGTCTGCGAGAGAAGTTGACCTCCCAGCGGCGGACTTCCGCGATGTTGTACCGCAGCGTCGTTGACTGCAGCGAGGGGTCCAGCCGGTCTGCGAGAGAAGTTGACCTCCCAGCGGCGGACTTCCGCGATGTTGTGCCGCAGCGTCGTTGACTGCAGCGAGGGGTCCAGCCGGTCTTCGGGAGAAGTTGAAGTTGGCCGATGCAACAGTCTCATCGGCGGTGTGGACTCTGAGTGAATACTGTACAAAATGACTGGGTGGCTTAGTGGTCGGTTTTCAACCGATCGCTGGAGTCTGGTGCGAAACTAGGAAAAATGTTGAGGTTCGATACCTAGCTATTAATTTTTATTGGCCTGAACTATCAATTTTTTTTAGATCCATGTTAAACAAAACCGGGACTTGGAATAGATACTCAAAAAAGCTAAAATCTACCATTTTTCGACGAGCACAAAAAATTGAATTTATTTTTTAAAAAGTTTGACACTGATTTCACAAATAAGAAAAGCTTATTGATGGAATTCAATGGCGTAGACCTCTGTTTAACCATCAGGAGGTGCATTACAGTTACTCTATAATGCAAGTTATAGTTTTACAATTTTTGATTGGGGCTATAAATGGATACTAACAAAAATGTATATTTAATTTATAGTAACTAACAAAAGGTTTTTAAATCTATTCACTAAAACCTATTTTAAAGAGCTAAAATTACCATTTTAAAAATCAGCCAAGTTTGTAATTTACATCTTAGAGCCCAAATAAATAAGTTTTTATAACAAACTATCAAAACCGAGCTATTCAGGTTTATATAATTTCACCACAAAACCAAATTATAGTGAAAAAATGTTAAGTTTCAAAATACAACAGACCATTAATGTATTCACGAGTTATGAAGTTCTGTACATGTTGCGAATTTAAATGCAAATCTGTGGAAATTCACGGTAACGATCATTTGTCACTGGGTAAAGATAACAGCGAATTTCCCTAATATGGAGGGTGGAACATCGTTGTAAAAAGATAACAGGTATCGCATTGTTCGGTGACTAACAAGCAACGACTCAGTGATAACAGGTATTCGATTAGTAACAGGTTACATGGTGTCACGCTATCGTCACAGATACAGCCTACTTGCAGCTAATTACCACAGCATGCCACTGTGGTTGTCGATAAGTTTCTGTCGTAGAAGGAATTTGGATAACGATTATGGATGTTGATACATTGCGATAAACATACAATTCTAGAAATTGCTAGGCCTTTTTTTAACAAGGTGTTTTGCAAAATGCGAGCCGCGCATTTTCAAAAAACAAGTTGACGAGGAATTTTCTTCTCGGTACCTATTTGTTGGCCCCCAAGACTATTCTTGGCTTGAAACATTAGCGGTTTTCAGTTTCAGGTTGTTTTGTCATTCACCGAAGACATTCTATCTGTGACCGGTTTCGCCAACCGCCAGGAAAATCGTCAAGAGCGTTGAACTTCTCGGGTGGAGAAGTTGGCCATCCAATGACCAGCGACGACGGGTCCCAGTGACCAGAGACAATGTCCCCGCCGTGGCTCACGGCTCACGGCTCATGGCTCACGGGGCATGGGCCATGGCTCACGGCTGGGTGCCTGCCTAACCATCTCCGCGCCGTCGCTCGACCGAGACCCACCCCTTCCGTGGACTACACGCGCCTTCACGAGCCGCCCTCGGCCTCGGTCCTTAGGCGGTGGTCCAGATACGAGTAGAAAATCTGTTTTATATGCTACGAATTCCTAATCTCTAGCACTAGGGTTTATGCAAGCATTTGGAAAGTCACAAAGAATTTTCCTTACCAGAGAGTCGACCTCGGGGTCAGCGATGTAGTAGGGCTTTTCCTGACGGATCTGTAACATAAAATGACACGAATCAGATCTAATGTAAAATTAGTACATCTGATTATAGCTACAATTCTCAAAAGACTATAGGTTTGTATCGAGTATCGATATACTTTCCCTTTCAACCCATAATATAATATCAACTGATTTTTCTGGATTCATGGGTTGATAAGAAGTTGGATATGGAGTTTTTAGCATAAGTTGTATTATAACATTCACTCTCGGTGAGGTTTACAATGAACAGAACAACTTTTATGTAAAAATTTTCAAGGTAAAAATAAACGGAAATAGACCTACAATTTATGTAAAATAATTTTAATTACTAAATCAATTTAACTGCTAAGATAAATACTTATTTGAAGCAACAATTTATGTTTGAAGAGAAGACATCCCAGTTGTGTCACCCCTCAGCTACCGACCAACAGTTTGTTTTCCTAAGGTCGCCCTCAAGGAGCGGGACATTTCATCCAATAAACTACCTGTTTTATCGCTCCCGGCTGTCATTATTGGCCGTAAACCACCCTGGAGCCGTAGCACGGTCCACATCTCACCTGGGCCAAATATTAGCCTTTTTCTTATTGAAAGTGGAGATGAGCGGGTATTATACAAAGCAAATTATTATGTTTGGAGTCAGTCAGAAGCGATCAATCAAGCCTCTCGAATCAGCATTATGCTCCCGTTACCTTACAATGATACGACAAAAGCTATGTTTTATGCGCATCGATTCAGGACACACAACGGAATAATTTTACAATAAAAGAAACGTTGTCAGCTGACGACCCAATCAACTTGAGACTCCGGTCGGGCCAAATGTGTTTTTAAGCAGATTGGCAGAAAAAGTCGGGGGCCCGGCCGGCTCACACGTGTGGTGAAACCGGAGATCTGCCGAGTTATTTTCGAAAAGGGTCTTCCACCCCAGGACTCCCGCGCTCCCCCGTCCCTCGAAAGGGCTCCCGGGGATCGGTAGGGCGAATTTGTGAACCACATGGGCACTTTGGGTGGAGCAATGGAATTTTTAAATGAACTGGACTTGAAATAATAGGGTTCCACACAATTTAACTTTAAGAGAAAATAGATTAAATAAAGAATTTAAAATTTAGAGTATCCATATCAAAACATTCGTTGAGTAAACTACTAAGAAACTATTTTTCTCAACTTGTTTTCAAAAAACCTTTATAATAGGATTAGTTCGATTCAACTTAAATTTATGGCAGTTCAACTCTAGTTGGAAACATAACCAATAATACCTTATTCCTTTACTGTATCTAGGGCTTCTTTTCTTAAGATATTGTAAACAATATATTTTATAACATATACAATTCTTCAAACAAATTAAGTTAATTTAAATTCTTAAAAGCTCAAAATAACGAGGAGAATTTATGGTTAAATAGAGCACCTGTGATTAAATAGATTACACATTCCACTCTCATCGTAGCACGAGCTACAACATAAGCGGTCCTCGCAGCGGCCAGTCACATAGGTGCGAGGCGGTTATTATATATGTACATGGGGCCAAATTATGCCATATCGTGGCCCACTATCGATCGGTTTACCAGATGATATACATTAAAGGCGATGACTTAACAGATCGGACAATGGCTGGCCTAATGGAGTCCCCGGCCGGGTGGCGGGGCGAGCGGCGTTGCCACGTCGGCCACCACTCCGACACCGACAAACCCGCGACCACCACGCACCGACACCGACAAACCCGCGTCCAGACCATACTCCGACACCGACACACCCGAGTCCACCACGCTCCGATACCGACAAACCCGCGGCCACCACGCTCCGACACCGACAAACCCGCGACCACCACGCACCGACACCGACAAACCCGCGACCACCACGCACCGACACCGACAAACCCGCGACCACCACGCACCGACACCGACAAACCCGCGGCCACCACGCACCGACACCGACAAACCCGCGACCACCACGCACCGACACCGACAAACCCGCGGCCACCACGCACCGACACCGACAAACCCGCGACCACCACGCACCGACACCGACAAACCCGCGTCCAGACCATACTCCGACACCGACACACCCGAGTCCACCACGCTCCGATACCGACAAACCCGCGGCCACCACGCTCCGACACCGACAAACCCGCGGCCACCACACTCAGACACCAACAAACCCGCGGCCACCACGCACCGACACCGACAAACCCGCGGCCACCACGCACCGACACCGACAAACCCGCGGCCACCACGCTCCGACACCGACAAACCAGCGGCCACCAAGCTCCGACACCGACAAACCCGCGGCCACCACGCACCGACACCGACAAACCCGCGACCACCACACTCCGACACCGACAAACCCGCGGCCACCACGCACCGACACCGACAAACCCGCGGCCAGACCATACTCCGACACCGACAAAACCGCGACCACCACACTCCGACACCGACACACCCGCGGCCACCACGCTCCGACACCGACAAACCCGCGACCACCACACTCCGACACCGACAAACCCGCGGCCACCACGCTCCGACACCGACAAACCCGCGGCCACCACGCACCGACACCGACAAACCCGCGGCCACCACGCACCGACACCGACAAACCCGCGGCCAGACCATGCTCCGACACCGACAAAACCGCGACCACCACACTCCGACACCGACAAACCCGAGTCCACCACGCTCCGACACCGACAAACCCGCGGCCACCACGCTCCGACACCGACAAACCCGCGGCCACCACGCACCGACACTGACAAGCCCGCGGCCACCACGCACCGACACCGACAAACCCGCGGCCACCACGCACCGACACCGACAAACCCGCGGCCACCACACTCAGACACCGACAAACCCGCGGCCACCACGCACCGACACCGACAAACCCGCGGCCACCACGCATTTCTTTTATGGATTCTTCAATGTGGTGAAATAGTAGTTAACTGAATGCTATCGCTCCAGTATTAGACTGCAGCCCAACTGAAACGTATTTTTTAACAGAAACAAATAAATTTGTTTCAGAAATAAGTTTCACCATATGTAGAGACAAATAACTGTTTCATTAGGTGAATTTACGACAGTTATAATTATTTCTTTATACGGTAGTGATCTTCTAATAGACATTGACATTCCTACAGCATAAAAATAACAAGAATCAATTCAAACATGACCTGACTTTTCATAATGGTACCGTAAATTATGAAACGACTCATTTCTGATTTAAAAAGTGGTACTTAGATCCGAGGTAAGAACACGTTCGACTTCGTTACCCGAGCGCATTCCCCTGTCCAACCCGTTAAGAGGCTTTCGAAGCGACCATTATCTCACGACAACTGGCAATAATTATGATTTAAAAAAGATTCATGACTTGTAAATGCGTCGAGTGGAGGGTGCCGCTAAAAACCGACCGCGGAATGTTAAAGAGCATCTCGATGAATGATAAGCAAGAAGCGCGCGGAGGAACAAATGTGAAGCGACAGCAGCGGTGCAGCGGAGCGCAAAAACGGGGCGGCGCCTTTAGCCCCGTCAAACTATCTGGGGAAAATTAAAAATATATTCCGGACCGATATGATGGAGCGGAGCCGGCGACGGGAATGTCGGAGGACCGGTCGCGCGACAAAAGGGCCGGGAATTATCATGTTCATTTGAGCGAGGCCTTTCTTTTTTTTGCATTTCATAATTTGTCCGACTGTGATTAGCCATTAACACGTAACGCGGGCGGCTGTTATTGCCCTCGTAACTCAAATTTATGGTCGGGATCGTCAAACGCGGCGATCGGTGACATGTCCCTTCACCGCCCCTCGCACCGAGGCCGCGACATAAACCAGCCTCCGCCACCTCTGTCTCTCCCAACCACTCACTGTACACTGTACAGTCGAACCCTTCAGCTATCAACATCGACTGGACTCCATGAGAAACCATGAGAAATGATCAGGTGAGAAGTGAAACATCAGAGACACATGTTATATGAAAAATATGACATGAGCATGCGAGACATGCTTTTTCGATTCTGAACATATTAAGAGGCATACAACATCTAGAAAAAGTCTAATCTGAACATATTGAGAGGCATTCAACATCTAGCAAAATATGCGACGCGAGTATGCTGCTACATGGTACATCGGAGCAGCATAATATGAGAGACGATGAGACATGATACGCTTCATTATTAAAGAAACATTACGAGAGGTATGATATCAACGTTTAATACTTGAATAAAAAATTATCATCAATGTTAAGTATAATGGTGTCCACGCCGCAAGAATGAAAAATTAATATAATTTTTTTTACATGCAGCGGGAGCTACAGTATATCAATATTTGAGAGGCTATGTGGCTGGAGCGACGAGACATGAGACGCTACATCACAGCAACATATGAGAGGCGATGAGACGTCCCGCCATCCCTCACGGCTAACGCTGCGCGCGTGTGCGTGTGGGAGATCCTATTTTGGGACACGCACTTCTGCGGTGAACAAGGATGTTTCTATGAGCGTTTTAAAATTGGGGATCCGAAGAAAGAGTTGCGTTTCTTTATTCATTGTATTTGCTGTAAATAAAACCGACTACTATCATATGCTATTTTCTTAACTTATTAACGCCTTTCCAAAAAGTCATTTTTTCGTTTGAATTCCAAAGCATGAAAAAAACAAGCCCAGTAAAAAGATCAGGAGTGACAAAGAGTAATCAAAACTTATTTAAATCATTGAAATGCACTTTCTGAGAGCTATCCAAATATATTCCAAAAATACAGCCCAACAGAGCGCGGCGCGGCGTACGTCACGTCGTCGTGGGCTTTGTTGGCACCGCGCTTGAAGCATTGTACACGAATATTGTACATGTACACAGACTCCACATCTTGGCCAACGCCGCACGTCCTGCTTAATTGACTCCTCTCTATGGCAATGCGGCTGCCAACGCGTTGACGACCTGATTAAAACATCCACCAAGTCGCCGGTTTGTCAGAACAGGAACGTCGTTAACGTCGTGGGGAATTTCGTCTAAAATTCGGAAAATTTGTTACATCCTCTGGATATCAATGTCATGAATATTTCAGATTGCTATTTTTGTCCATGAACAAAACATAACGAGACTTTGATAGGAATACAATAAGCAAAAACGAAAACATTCGTTAAAAACAGATGGTCAAATAAATAAAATCAGTGTCAATTATCAGTGTCGATGAAGTTACTGTCATTTAAAGTGGCACCACAAAGATGGGCCGTGTTTCTCACTTAATCAAAAGTTAGCATATTGAGCATTAATAACGCGCACGCGGCACCTGCGGTACTCGACAACTTTGGCCGCCCGGAGATCACTACAGCGCGGAGTTGTAATCACTTTGGCGGCCCGCACGTGCTGCGGAGTAGTGTTTCACTTTAAACAAACTGTTACACCGGAGTTTCCACATCAATACGACCGCAGCGGCTGGTGTATACGTAAACCTGTTGTTAATAAATGGGTCGCTCTGAAATGCAATAGTGTAAACAGCACACCGCATGTTATGATGCGCGTTACCATCCCACTCCACTCCGGTGCCGTACCGAGCTGTACAGTGGCTATTGTTGTATAAACCACGGCTCGATACAGTCGTAACATTCCTGCGGCACGTGCAGCCCGTCTCTTCACTTCTCTCTCCTCGTCCAAACAATCTCCGTTTGATTGCCGAGCCTCGACCTCCTATTGTTTCTTCTTGTCTTCTTTAACAACGAGATTTGTGCATGAAAATGAGCTTATGATGTTAGGAATTTCTCGACTCCCTCGCGCTATTCTGTTTGGTTTAAGTGGACTTAATCAAAGATTTTTAGTTTTAGCGTTTCAGCCTTACATTACCAACAGAATATTTTATATTGAACTAATTCATGAACTATTGTTGTATTTTGGGTAACTTTACGATCGTATTTAAAGCCTAAATAGAACTACGTGGTTAAATGACCATCCAGAGGCTACAACCTTAGATAAAAACTTTTGTTAACACAAAATTTCAAAAAACTGTTAAGAACCTTAATAAGAAGAGTCTTAAGGGGTTTCTTTAAAGTATCTCGTTATCAAGGGAATCTTCTTATTGATGTTCGTGTTAACAAGACATTAAGTATCATTACAGTTTCAAGGAGACTTGTAAAGTGCTCTTTTTATCAAGGTTTTTGTGTTATCGAGTGTCTTCTTATCAAAGGTTCTACTGTACTATAATCACAATAACTGCATGAGCGTTTCATCAATATTTATTTTACTTAACCAGCCAATATCCTGTTGGCCGTGGCAGTGAGTGCGTGACCGCGTGTGGTTGTGTGGGGCGGTTCTGGGAGGATGTCTCGGCTAAGTGGGTGCAGATGTGGGCAAGACTAATAAATCTCGACCAATCATACACCACCGCTACTTCCACACACGTCTATAAACACTGCCGGGCCACACACCGGAGCCAAACGTTAGATAAACATTTCTTACGGTGGATGTAAAATTCATTGCTATATTTACTCCATTCAAATAAGAGAGAGAGAGTGTGATTTACCGATGTCTGTGATAGTTGCTTTAAACATTATCAAGTAGGAACCGATATCTAAGATCAGACACAATCGGGGCCTACTTCTGCAGCATGGTCAAAACACGTAGTTGAGCCTCGATAGCGATAGACGAGCTGATGCATTTGCAGATTTCCCCGATGGATCCAAAATCATTTTTGCAAACTTTTTTTGTTTGGCCCAAGACCTGTCAAATGATCAAGGAATGAAAGCATGAAACTCCCCCACCCACCGGCCAACCGAGACGACTGTAAATCAGTGTCTGGGCTCGATTATTGTGTGGACGTCGAAGTCGCGGGCCAAGGGGAAGTGACGGCGCGGCGCTTTACCAGCAACCGCCTCACAACTGTAAATCATCTGGTGTTGCTGTTTGATAAGGGCTATCGAGTTCAATTAAACAAATCAAAGATCACAAATAGACTGTTATCACTCCACTTGCCGCCTCTCGCGTCGCCTATCACGCTCGGCGCTTCGACAGGCGTCGAGTGCGACAACCATCACGAGGGCATTCCGGCTACGTTAGTTAAGTTGTTTCAACTAAGCTACTTTTTAAAAACTGTAAAAGCTGTATTTTAAAAACTGTTAACTGTAGGAAAACTATTTTGTACTATCGATCCATCCAACATGTTTTCTTCCAAATTTCAAAGGTGATCGATGGATGGACGGTCCCTTTACTATGATAAGGGGTTATTAAACAAAATTAACTAAACCACACCGAATCGTCTAAGGCTTTATTTCGATACTTGATGTCAACAACAAGACTGATCACCTAAGCCCGTTCGATCAAGTCCTGTAGGTGCTAGTTTCGGTTGTGACTCGGACATCGAGCTCGTGCGGTCAACGGTGCGAATTATTCAACTGCTTCACCATTTTTTCCGCGTATTCGAGAAATCGCATCGACTCCTCCTTAGCTTGCTCCTCAGGCAGGGGCGAGTCTGTGGTATCCAGCAGCACTTCTGTCTGATGTGGGTGGTGGTGTCCTGCCTGGGTTTTCATAGGCATCATTTGTTGAGTCGGATGGGGCCCGGTGTGACCCCCACGGTGCGAATTATTCAACTGCTTCACCATTTTTTCCGCGTATTCGAGAAATCGCATCGACTCCTCCTTAGCTTGCTCCTCAGGCAGGGGCGATTCTGTGGTATCCAGCAGCACTTCTGTCTGATGTGGGTGGTGGTGTCCTGCCTGGGTTTTCATAGGCATCATTTGTTGAGTCGGATGGGGCCCGGTGTGACCCCTCGATGGTCCCATGCCTCCGGGCGAGCCGTGCAACTGTCTCACCATTGAGTCGGCATGATTTATGAATTCCAAAACTTGTGCTTCTGTATCGTGGTCCATATTGCAAGTGGGGATAGTTACTTACTGAAATTTCAAACCGTGATTCAATCTTGAATGCCTTGGTCTTTTGTTTGTAATAATGCCTTGTCTTTTTTTTGTTGGTTAATATAAACAATGGAATGCTTGAAAATCATATGGCCAGGAAAACAAAATAAATTTATTTACAGTACTTAATAAAAAGAACCTTACAAAAATTCCATATATTCATATTTTTTATATGATAGCCCCCTAAAACGGTGGTTTTCTCCATCCATCCCACCACACTGTTCCGCATTCCGTAAGCCAGAAAGCTTATTTTTGTACAGATAAATCAGTTTGTTTGTGTGCGAGCGGCCCCAGCCCCGTGGGTCTCCCCTCTTGAATTTACTTTTTGTTATTAAAAAGGTGTAAAGATGCGTGTATTGTGCCGGCATTTACCGGGTACCCTGTACAATGGGCGCATTATAGTCCCTGCCGGGGGAGCGCCCCTGCCCCTCGCACCCTGATCCAGCCTAGACAGTTATCTATCACAGGGACAGCCCCGGCCGTGTTCAAAACTCCGCGGTTTTATGTTTTAAAGATTCCGGGTGGTTTTGATTTTCCCTGTTATTTAGTTATAAAAAGCTTTCTTTGACTTGTTAGAATTTAGTTTCATCAATAAATGGGTCCGTCCTGGAATGTTTGATACTATCATAACTTTCATCTTTCACAAACCTTGGATACAAAATGCATACATTTTTAAAAGTCAAACGCTTTCTTAAACATTTAACATGTTTTATGGTAAATGCTTATAAGACGGGATGTGTTGTTTTATGACGGAACTGTCCAATTGTAACCACTCACGTAGTTTGAATCTTGTATCCAATAAATATTAAACATTACTTATATTCGATCCGAGAAGCTAAAACAAATTTGTATTACAGCACTTTATAGAAAGTTTATACAGTACAACATTTTGTTTCCAAGAGTTAGGAAGCCATAAAAACACACTTTGAAAAAGCATAATTACCCAGAGTAAAGCAAGAGGTTGTTTTATATTGTCTCGCTAAGTCGGGAATAAAAACTTTTACAAAAGCAACATGAAATACTTTTATTAGTATTGTGGTGTAGGTGTAAGTGAACGTTTCTATAGAAATGGCACTGGCCATCAAATAGGTCTTTATTTAATGAATTGATCGTCGATTGTGAAATAAACAAACTAGGAGGATTCAGATGGATAGGAAGAGGGCTCGACCACCGATATCTGTCCCGATCTAGTATAAATTGCCCTATACGGATTCAAATAGCGGAAGTAAGCGAGTTGGAGGTACAAAAGGATGCCATCGGGAGCGCGGGCCCCGGGGTGCCGGGGACGTCCCGGCGCCGCGGGGAGCCGAGGGTGCGGCTAATCCACGGCCTGCTGGGAACTACAAAAACAATCCAAACACGCGGTAAAACCACTTAAATTACAGAGTACTTATAATTGCCCCGCCACCTCCCCCGGCGCCCACCCGACACAAAACAATACTTTATAACGCATGGATTTGCCACCGTAATAGCGACATAATGCGTTTAGCCGCAACTATTATTATCGGTGTACTTTTCATCTGTCAAAACAAAGTTCAATTAATTCCATGCATTAGTAATTAGCGGCGGGTATAAATATTTCCGCGGCGCTCGCTGCACCTAATATAAAACCCGATTTATTCCCGAATTGACACATTCAATCTGCATAAATAATTTAACACGGATGAATTAGATTAAAATGATCCCGAGATTTGTGAATAATGTCGAACGTTGTTCGTTTTGCGTTGTTCGACATTATTAAACTTTTAAAACGTCTGATATTTTTCAAAACCGATCAAATTGGTTAATCAGAGCTGTAATTGTCGGACCTTAACGCAATCATAATTAATTCGGAGAATTTGGAGTGTTAAGTTTGACAAACTAAATACGGAGATACAACGCCAACTTTTTACATCCCACAACTTGAAAACCTTCGTAACCTTGATTGGAGCCCAAGACTATTTCAACTATGCTACGAATACAAAATGTACTAATACGAGTTTCGTCTTTGGAGTACCTCAACCTTTCCTGCAGAGTAAACAGGTTTGCCGAGTTTCAAATTGATACCGAGAGCCAGAATCAAATAAGACCGGTAATGCAAAGCAGGTAAATAGGCGACATATTTCTCTACCGAGTCGTATGCTAACTCGGAATGTCGCGTCTCCCCGAAGCCACAACTCAACACAGTAGTGGCGTTTCCCTGTTACTCGGTAAAACGAATGATATAAAATCCGTGAGAGCCGGAGTGTCTGCAGAGGTCGTCTGGTCGAAACGAAGCGTCTAAGCGGGCCTGGGATGGCTGGGCCTCGTAACGCGATATGTTTTCTTCTTGTTCGGCTGGCAGCTCGCACACACGCACACACGCACACACGCACACACGCCGTGGACAACATTCCTTTTTAGCAATGGATGGACCGCTATAGAGGCTAGGGCCGCACTCCGGGGTGGGTCCTGGGCAGCGACTGTCTACAAAATACTGTAAAAGGAGAGTAAGGAGTGCGATATAGGGGTCCTGTGTTAAGTACTGTGAGTTATATACAGTACTAGCAGTATCCTGTGGCTTCGTTCACGAAAAAATTCGAGACATTACCTTTCTATAATTTAAGCTAAAACAGAAATATCTTTGATTAAAAATATTAGGTTCACTGTCCTTTATATGGTAACCTTTGTTATTTATTGAAAACTAGTTGGAGTCGGAAAACGGGAATAAAAATGTCTTAAACACAATTTTTGCCTCAACTCTTTATATATGAACCATAAAATCAAATGACTACAGTTCGTACTGGAAAAGGTTAACTTGGAGAAAAAAATATACTCTTTTTATCAGACCGATAAAATTAAATCACTACAATGCGAACTATGTTTGAGAAACTGGAAGATTAACTCGATGTGAACCAATATATGGCTTTTAATGATTAACAAAAAAGGAAAAGAATGTGAATAAATCTACTCCGAGATAAAAACGAGCGTTGGAATTAATTTACAATCTGATTAAAGAAATAAAACCAGCGGGTATCTGATAAATATCACTCGGGCGATCGTAATGTATAGCAATAAACGACGGCGGTAAAGTGAAGATGGTCGAAACGTCCCAAAAGAAACCAAACCACAACTGGAGTGGAGTGGAGACCCATGCCGGCGTTTATTTATTTACATTACTAAACCAGAGTACACTCCGGTCCCGCGAAACTGGCTCCCGCGACGCTATCAATAGCCTAATTACGATTAAATAGCTACAAGTTATTTTCTAAGGAACGGACTGTACGGCATCTGGCATCTCCCGTCAAGGCAGAACAAAAAATTAAAACTGACTCTGAAAAAACTGGAATTTCTTCTTTTATACGGACGGAAAGTCGACGGCGGTGACGGCGGACGCGGCCTGCTCCTCGCGACGGAGACGGCCTTATCAAATAATTATTACTGTTCTTCTCGACGCGAAAAAATAATTAAATAGCCTTAGTCGCGGAAGCCGGTGGTTATCGCTCGGTGCGGTTCGGTGGCCAACGAGAAAGACCCCTTGTCTTCGACTGCTGAACCAATGAGAATGATTAATTCGATTGCTTGGTTAGTCGAGTAGATTGAATTATTCGTGGAATTACCGAGTGTCACGCAGCTTTAAAATTAAATGCACTAGATACAACGGAATTAAATACCGACCGTACATCATTTCGTGATGATACATAGGGGTTGTTGTGACGAATCACAGTTTTAACACGTCGAATGAAAAAAACTACAATGCTCGATGTGAAACGACTTCACCTAATGATACTGGATGACATTTAATCGAGATTTGGTCGGTCCTTGTGGGATGAGTGTCACTGCATTTTGTCGAGCGGTCGGTCATTTTTGCACCGACCCTCCGCTACTCGCAGTCCCGTTTATTTATGGATCCTCCCCGAGATGCAAGATCCAAACAAGTACCAGCCCAAACAGGCTGGGGCGACCGACACGGCCTAGACTAAACAAAAACCTCCCCCTCCAAGGGTTGAGGTTTAGAATTTTTTAATACCGGTCCCCGCATTGAGCGCGGTAAAAAATAGAACGAGAAACACAAATGGAGTTTTCAGCTGGTTAATGAAAGGAGGATCGGCCCCGAGGACAATACCGAGCTCTGATTGGAGCCGGCCGAGGATCTAACCACCGAGGCCGTCATTGTGAGGCGACCCGTCCGAGGGCCTGCGGTCGCCGCGACCCGTCTGCAACCACTGCGGTTGTGGTGCGGAAAATGCATTTCATAAAAAGATTACGCTCTAATAAAGGATAAAATCAAAAGGATTTACTTTGATGTTTAACTTAGGATACTACCAGGAATGGAAAAATTGATTTTATAGATTAAATAAATATGCTCGGCATAATATATGGAAAAAAACTAATCTGCAAAGATGTGTAAAATGCAATGCCTAAAGCTAGTTTGGATATAAGATTTAAAATTTCACTGCATGTTTTCTTTTCATAACTACTAACAAAGAGAATCCCAAAATGACCTATAGTGACTACATAAAATATCATGTAGAATATAAATTGGAAAAAATTCAAATATAAAACAGTAAACACTTTTATTTCAAAATTTCAGTTGCTACATCTTCATCCTGTCACTCTTGCTGTTGGTGGCTGCAACCATAAAATCAGCGTCAGTGAGAGGTGAGTGGCCAAAATTAATACCATGTTTGTTAAAAACAACACGTACAAAAACGTTATGGTGTTTCAATGCACATTGCTAAGTGCGCCTCCACTTATTTCCTACCGCACACTAAAAATTACCCACCCTCTGTTTACGATCGACAATCAATAAACCAACGGCCGATGGGACACTAAAAGTAGGGTCATCCGACCAAACTGAATAGTCGCAATAAAAGAATCGGAAGCAGCAATTAATACGGCGTAAAACTAACGGAAGGGGTAGTAAATAAACAGTTATCAGAGAATGGGCTCTTGTGCGGGTTTTTATAGACAGTTAACTGTAGTTAGGGCTGCTGCTAAGACTCAAGTCAAGAGCATGAAGTGAGAATTAGACCACTATATTTAGCCGGGGAGCGCGCGCTCAGACACAACAAGAAACGCACTTTCAGCACCTCCGCACGGCCACATTCGGCTTATTTTGGGGCTTCTGACCGACCCTTTGTAGTGTTTAAACATTTCAAATTTGTATTTAAATTTGTTTACCCAAACTAGTGTGAAATGTAGATATTCAACAATGTTGTAGGAGCAGTTATTTAGATCTAACCACAGGGGTGCTGTTATAAAAAAATATCAATAATGTTACAGTCAACATGTTTTTCTGTAATATAAACCTAGCACTTAAATTAATTTAATTAAATTTAAACATTTAATTTTGCCCGAGGGGAACAGTGAATGGTAAAGGAAAACTACGTAAATCAATCGCGGCGGCGATCCCAATACAGAAGCCGCAGATAGGAACGCACTGCCTTTCGCAGAACTTGGACCTAAAATCAAATTAGCGCCTGTCCTGACACAGGAAGTGATTCTATCGGTAATTAACAGTTTTTTATTTCTGTTAATTAAAATCGGGAGCGCTTACCGCTGGAATGCCGCCCGACCGGCCGCCGCTCCCGGAGCCGCGCGGCAAGAAATCATATTTGTCGCAACAAGGGACACGGTGTACGTCCATTGATGGACCATATTTGGCGGGAGTTCACCCCAGGAATGCTCGGGAGCCTCCCCGAGCTGCGCCATTCCGGCCGTTTGTCGGCCTCGGCAGTCGATAATCGGTTCCCGGGTAGAGGAGGCATTTCTGCGCAATTATATCTCATAGCGACGAACGTGAGGCGCTACCGCAAACTGTTCTTTGGCCGAGCGACATGTCTTCCCTTGGGAAAGCGCATCTACAAAAATCTATAGTGAAGTGGCGCTGTGCATTTTAAGTATCGAAATATAAAAGGGCGTACTAGGCATATATGAATCTTAAAAAAACTCCCTCATACATGCAATATGTTGCATCAACAAAAGACGGTCAAAAGTTGGTCTTATGCAATTCTTTACACCTTATCTGGCCCAGGTTTTATAGAATCGTGGCTTTACTTTCGTAAATATCTTATGCTGGTCATAACATAAATACCTACGCCACTTTAGGTCATGTGTATCCTCGCAGGGTTGATATCTCGATCTACTTTTGTTTTCTCACTTCTCGTATAAAATCACTTACTGAACCTTTCCTCATCTTGTACAACATTCTACAAACGCCACAGTGCCGCTGTACTCACCAGAGAACGCCCAACCCGTCTCTTCACTACCTAGACACACAGACTACACTACACTGGTGGCTACTGACCTGTTTGCTGAAGACGGCGATGTCCTCGTTGAAGGACTCGGAGCTGCAGACGTCGCCGACCGCCACCCCCGGCTCCCTCGGCGTGCACGACGCCACAGAGCCGTACTCACTACCTAGACACTACACTACACTGGTGGCTACTGACCTGTTTGCTGAAGACGGCGATGTCCTCGTTGAAGGACTCGGAGCTGCAGACGTCGCCGCCCGCCACCCCCGGCTCCCTCGGCGTGCACGTCGCCACAGAGCCGTACTCACTACCTAGACACTACACTACACTGGTGGCTACTGACCTGTTTGCTGAAGACGGCGATGTCCTCGTTGAAGGACTCGGAGCTGCAGACGTCGCCGCCCGCCACCCCCGGCTCCCTCGGCGTGCACGTCGCCACAGAGCCGTTCTCAGTACCTAGACACTACACTACACTGGTGGCTACTGACCTGTTTGCTGAAGACGGCGATGTCCTCGTTGAAGGACTCGGAGCTGCAGACGTCGCCGCCCGCCACCCCCGGCTCCCTCGGCGTGCACGTCGCCACAGAGCCGTACTCACTACCTAGACACTACACTACACTGGTGGCTACTGACCTGTTTGCTGAAGACGGCGATGTCCTCGTTGAAGGACTCGGAGCTGCAGACGTCGCCGCCCGCCACCCCCGGCTCCCTCGGCGTGCACGTCGCCACAGAGCCGTACTCACTACCTAGACACTACACTACACTGGTGGCTACTGACCTGTTTGCTGAAGACGGCGATGTCCTCGTTGAAGGACTCGGAGCTGCAGACGTCGCCGCCCGCCACCCCCGGCTCCCTCGGCGTGCACGTCGCCACAGAGCCGTACTCACTACCTAGACACTACACTACACTGGTGGCTACTGACCTGTTTGCTGAAGACGGCGATGTTCTCGTTGAAGGACTCGGGGCTGCAGACGTCGCCGCCCGCCACCCCCGGCTCCCTCGGCGTGCACGTCGCCACAGAGCCGTACTCACTACCTAGACACTACACTACACTGGTGGCTACTGACCTGTTTGCTGAAGACGGCGATGTCCTCGTTGAAGGACTCGGAGCTGCAGACGTCGCCGCCCGCCACCCCCGGCTCCCTCGGCGTGCACGTCGCCACAGAGCCGTACTCACTACCTAGACACTACACTACACTGGTGGCTACTGACCTGTTTGCTGAAGACGGCGATGTCCTCGTTGAAGGACTCGGGGCTGCAGACGTCGCCGCCCGCCACCCCCGGCTCCCTCGGCGTGCACGTCGCCACAGAGCCGTACTCACTACCTAGACACTACACTACACTGGTGGCTACTGACCTGTTTGCTGAAGACAGCGATGTCCTCGTTGAAGGACTCGGAGCTGCAGACGTCGCCGCCCGCCACCCCCGGCTCCCTCGGCGTGCACGTCGCCACAGAGCCGTACTTACCTAGACACTACACTACAGTGGTGGCTACTGACCTGTTTGCTGAAGACGGCGATGTCCTCGTTGAAGGACTCGGAGCTGCAGACGTCGCCGCCCGCCACCCCCGGCTCCCTCGGCGTGCACGTCGCCACAGAGCCGTACTCACTACCTAGACACTACACTACACTGGTGGCTACTGACCTGTTTGCTGAAGACGGCGATGTCCTCGTTGAAGGACTCGGGGCTGCAGACGTCGCCGCCCGCCACCCCCGGCTCCCTCGGCGTGCACGTCGCCACAGAGCCGTACTCACTACCTAGACACTACACTACACTGGTGGCTACTGACCTGTTTGCTGAAGACGGCGATGTCCTCGTTGAAGGACTCGGAGCTGCAGACGTCGCCGCCCGCCACCCCCGGCTCCCTCGGCGTGCACGTCGCCACAGAGCCGTACTCACTACCTAGACACTACACTACACTGGTGGCTACTGACCTGTTTGCTGAAGACGGCGATGTCCTCGTTGAAGGACTCGGAGCTGCAGACGTCGCCGCCCGCCACCCCCGGCTCCCTCGGCGTGCACGTCGCCACAGAGCCGTACTCACTACCTAGACACTACACTACACTGGTGGCTACTGACCTGTTTGCTGAAGACGGCGATGTCCTCGTTGAAGGACTCGGAGCTGCAGACGTCGCCGCCCGCCACCCCCGGCTCCCTCGGCGTGCACGTCGCCACAGAGCCGTACTCACTACCTAGACACTACACTACACTGGTGGCTACTGACCTGTTTGCTGAAGACGGCGATGTCCTCGTTGAAGGACTCGGAGCTGCAGACGTCGCCGCCCGCCACCCCCGGCTCCCTCGGCGTGCACGTCGCCACAGAGCCGTACTCACTACCTAGACACTACACTACACTGGTGGCTACTGACCTGTTTGCTGAAGACGGCGATGTCCTCGTTGAAGGACTCGGAGCTGCAGACGTCGCCGCCCGCCACCCCCGGCTCCCTCGGCGTGCACGTCGCCACAGAGCCGTACTCACTACCTAGACACTACACTACACTGGTGGCTACTGACCTGTTTGCTGAAGACGGCGATGTCCTCGTTGAAGGACTCGGAGCTGCAGACGTCGCCGCCCGCCACCCCCGGTTCCCTCGGCGTGCACGTCGCCACAGAGCCGTACTCACTACCTAGACACTACACTACACTGGTGGCTACTGACCTGTTTGCTGAAGACGGCGATGTCCTCGTTGAAGGACTCGGAGCTGCAGACGTCGCCGCCCGCCACCCCCGGCTCCCTCGGCGTGCACGTCGCCAGCTCGCACTTCTCGAAGATCAGCGCCAGCAGCGGGAACAGCGGGTGGCTGCAACCACACACTCAGCGTCAGTCACGAGTCAGTAATAAAACGAAGAAAAGCTTTGACTGAATATTTTAAGTTAGTTCTTATTTTTTAAAAATTAAAGAAATTTCAATATTTTTTCCGAGCCCCTGGCGTTAAGGCCTTTAATTTGAGCTCCCTCCCATCATCCTATTTAAACGCCCACAGTTACTGCGCATATATTTCGCTTACTTATATAATAGATACTCTAAAACAAACACGTTTGTAGGGGCAACATTTTTATTTCCTCCAATTCAAGGATTTTTAAAATTTTTTTTATATGGCTTGAAGCCAGGAGAACCCGATCGGAGCTGGTCACAAGGTTTCCGTCCTGCAGTCCTTGGAAGTGGTCATTTTTTTCGTCATGTACAATTTATATACTACAGTTTTTTTGTGATAAATTCTCCTGTTATAGTTCTGAACAATTTTAATTCTTTAAAATTGGTGTCGTTGGAAAGACCTCGGCGTAAAATTTTGCAGGAAATAAAATTTAGGAAGGTTAACGAAAATCTGTGAAGAATAACGAGAAAAGCTCTAGACGCCTTAAAGTTTCGTATTTGCCCGTAAGATTTAACAAAGGAATTGAAATGTTAAGCAACAGCTGAGTACACATTGTCTAATCACAGACTAAACGAAAATTTAAAGTTGCTGAGCAGCGTGTGTCCACCATGTGTCCACTAGAATAGGAGACAGACTCTACTCAGGACTCTACTAGACCGAACGAAAAATATCCAGATTTTAAACTCATCGTTTATTTTACCCCAGACGATTCCGAGGGTTCACAGCTCACTCGCACACCTCCGGCCCCGCGCAACCGATCATTACAGGCTAGCCGCAAAGTCTGCGAGAGGCCAATAAATTAGGACGGAAAGATCGGTGCAACAAGTGCAGGCAGTTCGCATCTGCTCGGGGCCCAGAAACACTATACTTAACGGTTTAGCCAAAAGTGTAATTATGGCGGGGGGAGGGGGAGGGGGCGCACACCTGGCCTGTGGTCGCATTCCCGGCATGCCTCGCGCGGCCACCCCCGGCTACAGGCCGAGGGTAGAATGGTAGAAATACTGCGGAGGGTGCCTGGAAAGAATATTCAACCTAAAAGAATGAATTACTTCTCGAGTTTAGACAACAATTTCTTTAATCGTTGGAAACGGATGAACATAACTAACGTAAACTCATCAAACAGGGAGGTATAAGGCTCACAAACATGTGTGGGGAGGTAAATGGAAAACACTGCCCTTTACTTAACATAAGAACAAATTATCATAGAATCCAGAATCGATAATGCTTTGTTGTCATTGGACTATGTACATGGCATTGTCAATTTGTCATACATATATACAAATCATGTTATAATTATCCTACAGTACAAAAACTACATAATTATAAAAATAAATTTCTTGCTACCGGTACCTAGCATTTTTGTCACAAATATTCATTGACGCTGTAATATCCCTTAGAAATTAAGAAAGTTTTCAGCTCTCTCCTGAACAAGCCCACTTCTAACTCTGACTTGATATGTGAGGGTAAGGAATCAAAAAGTTTCAAGGCAGAAAAAAGGTCTGTTTTTCAAAGACGTATGCTTAGGTATGACAAAGAGAGTATTTTTTCTGAAGTTGTAGCGACTAGTAGCGAGTAGTGCCACAGTTTTGGAAAAAATGTGTTTATACCAAGAAATAAACGCATGGAAATATGTACAAACAAGGTAATGTTAAAAGACTGTACGGAAAATATACCCCATACAAAAATCTAACTTTTGTAAACGTTAGACATAATGCACCAGCTGCTGAGATCGTAATTCCTTTACATTTAAAAAACTTCAATCAAAACGTCTATCACATAGCTCTAAACCAGTAAAACATAGGAGAATGTTTTAAATCTCAAGGTAATTAGTTTAAACTAATGTCTGAGGAAGTACAGTGGCGAAAATAAAATCAATGGTCTGTTTAATGATCTATATAACACCCACAAAACTATTATCGCCGCTACTACAGATCTTCCACAGCAATGAAACCGATTTAAAGAGGTGTCATAATGCTTTAACTACCTCAATAAAATACCTTATTCGTTTCATCTAAAAAAAACTTAAGCATATGAGGTATAATACATGTTGAGGTATAATAAACATTAATGTTTTGTCTATTTAGGCATACAGTTTTACCAATCGACACTTAATTGCTTGAGATGCGGGCTTGATATTTTATTTGCAACCGAACAATCTATAGATCGGGTTAAATCTTGGCTGTAATGATGAATAGATACAGAAATTAAGTAACGTAAATGCTCAGTCATGATTTAGGGAAGTTTTATTTAAGAGGTTATCATCATTATTAATAAAGCGTACTTAGATTATAGGTATATTTTTATTTGTTTTAGCGTATGTATTTTGAACGTGTGATTCAAAAGTACTGTATAACTAAATAGTCCATGTTTTCAGTCGTTTTTAAAAAAAACGCGTTAGTTGGCTAATAATTTAATATGAAATTGCTAATTTATGATGGAAACATTAATCATCTAACTATAAGATCCCCATGACACTGTCAAATATTAAAAAAAGGATCTTTTAAGAAAGATTAAATTTTACCAATCAATATTTACCATGCCGGCTGATTTTCAAAACAAAAACATGAGTTTTGATAGGTCAAATAACACATTTTATAAAAGTTTTATAAAATATTTTTCGTTACACTGCTTCAAAAACAGATGATTTTAATGCATGTTTTCCGGACCTAAATACACTCTTTTTATTCCTACGAATTAAAAGCTGATGTACTCGATATCAGCTGACTCTTTATAGTCCTAGGACTATAAAAGTCAAAAAGTGCCGAGTACGTCGTAATAATCGAACAATATTCATTCGATTACAAATAATCGAAACATTCATCGTTATTATCGAAACATTCATTGTTGTCAGTTTAATCAATCTGTGAAACTCGCTCGTTTCACCAATCGATAATTACATGCGTTCGATACGTCGATAGTTGTTCATTGTTGTCAGTCTACCACAAATGAAACAGGCAATCAGCTGATTGCTTCAAATAGCAAGAACTAGACGGTGGCATCTTTTGAAGGCATCTTTAAAGGTAAACAAGCTGTAACATTTTGATTTTCTTAAGTAGTTTACGTATTGTATTGAGCAATATAACGAAAAATATAGTTCATCACACGGATCTAAAGCTGCTTTTCGTTACTCGGTCATTTTTCAACCTCGGCTTACAGCCTCGGTTGTAAAACTTGACCTTGTACGAAAAGCGTCACTTTAGGTCCTTGTGATGAAATATACTATTATAGTGTTAATTTAATTCGGGCCTTAACCAAGCTGTATAGACATTAAACAAATGTTTTTGTTGTAAATTCGTAAACATTCAGACAATATTTTAATGTTTCAAGCATTTTAACCGCTTAGGCTTACAATAATCAGACGACAATGATTGCATGTTACCCATTATTTCATCTACAATAAGCCTACCTAAACTTTTAAATATACGGATAAGAAACTACCAGAAAAAGTGTTTAGATAAAAGCGATTTATTAAATTATAACTGTTATAATTTAATTTAACGAGCACGAGTATGATTTAATTTTCGAAGTAGGTAAAACATAAATGTTGAACTCGAATTATTACATTAGAAACGAGTTTAAATATATGAAACAGTACTTTAAAACCAATTACTTTAAAATAATTAAAGTATAATCAAGGTCAGAGGCAAGCTCAGCATTGTGGGGTGGGGAGGGCAGCTGATGCCACATCTGCCAAGCTGGAGGTTCGCCCTTTAGCAGCCCAGAATGAGACCCAGTCTAAATTCAAAAATGCAGCTTTGAACCTTGATCACACGCGCCAAAATATGCAGATATTTAGACTCTTGGCCATTAAAGGTTCCAGAATTGATTTGTAACAGCTAAAATAGCATTTAATGTTCCTCTATAGTCGAATCAAGTAACAAAGCCCAGGTCAATAATTCCAATGCTAACATTATCATTAATCTTACGGACGGACTGAGCTTTGTTATTTGAATCGGCCTAAACTAAGTAAGTTAATTAATTAAGTTCAAAGCGCCTTCAATATTGTATAAACAATACATTATTGAGGGAAACTTATTCCTGCTGTATAGCAAAGAACCTTAAAAACATTTTTTTATATTAGTCTGAACCAAAAAAACTTACAAACACAAATTTAAAAGTAAATGGCAGGAAGGAAAAATTGATAAAAACTCCAATCAACCAACGAGAAGGGTCATGTGTGGTAAACCCAATCACAAGTATAAATGTGAACCTAATTTAAAAACGCCGATTATTGCATCACTTGTATATAAACTTTATATACCCTACTACCCATAATATTATGTCAAAAAGTCTTGATTACCAAGACAGTTTTCATATTTAATTTTCTTTGTAGGCTATCAAGCTGGAATGGATACCACGACTTGGGCACGGCGCCGCGGCGCAGCGAGCTAGACTGGTCAACGGGCAGCAGTGGGCCTGGCGCTAATACGCATCATTATACCAGTTGAGTGATATTGGACTGATGACAGACGCTTGCTCATTTACATCATTAGATTCCCTTGTTGTTCATCATTTAGCTGTTGCTTATTTCGCGTTCCACCAGTTGCCAGTTGATGTCAGTCTCGCTATGAAAAGCCATGATTACGCGTCTCTGTGCCGCTGGATATCGTCGAATTCTACCACTCTGCATGCGATCATTTCAGCGACAGCTCGATCTCGTTAATGGTTGATCTCGTTAATGGTTGATCTCGTTAATGGTTGATTACACTCTCCGCAGAATATACAAGCGCTTAGGTTAACATTAAAAATTGTGTGCTAAGACGGCACCGCGAGAGGTATAAATTTGAAACAATCTAAAAGAGGTTATCACCAAGATAACGACCGATACAGGCTGGCAATGCGACGGCGCTACATATCTCTCCATTGTAACTTCACATGGGATTTGTAAACAGAAGTAGTACAACCTGGGATATAATTCAAGCAGAGAGAAAATTATACACATTCAAATTATTTGAAACGAATTGAAAAATATCTCATAATTTCTACCCTACAAATGCAGGTTTATTAGTTTAATTTGTGAAGGTCATGGGAAGGCGAAGACTTTTTATTATTTATTCATTTAATTGCAGGAATATTACGTTTGAGCGCTTCTTAATATTAATTAGGCCTAGTACAATCTAATTATTATTACAATTAATTAGTATTAGTGTATAAATCATTAGTCCACTGATTATTTACATTATTTCGTCAAAAAAACACTACACTGTAGATGATAGAAAAACCACAATTTGGAACGAAAATTACATGTAAGCCTATTTTTAATATGCTGCATTTAACAACGACATCTAAAAGCCATAGAAGGTTGTTCGGATGTGTTCATTCTTGCTGAACATGGGAGGTCTCAAAGATTCTTCTGGGAGCCAAATAAAACAATCCGCTGAATGGTCGCGAGCGAATAAAAAAATTTCAAATAACTTATCTGAAAGTCTATAAAAACGTACAGTCATAAAAGAATCACGCGCATAAACAAAAATCCAACAACCCTATAAAATTCGTGGGCCAGACAGTATCGCCGCAACAAAAAGAGTCGAAGGATCCGGCTAATTTAAGTAACGCTGTAAAGCTCGAAGCTAACAGACAAATTTTGATTTAACGATGGTTGGCGAATGCCAGGTGGGTTATAGCTCATAAAGTGTACAATGTCGACCGATGGTTAATGGCTTATTGTTATATTATATGCTCGGTCGGTGCGGCCCGGCGGATAGACGAGTGTGATATACTGGAGGCAGGTGCGGGTCTCGGGTTCGAATCCCGGCGAGGTAGGCGCTGGCGGAAACCGTGCGTTACACCGCCGTAGGTCGGCTCAAACCAGTTCGGAGGGTAATCAAATCTACCTACTAAAACCGAGCTTATATGGTAGCACACTTCATCAGCTGATGTCGCAGCGTAAAATAAACGTGAAAATGATCATGTTCATACAGATGAGATTTCTTTCTATTTCCAGCTCTTTTTCGCCATTTGTCTGTATTTGATCGTGTTCGATCACTCTTCTCGAATATCAGACATGCTCAGATGAAACCGAGAGTCGATTACAGATCAAGAAAGGACAGGCAGCTCGGTCGCGAAACCGCAAATCGCGATTAACGTTGGCCC
This sequence comes from Flexamia atlantica, assembly GCA_035578135.1. Lineage (NCBI taxonomy): Eukaryota > Metazoa > Arthropoda > Insecta > Hemiptera > Cicadellidae > Flexamia > Flexamia atlantica. Next base: position 28,390,184 of record JAQJVK010000001.1, read on the forward strand.
ATCAGCGGCGCGGCAGCGACGGGGCAGAGGTGGGAACCGTCTGTATATGCATGAAAACCGACCACAGAGGATAAACCTTTGAGGAGACACTTAAGAGGACAAACTAACCAATTTTACTGGATAAAATGAACTGTAACAGTAACTACGGTTCAAGCGACATGATGCATCAGTCACTCGTATGGTCTCACATTATACATACCACAGAACACGTCAGTAACTGAAACTAAGGTGGATAACTGCAGCTATGGTTAATTACTGCGGTTAATTGCTGTACTAAGACAATGCGACAGTAGAAACAGAGCGTGGCATCAGGGTACAAACGGGAGTAGCGGCAATCAAGAATTGTCCTATAATGTGGGCTACGATGGGTTTAGCCTCCAAAGTTTTCCTGATTCTGATTATCAATGTGGTCGACATCAGCTCTAAATTTAAAATTAAAGGTCTTGAAAAAAAAACATTGGAAATTTCCTTTTAAAAATAAAGAAACGCAGACCAATTAAATTGAAAAAAATTTCCTTGTAATGCTGTCTTTGAGAACAACATTGGCTCATGAATAATTGGATAAGCAATTAATCTAGAGGCACGGTCGTGTCTCGTCGCCAAGTCCACCAGCAGACGACGAATGAACGACGTGAGTGACTATATTAACAGCGCAGATTAGGAGCCGATTTTTCACTTTTCAAAAAAGAAAATTAGAGCCTTGATTTAATATAACTTCGCTTCAACATAATAAACTGGCCAAAAAAACTTCAAAAAACACGACAGTTTGTTTTAAATACTTCTATTAAGTTAATAATAAACGTTAAAAGTCACCAAAAAAGTTACCGGTTCTGCACTTTTGAACGAATCCTCCACCTCGATTTGTTCAGAAAGCCTAGCGACTTTATTTCTCATCAGAATTGAATGAAACTTCACACTCACCCCTATTTTTTCTCGTAGTAGTGCCTTTTGATAGTCTGAACAAAGTTTGAAAGCACTAGATATCAAAACTAGTAACTTTTTAAATTTTCATTTCAAATCATCGTTGACATTTCAAATGTAAACAAGCTTAGTCCACGAAGAAACTATTTCGTCAGTAAAACTTTGATCAGCTGGTAAGTTTTAAGCGTATTGGAGAGGACGGTAGGACAGGAGATACGCTTGATTTGTTTAATTTATTATTTCTTTATATTGTGATAGGTTTATTTTTAAACTATTATTTCAGGGTTCTGTACCAATGAAACCTATTTATATAGGTTTACAAATATCTATATAAATTATAATGAATGTGTGTCTTATATAGTCTATTTCCGTTTTACCCAACCTAAACTCATTGTCAAGATTCGAATCGTTTTAAATTGATCTTCAAAGAATGGTATTTAATGTTGTAAGTAGTTGCGGTTACACCAATAGGTACACTTTGAGTCCACAATTGGTTGCCATTTTTCACACTGACGGTTGAATAATTCTTCAAATTTGCTTTTTTAGTGTTGTGAGGAATTGAAATTGGAAAAATAAAGTTACTCGCATTTACATCCACATTGTGGTTGCAGTTTGAACATGTTGTCGTAATTTTCAGCATATATTTGAAATGAAATTCAAGGGGTTGATACAATGTTATTAGTTGAATGAAACATTCAGCGCAATCTTGTTATTCGATTGCGTTAAAAGGAGGTCCTAACTGATTTCTGATATTTACTGAACCTAAAATTTGGTCGTTTTTTGGTGGGATATGGCATACTCAGCGAATTTCCAATTACAAAATATCCAGTAATTAATCCATTAGGCTATTAAAAAAAGAAAAATAATAAGTGATATATTTATATATTATAGCTATTACAGCTTGTTTTACAAACCCTTTGTAAAAAAATATTGGTAAATGACTTAGTGACAAAACACAAAAATTTCATGTAATGAAGTAGGCAAGAATGTTTATTTTTTAAATTATATTAACATATAATTGTTTAAAAACCAAAATTCTAATCAATAAATTGATAAACTGAGAAATTACTCAAAGCGATTCCTTGAAAACCTCAGTAGAGAGTAAATGGGAAATTGACTAAGCCAACATTCTGCTGCCCTATTACTATAAAAACAGGGGAAAAATGAGAACTTGGAGACCTATGGACTTAGAGGGATGATTTAAAATACCAAATTGTTTGTTTTTCGAGCTAAATCCAATGGTGCAAACAATAATTGGATAAATATAATTTTTCAATTTGAAAAACTCAAAAAACCCATTTTTGGGGGGTAAAATCGAGCCTTTACCCCACTTAGGATATGTCGATCTGGCTGGTTTACGAACTCGTCCAAGAGAATCTAGTTTTACATGTCTGTACCAAATTTTGTTGCGATCGGAGGATATTTACGAGAGTTATCGTGCTTACAGACACTCAAAAAATGAAAATTCTATTTCCCATATAAGCCCATGTTAAATGTTGAAACAAATCGTGATTTTTGCTGGAAAAATGCTTTTTAACATTAAACTCACTTCATATCCAGAAAGTACACATAAAAAGCTGACAAATAATATAAATATTAATATGATTGCTGAGGTTACCCTGAACGGATATTTTTTTGTCCATTCTGTTCTGTTAAAACGACGGTAATAGCTTATTTCTAAGGAAATTCGCTAAAACAATAATTTCGAGCAAAAGTAACTATTTGATTTTTCAATTACAACTTCGGAATCCATTCAACATGAAAATTACAAATCTTCTCATACCAGGGCTTAAAATACAGAAATTAAAATAATTGGAAACACATTCAAATTGAAACATGCTATATTAAATCTAGGAGAAACTACAAAATGTGGTTATTATATTTCACTAGTAGCTTGAAGGGACTAAACGCCCCTAATAAGAAGACATTCAAACGATCCTCAGTTAATATATAGTACCTGGTGGACCGAGCCTTGCTCGGTGTTATTTCATATTTACCAGTTCATCCAGTTACTATAAAATATTTCGATGTCATAAAACTGATAAATATAAACCTTTTTTATTGCTCCATGGACTCTTAATCCCGCTTGCTGTATTTTCCCTTGATGGCTGTAGATACCAAACATCTGTTATGATTACTTCATTTGCTTACACTTTCCTTGTTTATTTTCGTTGCTATCACGGCAACCCATAAGGCCAATGTTAAAATTTTACAACTTTAAAATTCGATTTATTGCATTATTAGATTTTCTCTGGCCAAGTAATCTGCATAAAAGACGTTTTTGAGTCGGATTACAGACTTTGAAGGAAATTATCGGAGCCGTTTTTGAGATAATTGTGCAAGCAAGCAAACAAGCATACAAGCACAATAACATTACTCATATAAGAGTATAGGATAGGATACGCCTAGGACGAAATACCCTCATAGCAAACTGGCTTTTAAATCTACTATTTGTTAGATATAGCTCATGGTTTTCAATCAAATTTCAGCATCACATGTTTTATGTAAACAAAGCTGTCGTTTTAGATCCCAGTGCAGATATTTTACGTTATTTCTTGTTTTCTGGAAAATTTCAAACAATTTCAGTATCTTTCCCGCCATCACGGTAGAGGTACCTTTAATTTGAGCCCACTCCCATCTTTCTACGACTTGCCAAATCTTTCTAAATCTTTCTTTGTACCTAAATATCAAGAAGTGACTATATGGCGCAAAGAATGTTTACGTAATATTATTTTTAAAAGACCGCCTAAAACATCTGTGAGAATAACTAGAATACACCGGTTATTGCATTCACACTATATACTGTTTATATTAAATATTAACTAATTTATTTTATTTATATAAAGATTTACTTTAAATGTTATATTTTACTACATTTATCTATTAAAAAAACAGTGATATCATACCCAAAAACACAAAGTGTTGAAGGGTCGCCAAGCCCTAAAAATATGTGATATCAAAGTGCATACCAAGTCAATTTGATTTCCTGTAGTCCAACAATGTTCATTAGAATACATAATTAAATTTGTTTGAATGCTATTGTTCTGAATACTGATTATAATTCTTCTACATGTACTTGGCCAGCAACTTATGAATTTATATATTTATGTTAAAAGTCTTCTATGTAGGTCACTTTGGAAAATACAAACGTATAACTAATTTAGCGTCTGTTAAGCTGCTGGCCAAGTACATGTAGAAGAATTATAATCAGTATTCAGAACAATAGCATTCAACAAATTTAATTTTGTATTCTAATGAACATTGTTGGACTACAGGAAATTAAATTGACTTGGTATGCACTTTGATATCACATATTTTTAGGGCTTGGCGACCCTTCAACACTTTGTGTTTTTGGGTATGATAAACAACTATCTTCAATAATTAATAATCCGCTTAACAATTGATTTACCTACTTAATCAACTAAAGGATTTAATAATTAACCATGAATAGATTAATTTACCGATATTTTACATTTCATTTATATTAGATAAACTCATATTATTTGAAGGGAAAAAAAGGAACCAGTCGGTTGAAAAATTAAAAAATCTGGTACTTTATATAAATGTTTAAAATGTTTGATCATATCATCGTGTTCAGAAAGTTCTGCGGTCGAACAAAGTGAGCCGTCCAAGCCTTGTGACATAGCGAAACTGCCACGCAAACTGCGATAAGAAAAATTAGCATACAATAATATATCTGACGGGGCCGACCAACTCCTACTCGGCGACACGGAACTATTAAACTTTAACCGGTTTAATAATAATGGTCGATAACGAAATGTAACTTATGTGGAATAACCCGATTTCACTTCGCTGCAATCGCATAAAATTATCGCTCAAAACTAAATACAATTTCTCAAGTAAAAAGTAAATTTTTTTCACAAATCAATTCATTCGAAGAAACTATTTCATAAGACAAGTCGACACTGAGATATCATGACAATTAATTCTATTAAATATTTTACAAAAGCTCCGCCTACATCTTTCCCTTTAAATCAATGCTGAAAATTGCGATTGAAATGAGATTCAGCTCTTGAACAAAATTTACTCTTTACTTTAGAAGATGGACAATAAAAGGTAATAGATTGATTGCAATCATCTATCACGTTCCGTTTAAGAGAAACAATTGAAGATACCAAATAAATTAGGGGTGTGCGAGTATTGATTTTTGAAGTCGAGTCGAGTTTTGAAAAATACCCGCGAGTTTCGAGTTTTTTTCGAGTCGAGTATTTTGAATAGTATAAGTTAATAGTTATCATGCTTATTACTGATCACATAAAATGCAATATTTTTTATTTACTAAATTGGGTTGTTTTACTAAGCATTAAAAGCAACCCTGTTTTCAAATGAAAATAAACGAGAATTCAGACCATCTTTAACATAACTTTATATCATTACTCAATATTTTATTAAACTTTCAGCCTTAGGAGGTAAAAGCCAAGCTACATCTGCACTTGTTGCTTTAAAAGAGGGGTTTTTGTAACATATTGTTATAGGTTTAAAAATTAAAGTGAAATCAGTCTCAGGGAGCATACGTAAGAAAATATATCTCATTATAGAAAGGAAAAGACAAGACTAAATTTATTGATATTAATAACTCAAAAACTACTTTAATTCAAGAAAAATAAAAAAAAAGTTTTATGGTGGCTGGTGTTGACTGTGAGAAACGACCGTAAAATGCAATCGGGCGTTCCCATTACGGGTAAACGGCGGGGGTAACTACCCGACTCGAACTTCCGAGTATTTTTCAAAATTTCGAGTCGAGTCGAGTAGTGTAAACTCGGCTCGAAAAAGCTCGATAAACGAGTACTCGCATACCCCTAAAATAAATAATTCCGAGGTCATATCTAATTTCATTTCAAGTGCAAATTGATTATATACGTCTGTTAATTTTTGTTCTGAAAATTAAAGAACTTTAAACTGGAAACCCACCGATGCTGTGCAATAAAGATACGTAATGCTGGTCTTTTGCATTACTGTACATAAATATTAAAATAATGTATTAACATTCTTTGAGAAGATATTGGAAAAATTAATCGCTAACCAACATTTTTGAATTACAATGACAAAGAAAGTCATTAATATAGGACGCAAGTTGAAATTAAAACATTAAAACTCATTTCACATTTTTTAGTCGTAAATTCAACACATTAGCATTATTTCAGTGATTAAGGTTGTTTGTTGTGGTCATGGCAAAAAGAAGATGATAGCGAGACACTTCAACTTAACCTTAATTTACACTTCCCATCCCGCCTTCATCAGTACGCCTATCCTCTATAAAGACAATCACAAGGAAATCCTTAACACGGCACAAACCTATAAAACTAGACACTCGGCTAATCACTCACCCGTAGATGGAGTCCTTATCCCTTTTATGGACGTCGGGGACGGCGCCCATGACGTGGTTGGCGGCGGGGGCGACGTGGTTGGCGGCGGGGTGGAACTGGTGCATGGTGGCGTGGTTCATGTGAGGCGAGTGGTGCGCCATCGCCTGCAGCGGGCGGTGGCCGGCGTGAGGGTCGTACATGGCCCCAGGCGGTGTTTCCATGTAGCTATGGATGCCGTCATCGTACTGCAACACACACCAACGGGGCTCACAATCAAACAATAACAACAGAGTCATGGAATCGTAGAAATACAGTCAGGTGTTCAAAAACTGTAAAAGAACAGCAATCATTTGAAAATTTACTCTTTTTGACTCTTGAAAAGGCATGTACATGTAAAACTGCACGCTTGAATACAAATATCTTTGTAATATAGTAGAATTAATACAAGTATGAAGCGCGAGAGGGGGAAATTTCAGTTATCTTCCGCTAGCAACAGGCATATTACCTCATGTTAACAAACAAAAACCAGCGAGAACAGTTCGCAAGATTCCGCCAAATATAACGTTGACTGGAGCATTTAGATTTTTTGGTCATGGACGTTTTTTCCTATTGAATGAATTATTCGGTTGGTTATTTTTATCTAATCCTAAAAATTTTTAATGATTGACCGCGAGGTAGTGACAATTAGACTTAGGACTTGGTCTTAGGTGATTTTGGAATTTCTCTTAAGTTTTCGTTTGACTTCGTGGGGTGCATGTGACTGTCATTGGCGAATAAGAGCATAAATTACCCTCCCTCTGGCGCTTCATAGTTGTATTAATCCTAATATAGTGTGTATATTGAATTTATTTACTTCATGAGTTTTTAATTATCTACAAGATAAGGCTTAATAAAGAAAGAATACACGAAGCAATGAAGCAACCCGTACTATAACATGCCTCGGTCCTCGGTACCACCAACAAAATGCAATTGCTAATTAACATAAAAAATACTGACAACAACAACATGAATTAGTACAAGTACTGATTAACAACATGAATGCAATCCTCCAATTAAAAACGCCAATAACTCGCAATTACCAACGACGCGGCAACACTCCGCTTACTCCGAACCGCAAAATGCACAAAAAGTAGAAAATTGACGCATGAAATATCCCGGATCGGCGGGCAACATTTATATATTGAAACACGGCCGATCTATAATCCGGCGGTTTTGACAATGTTTTTACACGGTGTGCGTTGATAGGTTCACAATCAATGTCGAGGGGGCGGGGTGGGGATGCAGGGGTAGCGGCAGCTTCTATAGCAACCTGTGGCCCACTCTAATTTGTCATATGCATATCGATTGATACCAACCCGCCACAGTGCTCCGCGTGCCGATACACTCGCCACTCGCCGTAAACAACATTTACAGCAGAGTGCGCTGTGCTGGTCCGCGGTCCGTCCACCGCCACCAGAGGGAGCCAGTGCAAACCAAACTGTAGCATTCCGGTCCCAGCAGTTATATTAATTCATAACCACCCAACAGCTTCATTTAAATCACTGGAATGCAGCTTCATTTAAAGCTCTCTACTTAACTAGATTGAAAAATAAGGCTTATGTATGTAATCTATTTATGTAAGGAGGTAGTTTCTGTTGTTTGTTGGCTTGTTATGTATGAGGTAAACGCAAAAACTACCATTAACGATAACGACTGAGATTTTTCATAAAGGTAGAAAATTCATGTACCTAGCTTTAGGCCTATTCACGTACTTGATATCCCTCCAAACTTCACCCCGAACTCTTTTCGTACATGATCCTATTTAAGGCCTGATTTCACCAAACATCAGTTAAGGGTCGGTTAATAAACCGTTCATTAAACATAGGAAAATAGTATCAAGCAGCTGATAAAATTAAACTAACCGAGCCTTAACGGTGAAAAGTTTAAAGTTTGGTGAAATCAGGCCTAAGTGTATATTAAGTAGGCCTACTAATATTTGGAATTTTAGTAGATCTTATTTGGTTTCCCTGGAACTATTGTTAATATTCTAGTTATTTATCTAGCAGTGGGCAGAAGGGTTACAACAGCTAAAGTGGGCATTAAAAAAGGCCAATTACAAAATAAAAATAGATCCTCACATGTAATTGAACCTGAACTGAGCTCCTGTAATACCTTATATGATACAATTTCGTTATGTGTAACATAAATCAGAAATAGATAACACGAATCAAATGACAAATTAACAAAAATACTAGGTACGTATGCCTAAAGATATCGCAGTTATCATCCAATAAATGGCTAATGAAGCTTCCAGTGCTATGATCTTCCTAACATTGCAATGACCCAACTTGGTGAAAATTCCGTTAGTTTTAACTTTGCACACATATTTTGTATAAGAGTACAAAGTTTCAAAACCAACGAATTTTCTACCGGTTAAACCATGTTTTAACTGTAATACAGGTTTGATTGTACCGAGTATAAGCACACAACCTCTTAGATCTGAACCCTTCAAAAACGCTAAAGCTAATGCCTTTCATGTAGAAGGCGTTAGGACAGAAATGCTGAAGCCAGGATTCAAAAGAATTGCGTAAGCACTGGTTATACTGTCGTGTTTTAGAGTTTTTCGTAAACGTCACGGGCCACTGGGAGTAAAAGGCTCCGGAGAAGGTTATCTCCGAGGCTGGAGGTTGGCAGCGCCTTGGGGTGATATTTATGGTGATAACGAGTCGGACCGCGGGCGCGGCGGCTACACGCCGTACACGGCCAGTGAGAGGCGATTGTTGGGACTGTGGTTGCAATGACTCGTGCATAATCATGTCACCTGCCTGAGCTGTTAAGAAGAAGGCGCAGCTTAACTTTTAACCGTCTCTCACTCGTAGCTACTTATTATAAACTAAAGTTTAATATGCGCAACTGGTTTTATGATAATGGGCTTTACCGATTTGAGTGAAATATTGTCGTATTTAAATAGACATAGCCATAAATTACAAAGCAGTAAAGTGTCCTATCATATTACAAAATTCTTGGTTAGAGTAATTAAATTACAGGAAATATATACATATAAGTTGAACTCCTGCAAAAAGATATGTAACAGAGCTATATTCACGGTATTGTCAACTTGTTTAGAAATTAATGTACAGTTATGTGGTGTACATCACATCAAATATCTATAGAACTATGATTTCTTGTAAAGCATACTACGAATAAGGGAATTAATATAAACATAGGGCTACGTATTCTTCCACCACATACAAAATCCAACAAAACAAATATAAATTTGCTTCATCAAAAGTTAAAGGACTAAACAAATGTTTAGGCTACGTTTACTTAACTGCGAGCAAAACGCATTCATGTAACTTCCAGTTCCAACAGTTCATAGAAGGATTTTATAAGCAAGTTAACACTCAGTAAAAACCAAATGACAGCTTAAGATAATAAAATTGAATTTTTTATTTCAAGCTGTCAAATAACTCACGAATCCAAATCCTAACTGTGTCATAATAGGATCTAGGCTTTAATTAAATTTTTGAAGGACTACACAATATTTTAATTTTATACCGTACTCGAATATTATTTACCAATATTACAAACCAAAATAAACATTAAAAACTCCTGTGATATATTGTAAACCCCTACATTAAAATCGAACAAGTGTATAAAACAGTATTTCAAAACTCCTTTCGCCTAAGAACGACAAATGCATTGACTGCGGGTGCTGCGTCGGTGCAGCGGCTGTCAACAATGCAGGGCTATTGCACTGACGTCGCCGTCCGCCATCCCCCGTCCTACATTTTATTCACGTTTGACGCCAACAAATGTTTTACGCGCAACGATAAATGTTCACTACTTTCGCGACGCGACCGCGCATCAACTGCTACTTTCGTCTGCAGAACGGGGCTTGGCTAATGGCGGTCGGTTTGGGGTAGACTGTTTCAATTAATTTGGCCAATATGATATATTTTTAGGTTTTAAAATGATTAATATGTATTAATCAAATAATATCGCATCATATCATATAAAATCATATCATATCATCATATTGCATCGTTTATATTGGCTCTTTACGTTAAAACTGAAAGGGTGAGTAGTGTTTCAAAATAGGCGTCAGTAAAATAATAAATACTAACATTTTCAGTTTAATTGAGAAAAAAATAGGTGACCATGCTAAATTTTCACCTTCAGACATTAAGGGGGATGGGTGTACGATTTAAACATATTATCTACAATATTAAGTCTAAATTTAATAACAAAATTAAGATCACGTGATATTATACTGCATATGAGTATAAGATAATCACAAGTGAATGGTAAATGTCTTGTGAAATTAAAACTTGATTGGATTTATATTTTGTTGGCATTTATTTTGTTTCTAAACCAAACACCTGGGTTTGGCCCAAAATGCGATTTTGAATCACTTCCGATAACTTCACAATGCAAACTATTTTTCGCTATATAGGCATATACTGTTTAATCGGATGCGTATCATTAAGTAACGAAATAACACCACGTAGGCATAAATAACATTAACATCAAACACTAATATCTTCAAGTTACAGTTTGATTCGTAAATTAGCATTATAAAAGGTTTTAGGTGTGTACTTGAAACTCCTTTTAGGCTATGTGTTTCTACTATATCAAAGGACAAAATTAAGTACTAGTATGGTAAGTGTAAAAAATGATTAGACAGATAATTTTTTTTATTCCCACATTATAAATATACTTGGTGTAAAAATCTAACGTGCACTAAATATATAAAAAATTATGATTTATAATATTGTTTCTTGACATATTATATTTACTAATTAAATGTCATTATGAAGGTGCTTGTACAGTATTCAGCTACCTTACCCAGGTCAAGAGATTTTATAGGCACTTCGTTAACTTTCCCACCTAAACAAATCAAACATTTTGATCCGATACGACCGAACCAATTTATACAGCGTTCTCGTCAAAACCCTAAGGAATATTTTGACTCGCGTTGGAAGTTGCCAGATACGAGAATGGGCCGTTACTTTTGTTTTTGGAAGTCTGAACGCACAAAAGCAGGGGACAACGGACTGCCGTAAACTGTATTCCGGAAAGCGCCCGCTTTTGTGGGCCACAGTTGGACAAAAAGTTGTGAGGGAATGTAATGGGACATGATTTACGGCCCGAGTGACTCAAAGAAGGGTCTTTCAGGTAGTAGGGCTGCCACTCCGGCGTGGCAGGGCTGCATCCTGGGCCCTGGACTGTTACAACAACGGCAACCTCGTGTGTTGGTGTGAGGGTGTGTTGAATACAGGTCAGCAAAAATCAATCCTCAATAAACGAGGCCGATCGTATTCATAAAACTTTTGTCAACGATTATATTTAACCGTTGCGTACATTTATATATTTGCAGACAAAAACCGTCCGCAATTTACATTCTTTCAAAAAGCATATTTAAATTATTAAAAATAAAAGGATGCTTAGTATAACTTGTACATACAATATTATTAAGAGAATTTCAAAGTAAGAACCGCCCAAAATACAATATGCCTCTTGGAGAAGTTTTCAGATCATATTTACAAAACTAGCCGAAATTTAGATAGACTTAAAAGAATATTTAAAAATAAAAAATAAAAGGATGTTTCGTATTACTTTTATATACAATAATTTTCATAGAATTTCAAAGTAAGAACCGCCCAAAATAATATTTGCTTACATTCCAGCAAAAATCGAAATCCGCCAGAAACATCTAGCCTAAATTACCGGATAAAATTCACACCCAATGAAATTGATAAACAGCAAAAATTGTTTATATATTATAATCAAGTTAGTTTACATTTTTTACCGGACGGATTATAATAATTAATTGTACATAGACATTTCTCTCCTCTTACAGACATTAAAAAATACAGTGACTTCATAATTTTATTTACGACCGAGATTTTTTAAACCTACATTAATAGTATAAGCTAATTATAACTGGCGCCAAATCTTAAGGCCCACGCCGTCCATAAGTCTAATACTAAAATTAACATTAGTCTTATGGACGGCGTGGGCCTTAAGAATTGGCGCCAGCTATACTACTACTTACTATATAAATAATTTCACAGCTTACAGGTGGTTTACTGAAAATATCCTACAGTATTATTTTTAATGACTGATTTACAGCACTAGGCTATGTAGGCCAATATAATAACATAACTGTATTGAAATCTCAACTGTTACTAAAGTCACAAGGATGGTAAAATCTATCAGAAATACACTGTTATACTGAAGTACACTTAGTGCATTTACGGAACTGAATTTAAGTCCTTATTCTTTTGATTACACAATTAAACCTAAACTAAAATATAAATCAAACAACATATAAATAAATGTGCAAGTTTTCACTTAACTTGCTACGTGCTAGTTAAATGTGCATTTAACTTGTTATTGAGAGAGAAATTTGCAATTTGAATTTAAGTAGTATTAAAGATAGAGGATTAACATTTTAGCACGGTTAAAAAATTGTTAGACTTTCCTCATTTAGAGTTCTTTTTTCAATATAAGCATTTTCATTAAAGATTATCAATAAAATTTAACCTGTAGTGATCGAAAATGTGACAAGCGCTTAAGGCGCTAAATAATATAACATGATACTATAAAGCTGAATTTAAAGCATATGTTAACATCCATAAAACAATATATAGCTCACGTAGCCCTAAACTACTTCAGAACTAGGAATATTTAGATTTTTGCCACGACTGGCTAACAGAATATAATAACGTAAAGTATAAAATATTTTGAACCGATATTACTTTTTTAATGGTTTAATACCCCCGTCGCAAGCATCCTGCGTACTCAGCGAATTCCCAAATAAAAAAAATACAGTAATTAATCATTCATGAAAAAACAAGTGATTTATCTGTATATTAAAATAATATTTCATTGTTTATTTTAAATTGTCTCAAAATATTGGTACCGGTAGCCTAAATTGGGTTTATTCAAAAAAAATTATTTTTTTAAATAAATAGGCCAGATTGTTTTTTATGATTACAATCGCTGAACAAGTTCATGAAATACTCCGCGGGTTTCGCTAAAACTCGGTAGAAAGTGGAAAGAAATCGTCATACAACATTCTGCTGCACTGATATTATGGCAAAAAATGGGGAGACATATTTCGGAGGCCAATGGGCTTAAAGCAACGATTCAAAATACCAAATTGTTTATTTTTTCCAGCTGGAACCAATGGCGAAAACAATAATTTAGTTTCTTTAATTTTTCTATTTGAAAAACTAAAAAAAAAACATTTTTTGGGGGTAAAAAGGAACCTTAACCCCACTTTGATTATTTCGACCTGGCTGGTTTACGATCGTCTACTAGAACATAGTTTTACATGTCTGTACCAAATTAAAAAAATGAAAATTCTATTTCCTATATAAACCCATTTTAAATTTTGAAACATATCGTGATTTTTGCGGGTAAAAATGCGTTTCCGCAATGAACTCACTTCGTATCCATAAAATACACATAAAAAGCTATTAATTAATATAAATAGTAATATGTTTGCTGAGATTACCCTGAACGGATAACGTTCTGTTAAAACGACGGCAATAGCTTATTCCAGTGGAAAATCACAAAAAAGCAACAAGCCTATCGGAATGATTGAAGATACTGTATTATAAATATGACAATACGTAAATTTTACAATAAAAATAAAAGCTATCTTTACAGTTAGATCTCGATTACATTTGTGCTAATAGATTGGTATTTTGTGACAATTTAAAAATCAAGTAGGCCTACTTCAGTAACACAATACAGCATATGTTAACCTCCTCTACGTGATAATCCCGTACTATTGGAGATATCAACGCTGGGGACAAGAGATAAGTGTATCGTAAAATACTTCAATCATGATTAAGTATTTCTGGAAAGTCCAAAACACTTTTGTAACAGGCTTCAATGTATAAAAGAGACAACGTTATTGATTACTTATAAATGTAATAATAAGAATGTATCACCTTGCAGGCGGAAAGTCAATATATGGATGTAAAAAACTATATTTGCACATACATACAAGAAGATATTCTAAAAAAAATCCATTTTATATTTGAAAATAACACCTAAGTTACGTACGGAAGTAAATTTTGTATAAGAAACATGCTATATGATTTTGAAAATATGTCACAAAACTTTGTAATATACTTTATTTTAAAACGATTTGTTTTACAAGCCTGAGCGTGTGCCATTTTATGGCTTGTTCTCCATTCTCATCACACGCAAATCATCTGTCATTACTGTAAAATCATTAAAGCTTGCTACAAATGTTTTGCCACATGCGCCAGCAATTACCGGATTCCACCATTAGACTACTGTCACCGCAATAAAGTCAACGCCACGCATCAACATTACCAAATAAATATAGGACAGTTAAATTGTGGACCCTAAAATGTGTTTCTTCCTTTTAACAAAGCAGGTAGAATTAAATTATTATCGCCGTGCACTGTACTTCGAGTTACGCCATGTTTTCTTCGGGTTAACAATTATGTTTAGCAAATACAGCTAGCTTAAGCTACATTTTCTTTTTACAACTGATGATATCCTGTATATCCAATAGTTAAATTGGATTTACAACTAAAAATACTCTGATGTCTTACAGTTAAATCCTACAATTATAGGCTATTGCATCACAGAATAAAACTCATAACAAGATTATAGAGTGGTCTTATTATAGTAGGTACCCCATAGAACACGGACAGTTTCAAAATTTAATTTCTTGGCTGAAGAGAGTTTGAATAAGATAGTTTTGCGGCGAAAATACCCGTTTATATCAAACGTTATTTATGGATTATTTAAAATAAACTAATTTTGATATAAGCGCATCTTCGTGCCTTTGCTTTAGTGACATTTACTTCAAAATTAATGAAATGCGTTCGTTCTTTGAGGACGTTTGGTCATCATAGTAACATGTACTAGTCTTAAAGCCGAATTTCTAAACCTACAAATTTAGTTCAGAGGACTTTTTGGAATTGGTACTAACATTATGAGTACAGTACTGAAAGAAGTTGAAACCAACGTTGTGAAGAACAAAAATGTAGAAAATGAGTTCCTTACTTTAATTAAAAACACCTTCAAAAAAACGGAGATGCCTGAAACACTGGTGACAATCGACATTAAATAAATGTTAAAATTATATAATTTATTAAACAATCAGTTATCTCAAAAACAAACTCTCCAGCACTTCTAAAGGCCGAGAAATTGTGTTTTAAGATCTGCCCTATTTTAGTATCTGCCCACCTTGTATACTAAAATAAAATGGAATTTACTGTCCTTTTTACTGTTTCCCGAAAGAAAGAGCCCGTATAAAATAAAATCAAAAGAACCTGTCTAATTCCGAAACTACTATCGTATTAGCGAATTTCCCTCTTAAGCTATTACAGCCGGCGGCAGGCATGGCGAGACTTGAGCCCGGGACCATGTTATTTTTTAGTTTTGAGGTGCCTAGAGCCCAAAATACCATTCGTTCATTTTATATATACGTGTGTGTCATTTAAAAAGTCCGATTTTGATTAATACTCTCAAGACATTTTTTGGACAAAATAAATTTTATTTTTAAGATTTAACAAATCAATTTTATACAAATGGTCAGAATCGATTTCAGCTCAAAAAATAACCAATATTGCATTTCGAATCATTTCACTACTAGAATCATTACTCTACTAGAATCATTACTCTATTTCGATCATTAATCGGTTACTGAGCTATAGTGTCTGCTAAATACTGTACATTGTCCTTTAATTCTCCCTCCAGGTACAAGAGTTATCAAAATTCGGGGATAAATCCCCAATTTTTCATTAAAATCCTAAAAAAATTATGATAAAAATTTAAAGAATTATTTTAAAATTATAATACAAACCTTATGATTGACTGTAATTTGTTCATGTGATAGTTTGGTTTGTTTTTATCCATTGGATTTGAGTAGATTGATAATATGTTTGCTGAAATTTATGTACTTAACCATTATACTTTTTTTATTATTAGAATTATTGAGAAATAAGATCTTGAATGATTAAATATACTTCATTTAGAGTAATATTTACATAAAATATTATAAATAATAACTTCCCAAATACAGGTTGTTTTTTTAACGCAACCCAAAACTCTATATTGTCAGTGAAGGGTTATTTCACCCCAGGATCCCGGATTTGACCCCGGGATCATTTTCTTATATCATTTTCTTTGGAGATAGAGATACATAAAAAGTAGGGCATAATAAAACAATTTACAGGATATTCAGCACCTCAAAACAAACACACTGTAGCAAATTTAATGCAAGAAATTCAAAGAGGTACCTTGCAACACGTGTTCGGAAATTTGATGGAGCACAACTTTTCAAACGCCAATGGCGGATTGTTTGAACACATAATGTAAACTAAGTGTGATCAAACTAATAGGTTGTATAAAATATAAAGATCCTTTAAACAGTGGTCATTTCATATTTATATGTGCATTATTCAATCTAAAATGGGTTGCGTTTAAAAAACACCCTGTATATATAGAATATGCCAACGTAGGCCTATAAAAAATCCTTTAGAAATTAAGTTTGTACGCATGTTTGCTGCGATAGATGTACTTAAATTATAAGGCAAACATATTATGTTTAAATTGAATTTTTTCATGTGATTATTTTATTTGTTTTTATTTTGACTGATATGAGATCATTGATTGTATTTGTGCTTACATTTATAAACTGTGACAAGGATAAACTTATGAAAATTATTTCAATACAAATAAGGATTTTTTTAAATACAAAAAGTATATAACTGCAATAAATACCAATGTGATTCCCATGTCCATTTCCCTTTTATCTACAGCTCTTAAATTATTATAGAATATAGTTTTTACATTATTTAAATACAATTTTAAAATGTTATTTTTCCATACATGAATCAATAGGCAATATGCTCACATATAAACTGTAATGCTTTAGAAATTCGCTGAGTACGCAGGTCTGCTGCGACGGTGGTATTTTTATATCATCATGGTAAACTTTATTACCGGTACTACAATTTATTCGCTTATCTACGCTCAATGCACTGTCGGCCCTACGCTGAAAATTAAATCCTACCAACAAATAAACAGTTACTTCCCGCATGTAAACTACAGGATAATTAATTTCGACCCAGGATAACTTCTGCAATTCAAATAAAACACTTACACCTAAACGTATCGAGGGGTTCCTAAGGAATCGGAGATTTTAAGCACGTTCGGCCGCGACGATCGGCCCTGAGCGCCGGGGGATAAAAATTGGCTTAAGACCTGCGGATTGGGCAAAATGCACATCAAAGAGCTATAGAATAAGCGTATCGCCGCGGCATACCAAGTACAGGGCCCCCGCTGGATAGCCATTGTCTCATGCGGCCCGTAGGCTGTAACAGGTGCTGTGCTACAGTTGATTAATTTACAATCAACTTAGTTATTATTGGATTTGATCAAATACTTTTTTGAAACATATCAAACGCACACGATATTCCCGTTGATAGACTCAGCAGCTTTAAGTTAGGCTACTTTTTATAAGGTTAAATGGATCGAGTCAAAAATAAATTTAATTATCAATTAATTTAAAAACCAAAAACCCTAGACGATTTTGGAGGATGAGCGCTGCAGTTTGGATTGATTTAAGGCTCACTTTACCACAGAAATTGAGAAGATTTTTACAGTTAGAATTATGGGTGTTCGGTACTTGATATAATCTGTAGAATGTCGTGAATTTGTCCATGAAGTTTGTACTCGATATGTTGCACAGAAGTATACCCTATATAGGGACAACAAACTGATTTCTTATCGCAATCTTGGCTCGATAACGTATCAATATCAATATGGTTACCTTGCCTACTTCAAGTTAAGACTAGAATTGATTTTAGTCGAGTTTTTAATAAATATTACCCATTTAGATGGTAAATTTATTGGTTCGGAAGCTTGTCAGTAGCCTAATTCCTAATTCTGTAATACCCTCTTGGACACTTAAAAATGTTCTGATTAAAAGTTGGTCTAATTCCTTGGATTTGTTCATAGGCTAGTGGACACACGCTGACCATAAAAAACAGCAGCTTAATTTGTTAATCAGCTGATAAAAACTGTTTGTTATAATAAGGTAATCCTTGGAATTTATATTCCCATGTTAAATCTTATGGACAAATTACGAAACTTTCGGGGCGTTTTGGGCCTCCTCACTTTAAAACTTTATTTGCTGTATAATAAAATCGAAAAAGCGTGAACGAGAATAAACTAATACTAGAACTTACTATGACGGTCATACTATTCTTAAGGCTAAAGGAATGCTAAAATAAATTGTCGTGAAGATAAGAGTAAAATGAAGCCCTCTTTTTTATTTACTATAGAAAAATTGCGTTATAATTGCTCAAATTCCTTTCGAATAATTACTGGAAAAAGGGTTTCTTAAATGGGCAAACTTAAACTTATATTTTCCAGAAACTATTACTTAAATATTGAGCACAGCATACCACATTTATATTAAATTAAAGTCAAAACGGACGTTTAATCAATGTTGGCTATTCCTAGTTAATTAATAATCATATGTAGCCTATGTATAAGGGGTTATGAAGTAAAAAGCTTAAATATGAAACAAATTTGTAATAATCAATTCTTTGTTTAATGTTGTCACTACAGTAGTATACATATTAATAAATAAATTCTACATCTGCCCTACACATAGGTTTATTAATTAAGTAATTTTATATTTTAAGTATTCGGAGCTGAATTCATGTTCTAGAGTGGCTTGAACCCTTGAAAAAATTATACAAAAATGAAGTAAATTTATAATTGGAAACTACACTAGGCCTACCGAAAAATCGTATTTTAGTCGGTTTTTTTCACTTTACTTCACAATTTAGCCAATAAAAGTTCAAAAGGCGTACGTGAAACACTACTCAAGCATCAAACTTAAAGAATCTATGGTAAATAAAAATTATTCTTACTAAATTATCAGCACATAAAACTTATCCACTGTTCAGTATAAAAATACGTTGTTCCTGAATGCTTGAACAACAGTGACAATTTCATTAAGTAATTCAAAAATCATCTGAAATATTTTAATTTATCACAGCCAATCGATCATCAGCCTATACCATCTCAATGAAATATTACCTAGCAATAAATTATGATCTCAGATTGATTTAATATATCTAAGTATATCCCTAAACTTAGATGATTTAGTAACCAAATTACCTCTGTTTAAACGTTATATTTACAAAATTCTGTTTCATGCTCGTTATGATTTACAGTTTACATGGGTATGACCGAAGTGTAGCGTACCTAGGCTACAAGTTATTCACTGACACTTTATTGCCAATCGAAAGAAACATTTGTCTGTAGCCTACATGAAAAAGTGGTTACAATTGTGAACATTGTCTCTATCATGGCCTATCTACCTATTGTAATTTTCATTTTTCAAATACCGGCAACATCAAACAAAGTAACTAAGCCCACAATATTTACGAGCAATCAAGTCTAAATTTAGGGCCCAAAATATCAACGTTCTGCGACGTTTTAAAGGAATAAAATTTGTGTCCCAATATACCGACAGGAACGCCCGGAAGATGCAGCGGTCGGTTTTGTTGTGGTGTAACGCACTGCGCGTGCCGCGGTGCCGCAAAACCTTCTCAAAATCATTGTAAACACTCCAGCCGAGGACCTCAAATACCACAAGAGGCGACCCGGGTACACAGCGGCCGCGGCACCGCAAGGCCGGCCGCCGCGCCCCGGCGCCGCGCCGCGCCGCGCTTCGGGACGGCGAATTTCGAGTTTTAAACTTGTTCTTGTTTTGAAAAATGTTTCGATTACACTATAAAGGAATTGATTAAATACAAATAAATGCGAAGTATTGAGTGTTAAAAAACAATTAGACGAAGTTGTGATGTTTCTTTAGTTGTAAGATATTGCGTACAATTTTCTACATTAGGAAATTTTCTGCTATTTTCTATACTTCTGCTACTTGCTGCTCCATAACGATACTTTAATGACATAATTTACGTCCGGAATAGTTTTTAATACAACAAAAATTTACAGTATTTAATTTAAAGTTGAAAACATTATGGCGACTTAATTTACAGCTTAAAATTAATCTAGACATTTGTTGTAACGTGAATCTTTGAACTTATTTGGTTTGGTTCCATTACTAAGGATGTTAGAATAGGCCCTGCAAGTAAATACTAAAAATATTTAATATTTAAAAAAATAATCGAGCTGTGATACTTGTTTAGTTGTATTGCTTGCAATTTTATACATTTAAGACATTTCCTACTATTTTATATCTCCGCCATTTCACCATTCTATAATGATACTTCAATAGCATATTTAACGTTTGGCATAATGTTTAATCTAAATGTTTTTAGTATAGAGTACTTAGCCTAATTGAAAGTTGGGAACATGACGGCAACATAATTTTTTTAAATCTCAAAATTATTTGGGCAATTGCAACGTTAATCTTTAAACTTATATTTATTTCACCTTGAATTGGTTTGGTTCCATTACTTAGGGACGGCTTGAATAAGCCCTACAAGCTTAATATTTCATATAAAAAAATTGAGTTGTGATATTTGTTTAGTTGTATGCAATTTTCTATAAAGAAATTTCCTTCTATTTTATATCCTCGCCATTTCACCATTATATATAATGATACTTTAATAGCATACCGTACTGAACGTTTTCAATACCGTTTAATCTGCCATATTTTCTTTAGTATAGAGGACTTAATTTAAAGTTGGGGACCTGACGGTAAAGTAATTTACAGCCTTGAAATAATTTGGGCCTGTAAAAAGTTGAACTTTTTTATCTAAGATAACATGTTAGACATGTTATGTTTTACAAAGTAATATTGAACCTTTTAAAATTAATTTTTAATTTATCTTAACTGATCACCAGTGATCTCCAATTACTTACAAGGACATCGTCAATTTTGTTTATTGTTTAACTGCGACTTTATCACCTGTAAAAAGTATTACTAAAGGATTATAAACTTTCCTGCCGTTAACATGCCTAATTATATAAACTCCCAATAGAGGTAAATTAATATTGATGGCAAAACACATGACACGTTCTCATTAATAAGCAATAACATTGCTCTTATAAAGAATACAAATTCTACGTTAAATTGCTATTATTTATTCATGAAGGATAGTTATTTTTAAGTTCAGGCCTACATTTAAGTTAACATTATGAATAACTTTAAGCACATTTATATTTGATATAAACCTTTATTTTATTGAGACAATAATTCGTAAACTAAAAATGATATATATATTTAGTTTTGTTTTATTTATAGGAACTTGCCCAAGATTAATACTAGAATTAAAGCTTACCGTATTTAAAACTTTTAAGTCAAACTGCCTTCACGTATTTGTCTACATTTATTACCTATTTTAATAATTTGGAAACCGCACATTTATAAAATTTGACTGAACTTGCCCAAAATAATACAAAAATTAAAGCCTAAGTTACATAATACTTTGAAATCAAACTATGTTCAAATATTTTTTCTACATTTATTACATGTTGTAAAACGTTCATTCCTGCTTCTCCATTTACTCCTGAATTCAAAATAGGCTATATCCCACTTAAAGTAGCCTGTACAATAAAAAAAATAAATATTGGAATTAAAAACAAGGCAAAACTAAGTTTTTAAGAAGAATATTAATAACCGCCGATTTGAATTTATGAACAAAATTGCGGTAGTTGATCAGTTAAAACTGTTTTAAGTTGAATTAATTTTTCTTTCGTGTTAAAATTGGGCCTATGTCAAATTCGCCGGAGATAATAGTTTGTATAAAATGGAAAGTAAACATTTACCGTATAAAATCATGTACTACGCCTAAATATTCACAATTTACAGCGAAAGTCATAATATAAACTCATTTAATCGTTCAAACAAAGGGCGCTGGAGGTCACAGCCAGGGCCCCGCAACAAAACTAAACCTTGGACTTTCCGGAACCCGGGCAAAGGCAACCCTTGCCACAGTGTGGGCCGGAACGGCCCTATTGTTCATTCTGAGAAACATTTTACTTAAACTGTAGGGCCAGGTTTTCAGCCCTTTCCAACACAATGATCCAACACAAAGGGAAATAATTGGCTTGACTTTAACCCTCACTCTATATCTCCTCAAACAAGTTGATTCATTTTCTCATAATTAATTCTGGGAACAAGAATCTTGAGTTATTTTTCCCAATGGAATCTAACGTTAATTTGCATTTTCCATCCCATGTAAATTAAAAGGTAGGCTATGAGGAAAAAGTATTTTTATTAAATCTTAAAATGATACTGAATTTGTATTTATTTACGTCCTCTCATGTAACCTATTGTAATTTCTTCTATAGCAAATTGGCGACAAATATTAGCTAGTAAATATTTTTATGACTTTATTGCTTTGATTGATCATAGGAATATTAAATATAAAAACAATGACTACTACAGTTTAACCTTAAATTATTTATGTTATATGCTGATTTTTCAAGTAACCCTGATAGGTCTCATTAATTTGTAAATAGGCCTAGGCCAACTTTTTAAAATTCTGTGCAAAGCAAAAAAATTATTTGTAATCCAGACTACAGTCAAAAAAAATTTGCCTTCAATTTGTTGAAGATTAATTCCCTTGGGCCTATGATTTGATTTGGTCGTTTAAAGAAAATTATTATGATCATCTGCTTTTGAGTGAAAATTATATTGTAACTGAAGATTAAAACAAGTTTCAAGTCAATTTAATATGTAGCCTATTAAAACTGGTAATTTACTATCTAGCCTATTTATGATCATACATTTCAGGTCAAAAACTGTTCAATCATAACATTTTCTTTTGTGGGCTGTTATTTTTTATTAGATTTTTTTCCAATTTGATGAAAATAATGTACCTGAGAGACCTATTAGAAGATTGTACATTAAATTTTTAACTGTATTTTCAACCATGTAAGAATGGTGGCAAATTAAAATATTGAATATGGAAAGCAAGTTATTTTAGATAAAAAATGTTTAACATAGGTAAAAATCAATGGTAATTTTACGTCATACATTTGCAGACTAGGTTAGGTAAGGCCTATTTGGCTTGATTATTTATACTTGTTCTCCATTTTAAAAAGTTGAGATTAAGTGGGAAGTCAGTCATAAATTTTATTGACGGAAGTACTGAAATAGATTAAAATATATTATCAAGGTTAAAGTACACTACCACAACACTGACCCGGATTAGGTGCATTAGCAAGCAACACATAAGTGCTTTAACACAGCAGCCGATTCGGCTGAAGGCTAGTTGCTAACAAATCAATTGCAGGGGGAGGGAGAGGGACTGCGACCGCCCGCCGCATGATTTATTTTAGCCTCGACCCGGCATTAACGCGGCATGAAAAATGTGGTGGTCGGGCCAACATGGCGGCCCATGCTTCACTCTGACGTGAGGTAAACACTGAACACGTGGTGGCCCTACCGGCACTGTACGCACCCTACACACCGCCTAGCGTGGCCCTACACTCTCCGCTACACTACACACTATACGTACCCTGGGTTGCGCCATTGGATTCTTCGCGGTGAGGATTTTTCCGACTTTTCTTACCAGAAGCGGACTGTCCCGCTTTCTGGTAACGTCCGGAGAGAACACACAGATAAACAGATATTTATCCCTCCAGGTGCCACAACACAAAATCCTTCTCCGCCGCCGCCGCGGTGCCGGACACAAACGCGAACCGAATTGCGATAACTAAAAAACCGAGTCGACGACGGCACACGTCCGAAGTGATATTACGAACCGATCACGCACGCGGAGGTGTTGGGGTAAATCTCACTTAATCGTAGGATCCAAAAGGATGACACAAACAACACAACAAATAGAAGCCATGATGAGTGACGTACGCAGAGTCCCGGCGCGCCGCACAGAGTCGACTGGCTCTGTCAATCACCGAGCGCGAGGCGGCGCGACTGGTCACGTGGCTGCGCGAACACGGACCGAGTCTCGTCCGCTTCTGCGCACGCTCAGGCCCCTCCCACCTCCCTCCCTCCACGCTCCTTCCATTTTCAATTGTCGCTCCCTCTCTCTCGCTCTCGCGCGCGCTCCCATCACTCCTTCTCTATCGCTCTCTCCCCCCGACGGCTCGCGATGCCGATAAAGTATCCCCTCTACGTCTTACCCCCGAAAGATAATTTTCGCGTTAAACTAAATTTCACACTCGGACCGACTGCTGTTTGTCACAAACCACTACACCTTGTCTATATTTTCACACCTGGAGGACCTGCTAATAGATATTGGTCTCGATAAATTATGTTATCCGTATTTGATAAGCTAGGCCGGACTGCCTGCACCTTTAAGGGACTGATGTCAGCTTCTTGTTCCCGCCAATTTTATAACCGAGACAGAAGGAATGTGTGAAGTGTACATATATTATCAATGAAATATACGTGTCCAGCACCTAATTTTAATTTTTTTATTAAATAACTTAAAATAACTTTTTTAGTAAAATAAAAAAAAACCGTTTCAGATAATTATGATTATAGATATATATATAATATATAATCCTTACACCCTGCCCTAAGCAAAATATGGAAAGAATATCACGAGAGAAAATAAAATAATTAAAAGAAAATAAGGCCTGAAAATTATATGTATTATTATTTTATTTTCTTAGATCATATATTTTCTAGATTTAATTAAATTAGATCATAGAACAGAAGATATTTATTACAACAGAAAAGAAAATAATGATTTAAGTGGAGGCCCTATTTTCTATTAATTATTTCATTTTCTGTTGTAATAATATTTCCACCTTTTACTTAGGGCAGGGGTGCCATACTTTTTTCCCCAGATATGTCCTCTTTTTAAGCCGGGCGGATTTTTAAAAAAACCACAAAGGCCCGGGTTTACTGAGAATCTTAACTGAATGTTTTCTTTAAACCGAGTGTTGGCTTAAAAAAAATCAATAATTAAATTTCGATATTACTTATACGCCTTCATACCTCAGTCGATTCTTCTTGTGTCATGACTATACATCTTATTTTATTACTTGGCCTACTCAATCTTGATGAGTTGATAGTTTGATTTATCTTTCAATTAATTCTGACCGACTACAGTACAAACTTATAATAACGTAGCAACTATGGCTGTTTTATTATTTTTTTGTGGTTCTAGGCTATATTTCGGTAATAAATGGCTATATTACGGCCATATTATGTAATTATGGCTATATTACTATATCAAGCAAGATTTCACAGGTACAATTAATCATTTCTTTATATCCAAATTGGTTAACAACACAGAGAATTATCAAATTGATTCTTGATTATTGGTCATTTGATTCTTCTCTGGGTTAACAATACCTCAAGTTATTCTTATTTCGAAAAAATAAGTTTTTTTAGGCTAATAACTTAAGAATCTAATTATTTAAAAATATCACTTTAGGCTGATTACACATTACACATCTAATTATTATGTATACCCCTGCTTTTTAGGGGCAACAACATCGAAGAAGGAGGGTTTGTGTTGCAAAAAACAGTTAATTATACACGGGTAACTAACTAAAAAATAAGGAAAGCAGTATTTTTATAAGGGGCAAATGGGGAATCCCCAAATTATTTTGATAATTGATGGGCAATATAGTTTGTTTAATGAATTTTGCATTCATCATGAATGGTATAATAATCAATTTTAAAATCTGGGTCAGAACGTCTGTTACTATTAGGCATATCTTTTTTGTTTGAGTGATATTTCGATCTTACTCCGCTACAACAATAACCATAACCACACTTATCTACTTTACTTGAAACATTTTTATCAGTTATATAACTCTTACAGATAACTCGGTTCCTCTAAAAAAAACTTCTAACTTGTTTCAAAATTGATGTTAGTTATTTTCATAAATTAATATCCATGCTAACTTACCAATTTGTATTTGTCGACAAATTACTAAATGTAGGAGGAGTTATGGTATCCTATAACTTATTAAGCTAATTTTGTATCTAATTTATATGTCTACAACTAACCATTGTTTTGGTAAATGTGGTGAACAGAATTAGTTCAAATGGTTTAGCTGACCACCCAGTTACAAATTTTTACCCAAGTTAAATAAAAGTTTCACTTAAAAAAATAAAAATTTCTTTTAGAGGAATAAAAGTACTTGAATAAAAAAATAATTGAATTGAATTGAATTTTATTGAATAATAAAAAAACCTGGATTTTCGTCCTTTTGCATTTTTGACAATATTCCGTCTCAAAACTTTGTTAGTAGGCCCTAAAGATTTGAATTCAGCGCCCCAGAAACAACAAAAATTAAACTTACCCCAATACATCCCTGAGAACTTTTTGAGACAATTTTTACTGGACAATGAAATATACAGTAATATTATTTTCTTAATCTATGCTCGCAAAATACATTTTATTTCAAGAATTTTTATTTGTTCTACTATTAGGCCATATCATGTACAATTTAAATATATTTAAATGTTATTTATAATTTGATTGTTTTTTTGCTTTTTACTTTAAATAATTTCACTCTCTTACCCTTAAAAACTAAAAAAAATTATAGACTTTCGAACCTTTAAGCGAACATTTAGAAATAGGGGCCCACTTCGAAATGCAAGGGCGGTAAACACCACAAAATAATTCTGTAACCTAGGGAAAAAGTTGCAAAATTCATTTTGCTAAAAATAGTGTTTTTATTTCTTTCGGCCTTGATGCAGCTTTTATTTTTACCTTAATAATACTGTTTCCATTCATTAAGGCCTAGTGGTAAATGAACATTTTTTAATTGAAATAACTACGATAGTCAAATCTACAAAATGTCTCAAAATTATTTGCACAAGTTTGCTAAAACAATGATATTCCTCCAGTTACTTGTAGTGTAATCCACAGATGAAATAGGACATTATTTGCTATAAAATTAAACTTTCAATGTAGTGCAACTCATATCCACAAAACTAGTTTGTACTGATAAGAAAGTGAAAGTTGGAATTGGGACCCTCCTTCCGCCATGAATCATTCTTGTATCCTACAATGACAAACAATAACTGAGTCACTAAAACTTTTCTTCAATTATGTCAGCAGTTAAAAGTTTAAAATAAAATTTGTCACAATAAAATTATGCGTAATCTCTTATAAGCCCACAAATGCTACCTTTTTTGTATTTGTAAATAATAAATAGTCTAAGATATATATATTTTTAAATACACTGTTTCAATATTAAACAGTCAGAATATCAAATAATTTTAAGTGTATTTATTTAGAATATAAATGGTCCTTATACTGTTAAACAGAAATGTTTAGTAAGGCCAATTTTTGTATGATTTCTTGTTAAATAAATCAATGAAATAAAAAATGAGATGAAATATTTGTCAATAAGGTTTTTTATTCAATACATTAACCCTTTATAGTAAAAATTTTAATAATTTTAATCGGCACAATAAGAAACTTTAAGTTTCATTCTAAAATAGATGTATTAAGTTACGAATCAAACGTGTACATATTTGAAACTAATACCTCAAAGTCAGCGACGTGTTCAGAGGGGGCGGAGGGGGCGCGCGCGCGGGCGGTTCGCCCCGGGCCCAGCGCCCGCAAACGCCCGTAAATGTTACAGTTAGATTATTGTTTTTTTATATAACAACCAGGCCTCCTTATTGGCAAAGACGTTCATGTACTTGTCTGTTTTGGAAACATTTCCTCAATCATAAATTTCATTTTGGGAAATAGATAATCAATGCTAAAACACAAACAAAGTAAAAATTTGAACTTCCTGCCTGATAACTAAAAATTGAAACATCTACGTGTAAATAGCCCTTAATTTAAAAAGAACTTTAACACCCAAAATCGCAATTAAAATTATATTATATGTAATATTTGGAGAATCTTAGTTGGCTTTCGATATTAATTCGGGTAGGAATTCGTTTGAGGTCGGATCTATACGACATCGTATTTCACTCGAAGAGATCCGAAATTCCACGTGTATATTATCAACCCATGCTTATTGAATATTTTCTTCTAGTACCTTGTAGGCCCCTAGTTCTGCGCATGAGGAGGAAGAAGATCATAGAATGTGCCTTTAAGTGAGTATTTAATGTCAAAGAACTATGATTTAAGGTTTCTTATTCTTTTCTGAAAATATAAAATTACATAGTCGTTTCGGGAATTTTCAATCACCATATGATTTTTGTATCAAATTTGATATTTTGCGTGCAATATCAAATATCGGCATTATAATGCGGATATTTTCAAATAAATACTTTGTTATGTAGGTAGAAGGTATTAGGGTTTGATAAAGGTTTTAGGGTCTATTAAAAATAAACTCTAGATAAAAAGTTTAACGCCCGGTTTGTAAAAAATTTGAAAGTTTTAACTTTTACCAAACGAATGTTCCTGTTTCTTTTTTTAACAAGAAATATACAGTTTTTCTGTCCTTAAATACGGATATATGTTTAAAGTAAAATAAAGTATTAACCTTGCTTCAATTTAATTCAAAATATTTCTTTATTACTTTCCTGTAAAGAGAATTCTCTGTGAATTATGATTTTCGCAATATGCTACAGTGGCATTGAACACGTGTTTGCTGAGTTCCTTTAAATTTGATGAGGAAAACTGGAAAATAGTCTAAGGATTTAGCTTAAAAACCTGTTTCCCCTAATTAATTGTAGAGGTATTTTTTTCATTTCATTTAAATACAATATTCGGTTACACAGCAGTTATAATTATTAATCTCTCTAGCTTGAAAGCTAATTGAGAGATCAGCTAATCACATAAGTTATAACAAACGCTTCGATGAAATATATATTTCTAACACATAACTTATAAAACTAATATAACAATCAAAACTATAATACAATATTG
The DNA here is from genome assembly GCA_035578135.1 of Flexamia atlantica. NCBI lineage: Eukaryota > Metazoa > Arthropoda > Insecta > Hemiptera > Cicadellidae > Flexamia > Flexamia atlantica. The sequence continues at coordinate 28,419,225 of JAQJVK010000001.1, forward strand.
CAAAGAGAGAAATTTTAGTTCGCTATGTGACTATACATCACTGCAAAGAAGAATAACTTAAACGTCAACTGAAAACGACAATTCTTAACCTGATAGAAAAGTGAAAGTTGCTTGGCCCGGTACCAATGCACATTTGCAGCCTAGATCTGATTTAAATGATTGTTTTCACAATAAAACAATTCCTTTGATTTCCAGTACTAAGTCCATTACCTTTAATGATAACATGTCTCTGTTATGTGGTGATTGGTGTTTATTTAGAATCTGACAGCCTAATATTGTGTATGCCTACTTGTCTAGCCTATTGAATCCCCTATGAGTCGCTTTGTGTGTCAATGATCTATGACTGATTTCAAATTCCCTCATTTCTTACTACAGTAGTACAGGGTTATTACAAATGATGTTCCTTATTTTGATTATAAATATTACTGGGTAAATTTGTTTTAAAACTATTTCAGTTGGTACTATTGGAAGGAAAAACTCAAAATGTCTTATTTACATTGGTTTGGGAGCGTATCAGCGATTTGTTAAGTCAATTGTTGTAAGTGTTGTGTAATTGCTGAATTTGAAGACAGGAAGCTTTTTGTGTGATGGATTATCACATTAACCAATCAGTTATTAGTGTGCAACGACACTTTAGGACCAGGTTTAATAAAGATCCTCCTAGAAACCATTTTATTTTATTCTGCAATTGGATGGTGCACCTCCACGTTGCCACTTGGATAGGGCTGAACTGACCAATTTGCTGCCTGAGAGGTGGATCGGGCGCGCTGGTCCGAATGATGACGCTCTCATCATTCGCGAAAGAGTCATCATGGCGCTCTCATCATGGCGCTCTCATTAACTGCGCAAAGAGTTCCTTAACTGCGCTAATCTATCTAGGGGTCCCAAAAATGTTCCTTAGCTGCGCCAAGCCCACGCCAGGTAGGGGTGCAGAGCGCCGGCAGAAGGAATGTCCTTGTTTACGTGTCATCATACAATGCCTGGCCAAACCTTTGCCAGTAACGGGATTTAATTTGAAAATACGGTTTACTTATTTTTTCCATTCAGAGTAACTTATTGTGAAAAACTACGACAGTACTTTATAAAAACCCCCTATTTGTATGTTATTTTTCATGTATGCGATTGAATAACATGCACTTTGGTCGCCTTCTTGAAGCCATGATATTTTCCTAATCCCCAAAAAGGTGCATTTTAATTTATTTTCACTAAAAACTAATACGCTATCTCAGTTCAAAAATTAGCTGTTGAGTACTTCCTCCCTTTTTTAGTAGAACATAGAATCCGCAATGAATTCCTCTGCACTCTCTGCAGATGACTTGGGCTTTGACAATTTTTTAAATGCTCAATTCGAAGAATTCTACGTCAAAGAGGGCCGCCACTTCGCGCAGTTAAGGAACGTATATGGTGGCTACCTGGAGTAGTTGGCGCAGTTCAGGAATACCCGACTACCTGACTCAGTTCAGTTCGCACAGTTAATGCCCGACCCTGAACTGGCCTCCAAGATCTCCGGAAATCACCCCCTGTGATTTTTTTTTCTTTTGGGGATACATCAAAGATATCACCAAGGTGTAAAAACCACCGCTACCAGAGAGCATACCTGAGATCCAGGAACGGATTAGCAATGGCATTGAAACAATCGATCAAGACACTCTGGTCAAAGTATGGCAAGAGCTCGAGTACAGGATTGATATCTGTCGTGTCACAAGAGGTTCGCATATCGAACATTTATATTTATGAGCACCTGTGACAAAATTGTTTGAGTTTTTCTTAAATTTTAGCCATTTGATTTCTTTGTATGACTAATAAAAATATATTTTATGTATGCTTTAAATCATGAACATCACTCAAAATAACCCTGAATAAATCATGCGTGACTTCATATAAGAACACTGAAGTGTGAATCTTTGTCTAAAGCAATTGGTTTAGTTTTAAATGTTTTTCTGTAAAAACGAATTCCACTTAAAGTGTGGTCTTTTTTAAGAAGAAACCTCCTTGCATGGCATGCCTATTAATTCAGTATATTAGCATAAATAATTACTTGATTAAATGCCCTTGATTTATGTGCATGGATCAACTTACCCATATTTAACCATATTGCGGATCGAAAACCAAAGTTAATTTTTGCCTATCAAAAATGAGATTATTTAAATTATTATTTACAAAATAAATTGTTGATACTTCATTAATTTATATTAACAATCGAAATACGCACGAGTGGTTCACGCGTATATATACAACTATTGTAAGTAGGCCTACAACATTTACAGCTCAAGGACCCCACGCTGTCAGTCCCAGCCACGAACTCTGGACTGTAATTACACTACACGCGACAACCGACCCGCTTGCTGGGGACGTGCGCAACAGCACCCGCGGGTGGGCGACTTGTCCATGAGAGATCCCTTGCAAAACCCAAACACTGTGTCAAAGGAAAATGGAAGCTTCTTGATCAAAATGTGTAGGAAAAAATCAAAAGGTCATAAGTATAGCCGTAAGATAATTAGGACTACATTATGTGTTTTGAGCTATTTGACCTATGAATCTGATACTATAAAAATTAAAAAAAACTTATATACTTAATTCTTTTAGAAGGTAAAATAATTAAAATGGCTACACTAAATTTGTATAGACATTTTAATTAGAAAAAAAAACAATTAAAAATGTCATTTTTTAAATAAATGACTCAAAAAAAACTAATCAAATTTAAAAATGAATTAAATTAAATATTCATTGTTTTAAAAACGAATGACATTTAATATAATTGATTTTTAAACCCTTTCCAGGTGATAAAGTGACAAGTACTTCCTAGCAATTTGAATAATACACTGTATAATAACCTTAGAGGCCTTCATTAACATTATAAATTGAAATCCACCTTAATTGTAAATAAAAATAATTATATTAAATTAAAATAGTTAGCACTAAGGCGTGGCAGTTTTAAGCAGATACTTACGTTCTGTAAAAAATAAGATTTTTTTCCAAATAGTGTACCTTTGTACGGAATAAATGTTTTACATATTTTTTTATGTATTTGTATAACCTTACTTGCCTAACATACACCATGTTGGAAAATTATTTTTTAGATGTTACAAAATATGTAAGTTGTAAATTGACTTAGATATGTCTTTACATAACTTTATCCTCAAAATGGTCGATGTCCAACCATGATGAAACTCACTTATTCATTTTTTAGAACCCTATACATCCTTGAAATAATTTAGTTATCTTTGACCTTGAGAAGTATTTTATCGCGTATGACGTAGGAGCTTGCGCCAACACACACCACAAGTGGAAATGTAGTCTTTGGTGAGGGGGGCAGAGGGTAAATAATACTTCTAGCTGTATATGCGAAAGAAAAACTATTTGATATTTAGTGATTGAAATTGTTTGGTTAAATTTAATCGTCAAAGGGATAAAAAAATATAGTGAATACAGCGCTTAGTTGGAAAAACATTTTCAATCAATAGGCCTAATGTTTTACCTAATGTTCTAGAAAACTTAACGTTCACTACAAGAAGATGAAATTTCATTCAACTGTAATCACTGAAAAAATACACCAATAATTGGCTTCTTTTACCCAAGTATACAACCTTAAGCTCATTTTAAACCGCACTAAAAAGTATAGAAATAAAAGTTTTAATTCATCTAGTTTTAAAGAAATTTTATGGAGTCTGAATAAAGGAGTTGATGAATTTTATTGAATTTTAGTTCTAAACCTTCTTGGGTTGACTTCTACCTCAGGTCGATGTTATTTCATAAAGCACCCTTTTTACTTGCATCAATTAAGCTTTTTCTGAAAACATAATAATAAAAAATCTTTTAACTAAAGTGTTATTTCTCTTAAAAAATAAAAATAAAGTTAGAGTTCACCCAAATTGATTTTTATTTATAATCAGTTCTGTACATACTTTATAATTGAGTTTCAATCTTAAACCCTCTTGGATCAAATTCTTCAAGAGTACAGCGATGTTATTTCATAAAGCGCCCATTTTAATAACATCAACCTGTTCCAGAAAACTTAATAATGCTCTTTTAGTTAAAAAAAGGTACTTTTCTTAAAAACAAAAAAATTAAAATTAGAGTTTACCCAAAGAAACATACTTTATATATTTTTTTCAAACTGATGATATAACAAACTATTCTCGAGCCAAAAAAAAACATTTGCAGCAACTCTTATTTCGGTACCTATATGAATATTTCAGCAATACGAGAAAATATAATCTTTGAAAATTCACTGTTACGGTCAGAGAATAAATTTTATTTCTTTAACTAACGTTTCAAAGAAATTAACGATTATCAGAGATATATCAGTTTGTTACAGCAGTTTCGATCCTTATGTACCGCGTTCTTGTTTTGTGTTTTGTATTTATTAGGATAAGATGTTTGATCCTGCATCATCAACTGTAATTAGAAAAATCGATGTGGTCGTCAAAACGATTCAACTATGCGTTCAACAAATAAAGAACTGTTTAAATTTTACGAACAACGAAGATTTTTGTAATTTTTTTTATTGATTCCCAAACACTAAGTGTATATAAAACTACGTTTACCACATGACATTCCTTTAACTGTACAAACTCACAGCAGGTTTAACTCATATTTCCTTTGTTGTAACAGGTAATTCGTTTATTGGCGTAATGGAACAAAAGGAATACATGAAGCAGGTCTGCCAACGTAAATTAATTATCAGCATAACGTGGCGGAGACTACGTGAGTGGGATGGTAAGCTGCGTGATTGCTATTAGGTTATGAACGCCCTCAGAATTTGGGAGGGCAACTACCCTCCCCCCCCACCCCTGCACGTCACTCAACTCAAATCAAATCATAAATGGGGAAGGGGCCAAGTGATTCAGAATGTATCATTTAGAGTCGGTAAGACTGAATTTGTGAAGTTAGAATTTACCAGTTAACTATGAAGGATGTACAGAGTGATGAACTCTAGTATAGATTGAAAAGTACGCCACTGTAAATCTTGTTAAACTGATGTCACATTATATATTCATTTGGTCATGCCATTGGTTAGTAATGCAGATTATAATCCGCTATGGGGAGACCTGAGTCTTATTTAATCAGAAAAAACGCAAAGCTAATTTTAATTCAAAAAAGCTAAATGAGTTGAAACCGCTTAAAATTTTGAACAGTTATTATTGTTTTGAAATTCTAGTTCACTTTACATGTTTACAATAAATTATTATCTAAAAACTATGTGATACTGTCCTGAATGAAATGGCTATTAAGCCAAGGAATATTAGGCTAACTATTTCATATCAATCTAAAACCGATGCTCTAGCTGATTCGTGGGCTATTCGAACTGTCAGTGTTCTGCAAAAATCGTATGCGAATCTAAGTAATAAAGAATGGAGGATACGTTGTTACTCTTATACTCCACATTATGAAACGTGGTTAGAGACAAAGGTCCTATTCAGCTCAATAGTTTTACCCATTTCTCAAGGAGATTTTGTTAATTTATTTGAGTGTGGAAGGTATTGAAATGAGCTTAGTTGACCCATCTCTTTGGGGTAAAACATAGTTCCCTTGCTCGCACTTCTCGTACTGGTGTTTGATCGTGTGGTGTTTGAGCATCAGTCAATCCGAGATATCCCAACTGATCAGAGATTCTTAATGGATACGAACCTTTTCATGCTTCTGTCGGTAATTTCTAACACCTCTAAAAAACACAAACATTATGGCAGTGACTTTCAAATCCCTACCCTTTTTAAGATGTGAAACTCTGCATATTTGCCCAGTTATTTAATAAAAAATTGAGAGGGATTTGTTCTCATTTAAAGTTGGCGAAATACAGTAGTATAAAGTTAACTTAAGAGTATCCATTTAACCAATAACACCAAATTATTCAAGACTTTTACTTTTAGGTAAATTAAGTTACACCACAGAGGAGAAGTTACACTAGTAAAATAGTAAGTACAGTAAAATAAGTACTTGACAAAATTAGGATATTCAAAGGAATTCACTTAACCATTGAATAGTTTTCTATGATATTTGCATCGAGTTTGTTGCAGCGTGCCGCAGAAGTTTGTCGTCATACGTATGTTAACGTCATGATATCAGCATTTACTACCGCTACTCTGCTATAGACCCGTTACATCACTGCATGTACTACCGCTACTCTGCTATAGACCCGTTACATCACTGCATGTACTACCGCTACTCTGCTATAGACCCGTTACATCACTGCATGTACTACCGCTACTCTGCTATAGACCCGTTGCATCACTGCATGTACTACCGCTACTCTGCTATAGACCCGTTACATCACTGCATGTACTACCGCTACTCTGCTATAGACCCGTTGCATCACTGCATGTACTACCGCTACTCTGCTATAGACCCGCTGTATCACTGTTGGGCCCGCGGAAGACGCAGTTCATCAGACTGACACCTCTGATAAGATACACACTGTAATTGACTCTAAATTACCTCCCGGTGATTGATGTGTTTTTATTGGGGCCACAAGTTCGCTGGAATATGTTTGGCGCACAGCTACCGCACTGATTGTGTTATCAGCGAAAAAGTTAGTCTGCTTTATATATTTTTAATAGATGCTGTTGAATTTGGTAAACTAACATTTTCATTAAACACAATGGAAATCAGACTGAGCATCTTGAAATGGATGGTTTTGGCTCAAAAGTATAATAAGACTATAATTAAATACTGACTGACCCTGTAATTTCAGAACCTAAGGAACATTGCATATAACCCAGTAGCAGTTCTTTAACTTTAATACATTCCAAGTCGCCCTTGAACTTTACATAATAGGAAATATTGTTAAGCCCTCGTTAAATTAAATAATAATATGACAGACTAATTCAGGAATTTATCATAAACGAGTTGACCCGCTTTATTAATAAGTGACACTACTTTTCGCTTCAGAATAAAATGCATTATTGGCTAGACGATAAGCGAATAAAGGTGTTTTTTTATATATCAAAGTGGAAAGAATAACTTAAAACTATATTTGCAGAGAAAAACTATACACAGAGTCACTATTCACCATTTGTGTCTTGAAATTTTCCCCCGAGATGAAATTCAATACATTAAATTATTTTCATTTTGTCGCCTCTTTTCTTTGAAATATGATTTTTTTAAAGCGGTTCTTTTCCAAGCCTCTTAGGTCAAGGCCTGTAAATTTATGTTTATTATTTCGTCTTACTTCCTCTAGATTTATTTCCTCCTTCCAATCAACTGGAAACTACACTTGGATTAATGTTATTTAGCATAAAAAATCATCAATAATCTACTGCTAGATTTATTAAGAGGATTGATTCGTTGTAGACAATAAGTAAACAGAAAAAGGGACATATGTAACGCAGAACCTATTGACATGATTACATGAATCTTGATTTTTTACCTCGGTTGTTTATAAAAGATTGATTCCTAAACACAAGATTGTTATTTTTAAATAAGTTTTGAATTTTGCCTCTGATTTAAACTGTACAGGAATCTTTTGTTGTAGTCGTTTATTATTAATTAACAACTCGAGTTATTATTCCAGTCAAAGCATTACGATTAGAGAAAAAATCAATTAATTTAATTTCATCCCAGGGGAAAATAATTAAAAAGCCGTTATTCTAACTGTTCCAAGTTATCACTTCCTAACAGCACTAAAGCTGAACGCAAGTAAAACTTTTTACAACACAGTAACAATCCTATGTTATTAATTTTCCTAATTTTGTTGATACTTAATAAAAATCATTTATTAAGTATCAACTTATGGGCTTATGGACGGCGTGGGCCCCAAGAATTGGCGCCAGGTATAAAATTTACAATGATATTTATGTTCTTTTTCACTGTTTCCATTGAACTAGAACAAAGTACAAGAACAAACAAGACACTGTTCATTCCCTTATTCTTGGAAGTCTGCTCTCATCCGACCTTTAAACAAGATCTCAGCTCCTGCATCTTGCCAGGATTTCAGGCCGATCAGGATTTTGCCCGCACTTTCTAAAGGCCTAGAAAGAATCGTGCACTGTCAAATTACTGACTTTATCACTGAAAACAAAATTTTATCTGACTACCAGTCTAGCTTTAGACCAGCTCATAGCACTGAAACCGCACTTCTTCGTGTGACAGAAGACATTAAACTGGCTATGGAACATCGACAGGGCACGATTCTAACTCTCTTTGACTTTTCAAAAGCTTTTGATTGTGTGAATCATAACTTGTTAATAGAAAAATTAAGGGCCATAGGGTTTTCACAGAATGTCCTTAAATGGCTGAGATATTATCTGACAGACAGGAGGCAGTGTGTTGAGGTTGGTGGTATAAAATCTGACTGGGAAACTGTTACTTGCGGTGTGCCTCAGGGATCCATTCTTGGGCCCCTGCTGTTTGTGTTGTATGTAAACGACATAAATTCAACTCTCACTCACTGTAAATATCACATGTACGCTGATGACCTACAAATTTATGCTCATTTTCCAGCTAACAATATTAATAACTGTGTATTGCAAATGAATGAAGATATTGACCGAATGACTTTGTGGACTGAAAAACACGGACTAAGACTTAATCACGAAAAGACAAAACCTATTATTGTTTGCCATCAACGTTTACGAAACTCAATTGATTTTGACAATACACTTTCAATAATGGTAAACAGTAATATTCTGCTCTACTACGTCAAAGTGAAAAATCTGGGTTTGACTATGAACTCGATACTTACTTGGAGCGATGCAGTAGTAGACATTCGAAAGAAGGTCTTTGCATCAATCCACTCACTAAAGAAGTTATACAACGCTTCCTGCCACTACATACTAAACTACAACTTGTCAAATCGCTTGCGCTACCCCACTTTACGTACTGCAACTCTGTAATCAATGACATGACTGTGGCTCATTCCAATATGCTCCAACGGTCTCAGAACTATTGTCTGAGATATGTCTATGATCTGAGACGCGTGGAGCATATCACTCCCTACTACCTTGAGTCAAAATTATTGAAATTACAAGATCAAAGATCGATCAAAATTCTCTCATTGGCCCATTCAACATTAAAAACCGGTTTGCCTAAATATTTCAAAAATGATTTTAAATTCATAGCTCAAGGTAGTCAAAGAAATTCACGTTCCGCTTCTCTCACTTTGCGTATGCCTCAGCACAGGACAGCAGTCTATGACGGGGCTTTTGTTGTCACTGCTTGCCGTTTATGGAATGACCTTCCTGATTCCCTGAAGTCAATTGAAGAACATCGTCGGTTTGTGGCGGCACTCAAAAAATTGTTCTTTCAACGGATGTCCTTGGCTGGTGCGTTGTAGGTGTTTTCGTCTTGAGCGGGGTCAATGATGGATGAATGTTTGAGTGAATGAGTGTAGTTTAAATTGATATAGTTATTCTCCTTTATGTAAATATATTAAGTTTTTGCAAATTAGTAAAGTAAAATAAAAATATAGACATATCTCACATTTTGTATTACAGGTTAAGTGTAAGAGAGGGCCATGTGGCCCTAACTTTGCCTGGTAAAATAAAGAATTTTTCATTTCATTTTTCATTTCATTTCAAAGTAAAACATTAGATGAAAACCGGTAATTTCATTTTATTGTCCTTGTTATTTTATTAAAATACCCCCGTCGCAGGGAACCTGCGTACTCAGCGATTTTCCAATAAAAAACAATAATTAATCAAATATTACAAAGACAGATATAAAAGAGATATATTTATATATTAAAATAAAGTGCCATCGTTTGGTTTACATTTCAAAAATATTGATAATTAAGTCTAATTTGAAAACTATGTATTTCTTTAAATAAATAGGTTAGATTGTTTTTTTGTTAAAAATCAAAAATCCCATTAAAATACTTTTGATAAACTCGTGAAATACTCTGCAGGCTTAGATGAAACAAAGTTTCGTTGGACAACATTCTGCTGCCCTGATATTAAAATACTTGATGAAAAAACGTGAAAAACTCGAAGACCAATGGACTTAGAGCAACGATTCGAAATACCGAATTGATATGATATAATTGTTGATTAAAATTTATATGATTGCTGACGGCTCCCTGAATAGATATTTTTTGTCCATTCTGTTAAAACGACGCGAAGTTAGTGGCTTGTTTCTAAGGAAATTCGCTTATATCTCGGAGACCAACGAACTTAGAGCAATGATTCAAGCTACCAATTGTTCGTTTTATTGAGTTGAATCCAATGGTGAAAACAACAATTTGATAATTTTAATTTTTCAATTCAAAATACTGAAAAAAACCCATTTTTTAGAGGCAAAACGGAGCCTTCCAGAGGTATTTTCGCAAATAACTCGGAGACCAATGGACTTTGAGCAGCGATTCAAGACACCAAATTGATTTTTTTTGAAGCTGAATACAATGGTGAAAACATTAATTTACTTTAATTTTTCAATTTGAAAAAGCCAAAAACCCCATTTTTGGGGGGTAAAAGCAGCCTTTACCCCACTTTGGATTTATTGATCTGGCTGGTTTACGAACTCGTCCAAGAGAACCTATAGTTTTACATGTGTGTACTAAATTTTGTTACGATCGGACGATTTTTACGAGAGTTATCGTGCTAACAGACACTCAAAAAATAAAAATTCTATTCCCCTTATAAGCCCATGTTAAATTTTGAAACAAATCGTGATTTTTACAGGTAAATATGTATTACCGCGATAAACTCACTTGATATCCAGAAAGTAGACATTAAAAGCTATCAATTGATATAAAAATTGATGTGATTGCTGAGGGCACCAAGAACAGATATTTTTTGTCCATTCTGTTAAAACGACGCGACGGTAATAGCTTATTTCTAAGGAAATTCGCTACATGGTCGACGTGTCTTCTCTCATGTAATTCTCTGATGTAAGGCGATATCTAAAACGTTGACCAATTTTCCATATCTTTTAAACCAACAACTCCCCAAATTTATATTTGACTGGTTGTGCTTGGTCGCTCAGGTTTGATTTACATGTCTCCTTCAGAGCAGTTGTTTCTATGTATTCTCTAGGCAAGTGAATTACATAGCCCTTTTAAATTTAGCATGTATTCAGGTATGTTGATGTAGGCTCTTACATTGTGAGAGGCATTGTACAGCCCAAAAACCATAATTTATTTTAATTTTATTGCTCCCCAGAAAAAAATGGAAAATGTTATACTGTATGATGTTAAACGCTTAATAAGTTTCAGAGATTTGTTTAGGGTTTGGAAGGTATGTTATGATCTTCTTGGGTATGACGATAGTAAAAAAGTTCTTATCTAAGCCTAAAGTGTGTAAGCTAAATACTAGGTAAAGTTTTAAATTATTTTTAAGTAAAATATGACGCTGCTATGCCTCTTCAATGGCCTCAAGCAAACGAGGAGATAATACGGCAATTAAGTAAGATGTTCCACTTCACAAGAATTTCTTATTAGGAACTATACATACGAAATTTAAATACGTGTACAACTATAATAGAACTATAGTTCTATTACAATTGTGTGTATACAGAAAGCCGAAGGAATTTTATGTTTGGGCAAAAGCGCGCAATGGCTGCTTGTGTTATCTGCGCAAAGTCTTATCGTAAAATTTACGGGCCATAAATAGTAGAGCTAAACACCATTCATGAGGCCAAGATGGTCGTCAACGGATGACGCAGGTAAGCAAATGGCAATCCGCGAGACGAAATGGCGGGGGTTCCATGTTAACGAGTTTGTGCTTGAAACCCGGGCTCTGTTTGTCTAGTTATTGTGATATGAAACAAATATTTACATATATAATCATATGCATGTAATTATATATTTACATATGCAGGGTATCCACGGTGCACCTGCATATACATAGACAAAGTCATTTAGTGTCTTTTTCTTATAAAAATTAGGAACAAAATTTTAAGTTCATATTTTTGTCTAAGCCTATTAAATGAATACTTTTAGAGACAGATTTGTATTGAAAGACTTACATGGAATAATTACTTCCGCTTCTTTTAGTATTTCATTATGTTTCCTGTGAATATTAAAACATGAATTGCACTTTTGAGTATTCACAAAGAGCCTATAAAATAAATCTTTCCGCTGAAATCTGCTGACTTACCTGAATGATTTCATCCATGACGCGTGTTAAGATGGTATACAAGTTTAAGTAAACTAACAAAGCAGAATGAGTTACACGTAGCTCACTACCACAGATATACTGCACATATTGTCGTATTACCGATAATTTATATCGGATTTTAGAATAACATAATTGTTTGTTAAATTTCGTCATACTCGCTATTAAGCCAGTTATGAGCCAGTTTCGTAAGATCGTCACGATCTGGTCACGGTGGAGGCAGCTTCACTGCACGCGCCAGCTGATAATTATTACTGAAATTGTAGAATGACTTATTTTTCTCAGTTTTCCTATAGTTTATATTATGAATATATGTTCCCAAGGACTCTATTAAAGAGATCCTAATAAATCATTAAGGTAATATAATTCTTATTGAAATTATTTTTAGGCCTATAAACATGTTGAGTATTTTTATCACTAAAACATGTTGTATCGAGGTTTTCCCCTGTATACACAAACTTGCGTTAAATCTATACATCCTTAACATAAAAACATAAAACTGCATACAAATCAGAAAATTCAATTAATACATATTGGCGAGGAAGCCATAGCTGGATACTGTAGTATGCCTTGTGTATGTTGTAGACTATATTAAATATTATGAGCAATTTTCTACAAATTACAAGGCAATGTTTCAAATTGATATTTTTCATAAACGTAATCACAGTACAGTATGTCACTATTATTATTATTAACCACTAATAAAGCACGAAAAGCAGAGTTACCATTCTCTCGATATAATTTTTTTACCGACTATATTCTGCTTTCATCACTAACTAATGGTATTTATGTCCCAATAATATTATTTTGCATATATAACCATTGTATACTGCCAGCGAGCAAAGCATATTATTCTTTAGTCGCTATTCTTGAACAGCCCAGTGTCTACAGACTGTTTGAACACTGAGCCTGATTGTACTTATACAACTCACTCTTTTACTACTGTATCAGTAGGTTTTAATGGTGGATTAATATAGCAACACTTAGAGAGTTCAAAGCAGGCCGTAATAGTTATTTTTCACGCTTTTTACCTCCTCAGACGTTAATCGTGTAATTTGTCAGATTTATTGAGGGCGTTTTGTTCTGCTCCAGATATTTTTCTGATGAAAATATCAGTTAAAGTTAATAATACGAGTATTTATTGCCAAATTAATCTAACAGTTTTAATTGATATTTTCCGTTGCAGAAGTAGAAGTAATAAGAGGTCCTGGTATTTTTAATAACTATGGAAATAAGCTTTCATAAACATGTGTGGTAATAGCCTCATACTGAACCAAAAAGTTTATTTTGACTCATATTTTTATAATTTTGCAAAAATTATTATACTTTGTTGGTTAATTGGTATATTATGACTAAATTAGCGTGAAAACTCAATGATAAAATGATTGATTAATTAATCAATTTTGACAGTGAGAATCTTAAACCTAAGAATCTGTAATGACATCCAAATTCGTTGCATACATAATCGCCTAGTTCAGTTTGATAACATAAATTTAAATATTTAAGTAGTTTAGTTTCTCAAAATAATGTAATTGAGCTACTGCATCAACTCATGATAAAATTACCAGGTGTTCTTTAACCAACTTATTCACTGATAAATTTATATTACAATAAAGGGTTATTTGGGATTTGGGTGGAGCAAATTCAATTCTGAGTTGAGCCGAAAACCTTTTTTAGCAACATGTGTCATTGCTTTAAAGTAAAACTAATCTTACGCCTGTTTATTTTAAACAAAGGTCGTAATACACCTATCACATGAAAGGTCACATTTCACACAGAAAACATACATAAATGTGAACAATGTAACAAACTTGATATAGGTTTAATTTGTTGGATTGTCTTAGAAGAACATAGAATTATGATATGTGATCTTTATGGATGTACATTGTACATATTATGAGATAAAAGGAAGTCTTCACACTTCACAGTCTATATTTTGATCAATATTGTATTTAAATTGATTTTATACGGTTTAGTGGATTCAGAGACAACGTATACACTGGATTTTGACGGCTTTACAAAATTATATGTTTTGTTATTTTTTATTAAGTTGAACATTTAGTTTTTTCGTTTGGTAGGTAATTGGACTTGTAACTGTAACAGTTTTTGTGAGTTATTCTTATATTTTTTATAAAAACTGCTTTAACTTTCATGATAGTTTATTTCAAACTTCGCAAATTCTGGATGGCCTGAACTTATTTAGATTTTTGAAACAAAGCAATTCAAGCTTTGAATTTAGTATTAATTTTTTCGATTAAATATCAATTTCACTATTATATGAAACTCCCTGCCTTTAGTCCAGTCGCCAATGAAGAAATTAGGCATTAACCTTGAAGTAGGGTCCGACTCAAATTTTATGATTGATTCTAGTACTGTTTTATGTACTCAACAAAAATATGGAGGATGCCAGACGGGCATTTTTGGACAATTTTGAATATTGAAGGTCATTGTTCAAAGGGACGAAAATAGGAAACAGATATTGAAAAAATATGTATATGGTATCCAAACAAATATTCCCAAAAGTATTGATTTTAAACCACCAGCAATAGTTGCTGGGTGGTAAATACTTTATTTAGATTGGGTTTTAATTTTCAGCCGCCATCTTGGATCCGCCATATTGGATACAAGTTAATTTTTTTTAAGCGTGAATGTGGTGTTGTGACACACCATTACAGACTAGATTTTGACGCTTAATACGATGCCGCAATCCGTTTTTGAAAATATTGTTTTTTTCTCGAGATATACTCAAATGAAAATGCTTCTCTATCCATTTCTTATGGGCGTTTCAAAATCAAAAAGATTTTTTGTTTTTTTCTTATATCTCCGGTTCTAATCACATTATTAAGTTTGTTTTGGTCTTAAATTTTCAGTGATTTATGTTGTGAAGGTATGCCGAGTTTAGCTTTCCTACTATGACGCATTAAAAATTTATGTGGGTCATCCACACTTTTGCCTAACCCTGTATAATATCTACAGCTTAGTGTCCGTAAGCGTGATAGCGTTTGTAAAAATGGTTCGAGATTTCTTATTTCTTAACATTTTTTTTAATTTTGGTATATGACTTCTTATAGGTAATGTCTACTGGATCCTGAATATAAACTACACGCACTTTTCACATACCTGTTGTAGCAGACCTGCATACTCATTCCCTTATGTTATTCTTATGAAGATTAAGAAACATGTCATATCTCGCTTACGTTGGAAAACTGTTTTTACGCCTTTGAGATCCATTAAGTATGCAGGCCGCTGTAACGTGGATATTTCAGCTTATTTTAGTTCAGAAGTCAAACCAAAAGTTGTAGTTTAAACCACAATAGATCACGATACCATCATTACGCATTACAGTTATCCTTACACTTATATACAACAAGCGATTATAAAATAAAATATTCAGTCTTGGAGTATCTATTCATTCCATTTTCGTAAAGCATACCATAAACATGTATTATTGTTCGCTATGGCAGGATTTGCACGGTGTCCAGATATCGAATGTTTCGTTTACGGATTCACTCATTCCATTCCAGTCCGTCGAGTCACGCCGCCAAACAAAACTCCGTTTAGCAACAATGCGCCATTCACCGGTCCAATTTACATCTCCAGCGACATTAAAATGAACAAATCGGAATTTTAAAACAGCTGCCATCCCTGTGCATATGCGCTTTGTGGACCAGTTGAGGTAGTGTGAATTATAGACAATGACGTGATGAGTAGACTGAATTCAAGAAGTTTCAGTTAAGACGTCAGTTTATTTTGCAAAAGCATTTACTTTTATTTCACACTAACTTTACATAGTAAAAATGTTTAAATAATTATTATGATCATTATATTTGAATGCAAAATAATATGCTTTTAATGCTTACTAAACCTCTCTTAAAATACATTAAGAGCCCTCCCTACCCACGGCAGTTTTCGTTTTTCTGCGACACTAGCGGCGACTTTAGGAACTTCGGCTCCATAAGAGCCAATGCTAAATCAGTGCACATTTTGTGATGTAAGGTTTCGCGCGGACCCATCAAGCGCCCATATTTGTAGCATATCCGTACTATGCGATATTTTTTAAATAAATACTGTAATACTCTAAACCACTGAAATTGCTTTTTTATTTTTTGAAAAAAGGTCCTTAAACACGTTTTAGGCTATTAATGTCCAAAGTTGACTAGGTCTATATTAAATTGATTATAGGAAAAAAACTATTTAAGTTATCGAAATTCCAAAAAGCAATTCTAGTAGTTTGGACATTTCCCGTTACAACTATATTGAATTAAAAATTTTCCCTTACCTCATGGGGCGTCTATATGAGTCAGCGTGAGAGCTGTTTTTTGAAAATTTTGGGCTGGATAGGGAGGATTAAATATTTAAGGATTTAAGATAAAATAGTCAAAGTAATCTTCATTATGAAATTCGAAAAAATCTCTTATTACTTAAAAACCCATAAAACGCTGGTTAACAAATTATTAGAGAATTTCCCCTATAGGGAAGAATTAGCGAATTTCCCCTATAGGGAAGAAGCTGTTACCGTAGTACTCATGGTAAGACTTAAGACCCAGACCATGATAACTTTTCGTTTTGGGGCCCCCAGAAGCAAAAAACACCGTTCGTTCGAATTTTTATATATCTATATGTCTGTTAACACCATAGCGGCCGTAAGTATGGTCCGATCTTAATGAAATTTGGTACAGACGTGTAAAGTGGCAATCACTCGGACGAGTACGTGAACCAGCCCAATCGGACCACCGGAAGGGGGGGTAAAGGGGGATAAACCCCCCCAAAAATGGGTTTTTTGAGTTTTTTATATAGAAAAATAAAATTTATCTATTTATTTTATTAATTTTCGTTTGCACCATTGAATTCAGCTTAAAAAAACAAACAATTTAGTATTTTGAATCACTGCTCTATGTCCATTGGTTACCGAGATATTGAAAGTGTTAAACACAGTACGTTGTTCCTATGTTAACCTTATGGGAAATAAGTAAAATTCTATATCTCGCTTATTTCTCAACATATCTGGATAAAACTTGGTTTGTGGCTTCATCTAAATGAGATCTAATGTTTAATAGTCTAAAATCACCAATATTTCCTTTTTTCGTGGCAGCAAACCTGCATACTCATTCCCCATGTTATTCTTATGGAGCTTACAAAAACATGTCAATTCTCGCTATGTTGGCTTGAACTATGTTCTTTTACAATTGAAATTCGCTGAGTATGCAGGTCTGCTGCAACGGGGGTATTTTTCATATTACTGTATGTGGATGGATGGATTTGAAATTTTCTAACGGATGGAGCTTATCTGGCTCTACTGTGTACAGTTCATCATGTTGAAAAAAGCGCACTCGGAGAGGGCTTTCCATTTACATTTAACAGATTTTTTAGGTGTTGACATAACTGCAAAAACCATCAAAGTAGTTTTGGTGTTTTTATTAGTTTTTACTCATACATAACTTACTTTCTATAAAACTGTTGCATATTCTCAATTCCATATAGTGTTTTCTCCTAATGCAAGAGATGGAATATTTACCTATGTCCAGGTTCAGCTTAACAGTCCATTAGCTCTATCTTTACATGCACTTAACCCCATGATATGACAGAGTGTGCAGCAGTGAGCACAGTAAAGTGGCAGACCGACGACGCTGTAGCGGGGAGTGCAGCGAACACAGTAAATTGGCAGACCGACGACGCTGTAGCGGGGAGTGCAGCGAACACAGTAAAGTGGCGGACCGACGACGCTGCAGCGGGAAGTGCAGCCAGCACAGTAAAGTGGCGGACTGACGACGCTGCAGCGGGGAGTGCAGCGAACACAGTAAAGTGGCGGACCGACGACGCTGTAGCGGGGAGTGCAGCGAACACAGTAAAGTGGCGGACCGACGACGCTGTAGCGGGGAGTGCAGCGAACACAGTAAAGTGGCGGACTGACGACGCTGCAGCGGGGAGTGCAGCGAACACAGTAAAGTGGCAGACCGACGACGCTGCAGCGGGAAGTACAGCGAACACAGTAAAGTGGCGGACCGACGACGCTGCAGCGGGGAGTGCAGCCAGCACATTAAAGTGGCGGACTGACGACGCTGTAGCGGGGAGTGCAGAGAACACAGTAAAGTGGCGGACCGACGACGCTGCAGCGGGAAGTGCAGCCAGCACAGTAAAGTGGCGGACTGACGACGCTGCAGCGGGGAGTGCAGCCAGCACAGTAAAGTGGTGGACTGACGACGCTGCAGCGGGGAGTGCAGCGAACACAGTAAAGTGGCGGACCGACGACGCTGCAGCGGGAAGTGCAACCAGCACAGTAAAGTGGCGGACTGACGACGCTGTAGCGGGGAGTGCAGCGAACACAGTAAAGTGGCAGACCGACGACGCTGCAGCGGAAGGTACAGCGAACACAGTAAAGTGGCGGACCGACGACGCTGCAGCGGGGAGTGCAGTCAGCACACTAAAGTGGTGGACCGACGACGCTGTAGCGGGAAGTGCAGCGAACACAGTAAAGTGGCGGACCGTCGACGCTGCAGCGGGGAGTGCAGCGAACACAGGAAAGAGGCGGACTGACGACGCTGCAGCGGTGAGTGCAGCGAACGCAGTAAAGTGGCGGACCGACGACGCTGCAGCGGGGAGTGCAGCGAACACAGTAAAGTGGCAGACCGACGACGCTGCAGCGGGGAGTGCAGCGAACACAGTAAAGTGGCGGACCGACGACGCTGCAGCGGGGAGTGCAGCCAGCACAGTAAAGTGGCGGACTGACGACGCTGTAGCGGGGAGTGCAGCGAACACAGTAAAGTGGGGGACCGACGACGCTGCAGCGGGAAGTACAGCGAACACAGTAAAGTGGCGTACCGACGACGCTGCAGCGGGGAGTGCAGCCAGCACATTAAAGTGGCGGACTGACGACGCTGTAGCGGGGTGTGCAGCGAACACAGTAATGTGGCGGACCGACGACGCTGCAGCGGGAAGTGCAGCCAGCACAGTAAAGTGGCAGACTGACGACGCTGTAGCGGGGAGTGCAGCGAACACAGTAAAGTGGCGGACCGACGACGCTGCAGCGGGGAGTGCAGCGAACACAGTAAAGTGGCGGACCGACGACGCTGAACCGGGGAGTGCAGCGAACACAGTAAAGTGGCGGACCGACGACGCTGAACCGGGGAGTGCAGCGAACACAGTAAAGTGGCGGACCGACGACGCTGAACCGGGGAGTGCAGCGAACTCAGTAAAGTGGCGGACCGACGACGCTGAACCGGGGAGTGCAGCGATCACAGTAAAGTGGCGGACCGACGACGCTGAACCGGGGAGTGCAGCGATCACAGTAAAGTGGCGGACCGACGACGCTGAACCGGGGAAAGCAGCGATCACAGTAAAGTGGCGGACCGACGACGCTGAACCGGGGAGTGCAGCGAACACAGTAAAGTGGCGGACCGACGACGCTGAACCGGGGAGTGCAGCGAACACAGTAAAGTGGCGGACCGACGACGCTGAACCGGGGAGTGCAGCGAGCACAGTAAAGAGGCGGACTGACGACGCTGCAGTGGTGAGTGCAGCGAACACAGTAAAGTGGCGGACCGACGACGCTGCACCGGGGAGTGCAGCGAGCACAGTAAAGAGGCGGACTGACGACGCTGCAGCGGGGAGTGCAGCGAACACAGTAAAGTGGCGGACCGACGACGCTGCAGCGGGGAGTGCAGCGAACAAAGTAAAGTTGGGGACCGACGACGCTGCAGCGGGGAGTGCAGCGAACACAGTAAAGTGGCAGACCGACGACGCTGCAGCGGGGAGTGCAGCGAACAAAGTAAAGTGGGGGACCGACGACGCTGCAGCGGGGAGTGCAGCGAACATAGTAAAGTGGCGGACCGACGACGCTGCAGCGGGGAGTGCAGCGAACAAAGTAAAGAGGCGGACTGACGACGCTGCAGCGGGGAGTGCAGCGAACACAGTAAAGTGGCAGACCGACGACGCTGCAGCGGGGAGTGCAGCGAACAAAGTAAAGTGGGGGACCGACGACGCTGCAGCGGGGAGTGCAGCGAACATAGTAAAGTGGCGGACCGACGACGCTGCAGCGGGGAGTGCAGCGAACACAGTAAAGTGGCGGACTGACGACGCTGCAGCGGGGAGTGCAGCCAGCACATTAAAGTGGCGGACTGACGACGCTGTAGCGGGGTGTGCAGCGAACACAGTAATGTGGCGGACCGACGACGCTGCAGCGGGAAGTGCAGCCAGCACAGTAAAGTGGCAGACTGACGACGCTGTAGCGGGGAGTGCAGCGAACACAGTAAAGTGGCGGACCGACGACGCTGCAGCGGGGAGTGCAGCGAACACAGTAAAGTGGCGGACCGACGACGCTGAACCGGGGAGTGCAGCGAACACAGTAAAGTGGCGGACCGACGACGCTGAACCGGGGAGTGCAGCGAACACAGTAAAGTGGCGGACCGACGACGCTGAACCGGGGAGTGCAGCGAACTCAGTAAAGTGGCGGACCGACGACGCTGAACCGGGGAGTGCAGCGATCACAGTAAAGTGGCGGACCGACGACGCTGAACCGGGGAGTGCAGCGATCACAGTAAAGTGGCGGACCGACGACGCTGAACCGGGGAAAGCAGCGATCACAGTAAAGTGGCGGACCGACGACGCTGAACCGGGGAGTGCAGCGAACACAGTAAAGTGGCGGACCGACGACGCTGAACCGGGGAGTGCAGCGAACACAGTAAAGTGGCGGACCGACGACGCTGAACCGGGGAGTGCAGCGAGCACAGTAAAGAGGCGGACTGACGACGCTGCAGTGGTGAGTGCAGCGAACACAGTAAAGTGGCGGACCGACGACGCTGCACCGGGGAGTGCAGCGAGCACAGTAAAGAGGCGGACTGACGACGCTGCAGCGGGGAGTGCAGCGAACACAGTAAAGTGGCGGACCGACGACGCTGCAGCGGGGAGTGCAGCGAACAAAGTAAAGTTGGGGACCGACGACGCTGCAGCGGGGAGTGCAGCGAACACAGTAAAGTGGCAGACCGACGACGCTGCAGCGGGGAGTGCAGCGAACAAAGTAAAGTGGGGGACCGACGACGCTGCAGCGGGGAGTGCAGCGAACATAGTAAAGTGGCGGACCGACGACGCTGAACCAGGGAGTGCAGCGATCACAGTAAAGTGGCGGACCGACGACGCTGAACCGGGGAGTGCAGCGATCACAGTAAAGTGGCGGACCGACGACGCTGAACCGGGGAAAGCAGCGATCACAGTAAAGTGGCGGACCGACGACGCTGAACCGGGGAGTGCAGCGAACACAGTAAAGTGGCGGACCGACGACGCTGAACCGGGGAGTGCAGCGAACACAGTAAAGTGGCGGACCGACGACGCTGAACCGGGGAGTGCAGCGAGCACAGTAAAGAGGCGGACTGACGACGCTGCAGTGGTGAGTGCAGCGAACACAGTAAAGTGGCGGACCGACGACGCTGCACCGGGGAGTGCAGCGAGCACAGTAAAGAGGCGGACTGACGACGCTGCAGCGGGGAGTGCAGCGAACACAGTAAAGTGGCGGACCGACGACGCTGCAGCGGGGAGTGCAGCGAACAAAGTAAAGTTGGGGACCGACGACGCTGCAGCGGGGAGTGCAGCGAACACAGTAAAGTGGCAGACCGACGACGCTGCAGCGGGGAGTGCAGCGAACAAAGTAAAGTGGGGGACCGACGACGCTGCAGCGGGGAGTGCAGCGAACATAGTAAAGTGGCGGACCGACGACGCTGCAGCGGGGAGTGCAGCGAACAAAGTAAAGAGGCGGACTGACGACGCTGCAGCGGGGAGTGCAGCGAACACAGTAAAGTGGCAGACCGACGACGCTGCAGCGGGGAGTGCAGCGAACAAAGTAAAGTGGGGGACCGACGACGCTGCAGCGGGGAGTGCAGCGAACATAGTAAAGTGGCGGACCGACGACGCTGCAGCGGGGAGTGCAGCGAACACAGTAAAGTGGCGGACTGACGACGCTGCAGCGGGGAGTGCAGCCAGCACAGTAAAGTGGGGGACCGACGACGCTGCAGCGGGGAGTGCAGCGAACACAGTAAAGTGGCGGACTGACGACGCTGCAGCGGGGAGTGCAGCGAACACAGTAAAGTGGCGGACTGACGACGCTCTAGCGGGGAGTGCAGCGAACAAAGTAAAGTGGGGGACCGACGACGCTGCAGCGGGGAGTGCGGCGAACATAGTAAAGTGGCGGACCGACGACGCTGCAGCGGGGAGTGCAGCGAACACAGTAAAGTGGCGGACTGACGACGCTGCAGCGGGGAGTGCAGCGAACAAAGTAAAGTGGGGGACCGACGACGCTGCAGCGGGGAGTGCAGCGAACATAGTAAAGTGGCGGACCGACGACGCTGCAGCGGGGAGTGCAGCGAACACAGTAAAGTGGCGGACTGACGACGCTGCAGCGGGAAGTGCAACCAGCACAGTAAAGTGGCGGACCGACGACGCTGCATCGGGGAGTGCAGCGAACAAAGTAAAGTGGGGGACCGACGACGCTGCAGCGGGGAGTGCAGCGAACATAGTAAAGTGGCGGACCGACGACGCTGCAGCGGGGAGTGCAGCGAACACAGTAAAGTGGCGGACTGACGACGCTGCAGCGGGAAGTGCAACCAGCACAGTAAAGTGGCGGACCGACGACGCTGCAGCGGGAAGTACAGCGAACACAGTTAAGTGGCGGACTGACGACGCTGTAGCGGGGAGTGCAGCGAACACAGTAAAGTGGCGGACTGACGACGCTGCAGCGGGGAGTGCAGCGAGCACAGTAAAGATGCGGACTGACGACGCTGCAGCGGGGAGTGCAGCGAACACAGTAAAGTGGCGGACCGACGACGCTTCAGCGGGGAGTGCAGCCAGCACAGTAAAGTGGCGGACTGACGACGCTACAGCGGGGAGTGCAGCGATCACAGTAAAGTGGCGGACCGTCGACGCTGCAGCGGGGAGTGCAGCCAGCACAGTAAAGTGGCGGACTGACGACGCTGTAGCGGGGAGTGCAGCGAACACAGTAAAGTGGCAGACCGACGACGCTGCAGCGGGGAGTGATCGCCACAAGTGCTGGCGAGGCTCCAGTGCGAGAGTGCGGCGTGATTACGCTTTATGACCAAGTGTCAACAAGTTGATTCTATTTTATCTTGAAACTGGATCAGCATAAGTAGCTACACAAGTAAAGTGGCGAGGTCATATGCGATCAATCACCTGTAGAATCGGAAAAGAAGTCAGCGTCAATGCTGTGCGCTAAGAGCTCTCGCAGGTTTGGCAATTTTAAATAATAACAGTAAATCTAGGGGTGATAGAGTACATTGCCAATTTAAACACTTAAAAAAAGGTAATTTAATTTTATTAGAGTATATTTAACTATTATTAAGCTACCATTATCTTTTTCACAACATTCAATTTACTTTTTAGGCGAATTAATTTTAACGGACATTTAATAAGTTGCACTTTCAACTTTGAGAGGAAATTATGCGTTTATGTAAATTTATAATTGGCAAGTAAAATCAATTATGGACCGGGATCCGTTCCTTTCTCGGTAAAATACACATTTGGAATCACAATCATCAATTTAAGCAATCTCGTAGTGTTGCAGTGTCGAGTAATTGTAATCCGCCGATAAGAGGTTGTGAAGAAAGATGTAATGAAGAGTACAGCGATGATTACAGTCGAGTAACAAGCCAGCATTACACTTAAGAGTGATCTTGAACAAGAAATAAGCACGGGAACAGCATTATTGCTCCGCAATCGCAGCTCCTTATCTCTCGACTTGACTTGCGTCGCTAGGTAGCGTGAAACCAAACTACATTTAATCTCATATCGTATAATCAGAATGAAAAACAATCACAAACGCTTGATAGTTGTCTGGTGCAATTCTAATAAGGATTAACTTGATATATGAGGAAAATAATAGCAATAAATACGCGGAAGTACCTGGCCAGCGGGTCTCGCATCAGGACCAGAATTAGGAGCAATCGCGCATAAGTAGCTGGCGTCAGGCCAGCGCGATCGCCGTGTAATTGTAATAGCACCTAATTCCACCCCCGGAGGAGCATTACTGCCCTCCCTCTCAAACAGCCCTTTAACGACTGTTTACTTTCCTTAAACGAGTCGTTCGCTCCTTTTGGTCCATTGATTAATTTCTGTGCACGAACAAACTTTTTAATTTAAATAATATCAATTTAACGCATATGAGAAAATGATTTTACGTATTACGTATTTAATAATCAATTGAAGAGGAAACATTAATTTATTGTGAGATCTTTTTGAACTTTTTCATTTTGGTTTGTTGTATTTCATACAATTTAATTATAAGCTCTTCTTAAGTTAGCAGCTTACAGACAGACACTTGAATTTGGACCACTTGTATTGTTTTCCTTAAAAAACTTGTGTCAACTGAATTAATGTTACACAGTTTATAAAATAATAAATCAGGTGGATATTTATTGAAATTGCAAGCATTTGACAATTTATAGCGTGAACTTGATTGGAAACAAAAACCATTGCACATTAATCTCTAATTTTTAAAGCTAATATAAGAAACAATAATATAAATAAATAAATCACAAAATCCTCTTTAACAATAAAAACTAGCATGATTTATTGAAACCATCATTTGGTAGTCGATTAATATTAGTAACAAATATTAAGTTTGTCAAAACTCTTTACGTTTTTTATCCCTCTTGAAAAATGTATTGTATAAAATATAAATAAACATGTTAAAATATTATTTTATCTCCTTATTTAGATTTAAGGAGAAAAATCATATACCATTTGAATGTAAGCTACAACAATATCTCCGGAGTCGATTGAAGGTCGGGGGGGGGGGGGGGGGGGGGTCGGTGCCGGCAGAGGGTAGCGCTGTGCCGGGCGGTATCAGCCCATCGACCGGCATTGTCTCTAACTTACACGTCATGCATGCGCGGGCCCCTGGTTTATAGCGCGGCCTGTCGATATATCAACACGATCATACCGTACCGCACCGTATAGTGCCTTGCCACGCGGCACAGGCCCTTGGTACACAGTGCAGTGCATCAACACGACCATACCGTACCGCACCGTATAGTGCCTTGCCACGCGGCACAGGCCTGGTATACAGTACAGTACATCAACACGACCATACCGTACCGCACCGTATAGTGCCTTGCCACGCGGCACAGGCCCGTGGTACACAGTACAGTGCATCAACACGACCATACCGTACCGCACCGTATAGTGCCTTGCCACGCGGCACAGGCCCGTGTACACAGTACAGTGCATCAACACGATCATAACGAACCGCACCGTATAGTGCCTTGCCACGCGGCACAGGCCCGTGGTACACAGTACAGTACATCAACACGATCATACCGTACCGCGCCGTATAGTGCCTTGCCACGCGGCACAGGCCCGTGTACACAGTACAGTGCATCAACACGATCATACCGTACCGCACCGTATAGTGCCTTGCCACGCGGCACAGGCCCGTGGTACACAGTACAGTACATCAACACGACCATACCGTACCGCACCGTATAGTGCATTGCCACACGGCACAGGCCCGTGGTACACAGTACAGTACATCAACACGATCATACCGTACCGCGCCGTATAGTGCCTTGCCACGCGGCACAGGCCCGTGTACACAGTACAGTGCATCAACACGATCATACCGTACCGCACCGTATAGTGCCTTGCCACGCGGCACAGGCCCGTGGTACACAGTACAGTACATCAACACGACCATGCCGTACCGCACCGTATAGTGCCTTGCCACGCGGCACAGGCCCGTGGTACACAGTACAGTGCATCAACACGATCATACCGTACCGCACCGTATAGTGCCTTGCCACGCGGCACAGGCCCGTGGTACACAGTACAGTACATCAACACGATCATACCGTACCGCACCGTATAGTGCCTTGCCACGCGGCACAGGCCCGTGTACACAGTACAGTGCATCAACACGATCATACCGTACCGCACCGTATAGTGCCTTGCCACGCGGCACAGGCCCGTGGTACACAGTACAGTGCATCAACACGATCATACCGTACCGCACCGTATAGTGCCTTGCCACGCGGCACAGGCCCGTGGTACACAGTACAGTACATCAACACGACCATGCCGTACCGCACCGTATAGTGCATTGCCACACGGCACAGGCCCGTGGTACACAGTACAGTACATCAACACGACCATACCGTACCGCGCCGTATAGTGCATTGCCACACGGCACAGGCCCGTGGTACACAGTACAGTGCATCAACACGATCATACCGTACCGCACCGTATAGTGCCTTGCCACGCGGCACAGGCCCGTGGTACACAGTACAGTACATCAACACGACCATGCCGTACCGCACCGTATAGTGCATTGCCACACGGCACAGGCCCGTGGTACACAGTACAGTACATCAACACGACCATACCGTACCGCGCCGTATAGTGCATTGCCACACGGCACAGGCTCGTGGTACACAGTACAGTACATCAACACGACCATACCGTACCGCACCGTATAGTGCATTGCCACGCGGCACAGGCCCGTGGTACACAGTACAGTACATCAACACGACCATACCGTACCGCACCGTATAGTGCATTGCCACGCGGCACAGGCCCGTGGTACACAGTACAGTACATCAACACGACCATACCGTACCGCACCGTATAGTGCATTGCCACGCGGCACAGGCCCGTGGTACACAGTACAGTACATCAACACGACCATACCGTACCGCACCGTATAGTGCATTGCCACACGGCACAGGCCCGTGGTACACAGTACAGTACATCAACACGACCATACCGTACCGCGCCGTATAGTGCATTGCCACACGGCACAGGCCCGTGGTACACAGTACAGTACATCAACACGACCATACCGTACCGCACCGTATAGTGCATTGCCACACGGCACAGGCCCGTGGTACACAGTACAGTACATCAACACGACCATACCGTACCGCGCCGTATAGTGCATTGCCACACGGCACAGGCCCGTGGTACACAGTACAGTACATCAACACGACCATACCGTACCGCGCCGTATAGTGCATTGCCACACGGCACAGGCCCGTGGTACACAGTACAGTGCATCAACAGCACGACCGTACCGTATATATACACATTCATTAATTAAAATAAATATAGTATAGAGTACGGATCCAGTAGAAACAGTTCTTTAAAAGGTAACAACAAATAATTTAATTTTGTAAGAGTGAAAACGGTTATTGATATTATCACTATACAATATCCATTTACCTTTAAGCCATACGTACTTGTATCCATTTATGTTAATTTTGATGGATACGTAGGCCTAATCAATGCACAGAGCCGTGACAAAGACTATCGGGGCACCGAAAAAAGTGGTGAGACAGTCCCCCAAAATCAAAATACGAGTTGTGTAAATAGAATAAGTTATGTATTCCTTTAGGCAGCAAAATTTCAAGGAAACGTGATAAAATAACACATCTAAACAACTGTTTTACGATTCGCATATACATTCAGTTTTTATCATCTGTGAGAAGTGATCAAAATATTAAGTTATCACTATATAAACACGCTGATATCAAAATAGCCATATTATTGCCTGTTTTTGGAAGCTGTTTCGCACTTGTTTGCATCTAGATTGGGTGCCCCTGCTTCGGGGGTGTTTTATTTCGAGGGAAAATAGTTTATTCGTGGTCTTTGTCTCCTGAACCGTGTGTAACACAGCGACCACATAGTACAAAGAGTACCAAAGTACATTTTTACTATGTTATCGCTGGTATAAAACAGGTAAGAATCTCAATCCGACGACGATTGTGGTTGATTGAAACTTATTATACAATGAAACTTGTAGGTTTTAGGTGAAAAATCATGAATTGTCGAAAATTGAGGTTAACCACCTGTTACATTGCAAACAGTCAGTATTTTTATTTATTGGTAATAATAATTGACATAGATTATAATTTATAGAAATATTTACCTTTATGTATAACTATGCGGAATATTTCCCCAGTAACCTCATAAAACGTTTCATATGAGAGCCATCAGAGGAGCCTTCCTCGAAACAAAAACTTCAAAACACTTCCTCCGACTCTAATACACCAGCGATTTATATTCATTACGTACAACAAAACGGAGCTATCTGTCTTACTACCAATAAAACGTGGGGTAGTAATGGGGAACTCGTCAGCCCGGGTGAGCCTAAGCAGGCCGTCGCCGTCGTTGATGTATAATTAAAAAGTGATTTACTACGTGGACGCGGCATCAGATAAAGATGTCACCGAAGTTTTATATCATAATCATCTGACCCTCGCTCGGACTGACGAGTAACAGATCCTCGGCGAACAATAAAAAACAATTACGATCTTCCTTGTCACGTGGGATGACGCGGGGACCTGCGGTGGAGCGGAGCTCTTCTTTTCTTTCGTTTGAATTTATTTACAAATTGAGAATTATTGTATTGTACTCTCTGAAATTGAATGTCTCTAAAAATTTAAACTCCTCAAGTATCAAGGTAATATTCGATTAATCAAATATTTAATATAATATTATTCACTTAAAATTCGGTAAGTATCCAAAAGCGATATCAAAATGTATGTACCTACAAATTTTAACCAAAATAATTTTTATAACATAGAATTTCATTAAATTACTGAAATATTAATAGCATTTATACCACTTTACTGGCAAATACAAACGAAATTAAATGCAGACATATTTTATGTTCTATGTATGATACCTACAATCAAACTTATCAACTGATTTCTACCCTTAAAATATAGGCGTGAAACATATATTTTTAACGGTATAAATAAGTAAGTAAGTTTGATTCAAAGGAATTAACTTATATTCCAAACAAATATAACTAAATCAAATACAAAGCGAATCTCAGAAGTACATTAAACAACTTTTAAGATCCACTTTTTATTACAAACGAATCGTAAAACCTTCAAGGTGGTTAGTGGATACCTTCTCTACGTTTCTGATGGTCAAAATTTACATTTTTTTTACATACTACCACAATTATATTTGTGGTGGTATGTCAGTTGTGCATAAGATTTCAACCATAAACTTACTATTGGGGTTGTATTACCTCATCAGTTACTTTAATAGATAAAACTAAGGCATAACAAAGAGTGGGTGCATATTTTTTGTTTGCTTTCAGCAACTTGTAAAAATATTGTCCCTCCTTTGCCGACTTCCGAGGTTATATAAAAGTAATACTAGTAATCTCCAACTTTGTGCGGTGAAAATAAAGTTTTTGGCACGTAAACTCAATATCTTATTTTCTTAAGAAATGAATCTTATTTAGATAATTTTTGAACCAACAAAGTCATAGTATTATACTGAACACCTTGTAGTTCAGTGATCGGATAGCTCAGACGGTATATCAACTGGCTCTCAACTTGGAGGCCCGGGGTCGAGACCCGGTGGGAAATATATTTTTTACATGATAAACAATTCCACATGGTTATTGGAAACATGTGTTATAGTTTTGATATAAACAATTGTTTAACTATTGCAAATAGTAATTAAATTGGTAATTTCAAACAATACAGGGGTCCGATTATTTGAAATTACGAATGTTAAAGTTGTTTAAAGTTGCAATTTTAATTGTGATTTCAACCAATATTAATATTAGCAAAAACCAATAATTTTTAACAATTTATAAAGGTTAAATCAAACAATATAATTGGTTGTCCATATAGCAACCAATTATATGGTTTGATTTTAAAATGTTTGGTAATTTCAACAATTTATTTTTCTCTGTGTACCTTTCAAATTCGACAAAAACTATGTTATCAGACCACCATAGTAGAGATTGAAGACCTCACAACCAAGTAACACTCCAAGATATGACTTATGTTTCATCCACTAAAACCTCCGTACGACCAATTTAAACAAATTTGTAATAGGCTTTTTACTGGAGTTATGCATGTTGTAATGATATAACTTGCCTATGTCATATGAGTTTTTTTTCTGATCTGGACGGATTACCTAATATAATTTATAACATAATTTATGTTTTTAAGCAAAAGGATTTGGTTTTGTTCAAAATATTCTTGACCCAGCCTACTTACTGTATACTTAATAGTTTCCCCAAAAAATTAACCTTTAACGCGATTTTCATATTCATTATCATGTTAAATTTAGAATATAAACCCCGTTTTCTTAACCTAGTATTTTTTGAAAGGAATATTTTTTAATAAATCAGTAAAGTCAAACACAATATTAGAGTTTATATACACATACTTCAACATTATGAACTTATACAATGGTCTCCAGCCACCAGTGTCAGGGTCTTTTCTGTGGATCAGACGTTTTCCCTGGGTGTTGTCGGGAAATAACCTGAAAAATAAAATATAAAATGTAGTAAGAAGGCCTTACATGTTCTCAAGTCTAAATAAGGGTATGCGTTAAAATTACATGATTAGTTAACAATTGTCATAACACCTCAGTAATGCCCCTGACACTGTCTCTAGACATCAGAGCAGCCACTGCATCACCACAGTAAAGTCTTTGGCTCTTGTCTCTAGCCACCAGTGCAGTCACTAACATCACCAGTATAGTGCCCCTGACAGTGGCCTCTTTCCACCCAATGCCTCACCACAGAAAAGTTCCCGACATTGGTCTGTATTAACCACTCACTAGTGCAGCCACTACTTCACCACCGAAAGGTCTCTTACACTGGTCTATAGCTACGAATGCAGCCACTACCTCACCACAGTGAAGTCGTTGGCATTGGTCTCTAGCCACCAGTACAGCCACTACATCACGGCGAACCCGCCCAACAATTAATGTCCCACTTCTTATTAACTTCTTAATTAACACTGTGGCTCATGAAAAATTGAACCATATACATGTCCTAATTAAAGGTAGTAGTTACAGTTACACTGTCCGTGGCCATTCATTAATTGAATCTGCGGGGGTTTTCCGGGTCTGCGGTTTCCGGCTCCCAATTGTCTCTTTAATTAATTTTAATCAGGTAGGTAAAATACTGTTCAGAAGAACGAGAACTTAATGGAACGAAGTAAAAGAGTATAAATTCAACAAACGTCGTAATTTTTCTATATTCTATAAACTTGTATAGTGAGGTTCTCTGTATTGCATTAATAAAAAGTTCTACGTTGACAACTTAACTTAAATTTGCTTACGTATTAAAAACATTTTTGACAACTTTTACTAACATTTAAGACATAAATACGGTTTAGTGATTTACAGCATTTAGTACTCGTAAGGTATATGATGGGTATGTATAGTATAGGGCTACCTTACCCTAAATAGAGTATGGTGTGATAGAAATAAAAATGTTACACTTTAATCCATTTTTAAACAGATAGGCGTAAAAAGTTAAATGTTCTCATTCAGAAAACATGTGTCTCTGAGATGAGCAGTTCATGTCATTCAAACACATCTGGTAAGTTGATTTTCACATCTATGTTGTTAGTATTGGACTTCTCATCAAGGCGTGATGGAGAATTGCTTTTTTGAATGTGAAATATTGAGTTCATAAAACACTTACAACCCTACTTCATTCGTATATTCGAATAAAACAATATTAAATTCGTATGTTGAACAAGACAAGTTATCTGAATTAGACTTTAAACTAAATCACCAAACGGTCGTTCTGTTTTAAAAATAAAATTATTTCGTAAAGTGTATTGGCAAAGATATTTCTATTTGTGAAGGATTAGAGAAAGACGAAATTAACTGAATCAGTATAGTGTTGGTTCAGACAGTGTAAGTTAAAGAGAAAGTTTGAAAATGTTGTAACCTTTCCCAAAATACTAATTTAATAAACAAAACAACTTGATGTATGGGAAATTATGATAG
The DNA here is from genome assembly GCA_035578135.1 of Flexamia atlantica. Classification (NCBI taxonomy): domain Eukaryota; kingdom Metazoa; phylum Arthropoda; class Insecta; order Hemiptera; family Cicadellidae; genus Flexamia; species Flexamia atlantica. The sequence goes on from JAQJVK010000001.1 coordinate 28,451,045, forward strand.
AATTTGAAAATTGTGAATGAAGCATGGTGTTACTGTAACTTGGGTTTACTCCTCTTTAAGTTTTGGATTATAAGTTTCCATTTTACAGATTCTTTGTTTTAAATGTTGAGGAATAAAAAAATCCTGGTTTTTTATCCACTTTGAACCACTGATGCAAGTTTTGGACTAAGTTCGTGATTTCTTTGTCATGATTACTTTAAATAGGCACTAAAACACGTGACTGTGTCAGGGATTAGGAAATCAATATAAAGCTAAATATTTTGGCTTATACCCCACCTCAATATTTAAAATAAACGTCATAAACAAATATATAATGTTTTGGTAGAAATATGAACAATAATAGTTTTTTCGGCTTGCCATTCCGACCTTTGTGTTTCTGCCACCAAATTAGAAATTTAAATACTATTTAAAAGAATATATCACCGACAATAAAACTAAACTTACTTTTAACGGACTTGTCCAAACCGAATAGGGTTATTGAAATTTGAGATTCCGGTGTCTGAAGCATGGCCCAGACTACGAACACCGCAGCAGAAATAACCACCGAGAACAACCGCAGCCACGTAGGTGATATCACTGGCGGAAGTCAAGAATTACAACTTGAGACCGACTTCCGGCGTGCGTCTAGGAGATTACATGGTAACGAATGAAGCTTGGAGCCGAAGGGTTTAACTAGTCTTAAAGAACTTGTACAGGAAACAATAATTATTTTCTTAGTCGTTCGAGAAGAAAATAGGACGTGCTGAAAACCCGAGAAGTCGCCCTAAAAAAAGCTTTCTATAATTTACTTCAGAATTGTTTAGAACGAAATATTGTTTAGTGGACATGAATAAAAAATCTATAATAAATCTATAAATAAAACCCTAAATTGGTGTTATGTTTAATCTAAGATAAATTAAAATGGTGTAGCGGACTGCAGAGTTTGGCATAGGCCTAATGCCTCGATAGCCCATTTTAGTTGATAACAACAAAAATATCGATAAATAATCTTAAATAATAATATAAAATTTAAGGGTACCGCTTACTTTTTTATAAGTTATCAAGAAAGTTTTTGTTGTTGCTCAGACATGCTTCAGCAAAATTAGCCAAAACTAATTTAAGAACTTTTCTATTGTGAACTCCGAAGAAGAAAGATCATCTGTGCTTACCACTGTTACAGTTTGATTTGTTCCAGTTTTCAGACTTAGGAAATAAGTTAGTAAAGTTTGGTGGCGAAGTAGGCTTGTTCCACTCAGCCGTTATGTGAGATGTAAAGTGGGCTAAAAGTGTCAATTCATAAGGCACATTATAATATTGTTCTTAAATATTTTGCTACGCGTATTGTTTTACCGTATTTATAGGGAGGGGTATAATATTGTTTCTAAAAAATTCAAGATTACTTGAGCAGTCAAAATTATATCAAGATATTTAAACTAAAAATATGTTATACTAAGAGACGTAAAAAAGTAAGGTTAGTATACAAATCTATATGTATTTCTGAATGCTAAAGTAATATGTTATTAGACCCTACATTACAGCTTTTTAATAAAATAGTAATCAAAACTCATACCAAATTTTATGTGCCAGCCTATGATTTCAGAATCCAGAACTCCAACGGTATTTGCATTAATATTGTCCTCCATAAAATCTATAAAAATGTGTCACGCTACATTTTAGTTCGCTCATAAACATTTTTAGAGTACTCGACTGGCGACCACAAGAGGATTTCTGATTCACGAGTGACAGTTATGATTTGTAAAAGACTCCACACATCGGCAGATCAGATCCAGAAGGTCTAGGAACAGGCTTTCCGAAACACATAAATCACTGGAGGGGGAAAGTAAGAAAGGGCCATCACCCTCTCTAGGACGCCTGATGACAAAAAAGGCGAGCTAGTTTTTGTCCGCCATTCACCTTTGAGTCCGAAACCATCCCTAAATATTGCCGGGGACCCCTCATAAACAAGAACCCCTGCCATATAAATATTAAAGAATAGCCTTACATTAACCAGAGCAAATTCACCCTCTTTACCTGCGCATAATAACAATATCATCAAATAGTAAGGCCCCGTCCCCGCTCTCAGCTGTCACTCAAGCATTGTTGCGGCCCCCGGCCAGAAATGTACACTGACGAACAACACTTGTACAATATGTTAATGGAAGGCGGGTCTGTCGCCGCCAAAGTCAAACTGTAGCTCAAACTGATTAAAACTCTCACTACTTAAAACATCAACTCCTAAACACTTTTACAGGTCCTTTTATAAAGGAAAATTGGTGCAAATATAATACCCTTACTTGAAACAGTTTTAACACTTTCTCAAGTCGTTGTAAATAAAGAGTAAAAGTCCATGAACTTGAGATTTTTTTAAATCTCTCTTTGAACTATTAATCAGATATCTTATGGTGGTTGATCGAGCTTTAGTAAAAAAAGACTTACTACCTCAAGAATAACTATTTTTACATTGGGTAGTTCATCGGTTCACCTCTTGCTCTGTGTGGCGTTAAATGCCCTCGTGCTGTAAAACAGTGGCGTTAAATGTTCCCTCTTCCAGTTTTCCAGAACTATCCTTCAGTAAACTTATTTCACAACTGCAGCTGCCAAAATGTGCTACTTGTTGCAAATTTTGCATGAGCGCGAATAAATAGTTTGCAGAATGTAGAATGTTTAGGAGACTGCAGAGAAGAAAATGTATCCTACGATTGATACCTTGACAGGACTGAAATGCCTAGAGATTTGATCTTTATTCGCTACACTTATGGTCTAACCTATCGCAACTACGACATTTAATGACCCTGAAACGGTTTCCAACTGAGGAGTCAAATGTCTTAAGGAGCGCGGTGCTAAAATAATAAGTCTCTGCTCACATTAAACCATTATATCATAAATTCCAAAGATGAGGTCCGTTGACCACCTGTGTTTCCCCAGATGCGCGGATACTTTCACCGCTAAGCCTGAGCCGCTGCCCCTGGGACATGCTCTGCGGTAATTGGCGAGGTGCCCCACCTGGGGGCGGCGTGTCAGCGGGGCAGCCAAGGGGATTACGGGGCAGCGACAAGGGGAAAATAGGCTAAGATGAACAATACAAATATTCACTCGCACGTGGAAACCTCTTAGCTTATATATATATAACGTCTTATATATAACGTGTATATAAGACGGCTGGAGAGTGTTTGATGCTGAAATAGAGTAATTTAAACATACAAAAAATTAATTCGTTTCCTTATAATGAATGAAAAAGTCATTTTCGTCCAAAACTGTTTACAGTATCCTCAACGTTACACCTTTATCCTTTGATAGTTTTTGTATAGCTTGTATTTTTTAATCGGACCAATCCCATTTGAGATTTGTTTATGACACTAGACTGTAGGGCCAATTTTATCCATATTTTATCTTAAGTTCCATATTAGGTTAAAATCTAAGGAAAATATATTGACGCGGTTTTAGATTTAAGCCCAGTTGTTATCAAAGCCTCGAAAACACAACCACACACACAGTAGACACAGGGCCAGTCAACACCGGCCCTGACTGTCCGCTCGCTGTCACATCCTGATGATCTGATAACAGATCCGCCAGCTGATAACACGCCCAGTGTCACGGGAAGTCACGCCTCCTCTCATTAAAAACGTCCCCGTGTTTGTTTGTTTGACTAATTTTATACGCGTTTTTGATTTATGCGCTTTTGTGGCGATTGATAACAATCATTGTACCAATTTGTTCGTGGCTTTTCTCCCTGGCAATGTTATGTCAAAACAGGAGAATTACAAGTCATGGTTAGTAGCACGGGATGATATTGATATTTAATTACAGGTTTCATGCGCTCCTGCCAAGGGCTTAAAAATGCAATATTTATGGTTTATTTTACTGAGGTTTAAAACATATATCCTTAATACTATTGTATATATGTAGTATACATTATGTATAGCTGTATAATGTCAGTATATACGTCACAAAACATAAAATATGTCTTAAGCTACAAAACATGTAAAGGTAATTTTTAATAGCAGTCTTACCTCGTAGAATTATAATTCTTCGAAGTCGCTGAATATTCTATAAAATATTTATTCTACATTTAACGACTACAAATAAACATACAGCACTTTAATAAAATATTCAATGAATTATAACCATTATTTATTGGTAAGATAACAATATTGTACTGACCCAATTATTATTTAGTTGTAATGTATGTCCCCTTATTTTTTTCAATTTAATCATTTTTACATTTACTATTTTGCATGTACTCAATTCCTTCAAGAAAACTTAACTTTTATATATGTTTTGGTAATGCGAAATTGTTAAGCGACATTTTAACCTCTTTTACACGGTCGGAAATTAAAAGTTACTGTTTACTTGGTTTCACAGAACCATTATTTTTTATGATTGAAACGCTGCGCTAATTTTAATCATGCAACTCATTAAAATGAAGTTCGAGTGATATTTATGAATCTTACATTATTACGTGGTAGTCTACACCGATATACATCAAATTTAATAGAACAAGTATCTAAAACGATGTCCCAGCAAAGCCTAGTCTTTCGCTAACAGCTCGAGAGTCTTTCAATAAAAACACGAATCCTCTAAAACAAAAACAAATGCAAAAGGCCAGAAATATAAAAAATAAGATAATAAGCCAGCCAAACCAGGCAATGGAGAGAGTTGCTCTCTCGTTTTAGTGGCAGACACCCCCTTATGCAACATGGAGCACCTCTCATCAGCGAAATGCACGAGCGATCTCCTGGAATGGCGCGCTCAAACCGCGCAAATAATGCAAAACCTTCGTTTGACGTCGGGTAAAAACCCCGTGTAAGTGGAAACAAACCGACATATGTTCTCTGTCGTGAGTTAAGCCCTTTTTGGCAGCTGCGACCCAGAAGCCGAATAAAGAGGCATTATCGTCGCGATTAACACCGTGTCATATTTGGCTTTCACTCGAGTTGTCAGTTATATTTGACACAGGTGCCTGCGATATCACTGGTCGATAATTCATCAATTACCGTGGTCTAAGGGCCGAGGGTCGCCGGAGAGTCGCCCACGGTGGCACATGTCGGCTTCGCACCGGCGCCTGTGTTTATTCGGCTGTTCACCGGGCTTTCAGCTGATATCGTATCAATTTATTGCTCTGTGACAATAAGTTTTATTGCCCCAGGTGGTTGTCGACTTGCATCCTAGAGACCGGCAGCGGTGGCGGCGGTGGCGAGGGGCCGGGCCCGGGGGTGTCACGATGCCGCAGTGACCGCACTGGGGAACAACAGGCTGGAAGGATCACTTCTAATACGATGTTTCAAGCATAATGTTTTTAGGAATTCTCCAATCCAGCACTGGAAAACTGTTAATTTTGTTAACAAAATGTTGATCCAACAATTGATGTTTAAAATATATAACTAATTTCCTGTAGGGGGATATACGCTTAAACTCATTAGATTTTATTCTTTTATGCTTATTTGATATTATTTTAATGTTCATTAAGAATTGATAGATGCTTGTTGAACGGAGTATACATTTCTTGTGTGCTTATTGATCGATAACTATTCCAAAAAAATGGCTTACTATACATTTAATTAAAAACATAACTCTCCGAAGCGTTTTATCCACCACCAAAAATTAATTAGATTTATTTAAAAGTAAATTGTTAAACTATTAGATATAGTAAACTAACTGCCCAATCCCTTCAGATCTTTCGTAGTTTGGGCCCAAGGTCTGTAAATAGGAAGAAAATAATAACAAAAATACCATTATACTGTAAGGTTGCCTTAACCCCATAAGGCCTATGAAACCAAGCGATTTTAAGTTTACGGTCTGTAGAAGACATCACGATCCCAGCTATAGGTTATAGGTATCCGGAATATAAAATACGTCACAATTTGTTTACATTTTTGATTGATAAAACCTTTTGACATAATTACTGTTATTATTCTCCTCTCTTCTTCTTTACATACCTTGGTTTAAGCCTATGCTTTTTGTTATTATTTTTGTGTAACTAATTGTAAAATGCTGACTATGCTATCGCCGAAACTCACTTTAATACTATTTATTTTATATAGTCCGTTCGCAGAACATTTTATTCTTAAGTTAATTTGAATGTACTTTGCTAGCCAACCTTTGTTTCATTTTAAATAATTATTTAAAGAAAAATAAGCCTCAAAACTACCATTGCCTAGGAGGCGCCTTTATTCTTATAATAAGAACTTTTGTTTTATTAATGACACTTTTCTTGATTAAACTTACCATGAAGTATTTGCTTTATAAATAGATGAAATGTTTTTAACTTAAAGCTCAAACATTTTTTAAACAGTGCTTTGAAAGAAAAAGCGCAGTATATGCATACTTATGTGTCCCGCGTTTTGCTGATAAACTTGGCTTATGATGGAACAGTTAGGCCAGTCAATTTACACATCAAATCCCGCAAACGCACATCATATTCTGATTTTTTTTATATTTCGTTAGCATCCCCCGGAGAAATTTAAATCTAAGTTTGCAATATTGAAAACCTGTGCTTCTCCCGCAGTACTAGAAAAGAGTATCTTTAGGTACTACTTTTTAGTTAAAAAATCACCCCTAGGAAGAAATTTCACTGAACCTAAACCATTCATGAAGCTTAAGTAGACAAAAAATTGCTATAATTAAACACCAATTTGAGTTCTCAAAGTTCTCTGTAGACATAGCTACAGTCAAAGATAGGCAATTTTCATGCAAGCCGTGCTTTAAAAAAACGTGTGGAACTTACAGACGTTTAAAAAAAGTTCAGGAATGGTTTATTGTTTCCTTAGCCAAAATAGAGACGGTAATACAACTTTATATCTAGTTATTTATCATAAACGCCACATTTTTAAGCAATTATCAATTTTCCTCTGCTTCAGGGGGACGGTCCATAAAGAGTAAAGAAGAAAATCTTTAATGTAAGCATAATTTGAGATATACAAACAATGAAAGGCCTTGATTAGGAGAATACATCGCCGCAAACCGTACGTCAAAAGGTTGATTACAAATTAAAGACAGCGATTTGAAGTTTCTATTTAAGTAATAATAATTTTAAGGATTTTTGATTGTTTTTCCTTAATTAAGTTAATTTTAAATAATCCTTACTACTTTAGGAAACGTATTCGGCCTAGAGGCTTCAAATTAGCCTCAGATTAAAAATAATTCAAATTAAAGTAACACATAATTTGAAGATTTTCTCCATAACGATTGGTTTAGCCGCTACAAACCTTAGAAAATGTCCCTACCGATAAACTTTCACAGATTGCATGAACATTGCCTATCTTTGACTAGTTATTAGGGATCCCGGGATCCCGCGTGATTTTAGGGCTTATTACATCCCAGAATTGTCCGGTTAGATACCGGAATTTTCCGGCTCAATCCCGGGATTTTTGGGATTATAAAATTACGTGTAAAATCTATATTTACTAGAATCTTATCAGTTAAAACAATGTTATAACTGTTATAACTAAGAAAAACCAGTTAAAAGTTGTTTTTGATCAAATAATCATGGTTTGATGAGTTATTTGTCGTCTTAAAGTATGTATAAAGGTAGTTTCCAGTTAATATTTTCAACCTTCTGAAAAAACACATAGAGATTTTAACCTGTTCCTGATACAGTGTAATGCAATTGCAATTAAGTTTCATTACGATCCTCTAATGACCATTTTTATTGCACTTCTAGTTTTTCTAATTACATCTTTCCTGATATTGTTTGGTCAAGTAACTATGTTCATGTGTTGTATAAGACTTTCTTTAAATTATGTTTGAATAAATATTTTATGGTTAGTTCACGGTTATACAGGACCATCCTGATAGCATGTTCCGTTTTCACTCTGTTGTTTTCACTCTGTGTATTCGGTGTTTCATGATAAGGCTGATTATGTCGTCATTTTTTGACCCTCTAAGTTTTTATGTATAAAATCACGTTAACAACTCAAAACTAAACGGAAAACTGCTTTCTATATCGCATTATATTACGATACCATTGATACAGGCGTAATCCCAGGATTAAAGTTTTTTAATCCCGAAATCCCGGGATTGAAAATATTGTTCGAGGTTGGATTCCCTACTAGTTATATTTCCGTAACCACTAAACTTATAGAACTCAAATAGGTGCTGAATTGTAACAACTTTTGTCTACTTTAGCACCATAAATGGTTTATGTTAAGTAAAATTGTTTCCTTAAGAGTGTTTTTTTTTACCTAAATAGTAACTAAATTTGGTAGGTATTTGAGTACTGCGGGAGTGGCACAGCTGTTTCAGTGTTGTGAACTTAAATTTAAATAAGAAGAGTGAAAAGAAGAAAAAATGTGTTTTATTTTTTACAAAAAATATTGATACACTTTAAAAAAATACCTGGAACACAAAAAACAATGGTTTTAAAAAAACCGTCTGGTTGGCAAGTTACATACATGACTAGAGTAGAAAAGAAGAAAAAGCACTTTAAGTTATATTACATATTGAACAGAACAAATTATTCAAATAAAAATAATTTACATATTCAGTATTTTTAACAATACATCACCAAAAAGAATTGTCATTGAATTTATCAAAATTTTAATAATAGGCTGCTTAAAATTACAGAAAAAATAAACTTATATAAAAAATCAATAGAATATTTAATATAATTAAACGAAACTTGAGTGAGGTCCCAGCGGTATTTCCAAGCCGCGCTCAAAAATAAACCAAGATTATGCCAATCTTTCCCATTTAAAAAAGAAAAAAATTCTGATTTGACAGATTTTTTTCCTCAAAAAGTTTTTACGCAAGGTAGATAAAATCAGGCAAACAACAATAAAATGGTAAACAGTTTCATTTTCATTTAAGTTGCCAAGTGAGCACAAGTAATTTTTCTCTTTATACCACTACGGCATGAGAGTTAGGCTCAACAGACCAGCTCTGGCTTTAATAATCCAGGAAATATTGTTTATGCCCAAACTATCGATAAGGTGTAAGGAGGGAATCACTTGGATTTAAATAACTCTAAGAAATAGTAACAAAATGAAAAATAAAACAGAATATGATTTGCGTTTGCGAGGTTTGCCCAATTTTATGTTTAAATTGATTGACCTAAGTAGGTTGTTCTGTGTAGAGGTTATTTTTATAGTCATTAATTTTTTATTTGTTTACAAATGAAAACTAAAATATAAGCGGTGATTAATTGACTGTATAATATATTTTTTAATATTTTAAATAGTATTATTTTCTAGGAAATAATGTTTTATAATTAGAGCAGCAAAAGAATAAAATTAAAATAGTTTGTTTACTAATTTTAAGGTAAAGGGTAAAAATGACTTAAACATAAAAGAAACAAAAGCATTATACTGTAGTGGTTTTTTATAAAACACAAAAATTCTCAATATTTAACGGATCTCCTAAACTCCTCCTAACTCACCTACAAAAATATCGCAATAAAATTATTTAATAAATTGTAACGCATTTTGTCTCTTTTATGACGATTTCAAGCTTTAGTAGTCAACTGAATATTAGGATTAGTATAGATTAATCCTAAAATTTCTCTCACAAAGAGTACATTATACAAGAAATATAAAATGCAGTTAGTAAATGCTATGAATGTTACTTTAATTTCTCTTCTCTGGTGATATAAAACAACTTTTTCCGTTTTGATCTTTTTTATAATATTGTTTTTTTAATTCTAATATAGGCCTAAACATGGTTCATAACATTCAAAATATTGTTATTGATTTCTACCTATGCGCATAAGATGATAATGAGTTTATCATAAAAGAATCTCCGTAAGTTAAGCTAATTTTTTTCTTTGTAATGGCCATTATGTAGTAAATTATTAATTAAAATTGTTTCAAGAAAGAACAATGCTTGACTATTTTTAAAATAATTGTTTGATTAAATAAATTTTTTTTACATTTTATTAGTAGGAAATTCTGATTTATGGATTGTTATTTTGACAGTTAATTCTGCATGTTCTAATGTAACAATATAACAAAATCATTGGACTAAGTGTGGGTTCCCATTACGGAATCATGTGTTCCCAGCTCGAAAAAATAAGAATTTAGTTAAAACTTAACAATTTTATCGTCTTATAATCAAAATTTAACAACTCTCAACCTCGTTTGTGTATGGCAGATTCATAAATAATTCATCATCACTTCGACTTAAAAAAAATTAATTCTTACCAAAAAAGGTCATTCAGAAACAAAATCCATGCGGATTTTCATCTAAAGATTTTTTACCTAAATATATGTTATAGCCAAGATTATTTACATTGTACCTCTATCTTTTTGATCTAAGATTATAAAATTACGTGGCTCAATAAACCGTCGGCTGTATGGCGCTGGGGGCTGTGGGGCAGCAGCGAGGCGGGAGTGTGTGGAGTTGTGTGGGAAGCGGCAAGTGTAGCTGAGATAAGTTCCACCATGTTGTTATCTCACTACCTGTGGCCCCCCATCCCGGATACAGTCCCAACCTTACACACTCACATGTAAACGCCGTTTTTGCGCGATGTAAATTTAAATCCTCAAGTTTTCCCGCAGTAAATAGAATTGAGTTTACTGCAACTAAAACAACTGTTTCTAAACCAAGATTTACCAGAAATATTTTGTTTTCTGGCTGTTGATAATGTGTACATCAAAGAAGCACTGAACGTACGATGCAAGTTTTTTCGCTTAGGTTTTTCTAAGTTTTAAATTAGAAATTTTAAAATTTGCTATTTCATCCTGAACATTTAAGAATTTATTCGGGAATTTATTTACTGAAAGTTTTTTCTGCTCAGTAAAAACATTTCTTTGAAGATTGCATGGCAAATTCCTTAAATTAATGGCTTATATACGAACTCATTAAACCTCTTTAAAATGCCGATGGTAGTTTTTGAATATAATTTCTAGATAAATTCAATGAAAATAAAACTGCGGTTCGAATACTAATTAACTACTTGATAAAAATGAAAACTAAAATCAATTACACAATAAAAACAATGAATAATAGTAGTTTGATTTCTTGATTTCACATCAATTTCGAAATTTCCTACCATACCGCCTACTTACCAATCTTAAATTATTTTTTCTTGTTTAAACTAACTATTACTGAGAAATATTACATCTTAACTGTAATAATGAGTAATAACTGTAAAACAAAAACTTGTTAGGGTGTGAACGTACGTCGGGTGTAAACCGACTTATCTTAGGACTGAAATACTAAGGACCCTGAATGTTTGAAATAAAGGATGTTTGAAATATAAACAAAAGATCAGCTGACTGATTAAATTAACTTTGAAAATGTGAACAAAAAATCGTCCAGCACACTGTTATATAGAACAACAATTTTAAAACGCAGACCTCGCTGAAAACCGCTCAAAACTTTGAATTTGGAAAATCCGTTCTTAACGGATGCCTACGCCCTGAAAGCAACGTCCAAACATAATTTTAAGGTTCTTATTCAAATAGTTTGGGCTGTACAATTACAGGTGAGTGGTATTTTACAAATATATAGCAGATTATGAAACTTGAAAGATTTGAGACATATTCAGATTAAAATGTTGATAAATATAATGTTAAAATATTTCTGGGTTGTTCAGTTAATGACAAATAAACTTTGGGAGCTCGTTTTTCGGAAGGCATTAGTATCATTGATCTGATATCTTTATTAGAGTACAAATACAAATGAAACTGTATCATAGCTTTGAGTTCACAAAGGGTTTAACATTACTAAATGTTTTTGGCGTTTTTCCGCGTCAATCTTGTTTATTAAATTCTTGATAATCAACAATATTTTAATAATAAATTGGAATCATTAAGTAAATCGATTAACTTAGTCATTTCCTCTCATCTGAAACAATGAACAAAGCCACTTTTATTTGATATCTTTCAACCTCTCTGATAATGTTTAATTATAATTAAAATTATGATTAATGTAATTTCAAAATAAATGAATGAGGAATTCAGGATAAAATGTTTTCCTCAACGATTAGAATGTTAAAGTATTTAGGTCACTACTATTACTAAGGTGTAAAGTTACATATGTGACTGCGCATTCTTTTTGCAACATGTTTTTTATGTATGTAAATTAAAAGTATTAAAGTAAGGCTATAAATGGTATATTTTGTAACATTAAAAGTACAATTTATACCCAATTGGAACGATAGAAACTAATTTACATGATAACTCGTATGCAGTGAGAATGATGTGAATAACTAACTGGCGGTCATTAAAATCATACTTTAAAAACCAAAAAAGTTTCAACTGCCAATCTAATTAGCTCTGTTTAACAAACCATGAGACTTCACTTGTATCATTAAAGAATTCAAGAATTGCATTTATTTAATATATAAAGCACGCCACAGAAACCGAAAATCGCACTCGTAGAAAGGCGACATTAAAGAGCGAGAAGACATAAAAATGGCTAAGACAAACTAAAGGTGACATGCAAATGGCGTATTTAAACACAATGGAGGCTTGAGCAGCGCGGCGTCAGCGCCAGCGTGATCCATGAAGCTATAAACAAGCGAACGCCGCGGCCACAGCAGTAGACAATGAGCATTGTGTGTGAGCGCCGAGCGGCTAATGAAGATACGCTCACCCACACGTGTATACTGTATAGTGGTCCTGGCCACTGCACACACCGCGCCACAGCAGTAGACAATGAGCATTGTGTGTGAGCGCCGAGCGGCTAATGAAGATACGCTCACCCACACGTGTATACTGTATAGTGGTCCTGGCCACTGCGCACACCGCGCCACAGCAGTAGACAATGAGCATTGTGTGTGAGCGCCGAGCGGCTAATGAAGATACGCTCACCCACACGTGTATACTGTATACTGGTACTGGCCACTGAACACACCGCGCCACAGCAGTAGACAATGAGCATTGTGTGTGAGCGCCGAGCGGCAAATGAAGATACGCTCACCCACACGTGTATACTGTATACTGGTCCTGGCCACTGCACACACCGCGCCACAGCAGTAGACAATGAGCATTGTGTGTGAGCGCCGAGCGGCTAATGAAGATACGCTCACCCACACGTGTATACTGTATACTGGTCCTGGCCACTGCGCACACCGCGCCACAGCAGTAGACAATGAGCATTGTGTGTGAGCGCCGAGCGGCTAATGAAGATACGCTCACCCACACGTGTATACTGTATACTGGTCCTGGCCACTGCACACACCGCGCCACAGCAGTAGACAATGAGCATTGTGTGTGAGCGCCGAGCGGCAAATGAAGATACGCTCACCCACACGTGTATACTGTATACTGGTCCTGGCCACTGCACACACCGCGCCACAGCAGTAGACAATGAGCATTGTGTGTGAGCGCCGAGCGGCTAATGAAGATACGCTCACCCACACGTGTATACTGTATACTGGTCCTGGCCACTGCACACACCGCGCCACAGCAGCAGACAATGAGCATTGTGTGTGAGCGCCGAGCGGCTAATGAAGATACGCTTACCCACACGAGTATACTGTATACTGGTCCTGGCCACTGCACACACCGCGCCACAGCAGCAGACAATGAGCATTGTGTGTGAGCGCCGAGCGGCTAATGAAGATACGCTCACCCACACGTGTATACTGTATACTGGTCCTGGCCACTGCACACACCGCGCCAAAGCAGCAGACAATGAGCATTGTGTGTGAGCTTCGAGCGGCAAATGAAGATACGCTCACCCACACGTGTATACTGTATACTGGTCCTGGCCACTGCATACACCGCGCCACAGCAGCAGACAATGAGCATTGTGTGTGAGCGTCGAGCGGCTAATGAAGATACGCTCACCCACACGTGTATACTGTATACTGGGTCCTGGCCACTGCATACACCGCGCCACAGCAGTAGACAATGATCATTGTGTGTGAGCGCCGAGCGGCAAATGAAGATACGCTCACCCACACGTGTATACTGTATACTGGTCCTGGCCACTGCACACACCGCGCCACAGCAGCAGACAATGAGCATTTTGTGTGAGCGTCGAGCGGCTAATGAAGATACGCTCACCCACACGTGTATACTGTATACTGGTCCTGGCCACTGCATACACCGCGCCACAGCAGTAGACAGTGAGCATTGTGTGTGAGCGCCGAGCGGCTAATGAAGATACGCTCACCCACACGTGTATACTGTATACTGGTCCTGGCCACTGCACACACCGCGCCACAGCAGCAGACAATGAGCAATGTGTGTGAGCTTCGAGCGGCAAATGAAGATACGCTCACCCACACGTGTATACTGTATACTGGTCCTGGCCACTGCACACACCGCGCCACAGCAGTAGACAATGAGCATTGTGTGTGAGCGTCGAGCGGCAAATGAAGATACGCTCACTCACACGTGTATACTGTATACTGGCCTGGCCACTGCACACACCGCGCCACAGCAGTAGACAGTGAGCATTGTGTGTGAGCGTCGAGCGGCAAATGAAGATACGCTCACCCACACGTGTATACTGTATACTGGTCCTGGCCACTGCACACACCGCGCCACAGCAGCAGACAATGAGAATTGTGTGTGAGCGCCGAGCGGCTAATGAAGATACGCTCACCCACACGTGTATACTGTATACTGTATACTGGTCCTGGCCACTGCACACACCGCGCCACAGCAGTAGACAATGAGCATTGTGTGTGAGCGCCGAGCGGCTAATGGAGATACGCTCACCCACACGTGTATACTGTATACTGGTCCTGGCCACTGCACACACCGCGCCACAGCAGTAGACAATGAGCATTGTGTGTGAGCGCCGAGCGGCTAATGAAGATACGCTCACCCACACGTGTATACTGTATACTGGTCCTGGCCACTGCACACACCGCGCCAAAGCAGCAGGCAATGAGCATTGTGTGTGAGCGCCGAGCGGCTAATGAAGATACGCTCACCCACACGTGTATACTGTATACTGGTCCTGGCCACTGCACACACCGCGCCACAGCAGCAGGCAATGAGCATTGTGTGTGAGCGCCGAGCGGCTAATGAAGATACGCTCACCCACACGTGTATACTGTATACTGGTCCTGGCCACTGCACACACCGCGCCACAGCAGTAGACAATGAGCATTGTGTGTGAGCGCCGAGCGGCTAATGAAGATACGCTCACCCACACGTGTATACTGTATACTGGTCCTGGCCACTGCACACACCGCGCCACAGCAGTAGACAATGAGCATTGTGTGTGAGCGCCGAGCGGCTAATGAAGATACGCTCACCCACACGTGTATACTGTATATTGGTCCTGGCCACTGCACACACCGCGCCACAGCAGCAGACAATGAGCATTGTGTGTGAGCGCCGAGCGGCTAATGAAGATACGCTCACCCACACGTGTATACTGTATACTGGTCCTGGCCACTGCACACACCGCGCCACAGCAGTAGACAATGAGCATTGTGTGTGAGCGCCGAGCGGCTAATGAAGATACGCTCACCCACACGTGTATACTGTATACTGGTCCTGGCCACTGCACACACCGCGCCACAGCAGTAGACAATGAGCATTGTGTGTGAGCGCCGAGCGGCTAATGAAGATACGCTCACCCACACGTGTATACTGTATACTGGTCCTGGCCACTGCACACACCGCGCCACAGCAGCAGACAATGAGCATTGTGTGTGAGCGCCGAGCGGCTAATGAAGATACGCTCACCCACACGTGTATACTGTATACTGGTCCTGGCCACTGCACACACCGCGCCACAGCAGTAGACAATGAGCATTGTGTGTGAGCGCCGAGCGGCTAATGAAGATACGCTCACCCACACGTGTATACTGTATACTGGTCCTGGCCACTGCACACACCGCGCCACAGCAGTAGACAATGAGCATTGTGTGTGAGCGCCGAGCGGCTAATGAAGATACGCTCACCCACACGTGTATACTGTATATTGGTCCTGGCCACTGCACACACCGCGCCACAGCAGCAGACAATGAGCATTGTGTGTGAGCGCCGAGCGGCTAATGAAGATACGCTCACCCACACGTGTATACTGTATACTGGTCCTGGCCACTGCATACACCGCGCCACAGCAGCAGACAATGAGCATTGTGTGTGAGCGCCGAGCGGCTAATGAAGATACGCTCACCCACACGTGTATACTGTATACTGGTCCTGGCCACTGCACACACCGCGCCACAGCAGTAGACAATGAGCATTGTGTGTGAGCGCCGAGCGGCTAATGAAGATACGCTCACCCACACGTGTATACTGTATACTGGTCCTGGCCACTGCACACACCGCGCCACAGCAGTAGACAATGAGCATTGTGTGTGAGCGCCGAGCGGCTAATGAAGATACGCTCACCCACACGTGTATACTGTATACTGGTCCTGGCCACTGCACACACCGCGCCACAGCAGCAGACAATGAGCATTGTGTGTGAGCGCCGAGCGGCTAATGAAGATACGCTCACCCACACGTGTATACTGTATACTGGTCCTGGCCACTGCACACACCGCGCCACAGCAGCAGACAATGAGCATTGTGTGTGAGCGCCGAGCGGCTAATGAAGATACGCTCACCCACACGTGTATACTGTATACTGGTCCTGGCCACTGCACACACCGCGCCACAGCAGCAGACAATGAGCATTGTGTGTGAGCGCCGAGCGGCTAATGAAGATACGCTCACCCACACGTGTATACTGTATACTGGTCCTGGCCACTGCACACACCGCGCCACAGCAGTAGACAATGAGCATTGTGTGTGAGCGCCGAGCGGCTAATGAAGATACGCTCACCCACACGTGTATACTGTATACTGGTCCTGGCCACTGCACACACCGCGCCACAGCAGTAGACAATGAGCATTGTGTGTGAGCGCCGAGCGGCTAATGAAGATACGCTCACCCACACGTGTATACTGTATACTGGTCCTGGCCACTGCACACACCGCGCCACAGCAGCAGACAATGAGCATTGTGTGTGAGCGCCGAGCGGCTAATGAAGATACGCTCAACCACACGTGTATACTGTATACTGGTCCTGGCCACTGCACACACCGCGCCACAGCAGCAGACAATGAGCATTGTGTGTAAGCGCCGAGCAGCTTTACGCTTACCCGGGAAGATATACAAAATAGGAATTCGTCAAAAGAATGTGGCTCAATATCATGAGTATTTGGTAACTGGTACATCATCCAACAAGAGACATTTATCTTACATTATAGATATTTAAGATTGTAGTTCTAAAGCAATGCTGCTTCGCATTCACTTAAAATAGTTTACTTTGTTTTGTTCATTTCATGAGACGTTCCTTTAAGTACTTCAATCTCACATAATATGTGTCATATAAAATCTAAGTAAAGTATTTCTCAGATTAACGATCTACCAACAAGGTTCATTCATCAGAATCATTTTAGAAATTTAAATATTATTTGTATCAATTCAAAAACAAACGGGTTGGCAAATACATAGCTGTAAAGGTTTGAAACATTCATCGCCTAAGGTTTAAAAGGTTACCGTATATAACCTCTATCGACCATGTCTCCACCTCACCTTTTAGAAATCCACCAAAATATAAATAAAAATACAGCTTAAAGTTAATAAAGGGGGGTTAATATGTACTAACATGTTAACCCCACTTTATTATACGAGCCCCGCTACATTTATATGAGTGTATAAATGTCCACTGGCTTCAATACTTCACTGTAGCGTAACAATCAGTTCTGCCGAATTCTTGTACCTACATTGCGTCTACAATTTTGAAGGCGTTTCAGATCCTCCCTTGCCCGCTGACTTATGTTAGGATAAGCACTATTTATTTCAGTGCATGTTATGTTTTTATGCTATAGTATTGTTACCATACATTTTATAAATGTATACAGTGTTCAGGGGGGGGCTACCGACACATTTCTCTTTGCCAATAAGTTGAACTCACAAACAAAAATAAAAAGCTCGTAAGACCTCATGTCCGATTCTCAATTGTTTGGCTGATATCTCACATGTCATGATTTTTTTTATTTACTTGGCACTAACAAAAACCAATTGAACACTAGAGTTTATACTTAACGTAATGATTAAGAACACGCTATAAATAGATGAAAACATCTTTAAGTCGTTTTGTAAAAAAGTCCCAATTTGTATTGTGAAAAACCCTACGTTAAATCCACTGAAAGAATATTACAAGTTTAACTGCCTATGTAATTTTAACCAGTAGAAAAAAAGGCAAAGAACAAAAAAAGTCGTAAAATTAAGGAACAATTTTAAAAATTCCATAAATTACTAGGTTTTATTTTAGGACAAAGTGGTATTAATATTTTTATATATACTTTTGAACACTCTTCTTTCAATCTTAATTCATAAAGTAATGTATCTGTCGTAGCCACTTGCTGTAATTGGGCATTTCATGAAGTGTCTAACGCAGCCCGGGCTCAGCACGCCTGGAAACATAGTTTAACTAGATTATGTCAATAAAAATTACAGAATCTGCCCAAGGAAACTGGACACTTCATGACGTGCCCAACGCTCTTTGGGCACATGATATAACTACTGTATCGAGGCGTGTTGGGCGGTCGATTCAAAATCTTTATTAAAGTAAATCCCAATGTTTACATTAAATCCCAATGTCTGTGATAAAGTAGCCAATGTTACTATTTGCTACTAAACCTTTTAATATTTTTCAAATCTAATAATTAAAATACTGGTTTTAGTTAGATAGGCCTTTTTAAAATAAAATTAGTCTACGTTACATTTGGATAATGAATTTTTTGTTCTACAAGCTAAGGTCTGACTAAAATATACAGTTAACAATAACCTAGATATTTTGAAAAATAAAATAGTAATTACTTAATCTAGAATAAAAAATAAATACTTATAATTAGATAAAAGTAAAAAAAAGTTTTCAAATAGTTGTAAAACTCACAAACGAATAAAATAATAAATAATGCGCTATTAGAAAAAATAGTAATAATTAAACGTCGAACATTTTCTAGCTACCCCTTACTTTTGAATAACGTTTAACATTCATAGGTATCCCCTGAGACAATTTCTTGATATGAATTTCCAAATATTTATTTGACTTAATAACACAAACTTATATTTTATAGTACTGGTGTCAGCAGGTTTGATAAAGATTTAACTTAGGCCTACATCACTGAAAAGCTGTTAAGTAAACAGGACTGAACCCCAAATAAGTTTTTTATTATTCTATAAACAAATAAAAATACAATGAAAAGGCTTGAGATAATGATGTTACGTTAATTAATTCATTCTGACATATAAGACAAACTTAAATCTTAATTGAGGTTGATGCTAGTAAATTGTAAAAAGGACAACAAGATTGTAAAATGTTATATAAAATAAATGTTTTTCATTTTGATACAAAAAAAAGAAACTAATGAATAGTTTTTATTAATTTTTTCAACATTATTATGGCACTTTCTGTAAATTTGTTTTACCTTGATGTATTTTGATTTATTATAAGTTTTATTAAGAGGACTAAGTAAGAGGTTAATCAATTGAAACATGAAAAAATAGGTTAAAGTTAATGTTTATTTTATGTTACATATAAATGTGTCAGGTAAAATGTTACATTTTTTAAAATTTTATTAATGGATAAAGTTTTTATCGACTGAATTGTCTGAATTGTGTCTGAATTGGTTTATGTTTTCTGAATTTATTTCGGTTACACATCATTATAAATATTATTATTCAAACAATAAACCATTTTAAAACCATCTGTTGTTTCGATAATAATATTAATAATGTTGTGTAGCCAAAATAAGTCGAAAACATAGAAGAAACCATCATAAAAACATAAAGGCCATCATTTCCTGATACAGGCAGGAATTGCCTGGTTTAGCGGTAGACAATAATATTCTTAATGTTGTACACTAGTCTTTTAAAATGTCCTATTTTGTATAATTGGAAATAATACTGTCAACAACAACGTATAATTGAAAGTCGGATACTATCAACAACAACGTGAACAACAGTTTTACTTGCTTACATAAAGTGCCCAGCATCTGAGCCGGACCACAGAGAACTGTGGCCGGACGCATAGTGTAAAAGAAATAATTACATGAAGTGCCCAACTAGCGTTGGTCACTTCATGAAGAGTCCAGTTTTGTTGGTCACATACTGTAATTTTTATTGAAACCGTTCAGTTACACTATGTGCCCAGGCGAGCTGGGCACTTCATGAAGTGCCCGGTTAGCGCTGGACACTTCATGAAGTGCCCCATTCATGTGGCTACTACATATCTAATGTGTCACGCTAATATATAATGTATCTTACATTTAGCTTGCAGTTAATGAACGGTTGTTACGATTGTTTGTATTTTTAAAAACATTATTTAGTTGCCAATATAGCATAACGTATCAAGCATTTTATTTAAAAATAATATAACTTTTAAATTAGTATTTTAATGTAATCAGATTTTTAAAAGCCATGATACCTACTAGACAGAACACAAAATTTATAGCCAGAAATTTTATTCCGGCATTTGAAATTAATCCTCAAAGACGTTTTTGAGACAATTTTTCAAGCGAGCAAATATATAAAACATTGTTCATTTAATAGTATAGGGTTTATTGAACTAATTTTGACTGAAAATCGTAGAAAGCTAAAATCTGAATTTTGTAATTGTTCAATTCTGTCAATCGTAAAAAAACAAAAATATTTTAGCTGTTTTGTTGGGGGGGGGATGGCTATAAGTTGCCATTGTAATTAATTGACTCAGTTTTACATTTAGACGGAAATCTTGATTGTTTAACTACTTATTTAAGATCACAAATATTCCATTTAAAGCTATTTGACATTTACAAACAATTTTTTTTTAATTTGCAGCTTCCATTAGATACCTTTAAAAAGTGTGTTACTAACACAGATCGGCTAATGTATTGCCTCGATTTCATCAAGAGGCCGGCGAAGAATGTTTCTGGGCACAGAATCAAACATCATTCATAATTTGAGTCTCAAGTTCAAATTTTAATTATAATTATTTATTATAATTTATTTATTTTATATTAAAAAATAATATTGGTTAAAAATTGTTTTTATTTGGTTAATTGCGTCCTTCTTAATGACGATGAAAAATAATTTTCTCATACATCTCAAAATTTTTCTTTTATAAATAACATCTTTAATATAGAACTTCCAAATTGCCAAGTTCGGCCTGTAATCAAACACGTCAATTTGTGCCTCGATCATCAATGATCGGACTGCCCGGACCTAGTCGCAGGAACGCGACCTGCGGAGGCTTCTCGCCACTGATCGACACCTCCCCAGTCCTGCCACTCTCCAAGTCTCCGTTACCCTCCCAAAGGCCCCGACTGCCGCCAACATGGCGACGCCCCGCCCTCCCCCCTCCACACGTCTAATTGCAACTACCGCGCACTTTACATGGGATCATTCCCTAATTACACACAGCCTGCCCAGGAAAAGGAAATAATTAACTATCCCATTGAGAGGGGGAGATGCCTCTGTAATTGCCAATTTAACTTGTGTTTAGTCCATTGTAGATCTTGAGATTGTCAAGTCGCGAGGATTTCCAAGACGCTTCGCTCAGTTGGACGACGGTTTCCATTTATAGTTAGGCATGCGAGATGTGTAATTTCGTTTAATTATTTCTGTAGCTGGGTAGATTAATCTTTTAAAATCACCCGGTATGTAATGGTTTGTATTTAACATATTTAAAAGGTACTTCAACATGAAAATAGCTGATCATTTTTGAAGATATATGATTATTTCAGACAACTGAAGGTATTTAAGAAGTCAATATCAAATAGGTATGGAAAGACTGTATAAAATTCAGAAAAAAAATCACAATGCAAAATGATTTGAAAAATAAACCCAAAATTAAAAATATTGCAACTATGAAAAACATGTTACCGTAAAGTGTTAAAAAATAGAACTAACCATAATTCTAACCATGGGCGATTCTTTACACCTTTCAGGTGTGCATTGTCAAAAATAATTTGAGAATTTACAACGAAATACTTGTAAGTTTACTTACTGTTGATGGCATTAATATTATCTTAAATACTGAATAACCTAAACTATTCAGACCGATAGAATAAAAAATTATATCTGTCTTCCTATCTTTGATATTTTTGCGTCAGCCTTGTAGACAAAAAACTGCTCTACAAATATATGATGTTCTAAATAAAAATTTAAGCAAAATTCATTGAACCGGCAATACCGTAATACTGAAATCTAGTGTGACAAGTTTAACGAAGAGTATCGATCACAGCCAAAGCGCTCCACCAAACCACAGCAAACAAGCCTTGTAGCAAGTGTTCTCAATTAAACCACAAATAGTTCAAAGTGACTGACTGAAAGGGCTTATATCGGTGTTCGGGCGGGGGGGGGGCGGGGGAGGGGGGGCGGGGGAGGGGGGCGAGAACTATTTTGGAAACGTCGCTCCATCACGGCCCAAACATCTCTCAACCCTTTACTGAACTGTAACTTACATCTGAGACATTTATTGCCCAGCTGATATACAGTGTTTACCGAGCGGGGGGACCGTCGCGGGCTCCTGCGGCGAAGGTAAACATACGTCTGTCACCGACAGCGCCTAAATACACACCGGCGTCACTCTATATATAAGTATTTGTTTGTGAGAAACTTGCTACCGAGAAGTGTACATGGTATTTGTGGGTTATATTGGTTGTAAGTCCTTAAATAAGATCTAAAAATTCTGAAGAGACTGGAAATGTGTTTACCTTGATAATGGTAAAAGGAGAAATTATGGAACTATGACCTTGTGACTAGGTGTTAATTACCAGACATTAATTCGGAGATAAGAATACTTAGCGGGATTTTGACCGTGAGTCTGAGTGTTACTGGACATGACTGGGGATGTGGGTTAGTCTGTGGGACTACGTCATGAGCATAGCTTCGTTGGTGGTTCAATGACACATTATAGTCTCTTTTCAAGCCCCGAGCCGTTTCCTATCGAGATTGTATTTAATTATTCTTTGTATTAAAAATGAGTCCCCGCACCATAATTAAATACATTCAAAATGCAACTCACTCAGAAAAAACTTTGCCCTACTGTGCTGACATTTAAAATGAAACTTATAATGTAATAGGGCAAGGTTTTTACGTCAACTTATAGCGACAGACAGTGATTTTGAGAGAGAATGAGAGTCTATGAAAGGTGTTAGATGCGAAAGAGCAAAGTGCATTACACATGCAAAAATGCACGTTTTTGTATTCCCAGGTAATTGTATTCTTATTTTTCGAATGCATATTGACAAAGAATGTGGACTGGCCGTATATTTTCGGTTTGTAGGCTTATGACAATTTTGCTCAGTCTATAAGCTTGGATTTTTCTCATTTACCAAACTACGGCGGTTATGTGACTTGGCGGGTTGTTTAAAGCTTGGTAATGTGTCAAAAACTAAACCAATCCATGAAGAAGGTGCTATCTTCTTTGTAAAATAATAAGGCTTAGATCTAACTTAATTAATCTGATGGTTCAAACAACTAAGAAAATTAAAGTTAATGCAAATATAAAACATTTGCTTATAAGCAAATTGTTGTTCGTATTTATACGTATTTTAGTTAAGTTATCAAATAAAAGAATAAAAATCAACTATAATTTTATAAAAATATACTATACTGATTAAAGTTTTACGATCATTAGTAATTCACTTCCAAACTCTTTTCAGATTTCACTAACGAAATCCAGCCCTTAGTTCTTTCCCATTTGAACTTAAAAGTATATTTTTGTAATTGGATCGGTATTAAACCACACTCACTAATTTAACTTAAATGATATACAATCTGACTTAAGACCTAAAATTTGAAAAAAATATTATTCCTTTGCTGAATTTAGGACATTATTAGTTTCTTATTGATCTTGTAAAACTATAATTGATTAAAAAACCATTAAACATTTACTGTTTGATCCTTTTATCTAATTTTATCTTTCACTTTCCTCGATCTTCACAAATAAACTCAATAGCAAATAGTCCATGCAACGAAAAGGTATAGAGGGATTTTTTTGAACACAATTTTTGACTTCGCAGCTTCGTTTTGACTAGTTAGGAGGTGAACATATCAAAGTCCCGGTCCGTGGCCCTTGAGTGGGGAGGGAGGGTTGGGGGTCTGAAAGTACCATTTTTAGGGTTTTCCTAAATATCTTGAAAACGAACAACTTTTAAAATTCTCTATTAAATTTGAAAATTAAAGAAAATTAAATTTCCTGCAAGAAAAGTACATAATACTTTGGTACAAGGTACAAGGTAAGCACTAGTTTTATTATTTAAACAAATAACCCTTCCAAAAGAAATACATGTAAATATGTGAGTAACATACATGCCCAATGGGGCAACGCTTTTCATCGCTACAAATCATTACAAATGTGTAATAATTCCTTGAAAAATAACATTTTTTGTGAGGTCGCCAACTCCTGTATTTTAGACCAATTTTAATGATCGAGGTTTCAAATTACTGGAAATTTTGTCATTATTTCCTGAATGCTGTTCATTTCCCTCTAGGTGAAAAAAGCATTGCCCCATTGGGCACGTATATTACCCAACAATTTACATTTTTTTCTTATTTAAGGGATATTTGTTTGAATATTAATAAAATTAGTACTTACCTTGTAAATGGTTGGACCAAAGTAGAAATATTATATACTTTTCTTACGGAAAATTTTCTTTTCTTTAATTTTCATATTTAATAGAGAAAATACTATACTAAAAGTTGATATTTTTTAAGATGTATTTAGGAAAATCCAAAAATGGTACATTCAGACTCCCCTCCCCCACCGCTCTAGGGCTACGGACGGGGACCTTTGATATGTTCACCTCCTAACCAGTCCAAACAAAGCTGCAAAGTTAAAAATTGTGTTCCATGCAATTCCCTCTATACCTTTTTTTTTAGCATTCGTTGCCTAGACTAAAAACTAAAAGACTTTTTTTTACTTTTTAAACCATTCTAAATTATTTCCTAACTTGTTTCTGCATATCGTTCTATTTATTCTGACATCTCCTGATATGACAAAAACAAACAGTCGTTTAATACAGAGAGTACAGACAGTTCAGCGAAACTTTAAGGACATTTAAATTAAAAATGCATGATTATACAAACTTTTTGATGAATATAGTATGCCGGGTTTAATCGACGGAAAAAGTTAAATATTACCATTGGAAAGAAGATATTTTAAAGTTTTTGGTTAGAGCTAAGGTGTTCTCTATTATATGTCCCATGTTTTAAAGTAAAATTCTGACCAGACTTTTTCAAGTATTCACATCATCACTTGTACAGCTCTTGTTATGCGCTGCCTTAATTCCAAGAGACCAAATGGTAATTGGATGGTAAAAACTTTAGTTTTTTTTATCCAACCATCAATGCCAACATGACGCGTATAAAATTATTCTGTTTTAATTTTACCAATTTATTAAGGTTTATATTTCTTTTTGAATAACCTTTTAAATATAAAATTCTCAATACCTATAATATTAACCCGATAATTTAGAAGCAGCGACGCAAACTCTGCTCACAAAAAGAGCCTGTAGCATCATAACGTACATCACCGCAACGCAACATACGTCACTAAGCAAACGTCAACCAACGTACGTCACCGGTCGCACGTCAACCGATACACGTCAGCCAACGCAGCACCGTCTCAACGGCACGTAGCCACGTAATCGGTTACGGAAAATAGTAAAGAGAGAGCAAAATAAATTCCGTGTCAGAGCTCGTTAGAGCTGACCCTCGACCCGCCTAATCCCGGCTAATGAGCGGCGAGCAGCACAATAAAAAATTATGGAATTATAATATATGTCGGGTATGTGGAGGGATTAGAGCCCAACCACCTGCGGCGCTCCCAGGGCCCGCCGCCGCCGCCGCCGCCGCCATGCAACTACTTTTTTACTTTTAGATTAAAAATACTTCTCGGAATTTATTATCTGTTGGGTCACTTCGCGCTTATTAGACCAACCGGCCTTGGTCAACGCGATGACGATTATAACTTGAAAGATAATAATTTGTAAGGAATAATCGGTTGAAAATGTAGAGTTAATTTAATCCTATTAAATATTTGCAGGTTAAAGAATGTTGGAATTCACAACAATATTATGAATTAATTCTCCTAGATTATATAATAGTTTAAATAATAAACTTTATTTAATAGACTGTATTAGATTGCTTACATTCGGTTTATAATTTTCGTTATTAAAACAAAACCTCGATTGCCCATCGTCACGGACCAGTAGATCCAAAGACAGGGTGGTATTGAAGCGGCAATAAGTCACAGGAGATGGCGGCTCATGACGGAGCAGAAGTTGCCCGAGGCCAGGATCGAACCGGCGACGTTCGACTTACTGGGACAGCGCTTTACCTCTGCGCTACCGCCTCGGGACAGTTAAATTAACAAAGTTATTTTAAATTCTAACTGAACAAAGATTTGTCTCTTAAAAATTTAAATTGATACGTTATCAAAATATATAGGTATACATCGTTATGGAATGAATATTAAATAGCTCTCTTTGATAATAACATGTTTAGAAAAGATTTTATAAGAGCACGCCTTAATTATTTGTTAAAACTAGGCAGTAATATTTTTAACAGTTTGGTCTTTTTCCTCACACACAATAACTGTGCCACTAATCAAGGCCACACTAAAAAGATTCACTTCCACACACCGTTGTAAAAAAATCTCTATGGTAACAACTACAAAAATAATAAAACCTAGGAAACCGGTAAGGTAAATTTTATAATCGAAAAATTGTACAAAATAGAACACGTTAACTTCTTAGATGGGGTTTATTATGATTTTTTATTTTTTAGTTATCGAACTCGCTTCATTATATGAAGTGGCTGAGTCCGATAACTAAAAAATAAAAAGTGGTCGAACACTGCAACCTGGCCAGACTCCAGAGAACAACATTCATCGACGGACTGCAACGATTTGGTAAGTATGTAAGTACATACAAACCTAAATTCAACGAATAAACCTTTGCTAAAAATATTACAAGAAACGTGGACAAAAGAAGTTAAACTTTGTATGAAGGAAAATAAAAATATAAAAAGTATAATTTTATTGAGTTTCTTTTATACAGAACACGCTTTTAAAAGAGGTCTCGAGGCAAGAACTTAGCCTGGAACCATAATAATCTTTCGTTTCATGGGAAGATATAAAAACATCATAGATTTTTTCATAGTATGTCTAATTATATGTGTCTAAGACTGCTAGACACAGTAAATTGTCTCAACGTTGATATTAAGGAAAATAACAAAAAATATTATTTTTTCTCAACACTATTAAAACTTGATTTTTAGTCGCAAAACAACAGTACAATTTAACCGACAACCGACGAAAATACGAGCAGAGCAAGCGAAATACTATAGGAAATTAGATTTCTTAGTGGTGCATCAATGAAAATAAATGCAACTTCAACACCCCTTTTTATTTTTATTTTCTCTAACTTTAACTCATAACTTATCAAAGATATATCAAAAAATGAAATATTTGTTTTGTCGTCGAACTCATAACAAGAAATAGGAAATAATTTAGATTAACTTAAAATATATAAACTGCAATACAATTTTTCACTCTTCCCTCGATATATGATGCTTCTGAACACTTAATTCCTAAAATACCTCATAAGCCACCGAATCCTTCCATAACTTAAAACTCACTGTTGCCTTCTGAATTTTAAACATCATGAAGATTGAATTTATCATTTCGGGGGAATATAAAAGTAACAGATGAGTTGCGCAAGGCTCGCCTTGATTGCGAGCCCCGCCGCTAGAGGCCGGCAGGAGGCGGGGGTGCTCCTCGGGATAATAGCCCATACATCACATCTCGAGGCTTTCACAAATTAAGCCGACACTGAATTTCAGCCGATTGGCCACGGACTTTCGGCCGCCCCATCTTTCATATTTTTTGTCATCTCGACGATCAAATCGACTTCCACTGAATACCTTTGATTTCCCGCGACGCGCCTCGGGACTCCATAATATGATAATTTGTTGTGAGTATTTACATTAGAATGTAGACGTGATGGCCAGTTACGTATGTTGCTGAGATGAGGTAATACTATACTGGTACTAAATGAAGAATGTGTTCGTTTAACATATAAGGGTGAATTCTTTAGGAAACTATTTTGGCCAACTCACGTGAAAGGCTGAAATTACCACCAACAAATATTTAAGATTGACTAGTCGTTTTTTCATCTTGTCCAACTGCAATCTCGATCGACAGAGACTTGAATAGTAATCTTTGTACCTGATACTTAAAATTACTAGTATGATGTCATACTATGTGAAACGTGTAAGTTTCGCAAGACATTGGTTGATACAACAACCTACAACATTCATTTGATTGAGTTAAACAGTGTTTAAACTTAAGAGTGCTAACATCACAAGTTACTCAGATTTTATACAAATCCTAAACAAGCTCCTCAATGAATTCAAAGAAATCATGAAAACCCATCAATACCACAATAGCATCATGATTGACAAGAAAGTAGTGATGTTCGCTCACCGAAACAGATGTGTATTCACAGAGAAGAATGTAACAGAGGTCGCTTTTAAATGGATCTTATGTTGCGCCCAAGTGTTTGCTGGTTACAGTTAAATCCAGCTACAGTTAAGTTAATAGTTACTAGTTACATCTAGTTACTAGCTACAGTTAAGTTAAATTAGGAGAGGGCAGCGACGGTGCTGCTCTCTCGCGGCGTTAATGGTGAACTATTTTTTTATAAGTCCTCGACACCAGTGCTCGACACCAGCTGAGTGCAACTTTATAAGATACCTCTGTTTGATTCTCCTTTGTGGTTTATTCAATTAATACAATTTATTTATATTTTTTACCTAATAATCAATTGCATAATGTTTTACAATTATGATGGTCAAGAATTACCATTCAAATTTTTTATGTTGCTTCTTTGGACTGACTTGTGATTTTAATTTTTGCGTTCCAGTGTGCAAGACAATGTTTGTAACACAATTAAACTAACTAAACATAACTACACTATAAACATGTCAGAATACAGAAATTGTTCACAGGTTCAAACAGATGTTCACATATAATGACATAAACCAAATCCATAAAGCAAAAAACATACGAGAATGTACACAACGTAATATTAAAATATCAAAGTTCATTATTTAAGTTTAATTCGCTTCTACAAAACCCAGGTCTCTAATAAGGAAAGAAATATCAATGCATTTTCATCACTCATTAACAAAACTGACAGTCATTGTCAATCCTCTTGTAATCAGCCGTTTAGTTTATGTTCTTGGGACATCTGAAGTGTATAAACAACGAGGTAAACGTTGATAAATAAAAAGTGTTTAAATAATAGAAGAAACTTCACAACCTCCATCAGATATACAAGCAAAGAGAGCTTCCGTCCAGAATGCTCCATCCTAACTGCTTCCGTCTAGACTGCTCCGTCCTGACTGCTTCCGTCCAGACTGCGCTGCAGTGGAATGATGCTACATTAGCGGAGGAATGCTGCAGAGGAATGCTTTGCTATGACCAAATTGCGATGCCTAGAAAGTGTTTACGGAAGCAATAGTCGCGGTTATCTTATCGTCGGCTTCTGATCTCAAAATTTAAGTTCTCTTATCTGCTCAACACTCTTCTCCTTATGAAAGGAATTTATAATTGCGAAAGCTCTAGAAGAAATACTTTTGACCGTTGCTGGATCTATTTAAATCTATTAAGGACCTCTTAAAACGAGTCGTTTTTATTTCTCAGATTTCTAGCCAGTTTTTATGAGCCTTACTTTTCAACAAGTAAGGGTATAAAGTCTTATTTCGTATTTTAATTAGTATTTGAACGTCGATGAGGCAAGTTTTCAATTTATACTTTTCAGGAACATTTTATTGTAAAATAGTTGCCATCGAATTTTATAACAGTGACACTGATTTATTATACTGATATGTCAAAATGTTTTGCTACTTTGGAAGCAAAACACCAACGTGCATTCAGTAGTTGAACAAATTTCTGGAAAAACATTTATTATCTGATAACAAAAGGCCCTTGACTTTCGAAGCGAGTTAATCACTTAATAAGTAGCTAGCTTAAATAAAAAACAAACTTTTCGGACATTATTTCTTGGTTCATAGAACTCATTTTTAATTATTTAGAAACAGACTATCTTGTACTGTAACGTTGACATAATTTGTTTATTGACTTAGATTAAGTTCAGTATCGCTGAAAACAAACAGTATGATCAAACTGCAAACACACTAAACAAAAAAGTTAAGAGTCGAAAAGTCATTTATTTTTTTTTACTTTTCAATCAATCTTAAATAAACCGTTGGGGCCATTCCAAAGATATTTGAAGTTAGAAATTTTCTTCCTATCTAAACATCCCTAAATTGTGGAGAACAGACGAGGGCTGAGAATATCCCATCGGACGAAAGCGGCGCATAGTTGAATGACGCAGCGCCGCGGCCCAACAAAGTGACAGCTCCACGACCGGGACTAGCTTTAATTTACAACTGTCTTTGATGCCTGACCTGTGACTGGACCCGCAAATATAGACTGGTTAATGTGCCAAGGATAAATTATTATTGTATTTACATCTCACTAACAGCCCTCTGCTCTCCCTCCTTCGGCTCGTAAACCTTAATTCTGTCGTATATTTAAAGACTGTTTGTATAACAAATTTACTCTGTCATATATGACACTTGAGATGATGATATTTTGCAAAATATTTTCATCAGGCCGGTAGTTGAGTTCGTAAATAAATATAGTTTTAGCAGATTATTCTTATATAGAGGATGCTTAGGCCGGAGACACACGGGGCGTTTTTTTATCATCGCGTATTTCACCGCCCTGTGTGTAAGCGTCCATTTAAATCTATGCATTACAGGCGAGCGGCAGTTCCGCCATGGCGCGGCGATAAAAAACGCCCCGTGTGTCTCCGGCGTTACTTTCAAACTTACGGTATTTCCAGTTCTGAATTTTATAATTGACTATTGTCAAATGCTATTAGACTTATAAAATAATATTTCTGGTAAAGGTATTTTTTTAAATAAATATTACGAAAATTTGAATGTACATATGCATTGAAGTACAAAGAAAAGTTAACACTGTTTGTTGTGATTCGAGCATGATGCCAGCGAAGCTATGTATTTTGCTCTTATATTATAAACAATGAAGATAATTGGTTGTTGCGGACACTAGCAGTAATGTCATGGCATTTTTAGTATGATTTAATAACTTACCTACTATCACAAAGAAAGTGCTATACACAAATTTTATGAAATTAAAATCCAATTCACATGGTTTATTCATCGATTTATCGATGAATAAACATATCATCATTTCATCGGTTTCATGGATTTATAATTTTGAAGCAGCACTCAGGTAAATCATAATATGTTGTTTTAAGTTTAGACACGATCTAAACATTTACATTGACAAATACAAAGCAATACAAAACAAAAAATCTAAATCCTTTGTCTACTTGTTCATGTTCTCATTGACGGAGTTGTAGGTCCGACTCATGGATGATGTCTTGGGAAGCTCTGAAGCTTTGATCGATTGTTGATTGTTTTATAAGTGGAATTAAATTACGTGGCCCAGTTTGTCCATAAGAACAACGTAAATTTTTACATTGGGCTTACGGACGACCTAGGCCAAGTCATTTGACTCGGACTGTAGCTTGGAGTGAATTTATTTACATCTCTAGAGCAGTAAAATAGACCCTTATGTCATACAGGCAAGTCAGTTAACTAGATACTAATAAGCACTTCTATCTTCTGCCCCAAAAAATGTTACCTTAATTCACTACTATATAGTGTAATATTTCTATATTTTTTTGTGAACACGCCTTGTTGCAAAAACAAACCCCCTCCCCCCTCCGTACGCTGTCCAACCGTTAGCTACACCGTTATACTAAAGTAAGTAGATCGTAGTAGTAGTAGTCGCTCTAATTAATTAAATTCAACTTTAATTGACAAATTTTTTATGTACAAGGTATGCGAACTTACGTGTGTGTTGTTATAGTTTGAGCCTTTCGTGAAAGCATTAACTTTCTATTTACCTTGTTTGTAGGTAAAATACTCTTTATAAATCCTCTGAAAATAAAAATAATTGGTTTTCTTGTCGTATTATACATTTTAAGAGAAGAACCCTCCCCTCTGTTCTACAACGATGACTTGATAAATGGAAATCTGTCAGCCAAATCCTAACTGCCTGTCTCCATTTACTAGTAGTCCCTTTTTATTTTACTTCTTTAGACATTTATCTCAAATTATGATGACATTTTTTTTCCAATAATGATAATCCACCAGTCTTTTAAAATTTTGTTTATTCTAAGAAAGCTAACGCTAAAGGTTTTTCAATATCTTACAGAGTCTGCCCAATAGTATTGTTTTGAGATGGTACAGTTTAATATGTGTGTACCGAACAAGATTAATAAAGAACTAAACAGAATAGTTGCATCTACACTAAAACTTTCAATTAAGTAAGATACCCCAAAACAAAATTGGTATTTGGATTTTTTTAATTTTAACTAACTACTATTATAATGAAGCTTTGATATTATAATGAAGACTATTAATGAAGCTCTCTGGCAAAAACCTCAAGATATTTGATGGCTACCAAACTTTTTTATAGTAATACAAAAAAACCATGGTACGTATTGTCTTTGTGATTTAAAGACAATGGTAATACTGAATAGCATGCGTCTAATATAGCATGCGTAATTGTAATAAATCTTTCATTAAGGAAAAACCATTGAAAATAATAAATTAGTCGGCTAAACAGTTTCGGAATGATGCTGAAACGTTACAAGCCGTTAGTTATTCCAGAAATTAGTTTTTTATTCGACAACATTTTAAAATAATATTTTTAGAACAAATAATCGCTGTATAAATGCATCTTTTTTTATTTTTGAGGGTTAGTGAATAAATTAAACGAATGAGTTCAAGATATCAGACTGCAACGTAGTTGCCAATTAATAATGACCTCCTCGGTAACGCCCTCCATGGTATACAACGAATTAGGTTTAAACACATGATTTACTGTCAAATATTAAATAAAATAATGAAAACTGTAATATTGTTAGTATTTTAGATAATTACAATAACCTTACAGAATATACGCATTGGTTGTTAAAGTTGAAACATATTTATTTGGTTACACGCACTTAAATGTTAGCCAAATCTAACTAAAGAAATCGTAGCTCTATAGCTATCTAATATCTGTGGTATTCCCTTAGGCTCCGCAATTAATTGGGGAAAAACACAATGAAATGGTACTTAAACAGAATTGTATGAATAGAAGCGCAGAGTAGGCTGGGTATCAGTCAGAGGGGATTTGCTGGGACAGATTCTCATTTCTCAAGTCATCGCTAAGAAGTGGAATAAGCTGGGTCTAATAAATGTAAGACAAGAGGAGGGCCATTTTAGGGCTGCAGGCGGGACGTCACCGTCTGCTGACGTCGGCTGCGGGACGGCGCGTTTGTAACGTCTAGACTGAGGCTCTTGGGATCAAAACTGACACTGTAAAAACCTGAATAAACTAAAAATCTATTCATTAATGGTGTAGCACAAGCTCCATGTACTTGATTTTTGTTATCTATACTCATTTAATTTAATATGCTAGATAACATATTAATTTCCGTGACCAGTACTCCTCCTCGAGCTCTGATCTGGTTTTAATAATTTAGATGTCGTTCGTAAGAGCTCGGCATGAAGTGTTGCAGGAAACTAAAACTTATGAAATACAGAATACAGGATTTAGTAAGCTTTTACACATGTTGGTGGGATAGTGTGAGTTTTGACTCAAAGCCATGTGAGTGGTTTAAATTTTTTAAACCAAACCTAATTTGGATATTCTAAGTTTTGAAATATGTTGGCCAAGAAGGATTTTAGTATAAATATTTAATGTATTATTTTACTAAGCCAGAAGAAACTTCATTTACGGACCAAGAAATCAATATTTAGATCTGGTGTAAGATATCTCTTATTGTAAGTAGAGTAAAGTTGTTTTGTTCGTTTACTGATGGGGCACATATAACTTTATATTTACAAATGAAAGTATTTTATTATTAATAATTCTAAAAACCCACTGCTGGACACATCATGTGTTCAGTGTTCATTCACATATAACCATGGTTTTCTCCAGTCAAAACCATGATCCCATAACCTGAAGAACGCCCTCATTGGCGAATTTGGATGGAGTCAAAACTTACAACTTATCTCAATATACAAACTTACTTATCTATATTACAGGATATTGTGAGTTTTGATATTAACGTTTTGTCTTAAAATGTTTTTTATTAGATGAAGTGAGAATTTATAAAACATATTTCATGTCTGAATTTCACACGGAATATACTTTTACAAACTATTTGCTGACTAAATTTTATTGAATCATGGATTGTATCAGTTTTGATTCTAGAAGTCCTCGTATTATGTCTAATTGACAATGGTACTCGCATAACATAATTCTTTTGTTATAATAACTCTCGTCCTTATATTGTAAGAAGAAAACTCCCCTCAACAATACAGTATATTTTATTAAAAATTATGTAATATAACTAATTTGGTTATAGCAGTCACTCAGTCATTAATTCAAAGATTACATGATCAACCTTGAATAAAAAATCAAAATCCTTAGATAATTCAGTCGTTAAATTTTCGAAATCTTCTTCTCTTTTCTTCGTTTTTATTATTACTCTAAATTAATGACAATTACTCGTATGACATGATTCTCTTGTTATACTAACTCTCGCCCGTACCGTAAGAAGAAAACTCCCCTCAACAATTCAGTATACTTTATTTTTGGATTATATAATATTATAACCAATCTGGTTATAATAAACCGCTCACTCATTAACCCAAAGATCACGTGATCATCCTTGAATGAATAATCAAACTGCCTAGATAATTGAGAGGTTAAGTTCTGGAGGTCTGTTTTTATTATTAATCTAGATCAGAAGTAAACATCATGAGTGTGTTTTGACAATTCGAATTTGAAGAGCCAAATGTAAATTTGGATTTCATTCTTTTGGATATCGAAAGCTTAGTTCTAATGAACTTCCTCATAACTACGCCATACCACTCAACGGGATATCACAATTATCATGCCTTATTAAAAAAAAAACTATCAAACTTAATAATCTATATAAATAATACCCCCGTTGCAGCAGACCTGCATACTCAGCGAATTTCAATTGCAAAGTACATATTTCAATCCAATATAGCGAGATTTGACACGTTTTTAAGCTCCATAAGAATAACATGGGGAATGAGTATGCAGGTTTGCTGCAACAGTTGTTTTAAAAGTGGGTGGTTTTAATTCAATGTTTAGCAGATCTGAACTAGAAGAAGCCATACACCAAGTTTTATCAAGATATGTTAAGAAATAAGAAAGATATTAGATTTTTTTTATTTCCCATAAGGATAACATGGGGAATGAGTATTCAGGTTTGCTGCCATAAAAACGGTAATATCCGGGATTTTATACTAAAATACATTAGATCTCATCTATATGAAGCCACAAACCAAGTTTCATTATGATATGTTGAGAAATAAGCGAGATATAGAATTTTATTTATTCCCCATAAGGTTAACATTGAGACAACGTACTGTGTTTACCACTTTCAGTATCTCGGTAATCAATGGGCATAGAGCAATGATTCAAAATACTAAATTGTTTGTTTTTTCGGGCTGAATTCAATGGTGCTAACCAAAATTCGATACATTTTATTTTTCTATATAAAAAACTTGTAAACCCCATTTGGGGGGGGTTTACCCCGCTTTACCCCCCCTTCCGGTGGTCCGATCGGGCTGGTTCACGAACTCGTCCGAATAATTACTACTTTACACGCCTGTGCCAAATTTCATTCCGATCGGACCATTTTTGCGAGCGCTATCGTGCTTGCAGACACATATATATATATATAGATATTATTGTTTAATTCACAACTTAGGGCTGCTAAAAGTATTTGTAAAAATAATAATGAACTTGAGCTATTATATATAAAAATATATATATATATATAAGTATATATGATTATATATATATATATATATATATATATATATATATATATCTAGAAATTTGAACGAATGGTGTTTTTTGCTTCTGGGGGCCCCAAAACGAAAAGTTATTATAGTCTTGGGCTTAGGTCTTACCATGAGACCTACGGTAATAGCTTATTCCTTATAGGGGAAATTCGCTAAAGTTAGAGTTTTGTCTGTACATTGCTAATAATTATTAAATTATTGGTTATTTTTGCGTTTTGAAGGTCAGAGAATCTGAATCAAGACTTATTTTAATTTCTGTCCCTCTGTTGGAAACGCTTAACATAACACATTATACCGCTTTTCACGCAAAAACTAGAGTACTGGCATGGCTAAAACTTATTTTCTCTATTGTATGCATATATGAGAAGGTTTAAGACGAACTAAAACTAGCGTAAGTCTTTTTGAAATTAAACAGAAAGCTTCTAAAAAGCGAATTTTATTTGATTTTGACCCTATAGGGAAGCTTATGAAGTTGACATGGCAACCTAAACATAAAATCACGAATCCAAGGAAGTTTTTCTGTTTTTCCACGGGTGAAACCGTGTTGATCAGCTAATTTGAAATAAAAAATGTACTGCTGTTGGCAGTACATTGTTGAACAAGTTATAATTCGAACGGAGTGAGTTATACTCGACTTGAAAATCACTCTTTGTGAGCTAACTCCTCTTTTATTATTTGATGAAAATTCGTGAAATTTGAACTACATCATATTTATACCCCGAAGATTGTTTTAATCTATAAATTAGTAGTTAATTATACGTTTAAATATTTATTTTTTTAGTTAATAGCCTTCATTTAGTTTTCCCGAAGCACTTCGTTCGACCTATAAGCGACATAGGATCGTACTCCTAGTTTAGTATGCAATACTGCATAGTAAAGTCGCTTATAGGAACTTCTTGGAAGAGAATGACCAAATTTGTATTATTTAACAAAAATTTGTGATCTCGAGTATTTTTCTTATGTAGGCCTACCATAACCTAATATTCCATTTCATAGACTCCCTCTGAGTAATTAAAATCGATTTCGACTCAAAACCTCAACAACTTCATTTTTCCACTCAGACCGACAATAATTTAACGGATTTGTCCGGGCCGGCGCGTCGGCGCGGCGCGGGCTCAGGATTATGACTGTCGGTCCGGTATTGTTGTATCGGATCGACTGACTCCAGATGGCATCTACTTAGCCTCACACTCGTAAAAAACCCACATTATCTCCTCCAATTGTCAGAGGCATTTCTCTGCTTTGCATTTCCCTCGTTCCCACGGCGGCCGAGGTTCGACTCCCAGAAGAATGCGTTTCCGCCGCCGGTTTCGGAAGGTTTTTTCTCCCCGTTGCGGGGGCTGTTGGGCTGTCCCTGTCCCTTTCTTCCCCCACAGCTGCCTTTTTCAACACCTGACCCCGACTTTTGACTGATCTCGGGTTATTATACCTAATCTTCACTTTGTTGCAGGCCCCACCGTCTCGAGAAATATTTTTGTAAGGAGTTATTTACGTTGTGGATGAAGAGATTTAGAACTCACTGTAGATACAGGCTTGGTTTGGGGTAGTATTATAGTTTTTTTGTAGCAGGCGTAACTAAAACTCGTGATTAGACGGGATTTGTTTAATCGAATGTCTCTATCCATCAGCTGGGGACTGGCAAGTAATGTAAATCAAACCTGATAAACTACGAGAATTCTCATAGTTTGTCAACTAAAAAAAGGAAAGTCGTTTTGGTGCATTTAGTACTAAAAATTCTTCGGCGATATTTATTACTTATTATCTTTTAAATCTCATTGTTTGTTTCAATCATCAGATTATGTTATACAAAAAATAACTATTTGTAATCGCGGGCACCAAATAGGGCGGATAAGTGAGTGCGCTGCTGCCGAAATGATTGTTTATTATTGGTTTGCTTCTTCTGTGGCTTAGTAAACAACCTATACGATCATATGTTACAGAAAACACAAATTTACACGTACAAGGCCATGAAAAACAAATAAAAAGGTTTCGACAGGTCAACACAA
The DNA here is from genome assembly GCA_035578135.1 of Flexamia atlantica. Taxonomy (NCBI): domain Eukaryota; kingdom Metazoa; phylum Arthropoda; class Insecta; order Hemiptera; family Cicadellidae; genus Flexamia; species Flexamia atlantica. The sequence goes on from JAQJVK010000001.1 coordinate 28,488,925, forward strand.
ACTTTTCATGTAGTCATTTCAGCTGAGGTTTAGCTGATAATTTGACGAGTTTACATTTTTACCGCACGCCCTATTTTGTGCTCTCTACTCTAGCCGTTTCCAACAACTTATTCATATTGTACCCGTATTTATCCCACAAAACCTACTGATTATTAAACCGACAGTTATTTGAATAGTTTAGGATTGTAAAATGTAAGACATTCTGCTAAAGATTTTTTTTCAGTATACGTACCAGAGTTAATATTTCTCTGAACGTAAATAAACAATGCACATAATTATAGACAAGCATGATATTAATAGACGAACATGATTTTAGTAATCTTTTTTTACATTACAATTTGCTTTAGTTTTTGAGAATTGAAGAAAAATGAATTTGATATTATGGAAAAATTAATATGAGCTTTATGAGTTGCCATGTTGATTACGGAGTAACAACTCAATGTTAAAAAATGCAGTCACATGTTTTATTGGAGCTAAGAGTAAAACTAAATTCAAATATTTTGGTTGAATTTAGTACAATTAACCACGTTATCGATTTTATAGATTATCATTCCATTCTCAAAATATTCATTGTCTCGGATTAAATCAGTCAATGAAGTTGTGTGTAAAATGGAGGCTAAATGATTCCTAAAAACAAAACTTTCTCACAAAATACAGCAAATGTATTTGAAAGAATGTTAATTAATGCAATACCCTCAAGATGGACTGTAAAGGTTTGTACTGATTTAGTCATACGAAATACAGAAGAGAGCTTAATGAATGAGTACTCCTAAATGCACAAAAAATGATAAACTTACATTTCGATTCATGAATTGAAACAAGTGTATAATAATACTAATTCAAATTATACTTATTTTTTATAAAGGAACTAATATTTAAAACGTTTCCACTTTTATACATTATTACATTTTTTATCATTGTCTCCCTTAATGTGTTTATAAATTTATAAAAAGAATAGAGAGAGCGAAACCAGCGATTTTATCCGTACCTAACTCCGCCGGGACGCGGGGAGTAAGCCACATGCAAATTAGAATAAGAAGGTAAGACTACAAACAAAAGTTTAAGTCGGGACGCGCATGGGGCTAATACTGGATGTTTTATTGTTTTTAAAACCCTCCCCAGGCGCGGGGGTGCAGCTGCTTGCGCCCCTCGGAGCTCAATTTACAAATTATTCCCGAAGGACGAAGACCGAGGAAGTGCAATTGAAACAATTGAATTTTTAAATTTTGAACCACGAACACATGTGGCGCTGAGTTATGGCCGCTCCCCCAGTTGTCATAACGCCGCCGCGCCGCCAGCTGGGCCCGTGAGATATTGGGCTGGTGTGGAATTACTTTGATTACAACGCGCTGAACAGCGGTGCGGTCGCACGAGACGCACACTGCTCCCCAACTTCAGCCCACTTAACAATTATAGTGAAACATTTTAGCTAAAACAGATTTTGAGGGTATTCAACTTGAATAAAATTTACTACTTCGGGTGTTTATCTAAGGATAGAGAACGAATTTATGCTCTTTTATGGGTTGGAATAGTTGTGTAAAATATATTATTAACTTTTCTATTAATAAAGTCTAATTTTGACCCGCTTCCAGCAAACCTCCCTTCCCAATGTAAACTAAAATAAACGTGCACGTAATTATTAAAAGAAAATTATGATTCCGTTTATCATATGTGTAGAATATAGTACTGCAGTTAATAAATAAACTTTCTTAAAACATCCAGGAACGTCACAAAGATTCTGTTGGTGTAAAACAACAAATAATGCAAAAATATCATGTCAAAAATTCAAAAATCTTTACTGATTTGTAAAACATTACATTATTGCATGGATTAAGTCGACATTGGTCGTTAACATCGAGAAAAAACTTTATGACAACGGATATATTTATAGATAATTAGTATAGTTAGGATCACACAAGGGTCAAAACTCGAAGAGGGAAGCCAACTACCTTAATCGTCAAACAGGGTGATTAGATGTAATCATTATAGTTTTATGAGAGAGGACCTTCACTTTATTTGAAGTAAAGGACTTATAATTTTTATAATTGCCTGATTTTTCTTGGCGCTACTTGTCCTTTCTTGTACATTTCTCTATACTTTTAAAAAACAATATGACTGAAACTCCACTCCAAAAAAAAACTAAAACAAGAAGCTGGGAATATGGAACCATTAAATACTTTGTTATCAAAAGTTAATAGCGAAAAAGGTTTTTATTTATATGCATTAAAAATTCTTACTTCAACACTGTCACATACTAGTGTTTAAATCCTATCTCGATAAAAATGAAATATTTCAGTGCGCCGAGCCGAGTAGGCTGTCATAATGTATTCGTATACTTCATCCCGCAGAAGGAACCGCTACCGTACCGATACTGCCGAACTTGAAACTTCAAGGTAAACAGGAGTCCCCTGACAGGAGAGTTTCCCTCGCAACTTCGCACTTCACCTCACAAATGTCTCTTTTTAATCACTCTCGCTTCTAATCCTTCGCTGCCTAAGAGGGATAGGGTTGCGCAACAAATCACCGTAATGTTCCCGCGCCTGAGGAGCAGCAGCCCCGCGCATCTGGGACCGGGACACCGGAACAGGAAACTAATGACATGATCCCATTTTGCCAACATTACAAATTAATACTTCCCTCGCGTGGGAGGGTGAGTTATGATCGGAAGTGTTGCCCCGTCTTGGGTAGTGTTGCTGCTCCTGCTTCCTTGATGGATGGGGGCGCTGCTAAGATTGCTATGTTGCTGATATGCTGCTTGATGTTAGGCTTCTATGACATAGCACTGATATTCTGCTGAAATGCTAAGATACTGTGCTGTATGCTGTTGCATTGGTATGCCTCTTTGCTGATTTATGCTATTGCCCTGATATGCTTTACAGATATCCTGCGGTAATGCTAGGATACTGTGCTCAGACGTTCAATAGGTTGGTATCAATAGGTTCATCAGTTGATAAGTATCATATATACATGTCTTTACCTGTTTCAATAATATCACATCATTTTCAGCCAGGTAAAATAGGCTTATATACGTGTTTCTATTAGTTTTGAATATCAAAACCTCTTGCAATAAAACTACCAACTTTTAATGGTAGTTGTAGTTTTATTGCTTTTTTAAATTATGCAATTACAGAATAAATTTGTCTCGCGATTTTGTTCTATTGTGGTAGCATTGGTACTGTTATATCTTATCATGATCAATATTTATTTATATTACCTATTTAGTAATTAGCAATTAATTTTGTAAAACATATATTGAATTTCTTATTGTTTCTAAATAAATTCCCTTATTTCAACACCGTTGTAATTAAAATACAAATAGGATAAAACTGTAAATCGAATCATTATTGTTTCGAAATAAATCCCCTCTTTGAACACCATCGAAATAAAAAAACATGAAAAGGATCAAGCTTTAAGCCTTCTGGTTCATTAAAATTGTCGTTCCCTGATTTTTATTCAGCCTCGTCTACTATAAACAAAAAATCAGTTAGTTAACGTATTCAATCCGCGGCCACATTCCGGCTTCGTCACATAACATTTAAAGACCGCCGTTACTCAGGCTTGCAGCCACCGTCGCGCTATTAACCAGCAATAACATCTAGGCCGGGATTTACGGCGGTTTAATAGCCGATAAATTGAGTCGCCACGGAACCACTCGGAATCTAAATTTGGCGCTGAGATACAATAATTAATTAGGATGAATAGTGAATTTGAATTGTTAATTATTCGGTCGGGACTCATGGCTCATTTACATAACAATGTCTCGCGGTCGAGGAATGCGCGCCTCTGCCCGGCTGGGCGCCTCTGGCTCCAGATAGGCTTTGAGGCTTGGCAGCCACTGATTTTTGAGGGAATAAATACGCTACTATCTATAAATACCGGTTCAATTTGAAGAAATCGCCTTTAAATTTATAAAAAGCTAATTTTTTTTATCTCTTTCAGGCTCATTTTAAAATAATGTTATAAAAGATATTACGTAATTTTAATACCAAAAATGTTAAAATTAATATTTTTACTGCATAGTGTTACGCATTAGAATTGCAACGTTTTATTTATTATTTTCTCAATTATTTCTAAATCCAAGCCACAATACAAAATTTTACCGTAATAAGTTCTTTCTGATATCAACGGAAACAATAATCCATTCTTATTTTATACGCCAGGTGAGTTTTGTGATAGCAACTTTTTTGAACTGATTATGATAATTTAGGTGTCTTTGAAAAGAGCTCGGCGAATTTCTGATTTGCGGGAAGAGCCCTTGACCACCATAAATTTGCTATTTCTCCATGAAGGTTAAATTATCATTGGAATAGAAATTTCAAGGAATAACTGATTGCCAGAGAACATTGGTTTATCAGCATCTAAAAACAAACTAAACCTTAATAGCTACTGAGTGGTGCGTGACCACTGTTAAACTACTTGACAGTAAAATAAAATTAAATAAGCGCAATTATACAACAAAATTACGAATTTATTAACTTTATTATTTGACTAGAAACTTTTCAATCCACACTATATCTTTTCACCGGACTGAACGTTTTATTGTCAGATTAAAAAATTAAATAAGTTTATATAGCTCACGATGTGTTGGGCTAAAATTACGATGGAAAAATAAAGCAAATGGACTGTTAGTTAGAAACATGTTTACTTAACACATTGACACTACTTAAATTGCCTAAATTTTACGTAAAACATTAAGTAATATTTTAAATACACAGTTTAATCAATGTATGAAAGCTGAAAATAATAATGAAAATTCTGAAGGCAATTCACACGATCCTGGTCCAACTGACGACCTAGTCGGAGGACCGGGCAATAAAGAACAGCTCGCCGCGGAGGTGCCGCTCTCGGAGACATCCTGGCCGCAGTTCAGGGTATCCAGATCCGATCTGGACAATGAGTGGGTGATTAGAACGACTGACAAATCCTTAAATTCGGCTGTGGACGATAACGAAGCGTTCCCAGGTGGTCGTGTCTTGTCACGTACGTTCAACGACTGTATATTGTAAAAAGTGAAAGTGTAAAAACAGTCATTCGCGTTTCTTTGTAATTATGTACATCAATTAACAGTCATTAAATTATTGCAGTGTGGTGTTTGTCACCCCTTACGTAAAAGACATACGATATACAAAATTTTAGACTCGTAAAGTATGCTAGATGAGGACTAAATACATTAGTCTTATTAAAAAAATAGTTAAGGGAGTTGCATTGTCTGTCCATATTATTACCTACATAATACCTAGATGCCTCGATAATACCAAGGTAATACCTAGATAATAGTACTTTTAACTATGTACAAAAATATCGAATCTACTATTAATAAAGTATACAGTATAATCCACATCATTCATATTATAACACTTAGCGGCTTGTAGAAAAGATTTAAAAAGTCTATATGCTGCCAATTACTTAAATTGTAACTGGCTTTTATATCAACCATTTCTCCGAGACATGACTGTATATTTTGCAAATGCGTTTAAATCAAGTAACAACGTCGAATGTTAATGTGAACAAAGCAGACAATCCCTTTTTTATATAAAATATGTGGATTTTTCTTTCTTCTTGAGTTAAAACTATAAAAAATGTTTCTTAACTTTTAAAAATAATCTTTATAAAAAAGTTTTTTGAAAATTTGACTACTACTTTTACGGTCATAACTCTATAACGGATAGGCGGAATTTAGCGTTTGATGTGTCATATCAAACGCGTGGTATTTTTTATGTAGATTTGCCAATACGTTTCAGAATTTTATATAAATATTGAGCATAATTTTCTGATCCTTCAACATTTGATCAAAGTCAAGTTTACTTCGTTTACTGGAAAGTTTAAAATGTTTAAACTTTAAACTATTTTAACTATTACTATGGTTTTAACTATTTTAACTATGGTTTTAAATAGTTTAAATAGTTTTAAAGAAGTGATTCCGGAGCACTTGTTTTAATAACTGATGTGATTTAATTTTACTCATTTATTTAACATTGTAACAATTTTATCACATCCAAAATTACTAATTTTAACTTAAAAATGTGTACCCGATTGGAGCCGGGACAAGGAAAAAGTGAACTCTCGTAGTAAGTGGACTAATAGTAAATAGTATATTTCTATCTTGGAATTTTACCAGTCGTCCCCATTTTTTTAAGCTGCCCAAATACTTGTTTGTTTTGTTATATTACGGATTTTTACATCTAACATCTTAATGGTTCTGGCACAGGCTATTCTTAATATAAAATAGTTTTTATTATTGTAAAAATATTACAAAATCTATTGACATACATTTATATTTTCTTGCAAATGAATGCTGCATTTATACACAGGATATCAATACATATTTTTCATTCTCGAGAATATTTTTTTACTATATGAAGTTCTATTCAGTAAGTTTAAAACTGTATCAATTTTATGCACAATTTTGGGCTTTTTATGGCCAATTTAAAAAGTGATTTTTTATAATATTTTAAGTATAAAGTAGACGTTCTAGCATCCAATTGCTGTTAGTTCAGGACACTCTGTTGTCGCCTCGGTCAAAACTGCCACCTCTTCACAGCCTAAAAAATGTGTTGGGTCCGACAGAACTGGGTCCATATAATGAGAGTGCTTACCTTTATCTTTAGGAATCTCGTCTCTGCTTTTAGCGAATTTCCCCAATAGGGAAGAAGCTATTACCGTAGGTCTAATGATAGGACCTAAGCCCAAGACCATGATAACTTTTCGTTTTGGGGCCCCCAGAAGCAAAAAACACTATTCGTTAAAACTTTTAGAAATATATATATATATGTGTGTGTGTGTGTGTGTGTGTGTGTGTGTGTGTGTGTGTCTGTTAGCAAGATAGCGGCCGTAAAAATGGTTCGATATTTATGAAATTTGGTACAGACATGTAAAGTGGTAATCAATTGGATGAGTTCGTAAACCAGCCCGATCGGACCACCTGAAGTGGGAGTAAAGGGGGATAAATCCCTCCAAAAATGGGTTTTTTTAGTTTTTTAAATGCAAAAATAATCTAATTTTTGTTAGCACCATTGAATTCAGCTCGAAAAAACAAACAATTTGGTTTTTTAATCATTGCTCTATGTCCATTAATTACCGAGATATTGAAAGTGGTAAACACAGTACGTTGTCCATATGTTAACCTTATGGCGAATAAGTAAAATTCTATATCTCGCTTATTTCTCGACATATCGTGATAAAACTTGGTAAATGGCTTCTTATAGTTCAGATATACTATATATAGAATTAAAACCAACCAGTTTTAACATACCTGTTGCAGCAAACCTGCATACTCATTCCCCATGTTACTCTTATGGAGCTTACAAAAACATGTCAAATCTTGACGTATTGGGTTGAAATATGTTCTTTTGCACTTGAAATTCGCTGAGTATGCAGGTCTGTTGCAAGGGGGGTATTAGGTTATCTTATTATCATGACTTGGCTCTAAGGCTCGCATTATACTATAAACAATTTTATACAATATATTTTATGAAATATATGTTTGACCAATCAACGTTAAAGTTTTTGTTTTGAAAATCAGCTTGCTTGACTTTTGATTAGTCGAATAAAATCTTTTATAAAAAATGTTTTATAAAATATTTCATAGTGTAATATGGGCCTAAATCAACATCAGCACCATATGTGATGACCTAAAGAAAGCAGAAATATTCAACCAACTGAACAACACTGGACCAATAGCAACCAATACTGAACCAATAATAACTGTTTATTATTTTTTCACTTTCAATTTATAAAAAAATAGTTCATTGGTCAAAGCCTCTAATCAACAAAAAATTTAAAACAAAAAATATCTATTTACCATGGTACATTTTACCTCCCTAGTTTTGACAAATTTATAGCACATGGTTTAGAATCAAGCATCATCACTATAGGTATGTTTAATGTAAATAAACTTATGTTCCATCCCAATTATTACTACATAATATACATTTAATGTTATTTCTCTTTTTTTTGGTGAATTGTAAGATTCCTTAGAATGTTTCCTGATTCCCGAGATCAACACTTTGATTCGAGTCCTCTCCTGTAGACCTGCGAATAGACGCCCACAATTTTCAAAAATGTAACTTGCGTAATTATCTATATAAATAAAAGCGAAAAACGGTTGATGGACTGACTGACTCACCGATCACAGTCTCTCAAAAACTACAAGGCTTTAGGCCACGAAACTTGGCAAAAATATTCTCTCTAGGTTCTAGATCCGTACTAAGAAAGGATTTTAAAATGTTTTCTCTCAGAAGGCTAAAATGGGGTTTATTATAAAATTCAAAATGGCTGTCATTATTAGTTTTCAAAGATTATTTTCTAAAACAATGTAGGGCTTTGGGCTATGAAACTTGCACAAATATAGTGTATAGAATAAAGATGCGTTTAAAAAGGAAGGATTTTAAAATATTTTCCTTCAAAAGGCTCGAATGAGCTAAATTATAAAATTCAAAATGGTGGCCGTTTCAGTTTTTAGAGCTATAATTAAATAAAATTGATGGATGAAGTAGCGACCTTTTTCTAGAGACAATAGGATAGAAATTTCATCTACTCAAATAATAAACTGTGTAAAACTACTATGCCTATCTTTTACTTACTACTTACTTACTTGGTACTTTGTGAGTCATCCAATTGGTCGCAGGCGACGTTGGATCCGTCAAGCTGATCCCAAGAGGGACACAGGTTATGTTGGACATGGTATGTTGGTTGGGGGTTGGTTGGGCCAGGCAGTTAGGCTAGATGGTCAGGATATTTGGTTGCTTGCAAAAGTCATAGAATTCTTGAAGAGAATAAAAAGTTTGGCTTAATAAAAATGATTTTTAACGCACTTTTAAACTTTAACAAATTAGTTTCATTTCTTAAGCTAGTTGGGAGTTTTTGAAATATTTTTTTACCTATATATGAGGGTTTTTTCTCAAAAATTGTAAGTCTATTTTGTTCAGAAAAGAGGTTCTTAAATCTAGTCTTATGTGAATGGTTTCTGAATGAATTGGAATTATCTAGGCTATTTGACTTTATGTAAATTGAAATTTCTAAAATGAATAGGCTAGTTACAGTTAAAATACCAAAGTTCTTAAAATATTCTCTGCAAGAGGTTAGAGGATGTAGCCTAAATATACACCGGATGGCTTTTTTTTGCCAGATAAGAATTCTCTTCAGGTTTGACTCGCAAGCCCCCCACAAGATCACTGAGTAGGAGATGTAGGACTCGAATAAGCAGTGGTAAACAGATTTCATGAGTTGAAGGTTTTGAAGATTTCGCAAGTTGCGCAGGACAAACATGCCTTTTGCTAACTTACTTTCAATTTTGGCCAACTGCTCATTCCAGTCCAGGGCATCGTCCAATCTCACCCCCAGAAAATCAACTGAATTTGCAATTTCAAGCTCCGTTTCCCCAATGAGGAGATTCGGAGTTCTTGAGAACTTGAGTTCCTTTTTTGATGAGTCTGAATACAGACAAAATTGGTTTTATCTGCATTCAGTCTCAGTTTGTTTTTTTGGAAAAATTGGGCCAGACAATTTACTTTTTCGAAAGTGTCGACCTCTAGGTCATCACACTTTTTGTGTTTGGTGACAAGAGTCGTGTCATCGGCAAACACAAATATGTTGTTTTCTGGGATTGCCTTTTTAATGTCGTTAATGTATATTAAGAAAAGCAAGGGGCCCATGATTGATCCTTGCGGAACTCCGCTTGTGATCAATCGTTCTTGTGACAGGACGGACTTGACTTTAAACCTCGTCTCAAATTCAATTTCTGTCACTTGGTATCGGCCACTCATGTATGAAATGATCCATTCAAGAGCAGCATCTTTAATACCAAGGGCAGAGAGTTTTTGAAAAAGTATGGCTGCATCGACTCAATCAAAGGCCTTGCTGAGATCTGCAAACGTTCCGATTACATACTCGCCAGCCTCCATCGCGTCGATACAGTCATTCAGGAAATCAATTAATGCCGATTTTGTTGATTTGGATTTTCTGAAGCCAGATTGCCTCCCACACAGTAGATTGTTAGTCTCTAGGTAGGAGGCAAGCTGGTCACACATTACTTTCTCAATAAATTTGGAAACTGTTGGCAACAGTGAGATTGGTCGGTAATTCCCCATCTCCCCCTCATCCCCCTTTTTGAAGATAGGCCGGACCCTGGCCACCTTACACCCCTCAGGAAAAGTCCTGGACGATATAGAGACGTTTATGAGGCGGGCAATCGGTTTAATTACCTCAGTCTCACATGCTTTAAAGATTTTCATGCACAGATCATCCAGTCCAGCAGAAGTTTTAGGTTTAAATTTTTTAAAGATATTCCTTAATGCCTCATCTGTTATTGGCTCAAAGTTTTTAAATTCATAGTCAGTTACACTATCTCCTCTGTCTATTGTTTGTATATTACTATCTTCATTCAGTTTTCCTGCTATATTTATGAAATAGTTATTCATGAGTTCACTGATTTCTCTTGGATTTTTTATTGTTTTCCCATTAACATTTAGTGACATGTTTGTGCCCTTACTTTTTGTTTCATTTCGATAGTCATTTATTACTCTCCAGCTTTCTTTTGATTTATTATCAGCATCGTTAATTCTTTTGTTGTACCATTCAGATTTTTCATTCTTTATTGCTAGTCTGTAAGATTCAAGAGCATGTTTATAACTATTTTTATTTACAAGTGATTTATCATTCTTCCATTTATTAAACTTCTCTATCATGACTGTTTTCAGATGTAGTATATTTTGAGAGATCCACAGTATTTTATTCTGCTTATTTATTTTAATCTCTTTTTCAGGACAGGCTATGTCAAATATATTGGTCAGTTTATATATTGGTCAGATACCACTTAGGCTCCTCGTGTGTTTTACGGATCATCCGAAGTAATCTAATTATAATTAAAATTTTGAAACTCTATATGGACATTGCATTCCGTCATTCAGTTATTTTTGTAAAGGCTACCCTAGAATCGGGGTTTTCAGAATTAAAAATGTTAGAGGGTTGCTTGCTGGCTGAGGGTGATTTAGGCTAAGTTAAAAAAACAGACTATTTCTACCAAACTTCGAGGCTATTTCTATGTGCTACACGAGTAATTCAATCTTTAGTGTGATTTTGGGGAATTAGGTTTCTTTATTTTTGGCAAAAACCTTCTCTTTACAGTTGTTGCTCTGTTTTATAAATATACTACATTCAGGTTTTGTCGTTAGATATTCATTCCTTCCCTTGCACTATTTGTTGTCATTTACACTAGTTATATTTAATATATCTCATATTCTCATGAGTCGAATTGGCTGACAGTATTTAAGCGAGTGTGCGGTGTGATGAATGTTGTTGGGTAAACCCCTCAAGTGGTAATGCTATTTTTCTATTCAGACTAAAGGAAACCCAATTTCATAAGTTAAATATGGATGAACTAGAAAATGTTAGTGTTTTGAAGACTAAACCGCTAAAGTAGAATGTATTAGCACATGGTAGCCAAATCGTACTACTTTAAGGACAAATAAAATCAATCGAGGAAATGTTTCTTTCTTATTTCAATCTTGAGATGGAATCACTATCTGCAAGGGTGTATTAAATGCTCAAAAACTGATAATTCGGATAAATGTTTAAAGTCATTCAGTCTATTTTGTAATTTATAAAAATATTGCAATACAATAACGTACAGTTATGATTAAACAATGCCATCCTTTCAGCGGGCGAAGCTGCAGGTATCTGCTAGTATATGTATGAGAACTCATAGTAAAACACATCAGCTAATACAAGACAACGGTAAAAATAAAACAATGCCTCTTTTTATAAAATAGTTATAATGTAGATGTAATGGGGTTTTGATATTGATCATAACATAATAAATAATGAATCAATAACTTTTATTCTACTTTTAATGTTGAAGTACCATTATATTAAGTATTTTCAAGTCTTAATGCAAGGTAATGCCAAATTTTTACAGAAAACTCAATCGAAGTAAACTGTTATATTGGATCAAATATAAATATATTTTAATAAAGGTTATTTGTTATCGAAGACATTGGTTCACTGGTCCCAGGTAGAGGCTACGATAAGGTGTAATGGAGGTTTCCCATTATCATCCATATCCTAATTGGATCAAGGAGTGAGTCAAGGTATGAATATATAATGTGAGCCCCATGTGTCTTAGTGAGGGAGGGGGAGGGAGAGCACAGTAAATTGCACCCTCTCCCTCCCCCCCCCCTAACAAAGCCTTAGAAGATTAACAATCGGAAAATTGTTTATCCAAAAATAGTTAATTGTTTTAGTTGTATTGTTTTACACACAACGTCACCATGTGTGTGATAATGTAAATTGAAACAATCTCTTCCTTGCATCAACAATAACAATGAGAACTAAAAAAAACGCGTCATTTTTCACAAAGCATAAGTATAATTGAAATTTTGGGTGTAATAATATTCCTCACAGCGCCATCAGTAGTGTTAAACTGTAAAAAAAAACAAATTATGTCAATCCGTCCAAGTTAAATTGTGAAATTTCAAATACCAATTAACATAAAAAGTTTTAGTATAGCTCTATTAAAACATTGAATAAGAATCACCAACCAATTTTTAAATTGGAAAATTCGATAAACTCCTTATACAGTCTTATACACATAATTCGTTATTCGAATGTCGACGGAAACATTAGTTTACGTTACAATGCTTAACTCATGTTAACTCATGAACTTATGTTTTGATTTTGTTCTCATTAGTAGAAACAAGTTCCCTGACGTTTGGGGATTGGGTCAAAAACAAAACCAAAACATTAATATCACCAATAATGAATTTTAAACGATGAATCTTAACTATGTTAGAGGTCCAAACCAGTTGCTTGGAATAGATCCGCATTATTATAAAATAAGGATATATTCCTATCAGTGAAAATTCTATCTTCACAGCTGAAAGTTAACCTGTCAAAGGTTGTAAGTTAACGAGGGGGTAGAAATAAAAATCTTAATAGCCTTTAAAGTCATTATTTACAATTCTTCTGATAATGTTCGACGTTTTGAAGTGGAAAACAATGCCTTTTTGATTAAATTTAAATTCAATCAAGACCTTAACAAATTAAAGGCTCTTGAGGAAAGATCTTTTACTACAGGGGATTTTGGACGAATATAAGTTATTTAAATAAGGGTTGATCAAATATTAAATTGGTGTTAAAATGACCAAGTAAACAATTCAGTGTGCGTATTTATTTTTTATATAGTTGAGTCATAGTACTTTAAGATTTATCAAGATTTTGGAATGATAATATATTATGAAATATTATACCTCAATTATTATTTGAAAAATAAATAAGCTCGTTACCTGAACAAATTTATTTTAAAACGTCAAGGTCCCCACTCATTACTGCAGCAGGAGCGGCAGCAGCTACAATAAAATGGCGTCGCTTTATTAGACCAACCTAATCCAGGATCAGGATCAGGCGGAGTCGGAGCGGGAGGCAGACGCAGGTTTTTGACGCGCGTATTCATTAGCTGCAGGTAAGGCGGGTGACAGATATTGCCGCCCGGGGCGGGTGGTACATGACGCGCCCCACACACTCCCCGCGGAATCGTCATAAATCGTCAAAACCCCTCAACTTGAAGTCCGGCGTTATTTAGTGGCTATTAAGAGATCTTTTGTTAATAGGTTATTTTGTAATCCCGGCCGGAGAATGACACATGGGGCAAAGTGTCAGAGGGATATTGGACCTGTAATACCCCTAGTGAGATGTGTAAACTACTGATATAAGGCAAACCACAGTTCGGTTGCAAAATCGCTTGTATGAATCGATACAGGTGGAATTTCACCCTGATTGTTTTTAAGTTCGTGTGTTGAAAAAAATGTTAAAATAAGTGCTAAATGTTTTCCTAGTTTGGTGTTTTCCACACAAAACCCTCACTATTGCGGTAGTCTGCTCCTTCATTGAAGACAGATGAATAAATTAATTGTAGAAATGTCTCTTGACATCCAATTTTCTAACATCAGGCTTAATAGGTACAAACCATAAACACGCTTATTAAAAATTTTGACAAGAGATAATATTCCGCACTATGTATCGGGTTTGGAACATAAAAAATACATTGGTACCTGTAGAATACAATCAATTCCGCACCATCGGGTTTGGGACATAAAAAATACATTCATTGGTACTTGTAGAATATAACTCAGGCGGCTGTTGAATGAACACTGTAGTGAAAGTGCTATTAATGACAAATTTGGGTTAAAACTAATGTCACTTCAACTAACAACATTTACTACCCTTGTGCAACCCTTCAACCTAAATTTAATACCGAATGTAGTGCAATAATTATTAGTTGTAAAGGATAATTTAGAATAGGTGCAGTGTCAGCGCCAGGTCGCAGCGAGTGCATGACGAACGCGCGGCACGGACGTGGCACTGGCAGGTCGCTGCGTTAATTATTAACGTGCGACGTGTGAGACCACAAAAAGCATTTGTTATTAGAGCGGCTCAGCCGAGCGTTAGTCTCTATCAAATATTCCACGTGCGGCCATCACACTAAACATTTTTAATTTCCAGTATCGATATGCAACATTAACAAATTTCAGTTTTAATTCATCATTGGTTTTATAATCATTGCTTAATTTTATTAGTTATGATTATTATTTATTTGATTTTGATTTGCTTGAACTGCAAACAAATATTTTCAAAACTAATTATATATGATAGGTCGATGATAACAATTAATTGTTTTAAGTTGAATTGACAAATTTAGTTATGACTATTATTTATTTGACTTTGAGTTGGTTTTGGACTCCAAAGAATAATTCCAAAACTAGTTATACAGGAAAGATCGACAATAACAGTTAACTGTTTTAACTTGAATTGACAAATAATAAAAGAAATTGATAGCCAATTTCAATTGGTTAAAAAACGGTTAATACATTTTAATTATTGTATGTAATTCTTTTGAGAAAAATGATTGATGTTTTGCGGGGAATTAGTCATTCACTAGTATGCAGCTAGTATATACTCGGTTTCCAGTTTAATCAATCCAATAATCTTAATGTTGTACACCTATATAATTAATCAGCGATTGATCTTGTGAATTTTATTTGAGTTTCTACAGCACAACTATTTTTTTATGATGTGATATGAAAAAAGCTTTGGCAAATTAATTTTAATTTGAACTATGTACGTACATAAATTATTATATATGTAAAGGAATCTTGCAAGAAATTGCTTCCAAATCTACAGTAAAAAATAATCCTCACTTTAAAATAGTTTTAATTAAGTCGAATCCCATTGTATAAAGTGCCGATTTATATCTCTGAAATACCATCTAAATCTGTATAAATTAAACTATACTGATTTGAAAATTATATAAGTAAAGTTGACTCTTATTAATGAAATATGAAAATAAAAATACTAAGACACCTTCTTGAAACTGTTTATTACATTCATCTCTACATAATGTACGATCTTTAACTGACACACAGTATTTTATTTTGAGCTGTCAAGCCAAGAGAATTTGGAAATGAGGCAGTGCGATGTTGAGAAGGTCGGGGCGAGGGCAGATTGATGGCGCGAGGAGGTCTCGGACTGCCGGGCCCAGGGGCTGACTGGGTCAAATCCTGCAGCGAACTGTACGGTCACCAGTCTGCTTAAGGGTGATTAATATAAATTAAGGCTTGTTAATGAAAATCGCCATTTGAAAACACTGGCAGACGATGGTGCCTTCTCCTTGCTCTCCTTGCATAAAAAAAGAAACTACGTTGAATCAAAGGATAATCTGTTATGTATAAAGGTGCATGGACGGAATAAATAATTGCATGATTTTAAGAAGAATTCTTTCCTCGTGGGCTAGCGAAGTCAATAAAACCCTCTAGGTATCTTCTGGGTCACAGACGGCAGAGTACAATTGCTGTTCTATTGGCCCTAGTGGTTCTGGATCATCCCACACCTAAGGGAGGAAAAGAGGATGTTGTTGAAGACATTGTTAACTATAACTGCCTCAAACCAAAAAGCTTGTCCCTGCAAGTTAATAGATGGTTTTTCAAGAATTTCTTTGTTTCTAATTTTTTAAATAGCCTTTACCTTTTAGAGCATTTTAAATTTGTATTTACTATGGCTATCCTGGATTGGAATCCCTTAAAAATTGAAGTCGTCATACCCCAAAATCTGATTTGGATCTAATCTGATTTTAATGGAATTAATACTCCAATCCTATGAAGCATTTTCACATAAAAAATCCTATGAAATATTTTTCACATTGAAAATATTTCAAAGTACAGTAGAGCCTTGAGAAGAAGACTTTCAAGGGGATAATAAAAACAGTCTTGTTATCAAGGGACTTCTCTTATTGAGGTTTGTTTTTTAAAGACATTAAGATTAATTACAATTTAAAGGATACTTGAAAAGTGCACTTCTCATCGAGATTTTGTGTCATCGAGTGTCTCCTTATCGAGGTTCTACCTTTAGATTAAAAATACCAACCGATGAATTGAATAATAAATAAAAATATAGCAGTAATATAACTGAAGAAAACTACATGTATCATGTGGGTAGAAAATAAATCAAGGAAAGAAAGTCATAGAAACCTCAACTATTTTTCACCTGGGAACGCTTAGCATTGAGTAGTCGGTATTTATGTGACACCCTGTCGCATAGCCTACGTCGCGGCGCGGCGGACGGCGACACACCGACACACCGAGTCGGAGGCCAGGACTCGGTCTACGCGGTCTTTCACGAGTTATGTAAATAGTTATTGGCAGAACATATCCAGCGATACTCTATGGTTATTGCGGTCCCTCAATCACTCACTAGCGTTCATTGAGACTTTGAATTGCAAATACCGCGGATTTATCGCCTAATTCATCTCGGACCAATGAAGAGTTAACGTCGGAGGTGTCGGTCCGCGGGGAGTCTTGTTCGCCGACACTCGCGGTCGCTAGATGCGAGTTCCCGCTCTCATTTCAATGTAGAATTGCGCTCGCGAGGTTGAGTTATCGATAGACACAAACATGGAGCCTGCCTACTTGAGATGTAGGAGTTGTCCCGACAGAACATGGTAGAATATTTTGTGCGAGGCGCTTAGTAAGTAAAGGCTATGGTTGGGTTACTCTTTTTTACCAGAGTAGTTTATACTCTGAAATCCTGGAATAAAGAGCTCTTGCATGAACTCAATAAGTTTAAAAAAAAGTCTCAATAAACTAGGTTTACTAGATCATATTACAAACGGCTTAAATATGGCGTATATTTATAAAAGGAGGCACAAGGCTGAACATAAAATATTAAGATATTTTCCCCGTACTGTAGTGTATTTTGTGGGGAAATTTTCTTTTAATAGTATATTTTATTACAAGAGCGGAAAGTGGGTAATTAAATGTGCGAAACCATATGTTTGAAGTGCCAGATTTACCGAGCACTTCATAATATGGTCGAGAACATGTAAACCTTTTACTTGTGTTTTGAATGATACTTTTGCTCCACATCCGATAAAATAATAAAAATTATTTGTTTGTTTATGTTGTTAACATAAAAAAAATTAACATTACTTTTGCATAGTGAACATTATTTTTCCGTAGTAAACCGTAGGCAATAAACACAATACGAAAATATGTGATTTCACGATAGTGTAGCGAAAACACTTTTCATTGAACACGCTGATCACATTGAAAAAATGTGATCAATTGCAATCAATGAAATTTACTGGACGATATTAAGTAATGCCCCGTTCATAAAACAACTTTTGTTTTATATTGACCACGTAGTTTGTCCTGGAATACATTTGTCCTGGTTTTAAAACTTTGTCCTGAGGGAGTAAGCTTTAACGGGGAAAATTAACTTGTTATTTACTTACCTTTGTTACCTAATCACAGTTTCTCTGCTGTAGTAGGTCACTAGGGTTTAAGTTTTATTAAAATTAACAACGATAAATGAACGTAAGATATCGAAAGAAAGAAATCAATGTAATTTTCAATACGGATTTAACTTATCAAAAGTAAACTTCACTAAAACCTCAAATAAAACTCACTTTTCTTTAAATGGTGAACGTGGGTGTAGGACCGACCTACTTTTTATCCATTGTTACAGCAGATTGTACAACGTCCTTATAAATATCCCAGAATGTACAGAGCCATAATTTACGTTCGACTGGATATTTATGTAGTTCGAAGAGCGAGGTGGGCGGTAGATAAGGATTACGTTCTCGGATAATCCGGTATCTGATGTCCGTAATGTATTCAAATACTGCGACCAGATGGGCCGGATAAGCCGCGGCTCGTTATAATTTGGTATAGTTTATATACAATCCGTCTGAAATATGAGCGCGCGGACGACGATGCTATCACTAGTTCGCTAAATAGAAAAATATAATTTAGTAGCGTCGGAGGGTCGGATGGAAGCATGTTTATGCTAATGAGAGTCGGCATAAATTACGATCTGGTGGCCGCAGTCCCTTATTGTAACCTGCATCAGCCGCTTGTAAACCAGATGTCCGTGCGGGTGCGAGTGTACTGGACGTGCCTTACACCTCCAACTAGCCGGGTGTACGGTGTACTAGTAGGCATACCTTAGACTCCAAGCAGCCATTGATGTCCGTGCGGGTGCGAGTGTACTGGAGGTGCTTTACACCTCCAACTAGCCGGGTGTACGGTGTACTAGTAGGCATACCTTAGACTCCAAGTAGACACAAGAGTCCCGTGCGGGTGCGAGTGTACTGGAGGTGCTTTACACCTCCAACTAGCCGGGTGTACGGTGTACTAGTAGCCATACCTTAGACTCCAAGTAGACACAAGAGTCCCGTGCGGGTGCGAGTGTACTGGACGTGCTTTACACCTCCAACTAGCCGGGTGTACGGTGTACTAGTAGCCATACCTTAGACTCCAAGTAGACACAAGAGTCCCGTGCGGGTGCGAGTGTACTGGACGTGCTTTACACCTCCAACTAGCCGGGTGTACGGTGTACTAGTAGCCATACCTTAGACTCCAAGTAGACACAAGAGTCCCGTGCGGGTGCGAGTGTACTGGAGGTGCCTTACACCTCCAACTAGCCGGGTGTACGGTGTACAGTACAGTACGGTGTGTAGTCTAAGGTATGGCTACTAAGCCATACCTTAGACTCCAAGTAGACACAAGAGTCCCGTGCGGGTGCGAGTGTACTGTACGTGCCTTACACCTCCAACTAGCCGGGTGTACGGTGTACTAGTAGCCATACCTTAGACTCCAAGTAGACACAAGAGTCCCGTGCGGGTGCGAGTGTACTGGAGGTGCCTTACACCTCCAACTAGCCGGGTGTATGGTGTACTAGTAGGCATACCTTAGACTCCAAGCAGCCATTGCTGTCCGTGCGGGTGCGAGTGTACTGTACGTGCCTTACACCTCCAACTAGCCGGGTGTACGGTGTACTAGTAGCCATACCTTAGACTCCAAGTAGACACAAGAGTCCCGTGCGGGTGCGAGTGTACTGGAGGTGCCTTACACCTCCAACTAGCCGGGTGTACGGTGTACTAGTAGGCATACCTTAGACTCCAAGCAGCCATTGCTGTCCGTGCGGGTGCGAGTGTACTGGACGTGCCTTACACCTCCAACTAGCCGGGTGTACGGTGTACTAGTAGGCATACCTTAGACTCCAAGCAGCCATTGATGTCCGTGCGGGTGCGAGTGTACTGGACGTGCCTTACACCTCCAACTAGCCGGGTGTACGGTGTACTAGTAGGCATACCTTACACTCCAAGCAGCCATTGCTGTCCGTGCGGGTGCGAGTGTACTGGACGTGCCTTACACCTCCAACTAGCCGGGTGTACGGTGTACTAGTAGGCATACCTTAGACTCCAAGCAGCCATTGCTGTCCGTGCGGGTGCGAGTGTACTGTACGTGCCTTACACCTCCAACTAGCCGGGTGTACGGTGTACTAGTAGCCATACCTTAGACTCCAAGTAGACACAAGAGTCCCGTGCGGGTGCGAGTGTACTGGAGGTGCCTTACACCTCCAACTAGCCGGGTGTACGGTGTACTAGTAGGCATACCTTAGGCTCCAAGCAGCCATTGATGTCCGTGCGGGTGCGAGTGTACTGGACGTGCCTTACACCTCCAACTAGCCGGGTGTACGGTGTTCTAGTAGGCATACCTTAGACTCCAAGCAGCCATTGCTGTCCGTGCGGGTGCGAGTGTACTGGACGTGCCTTACACCTCCAACTAGCCGGGTGTACGGTGTACTAGTAGGCATACCTTAGACTCCAAGCAGCCATTGCTGTCCGTGCGGGTGCGAGTGTACTGGACGTGCCTTACACCTCCAACTAGCCGGGTGTACGGTGTACTAGTAGGCATACCTTAGACTCCAAGCAGCCATTGATGTCCGTGCGGGTGCGAGTGTACTGGACGTGCCTTACACCTCCAACTAGCCGGGTGTACGGTGTACTAGTAGGCATACCTTAGACTCCAAGCAGCCATTGATGTCCGTGCGGGTGCGAGTGTACTGGACGTGCCTTACACCTCCAACTAGCCGGGTGTACGGTGTACTAGTAGCCATACCTTAGACTCCAAGCAGCCATTGATGTCCGTGCGGGTGCGAGTGTACTGGACGTGCCTTACACCTCCAACTAGCCGGGTGTACGGTGTACTAGTAGCCATACCTTAGACTCCAAGTGACACAAGAGTCCCGTGCGGGTGCAAGTGTACTGGACGTGCCTTACACCTCCAACTAGCCGGGTTTACGGTGTACTAGTAGCCATACCTTAGACTCCAAGTAGACACAAGAGTCCCGTGCGGGTGCGAGTGTACTGGCCGTGCCTTACACCTCCAACTAGCCGGGTGTACGGTGTACTAGTAGCCATACCTTAGACTCCAAGTAGACACAAGAGTCCCGTGCGGGTGCGAGTGTACTGGACGTGCCTTACACCTCCAACTAGCCGGGTTTACGGTGTACTAGTAGCCATACCTTAGACTCCAAGTAGACACAAGAGTCCCGTGCGGGTGCGAGTGTACTGGCCGTGCCTTACACCTCCAACTAGCCGGGTGTACGGTGTACTAGTAGCCATACCTTAGACTTCAAGTAGACACAAGAGTCCCGTGCGGGTGCGAGTGTACTGGACGTGCCTTACACCTCCAACTAGCCGGGTTTACGGTGTACTAGTAGGCATACCTTAGACTCCAAGTAGACACAAGAGTCCCGTGCGGGTGCGAGTGTACTGGACGTGCCTTACACCTTCGACTAGCCGGGTGTACGGTGTACTAGTAGCCATACCTTAGACTCCAAGCAGCCACTGATGTCCGTGCGGGTGCGAGTGTACACATAAACTAATTATGTCTTTCCGTTGGTAACCCGTAGGCCGTAAGCCCTTAAATGCAACTTTTTTATGATAATGTCGTAAATAACCAAACCCGGAACGGAACATCATCGGTTGCATAAGTAAACAATAGATTGCATTTATTTATAATCAGTTTATATGAACATAAAATTAATATATTTGACATTTAAGCTCGGCGCGTTGCATGCATCACAGATAACGTTAATGTCACTATAAACTTAGGCTATGAAAGGGCACACCCATTAAAAGGCAAATTAAGATATCTGGCCAACCTTTAATGCAAAATCATATTGTAGATTGACACGGAAGGTCTGCCACGCAGTTCTTTGCAGAGGGACCAGATAAGGCAAGGAGGGCGATAAAAACAAAACGGGCTCGAAACATGAACATGTGTAGCATCGATCGCCGTCGTTTTCTGCATTTACATGCGGAACGAACTGGCTGCCGGGTTCGCAACTTTTACCGAATTATCATCCCTTTAGAAAAGAAGCTATTACTATAGGACATAGGACTCAGGGTAATATCTAAGCCCGAGACCATTATAACTTTCCATTTTGGAGCCCCTATTAGTTCACATTTCTATATGATGTAAGCACAATAACTCTGGCAAAACTGTCCGATTGTTATGAAATTTGGTACGTATGTGTAAAGGAATAATGTTGGAGAGTTCGAAATCCAGCCCGATCGGGCGATCGTAGGGCGGTTAAAGAGAAGGAGAAACCCCCAAACATATTTTTATACACATTTTATAAACT
The DNA here is from genome assembly GCA_035578135.1 of Flexamia atlantica. Taxonomy (NCBI): domain Eukaryota; kingdom Metazoa; phylum Arthropoda; class Insecta; order Hemiptera; family Cicadellidae; genus Flexamia; species Flexamia atlantica. The sequence goes on from JAQJVK010000001.1 coordinate 28,510,906, forward strand.
GAATAAATAATTTCATCTAATTTTGGTCTACTCCATTGAATTCAGCTCAAAGAAATTTAGTATTTTGATTTATTGCTCTATGCCCATTGTTTACCGAGATGCAGAGAGAGGGAAACACAGTGCTCTATCCCAATGTTAACCTTATGAAGAAAATCTCACTTATTAATGAATACATCTTAACAAAACTTGGTAAGTGGCCACTTTCATAGATAAGATTACTGGCTAACCTGCATACTCATTTCTTATGTCAACCTTATTGGAAATAAAAAATTGTATAGTTTTTTTATATTTAAACATATCTTGATAAAAATTTATATGAGGTTTAAAGTAGTGAAAATTTACTGGACTACATTCTAAAATCTCCCATTTTTTTAATTTCTACTGGCAGCAAATCTGCATACCCCCCTACAACAGCATATCTGCATGTTGTATGCTTATTTACAGCACATATTGCTTCGACATGATGTGAAGCTTGGACTATTTATTTAAGCATCAAACAATTTTGTTTTCATTGGACAACCCATAATCGATTCTACTGGTAAAATATTGACATTAAAAAGAAGTTTTTCCCCAGAAATTAAAAAAATCATGAATAAATGTGTTTTTTTACTAGTTAATCCATCATCGACTCTTAACTGGTAATTGTTTTTATTTGATTCATGTCTTACTTGCTCACTGAAGAATTTCATAAATCAACATAAATTATCCTTAACGGCTTATGCAGTAATAAAATTAAAAAATGTTAAACTGTAATGGCCTTTTACGCTGCAATGTAAACAAATAAGCATACCAAAAGACTAAAAGCTCAAGTTTGCTTGAAGTAAATCTAAAATTTATTAATCTGATCTAAGGGAATGAATGACGACTAAAATTATGAAAATATCCTTGGTAATATCCTTGGTCCTAAAATGTGTAGACTTATAAGTGTGAGGAGAACCCCTAACTCTAACTTTTGTAAACAAATCAAACTATAATATATTTTGCAATCACCATCCGACCACGCATATTTAATGTTCTCCTGAACGAATTCAAGGAACATTAGCCATGATATCCGAGACCAATTAAGAGAAGATTTAATAAAATCATTAATAGCCGGTGAAATGTTGAGAGAGGCAAACATGTAATTAAAAACCATTAGCGCTAATGATGAACCTATGAGAGGAGCCGCGCGGTACAGGGAGGTGGAACATTGTACTGTGGGAGGTGCTGCGGTGCAACCAGGCCCAAGGTCGGTGTGGGGTCACCAGCTGTGTCCAGGGGACTATGAGAGGAGACGCGCGGTACAGGGAGGTGGAACATGGCACTGTGGGAGGTGCTGCGGTGCAACCAGGCCCAAGGTCGGTGTGGGGTCACCAGCTGTGTCCAGGGGACTATGAGAGGAGCCGCGCGGTACAGGGAGGTGGAACATGGCACTGTGGGAGGTGCTGCGGTGCAACCAGGCCCAAGGTCGGTGTGGGGTCACCAGCTGTGTCCAGGGGACTATGAGAGGAGCCGCGCGGTACAGGGAGGTGGAACTTGGCACTGTGGGAGGTGCTGCGGTGCAACCAGGCCCAAGGTCGGTGTGGGGTCACCAGCTGTGTCCAGGGGACTATGAGAGGAGCCGAGCGGTACAGGAGGTGGAACATGGCACTGTGGGAGGTGCTGCGGTGCAACCAGGCCCAAGGTCGGTGTGGGGTCACCAGCTGTGTCCAGGGGACTATGAGAGGAGCCGCGCGGTACAGGGAGGTGGAACATTGTACTGTGGGAGGTGCTGCGGTGCAACCAGGCCCAAGGTCGGTGTGGGGTCACCAGCTGTGTCCAGGGGACTATGAGAGGAGCCGCGCGGTACAGGGAGGTGGAACATGGCACTGTGGGAGGTGCTGCGGTGCAACCAGGCCCAAGGTCGGTGTGGGGTCACCAGCTGTGTCCAGGGGACTATGAGAGGAGCCGCGCGGTACAGGGAGGTGGAACATGGCACTGTGGGAGGTGCTGCGGTGCAACCAGGCCCAAGGTCGGTGTGGGGTCACCAGCTGTGTCCAGGGGACTATGAGAGGAGCCGCGCGGTACAGGGAGGTGGAACATGGCACTGTGGGAGGTGCTGCGGTGCAACCAGGCCCAAGGTCGGTGTGGGGTCACCAGCTGTGTCCAGGGGACTATGAGAGGAGCCGCGCGGTACAGGGAGGTGGAACATGGCACTGTGGGAGGTGCTGCGGTGCAACCAGGCCCAAGGTCGGTGTGGGGTCACCAGCTGTGTCCAGGGGACTATGAGAGGAGCCGCGCGGTACAGGGAGGTGGAACATGGCACTGTGGGGGGTGCTGCGGTGCAACCAGGCCCAAGGTCGGTGTGGGGTCACCAGCTGTGTCCAGGGGACTATGAGAGGAGCCGTCGACAAGGCATTGCGTGAGAAATACCTAGGGGAATACCTACTATTTTCTAGTTATTTCCTACAGCTATTGAAATAACTATGCAAATTAATTTTACAATGGTTGTAATCAAAGGTTTCTTGTTAAATGTCTAGATGACGGTGTTAATATTTTTATATACTACTATATGTTACTGTTTTATGAATTAGTTCATATATTCATTTTATTATTTTTCAATCTCATTCATGAGCGTGCGAGGGGCCGATTTTCAAAAATATGGTTGGTTTATTGGATTTTCAAGACCACCCAATCCTTAATTGATGAGGATAATAACTTATTAGATCGGGTTTTAACATCGTTTTGAAGTAATATTTTTAATTTTTAAGAATATTCATTATTTTAGAAAAAAATGTAGTTTAATTTTTTAAATTTAGTGCATTCCTAAATTTTATTAAGGGAATATGCGCTTAAATGTATTAAGAGATTTTTCTCTCGCTTAAGATACCACATTTTAAAATATTGATGAGATGTAATCAACAACCATGTGCGTTTAAGTTATGGTGACTTATCTAGAGGCACGGTCGTGTCTCGTCGCCAAGTCCACCAGCAGACGACGAATGAACGACGTGAGTGACTATATTAACAGCGCAGATTAGGAGCCGATTTTTCACTTTTCAAAAAAGAAAATTAGAGCCTTGATTTAATATAACTTTGCTTCAACATAATAAACTGGCCAAAAAAACTTCAAAAAACACGACAGTTTGTTTTAAATACTTCTAATAAGTTAAGAATAAACGCTAAAAGTCACCAAAAAAGTTACCGGTTTTGCACTTTTGAACGAATCCTCCACCTCGATTTGTTCAGAAAGCCTAGCGACTTTATTTCTCTTCAGAATTGAATGAAACTTCACACTCACTCCTATTTTTTCTCGTAGTAGTGCCTTTTGATAGTCTGAACAAAGTCTGAAAGCACTATATATTAAAACTAGTAACTTTTTAAATTTTCATTTCAAATCTTCGTTGACATTTAAAATGTAAACAAGCTTAGTCCACGAAGAAACTATTTCGTCAGTAAAACTTTGATCAGCTGGTAAGTTTTAAGCTTATGGAGAGGACGGTAGGACAGGAGATTGTTTAATTTATTCAAGCTTGATTTGTTTAATTTATTCTTTCTTTATGTTTTGAATAGGCTTATTTTTTGACGATTATTTCAGGGTTCTGTAACAATGAAACTTATTTATATAGTTTTACAAATACCTATATAAATTATAATGAATGTGTGTCTTTTATAATCTATTTTCGTTTTACCTAACCTAAATTTATGTTCAAGATTCGAATCGTTTTAAATTTATGTTAAAAGAATGGTATTTCATTACTAAATTACTAAAGCCTGTCAAAATGAAAAAGCCGGTTTTCATCAACAAAGTTATCGTCACAGTACCTCCAGTAAATATTCTAATCTCCTTGTTTGAACAGAAGCAATATCAGCTGTTTGCGGAGTCAGGTAAACAATACAGATTTACTCACAAACTGGAAATACCCCCGTTGCAGCAGACCTGCATACTCAGCGAATTTCAAATGCAAAACAACATATTTCAATCCAACATAGCGAAATTTGACATGTTTTTGTAAGCTCCATAAGAATAAATGGGGAATGAGTATGCAGGTTTGCTGCTACAGGTATAATATTAAAACTGGGTGGTTTTAATTTAATATTCATAAATCTGAGCTAGAAGAAGCTATTTACCAAGTTTTATCAAGATATGTTGATAAATAACCGAGATGTAGAATTTTACTTATTTCCCATAAGGTTAACATTGGGACAACGTACTGTGTTTACCACTTTCAATATCTCGGTAACCAATGGACATAGAGCAGTGATTCAAAATACTAAATTGTTTGTTTTTTTGAGCTGAATTCAATGGTGCCAACCAAAATTCGATAAATTTTATTTTCCTGTGTAATAAACTCAAAAAACCCATTTTGGGGGGGGGGTTTATCCCCCTTTACCCCCCCTTCCGGTGGTCCGATCGGGCTGGTTTACGAACTCGTCCGAGGGATTACCACTTTACATGTCTGTACCAAATTTCATTAAGATCGGACCATTTTTACGGCCGCTATCGTACTGACAGACACATATATATATAAATTCGAACGAATGGTGTTTTCTGCTTCTGGTGGCCCCAAAACGAAAAGTTATCATGGTCTCGGGCTTAAGTTTTACCATGAGACCTACGGTAATAGGTATCAATCCTACCTATTGACCTACGGTAATAGGTAATAGGTAGGTTCCCTGTATCAATCTCGCCAATAAATAATAGCAATTTGTTTTGTGATAGTACCGCAACATTTCGGAATCATGCATATTAAGCTGAATATCTGCAATGTATGTCCATTGTAACTACTAATCCTGGTCCTAAGAATACCCGAACTGCCAAGGGTTAAGTACCGTTTGCATCTAGAGTTTCATTGAATATTGTACATATAGGTTAAACACATGAACAGCTGTTTCAAGTTAATTAATTTCAATTCCACTGGCTATATACTACAGTGCCTTATCAAGGCCACACTGGTGCGGCCTTCTTTATATCATAGGCGATCCAGAATCTGTTAAATAATATTTATTTGGTTTTCAAAATTCTGATTATGTATCGTGCTATGCAAATGCAACAATACAGTGTATTTTAAACTACCAACTTATCACAACCTCCATAACAAACTACGCATTGATTCCCCTATGATTAAATTGGTCATATCCCCACCAAAGAAACGACCAAATTTTAAGTTCAGGAAATATCAGAAATCAGTTAGGACCTCCTTTTAACGCAATCGAACAACAAGATTGCGCTGAATTTTTCAATCAACTAATAACATTGTATCAACCCCTTGAATTACATTTCAAATATATGCTAAAAATTATAGGACAAAATGTTCAATCTGCAACCAAGATGTGGATGTACATGTGAGTAACTTTAGTTTTCCAATTCCTCAAAACACTAAAAAAGCCAAATTTGAAAAATTATTCGACCGTCAGTGTGAAAAATGGCAACCTATTGTGGACTCAACGTGTACCTATTGTTGCAACTGCTTACAAAAAAACAATAATTTCAAGCACAAGTAACTATTTGATTTTTCAATTACAACTTTGGAATTCATTCAACATGAAAATTACAAATATTCTCATACCAGGGCTTCAAAATTCAGAAATTCAAATAATTGAAAACACATTCAAATTGAAAAATGCTAAATTCAATTTAGGAGAAACTACAAGATGTGGTTATTATATTTCACTACTGTAGTAGCTTCAATCAAAGAAGATGGTTTTCAATCAAACATCAGCATCACATGTTTTATGTAAACAAAGCTGACATTTTTAGATCCCAGTGCAGATATTTTACGTTATTTCTCGTTTTTTGGTAAATTTCAAGCAATTTCAGTATTTTCCCGCCATCACGGAATAGGTACCTTTAATTTGAGCCCACTCCCATCTTTCTACGAGTTGCAAAATCTTCCTTCATCTTTACTATTTTTCATCTATATTTTACTATATTTATCTATTAAAAAACAGTGATATCATACCCAAAAACACAAAGTGTTGAAGGGTCGCCAAGCCCTAAAAATATGTGATATCAAAGAGCATACCAAGTCAATTTAATTTTTCTGTAGTTCAACAATGTTCATTAGAATACATAATTGAATTGGTTTGAATACTATTGTTCTGAATACAGATTATAATTCTTCTACATGTACTTGGCCAGCAGCTTAACAGACGCTAAATTAGTTATGTTTGTGTTTTCCAAAGTGACATACATAGAATAAGACTTTTAACATCAATATATAAATTCATAAGCTGCTGGCCAAGTACATGTAGAAGAATTATAATCTGTATTCAGAACAATAGTATTCAAACCAATTCAATTATGTATTCTAATGAACATTGTTGAACTACAGAAAAATTAAATTGACTTGGTATGCTCTTTGATATCACATATTTTTAGGGCTTGGCGACCCTTCAACACTTTGTGTTTTTGGGTATGATTGGTATGTAAACAACACTTTCTGACTTAACACCCAAAAATTAGTATTTACAATTTTATTTTATTTTAAACTTTATCCAACCGATTAATATTGTTTTGGCAATTCATAGAAAATTTATTACTATTGTCCAAGACAAATCTTAAAAATCAGTACAACATTTTAATTTTGCGGTCAGTACAAAATTTCAATTCCTTATGTAGTTTATCCCATAATGATAGGTACCGGGCTCACCCTATGTTGAAAGCCAACCCTCTCCCGCCTTACCCACACTTAACATTATACATATCGTTTTAAAGACCCCCGACCTCATTAAAGCGGCGGGCGGAGGCATTCTGCGGTGAATGGGTCGAGGCTGTAATCGGTTCGTTAACAAGCAGGTCTGAGTCTCTGCAGAAATGGCGGCCACGAGGGCCGTGAAGCGCAATAAATCTGGGGAACAATTCCGGCCGATGGTATCGCGGCAGATAAATACTGGCCGCAATTGAAGGAAGGCCTCGTCTTTTTGTGACGGCGCTGAGCCTCAGCTTGGCCATTAACACGAGCCTCGGCCTCGCCTCGGCCGCGGCCGCGACTGTGCGAGCGGGAAACGCGCCCCAGGCGCTCTGCAGCTTCTCAGTGAATACGTTACGTTTTATAGGAACAGACACAAGAAAAATAAGGCGTAATTCTCAATCACCCTTCCGATATCCATCTCAACCCAAAAATGAAACATTTAAACAATTTATTGTTTCCGTAAATGTACAGATTTTACAATAGAGATTATAATAAGGTAAAAGGTGTTAATATATATGATAGAGAGCGTTTAACAGTATATTTCGCAACAAGCGACGAAAATCAGGTTTTCCAGGCCTGAGATCGTATTTCAAATTCGAGACGAAGTCGTAAATTTAAAACGATTGAGAGCTGCAAAACCCTTTCGGCCGAGGTGCGAACACTACACACTTTTTTACGACACTACACAATGAAATATACCCTATATAAATTTTAAAATCTGATTATTTAATTTACACACTTGAGGACAAAACTTTGGGGTTATAAGCGACGATACAACTTCTCTGTCATGGTTTAAACAAACACAGTTATGAAAATCATATTATGATAGCAACTATCCTGTCTTTGGAACAACATTGAAAAAAAAGGTTTCTCAAATTGTAGATGTCTTTGTGATGCATTTTTGTTACTTCATCTTCGATCAGAAAAATAAAGGTAATATAAATAAATCTCAATACAGATAATTTTGATTTACAAAATGATCACTTACAAACTAATAGTGACTATTCAAATAACACCTGTCAGTCGTTTGGTGATACGAATAAAATATGCACAATACATAATGTATTTTACGGCTTCAATGTCAATCTAACATTTATTTGTGCTCTTTAAATCGATAGCACTAAATTGAAAGCTGAACATGTCATTAATTTTAAAATCAATCGCACACACCTAACGGGTTAAAGGGGTACATTAAATGTATTTTTAATCCCAATATCTTTGGTTAAAAGTTCTAATAATTTAGGCATGGATAATCATTGACAACGATCAGAATATATTACACAAATCCCAAAGATTACTATCCCGATCAACCCAGGGTTATTTAATAAACAGGTTTCACACGAAGCTTCATGGGAACGTTCATTAAACAAATACATTATGAACCTTCCACGTCATAAAGCCGACAGCAGGAACAGATGAAAATGACACAACAGCGCCGAGATGAAGCGATCAAGACAGGCACGTGTGAAATACTGGAACGTTCCTGTGTTTAATTAAGAGCGAGGAATGCCGGTCCGGAATACCGGGACCACGGAACACGCATAAACCAGTCGCAGCCGACACTCAAATTGATGTTTATGTACACTTTTCTAAATAATGCAGCTCGTTTGAAATTAATGCCTGAATTTATTCAGCGTAGATCGTGCCGGTCGATCGCGTCCCCGCGTGTGATGAACAACGTCTTCATCTGCGGATCATCCCAGGACCTTTCGGTCATCCTCACCGCTCACGGGCTGTGACTAGGGTGGTTCATCGGTGTTTTTTGACATTTCCCTATTGAATTATTACAGTTTGAATAGCGATATTCATTATTAAAGCTTTTGTTACATCGTCCGGATAATCTATCTGTTGACATATGTTTAAATGCACTATATTAGATACTTTTCCTCAAATATAGGTATAACTGGGAAAGACTTGGAAGACACGTCGCATTAAACTTGGCATGCGGAAGGTCAAACTGAAAAAAATCATATGAAAACAATCATATGTACTAAAATTTCCTTTCCCGAATTCCCAAATAAAATAAATCTAAGAGGTTATATGGTTTACCTCAGAGAAGGCAGTGATAAGCATGGTTTCTCTATCACAGCCTCTTCAACTTCCGATAGGTAAGATGGTAAGATAGGTAAAATGGCCGTGTTGGTGTAAAAGATAAAAAATGAACTTTGTGTATTTTATCCAAGGCTTTATGAGTTTTCAGTACTTTAATATTTGTTGTTAGTGATATTTTAGTAAAATTAATTATCTATCAATGTTTTGATAAACGTAACGTAATGATATACAGGGTGTTTTTTAAAACGCAAACCCAAAACTTTATTTTATAAGTGAAGGATTATTTCCCCCAAGAACCCCGGATCTGGCCCCACTATATTATTTTCTTTGGGGATACATAAAAAGTAAGGCATACGAAAATAATTCACAGAATATTCAGCACCTCAAAACAAACATAACAAATTTAATGAAGAAATTCAAAGAGGTACCTTGCAACCTTGTGTGTGTTGTACCTTGTGTTCAGGAATTTGATGGAGGGAGCACAACTTTATACCAATGCCAATGGTGGATTGTTCGAGCACATAACGTAAACTAAATTTGATCAAACTTAAACAATAGGTTGTATAAAATGTAAAGATTAATAAAACAAAACTCATTCAAAATTTATATGTGCATTAAAATTGGGTTGCGTTTAAAAAGTACCCCCCGTTGCAGCAGACCTGCATCCTCAGCGAATTTCAAATGCAAAAGAACGTAGTTCAAGCCAACATAGCGAGATTTGACATGTTTTTGTAAGCTCCATAAGAATAACATGGGGAATGAGTATGCAGGTTTGCTGCAACGAAAATGGAAATATTGGTGATTTTAGACTATTAAACATTAGAAACATCTAGATGAAGCCTCAAACCAAGTTTTATCCAGATATATTGAGAAATAAAGCGAGATAATGTAGAATTTTACTTATTTCCCAAAAGGTTAACATTGGGACAACGTACTGTGTTTACCACTTTCAATATCTCGGTAACCATGGACATAGAGCAGTGATTCAAAATAATAAATTGTTAGTTTTTTGAGCCAAATTTAATGGTGCCAACAAAAATTCGAAAATTTTATTTTTCTATGTAAAAAACTCAAAAAACCCATTTTTTGGGGAGTTATCTCTCTTTACCCACCCTTCCAGTGGTCCGATCGGGCTGGTTGTCGAACTCGCCCGAGTGATTGCTAAATTTTGTTTAGTGGGAATTTTTCATAAGAAATAAATACCTTCCTTAATAAAAACTGCTTGGTAATAACAGAGATAAATATACATCTGTGGTAATAATAAAATAATTTGCATACTTGGTTTATGATACAAAATTACTAAATTTTGTGATTTTGTATAAATGGCCGTTAATACCATCAATCGGGCATATCAAACTTGAGTACTGTTATCATATTTTTCTCGAAGCTTTATTCTTCTCTTCAGGCCCAAAACATTCAAGAAACCACAAAACAATTTAGATATGGTACTTTTGGATCCCCAGAACACCTCAGTGACATCTATTTTTCTGATTGACGTTTTCTTAATAATCGTCATGTTGGTATAATTTTTGAGAAATATACATTATGTTAAAACAATTTTAAGTATTAAAAGATGTTTATTGATCTATAAAGTAAAAATAAATGCTTTATTACACTTTCTAAATATTACATTTTCATAATCTGGTGGTTTTCAGTGGTAATTTGTTTTTCAACACACATAAAAAAAACTCAAGATACCTAAAGAAACTATTTAATGTTTTACGAATTTGAACACAAATTAATAGAATACAGCAACAATAATAATGATAATAGAGGAGGTTTTTACAACCATTTTTTGTTATATCATAATTAGTTATTATAAATAACTAAATATAATAAGCTATTGTAACTTAAAATAATTAACTAATTATTTTTTATGTTTTTTTAGTATCAACATACCACATTTTAACAGCAATACTGATATTTAAATAATTTAATAGCACATAATACAGGATACTAGGCAGTTGTGAAATAAATAAAACTCAATATGGCTATTGAATTGAAATAAATTCCAATAGTTTGTATATTAGTACTATTAGCTACTTAATGTAATATTTTTATTCGAACAAAAGAAACTAATGAAATAAATAATTTATTTACAAAGTTAAATACGATAATAAAGCAACAATATTTAATAACACTATCAATATTTTACGCACGTTTATACAAAACTGATGCAAACTGTTTACCTTTTAATTGAGCTTCCTCTAACACACGATTATTAAATAATTCTTAATATATTCCAACTATTTCTGCCCAAAGTTTTCTTATCCTCGAGTTAGCAGTTACTGTATCATGTTATTAAAACTTATACAATTAGAATTTACTGTATCACGTTATTAAAATTTTTACAATTCGAATTTTTTAGAAGGACATAGTTTAGTACTCGAAACTACTTCAATACTAAATTCATAAACTGTATATGCATTCGTTCTAAACTATTCGTTAGTTCTAAATGTAATGTTAAGTAATAACGAAATAGTATCACCACGTCTCCAATCAACAAACGTTCAAAACACAGATTTAAGAACAACATTGATATGAACATCAGCTGAAACCCGCCGGTATTATTCACTCCGATATAAATCGACTGGAGCGAACGTTGCAGCCACGTCATTCCTTAAAACATCGGAAGACGTCAGTACCTCATTTACAAACACAATCGCGGGTCTGCAATGCAAACGACGAGCAGTCCGGGTGCCGGTGGACCGATGCCTGGCATCTCGCCATTGTATGCTAAACTCACCCATTTATCATTAAATCCGCTAATACTTTAGTCTGGAGGCAAAAACCCGTCTTCCAACTTTACCCGAACCGTGGAAATAAATTGAGACGTGACAGGTCCCACGTCAGTATCAGATGATCCGGGTGGAAATCGGGAGCTACTGACACACAAATAGATGTGATTAGTTATGAGAAGAGATATAGGCCCACACTAACAAGTACTCTAATGTCATGTGTTAAGTACGACAGCATACAACTTGTCACTGCCTATTCTGTATTGTCTGGCATTTTACTTTTTAAAATATCTATAACAAATTTAATTTATGTAAATAGTAATAACGTGACACAAAGACCGCACAATCGAATAAATCTCAATATAGCACTGGTTAAAGAAGTAATAAGTATGAGAAACGGGTTCACGCCAACCGTCTGAATAATTGCATCGTCAGGCGACTCCTTTAAAGCTTGAGAAAATGCGTGAAACTCATTCAAAGAATCATAACTACACTTAACAAAGAAATGTATTTATAATGAGGATGTAAGTATTAATTCCGCGTCATGTTTCACGTTAAATTAAATGTAATACGCACCACTTCTTCTTCCCCAACCTGCTACGATCGATCGCTTTTTACTCATTATTAAGAGAAGTGAAGTGACGTCTTTGTCTCTCTAAGGGCGTGGAGTGTACCCATCAGAATAACATTGGTAACAATCATTCAGTAATTAAGGCTTTAAAATTTCCACGCAGACATACAAATATGTTACAGCTCAGGATTATATGCATAATAGTTGATTAGTGGCAATGAAACACTCACTATACATCAGAAACGGAATGGGTGATGCTTTCCGACAATTAAGGTTTTGAGGCCGAGGATATCAATGCAATACATTTAACTTTTGAATTTTACGCTTGTATTTTCGTGGTTTGTCTCCACTACAAATCTCCTTTAGGAAACTTTTCGGCAGCAATCATATCCCTTGGGAGATAATCTTGCACTTGAGTTCCTTAATACACAAATAACCATTCATTATATCTGTAAGGAAGCATTGTCGAGTTCACAAAATAAATGTTGTCTGGTTTATATATAGAAATAAAGTTATTTATGTTAAAATAATATAACTAATTTTACTCGATATTTAGAATGCAGATAAATTTCTTTGGTTAAATTATATTTTTTTGGTCTTTACGTCAACGGTCTGTAAATTCACCTATTCAGTAAAAAAACATTAGATCCGTGAAAACTTTTTAAAGTTCTTTTTGAATGGTAGTAAGATGTAATACACTAATGTATGTTGATAATGAACGGTAATACGTTTGATATGCGTATATGTTGAAAAAGCATTATTAGACACCTCAAGACCATTTACCAAGGTAACTAACTTTGAATCAATTTATCTTAAAATCGTCATTCTTTTTAAAAGTTATCTAAAGTAACACTGACTTTATATAGCATATAGGGAAATGTATGATTAAAAAGTGCACCTTACTTTAATGAAAACCAATGATTCCCTTAAAAAAACTCATAATAGCGAAGGTTTTGTAATCATTATTTAATTTTTTTGGACTTTCCCTTTCGCTTCTAGTGTTTAAACTACACTACGTTTCAATACCTGTTGAAAAGTAGTGTAGTTAAACACTAGAAGCGTAAGGAAAAGTCCAAGAAAATAAATAATTAATGATTTCCTTGTTTATTTTCCTTATGATGTTAATTAGACATTTGAAGCTGTCCAATCATTAAAAACCAGTAAGTCTAGGATTTCATCTGACTTATCGAAAGAATACGTTTATTTTCTCGCAACACCATTAATCCAATTAGTAAATTTATTTTTTTCTTCCGGTGAATTTCCATCTCTTCTGAAAATAGCCATTGTAAAATGTAAAAAAATCCAACCCCCAGTCATGTGATGAGTACAGGCCTATATCATTATGTTCTACTTTTTTACAAATATATTTGAAAAGAAATTTGCTAAACGTCTTCTTCTTCTGCTAACGTATTCATAAACAGACTGTTTTAATACTAAATTTATACATAGTGCTTTAACTCTCAAAACCCCAAATCGACATGCATATATCATATGAGGATAACAACAGCCATAATAGAGTTAATAATACATCAGAGTTTCCGCACTGTGCAAGCTTTTATAGTCAACATTTATACGCTTCAATAAAGCAATTATTTTTGTAAAACCAGCACTATGTACATTTTTCGGCTTCAAAAAAATTCTACGCGTTGTATTTCATCTTAGGACGCGTGATTCATGCAGATCAATTTTCTGTCAGAACCACGGTTATACCTAATATTGATACTATCCATGAATTCCTCAATATTAGGTATTAATGTAATGTTCTGATTGATTGTATCCAATCAGATATTTATTTTTTCCACTCAGATACTTTCCATACCCAAAAAATGTCCTTGGTTAAAAAATTCCTACTTCCAATAAATAAAACTTTTATAAATTCGCTGAGCAAGCAGGTTTGCTGCAACAGGAGTATTTATTTAATCCATCGTTAGGGACAGTCTTTGTAGTATGATGTGTGAGTTACTGAGGCATGTCAACGTATATTGAATTCTAGGATCTGAAGAGAAGATAAAATAAACTAAACTGTCCGTCATTTTAACTTTTTACCTTTTAGGACACGTCAGAAATATAAATTAATTTCAAGCTCTCGGCGCTTTAAAAATTTTAAACAAAAATAATACTTTCCCAAAACGAAAACCTAAAATAATAAACGCGCTACTCTAACGCATGTGTCAGTCAAATATTAAATTTTTTAAATGAAGAGAAAAGTTGAAACTGATGTTGGGAATAATGAGTCACGTCAAAGTTGATTTGACGAGGAACGTTTTAAGCAATCTCTTTTTAGAACTGAGTTGATAGAACTGATGAACGTTACATGTTTTCTCTTTGGACACAAATTAGCAAAGGGAAATATCAAGATATCAATCAAATCATTATGTAAGGGGATTAAGGTATACGAGAGGAGAAAGTTAAACATCACAGAGAATGTTTGATGACCTCATGCTTTGACAAGGGGCAAGAACACATAGAGTAAATAACCGGACTTATCCTAGTGGTTCATCTGTATATGTAGCAAATACATATTGTGAGTTATCTATTTATTATTACAGTATATGTTTGTCAGTGTTTAAAACCACAAACATTTCACATAAGCCTTAGAGAAAAATCTGTTGCCTTGAAATAAAAAAGGAAATTTTCTTCTTGCTTTTCTTGGGGTTTAATTTATAAATCCACAAGGTTTTTTACTTTATTACAATATGTTATATGTTTGGTTCGAATTACATCTAATGATAATAAAAGCAGCCGTAATCACCAATTAGAGGGCGAGTGAGAGGGGGAATATCGAGCAATTGCCTTCCGATTGCCGCTTAATTAATTAACTACAAGTGGAAGGTTTAATTGCGGAATCGTGGTTGTGGATAAGATCGACGTCGTGATGTGGCGGCGGCTGTGTGCGGAGTGCGGACGTACCCTGCTGTATACCTACTATCGCTCTGTACTTGCGAGATTCTATCGCAACTGTTCAAAAGAATAACAGAGATATGAATATTCCAAAAATTATGCCTTCTCTTAAAAACTTGTGCTCGAGAGTCAAAACTGGTTATTTTATAGCTGGGTCATTTCTCATCATAACCCTGTTCAAAACCCTCTTAACTTCATGAGCATATCTCTAACAACGCAAAATTTAACTCACTGCAAAAAGGCTGATTCGAGTACTTTTAGTAGCTATTAGTAAATCTAATACAAAGACTGTTATTTGATCAACAATTCAGGTAGAAAAGATGGCACCTCAATTTAGTCCTTTATCAGGGAGACAAACATGTTTCAATAATGGTTTAATTAATTGTTTTTGTATGAGTTGTTAGAACAGACAACGAAACAGAAACGTATTTATTAATCAAACACGTTTATAAGTCGTATAATATATATCTATAGTTTGTACTGTATTAGTTAAAGACGAATATTAAGTATTAATTTTTAGGAATTGTTAATCTACAATTTTTTTCAAGTCATTTAGAGGTTTCTTGATTCGCGAAAGGTGACTTAACAAAATTACTTAATCGTAATTATTTTGTCTACTTTAACTATACTATTTTGTTTTTTAAGGTTTATATTAGGTAAAATTAATGAATCTCATGATTGTTTTTATCCTCAATTTAATATTAATTAACTCATAGTTAGTTATTCCTTGGATTTTTATGTTCTGCTGTGAGATTCAAGATAACGTCATTAGTTACAAGGTCAGGTAAAATGTCTAGGTAGGTCTCAATCGCCACTTTTTGTTTTTAATAATATGTTTTCTATGTTTAATTTCACTTTAATTGTTTTAGCGAATTTCCATAAAGGAATAAGCTATTACGGTAGTACTCATGGTAAGACCTAAGTCCGAGACCATGTTTATTTTTCATTTTAGGGTCCCCAGAAGCAAAAAACACCATTCGTTCGAAGTTATATATATATATATATATATATATATATGTCGCTGTTAACGCGATAGCGGCCGTAAATATGGTCCGATCTTAATGAAATTAGGTACAGACGTGTAAAGTTGTAATTACTCGGACGAGTTCGTGAACCAGCCCGATCGGACCACCGGAAGGGGGGGTAAAGGGGGGTAAACCCCCCCAAAACTGGGTTTTTTGAGTTTTTCACATAGAAAAATGAAGTTTATCAAATTTTTGTTGGCACCATTGACTTCAGCTCAAAAAAACTAATTAAAAAAAAAACAATTTAGTATTTTGAATCACTGCTCTATGTCCATTGGTTACCGAGATATTGAAAGTGGTAAACACAGTACGTTGTCTCAATGTTAACCATATGGGAAATAAGTAAAATTCTATATCTCGCTTATTTCTCAACATGTCTTGATAAAACTTGGTAAATGGCTTCTTCTAGTTCAAATCTACTAAATATTGAATTAAAACCAACCAGTTTAAACATCCCTGTAGCAGCAAACCTGCATACTCATTCCCCATGTTATTCTTATGGAGCTTACAAAAAACATGTAAAATCTCGCTATGTTGGATTAACATTTTTGTTTTGCATTCGAAATTCGCTGAGTATGCAGGTCTGCTGCAACGGGGGTATTTTCATGTTCAAGAAGGGTCTCCTTTAAATCTCTTCTTCAACAATTAAAGTTATTATAAGTTTTATTGGTGTCATATTTGTGTCTGATAAAGGTTCTGCAGGATAAAAAAATGGACGCAGTCAGCTAATCTACGAAAAGCACTATGTTTCTTGTTCTTTTAAAAGAAGACGTAATTGTTATGGTCATAAAAATGTCGGCTTTGATTATGTTTTAAGTATCAAATATACGATTAAAAAATACGAGTAACCAAAGTTAGATATAATGTACTACTCGTATTTTTTAATAACCTTCCATTCTGTTCAGCGTATTATTTATTCAGACATACTCTCATGAAGTAAGGATAAAATTGCGCTATGAATAAATACTTATAAATATAAATACATTTAAATACTCAGTACATAAATACATAGACTCGCTCACTTCGTTCACTCATCGATTAAAAGTAGGTTTATAATATTGAAAGGATAAATATATATTTTTATCATATTAAATTCGACAAAATCTAGATGCATTTCTTTAAACTAGAAAAACATAAACTATCTTCAAGAAAGGATTTTTTTTATATTAATTTTCTTTAACGCCATGTCACAAGTAAATTAAATTACTAGTCCGAGATAATATATTCCGGTCGTAAGGTAAGCGTTGAAACTTGGCGTGCGATCGCTTGCAACCACTACTCTCTCACCGTAAAACCTATCTCTAATTACAGCCCCGACTATAAATTGATTCTAATTGGTGGACTGCGCTTATTTCACTCGTTGGCTACGGAATAATCACTCTATTGTTCCATCACAGGAAATTAAAGAGATAAAAGAGTCGAGAGAAGAATTAATTGGAGAAGGAAGAAAGTGCAGTAAGTGAAAATATAATTATGTTTAAGGACTATAAAGATTCGTTACGTATACGTTGTTGTTGTTATTGACCTAGAATCTGCAGAATTATACGAAACCTTAATAAAACAGAGTACTCTCAATTTAAGTGGACTTTTGGAAGATTAATCTATTAATGAAAATGCGATCAGTTGATAAAAAGGTTTCATATACCTTAATGACCGTCTACAGTTAAATTTAAGCCGGTCATTAAGTGCGTAACCTTTTTATCAATTGAATAAATCTATTCAGATGGCGGTTAATATGAATGAAATGCATTGCTACATTAAAATTCAATAAGCGTATGAATTGCAATTAGTGTTGCTAGTTGCTAGGAATAAAAGCATCAACGTTTTTAGACACTCATACAATTTCTCAATGTTTGGCCAAAATTCGCAATGTTCTTTATTGAAAGGGTTCACCAACATATTCTGGTGTTCGGAAGAATTCTGTAAGAAGTGCCAAAGCTGTTTTTAGTTACAGCTTTTAGACCTCCCATTCTTATGGCCCAGCTGTAGCTTAGTTGTGGGTGACCCAGAAATTAAAGTTTCATTGATTGCCAATGAAACTTTGGTGCTCCTATCAACCCCTTATTTTAGCACTTTATTCAAACAATTTGTATTCTATCTTGCATAAATCAATAATTAAATGACTATTGCTTGTTTTATGTGTCACTAAATTATATTTTACCTGCTCCTGATACTTAAATTAAAAGGTGACATCAGTGCACTCTGTTGGGGATTCACTAAAACTAGGAGCTCTTTCAATCCTGGGTCACTCAAAACCTGGTACACATTTGATAATGCGGTGGAAGGTCTGCAGATGTACAAAAATTAAGTTTTAGTTCAAACCGAACAAAAGTGTAAACAAGAATCTAAAATGTCCGCCATGTTTTCCTGTATTACAATAAAAATTCAATACAATATGATACTATTAAAAATAAGTTTGCTCGAAAAGATAAAAATAATTTGAAATGAAAGATTCAAGGACTAACCTTGTAATCCCGAATTATTCACATAATTATGAATTGGAATCATAATTTTCAAGGAGTAAATTATTAGTGAAAATTTCCAATCGAAACCGAACACGTTAACTAATAGCATCTTATCTTATTAAGACCACCATCTAGTCGAAGCAGAGGGACAGAAGGCTCGCGGAGTGGCCGGCCAGGCGTGGACATGGCGAGCCAGGGAGATCAGCTCTTTGTTAGACCCATTGTCCGGCAGCTCACCGCTTAACAGGCATTGAAATAAATATTCAAATGAAGATCGGAGAAATAAAATAACATGCGAGAGCGCGAGGACAATGGATCTCATTAGTAGGAGCGGCGGCGGCGGCCAAACACCGCGTCTATCTGGGATCTAACGTGGAGTTAATTAGCCGAGATCCGAAATGCACATGAGATGAAGATCCTCCCGAGCGCCGCGCTGCGTCGGATGCTGCTGGGAGTTGGTCGCGCTGACTGATCTATATAGGACGACTGACTATTGCCGAGTAAAACCACTTTTTAAGTGAAGATCTTTCGCTGCATAATGAGGTGAATATGCAACAATTACTTGAAGCGAAGATTCTTCTGCTCTTCGTTTTGGTTTTATGAATGGAGACGAATTTTGTATATTGTCCATTATAGTTACAAACACCAAATTACTGAACCATTTTACTTGTCTAGATTTTATTAATCTTCACTTTCTGAAATTAGTCACTTAATTATTAAATCTAAATGCACGATAAAAGAATTATCAAGTTGAAGACTACTTAAAGTCGACCTGAATCTCTGACTCTGAGTCGGTTTTTAGCTATTTGTTTATGGTACATACCGGTACACAGACTCTTTGTTTGGTTTTAAATGGCAGTCCAGACATTCATATAGCGTACACACTTGCCTTCAAACGTTATTACTTGTCTGAGACAGTTGTTATATATTTATCAATCCAGATAGTTTTGTGATTTTACCGAAGAGATCATATAGGCTGAAGTATCTGGGCTATGTTACAAACGTTCACAGCACTGTCATTTCCAAGGCATACCTCTCCTCCGGTTGTGCAGCCGACCATCCAAAGCAATGCTCCAGTTCTACTTGCACCACGTAGGCCTACATAGTGGGTCAGCCAGTCACTTGCAGTCCCGCACGATCGGAGTGACCTGTGATTGAGTCACCAATGACAGGTGCCCGGGCAGGGGTCACACCTGTGCATTCATCATGCTGCGTCGGTTGCTCTTTTCAAATGGGCTGTCATTGTTTAATAAATGGCCCTCTCAGTCTCGAGTTTCACACCTGCTTTCATCCACGCTCCATTCAGTCCTTGCTCCTCGATGAAGGACGATGAGAAATTTTGTTCAGTGACACGGCATTCCAATTTCGATTAGACCAACTTAAACTATTTCATTGTTGTTTAATTGGTGATTCCGAATCATAAATCATCCACAGAAGTTGATGATTGGTTTACTTACTTGGTTGAAAGAGCTGGGTAAGAACGACACGATGTTATTTTTTGGCTGACAGTTTAATCCAATTGAAATACATTTTATGAATATTTTTATAAAACAATTCTTGCAACAATTTCTTTTTATTCCTACTGTTATTTTCATCGGCTAGGATCTGCACTTAAAATAAATTATTTCTATTTAATTTACCCATAATATCGTCCCAAAAGTAATTAGTTTATCTATTTTAATCTCTAATCTAAAAATCTCCCGTATATAACCCTATATCAAGACCTTATTATCAAAAGGGTATTTCAATTTTGATTATTCAATACAAGTCTTCCCCCAAAAGAATAGTCCTATGAGATAATTTTAAAAATATTTTATATTCCTTCTTAAAAAAATTGCGCTCCTAATTACACCGTAGATCAAAATTTATTGTACAGTGTAATTTGGAAAATGATGTACTCTATTTCCTCGTCACAAAACACCCATCACACAACTGTTCAAACAATTCCAATGATTTCAGGATGGGTAAATATTAAAACCAGAATAAATCAATCGTGAAAAACGTTATCTAAAACGGAAGCTAACGGGGTCTCACGTTTTGTAAAGTTTATCCCGACGTCTGGCGGTGTTTGTCCCACAACAATTTACTGCCCTCTGGAGATGTCCTGCGTCTACCTGTTTACTGCCACACGATAAATAATTCCATCAGTCCATTGTGCCTAATCCGACCTGGGCGATGGTTTAATCCATAAACAAGTTGTACATCAGGAGCTGGCTGTAAATACCCCGGTGACGGACCAGTGACTTTATAGATCTGCTGTACCGACGCGACGCCATGATTCCTCATTTCGACGACAGTTTGTTACCCGACGCGACGACCAGTCTTTATTCATTATTTTAGAGTGCTACTCTTCGAATCCATCAACAAAAATAAATTTAGTAAATTAAAATTTTCATTGAGTTTGATAGTTTATTTTTACAACATTCATTTTGATAATTTCTTCGACTGAAAAAAAAATCTTTGAAGGGGTTTTCATTTTATTTCACTAACATCGAAACGACAGGGGAATCGAGGGATATTTAATCCTTCGTTTCTGTTTTTTAATGTAAGGCTGATGGGAACTTTCTTCTTAAATTCACAGATGATGATGGTTTGGACCTTCCTCATTTGAAAGAGCCGATTGTTCTAGGCATTTTAGAAGCAAAGATATAACTAATCTACTGTTTATAACCGCAGGCATAAGTAGTTTGAAAACCTCTGAAGGTACTGTATTCCTAATAAAATTGTTACTATGATTAAGACTTTTTGTAATTTTCGCCTTTTTCTGGATTAAGCCTTATGGAACTCCTCTCTGAATGCCATCAACAATATACATGAAACGTCGGCTTAGGATTCTCTGGTGATGAAGGTCAGTGCATTGTGAGTAGGAGAAAAAACGAGCACTGAAAATGGTACGTTCTGAACCCGCTCAATTTACCCTACCAAAACCATGCAAACCTCACACACATACCAAGTAAACAGAAAACTTACGAAAATAATTGAAACTATTTATTTTTAGTCAAACATGAGGTTGGATGGATGAATTTGTTGTCTAGAAAACTAAAGCGTTCTTCTTAATTTATTGTCGGTTATACGAACAATATTTTCAGCGGCTTCAATTTTCCACATCAGTTAGCCTGCCATTAATAAAATGCAGATTAGGCCTTGTGGTAATCAATAGGCAGCTTTCCAATCTACAATAAAGTAAAATTTATTTAAAAATAACAACATATATCCTATTTTATTTCCTATTGTATATGTTTGATTTAGTTAAAGTAAAATATAATTGTTCTTAAAATTATGGAACACGCTAAATTAGTTCAAAGTTGCCATGTACGATAAAAAAGGCAAAACAGTTACAAACTAAGGTGAGTTTCTTAATTAATTTTGTATGAAGCTTCTCATTCCTCGTCGTCTCCAGCCAGACGGAGATTCATCGTTGTGGTCAACATGCATCACGACCCAACACAGACAGGAACACTCTTACTATTGACACTGCTCTTACTTCAATCTTAAACTGGAACAAGATTGTATGGTAATATTATATGGGATTTAGACTCTTTTGGTAGTATTGATACGGTAATCTTATGTATTTAAAAAAAGTTGGGTTTTCTTTTCCGAGTCCGTTTGGCTCTTCTACTACACCGATTTTCATAGTTCAGGTCTTAAATTAAAGGTATGCACAAGTAGATTAGCCTAAAGCATCCGCATTCATCTATCTACAGCATAACTCGGCTTGTACTCAAAGAAAAATTACTCCTAATGTATTTCTTATGGGAGTTTCAAATTTGCAAAGTTGTCTTATTATTGTTTTTGTTATATCACCGGTTTGAATCAAAATATATAATTATTTTTGGTCTGGAAATATTCAATGAATATTATGTGAGTCAGAGGTAATATTCACATAATATTATCCTCAAGAGATAATGTTCTTTCTTTTCTCCTCGGCTTTCATATGAGGCAGAGATCATTCGAATGGGTAGAATATCAGGGGAGTTATGGGCCTCAAAATAACATAAATTTGAATTTTTGACTTAAGTTAGAGATCTATATTTCCAGTTACAGTTATGTTACCCTAACGTTTTTGGTCTAAAAACCTTCAATGAAATACCGGCTTTCATTTGACCCATTAATTAATTATTGGAATTGGATGTATTTTAAGCAAACGCGCTGTGGATAACGATTACATTTTACATTTTCCAAGTGTTTTCTTTAAATAAATATCGATAGCTCCTGCATTGTTTAAGCCATTTCACATTTTTTGGCATGAAAAAAAATCAGTGAAATACAGGTTTTAATTTGAGCTACAGTTTATGTGGATCTGATTAATATAAAGCAATATTTACACTTCCAAACAATGAAGATCTTGTTTTTTTAGGATTCATCTGCAACAGTTGATCGATATCTCCAGTATTATTTTCGTTATTTATGTTTGGATCTTAAAACCCTCACTAAATTACAGGCTTGAAATAGCGACAACTTAAATCGGACAGGTTTAAGGCGAAGTATAAACTTCATTACAAACGTAATAGTAACTTATTTCAACGTAATTATACTTGCCTTGGAGTGCCATTTTTTGTGCTAATTAGTAACAACTATTTCCTACCTTCCCATATGATGATTTAAAGGATTATCAAATCTTGAGAGTTCACTGACCCCCAGTTAATAATCGTTATCTTTGAAGTACCTATATTTTATTGGTGGTACCAATTAATTATAACCAAGTTAGTTCTGCATATCAGTAGTCATGGTATATAATTAGTTTAAAAAGTGCCGGGCTGACTTGTCGCTGCCCCGGAAAACTTTAATAGGGAATGACTCTTTAAATACTGAAGCACCAATTTTTTAATTTGCGGTATCAATTAGTACCAATTTGGTACTAAATCGAGGTTGTCTGAAACTCCGACATAACAGGGTCAGCGACATGAACCTCTTTTTTGACTTGACACATTGAAGTTGTGAAGATGCATGTAACATTAATTTCGTAAATAAAGCATTATTTGATTTTATTTGTAACTTATTACAAAGATTTACTGCTGCAGAGCGTGGTCCTCTAGTAATAAAAACTCACTGGTACTTATGATGTATTTTGTTATTGGTCGACGTAATTGATAAATTATTATAGAATATTTTCCTACCACTGCATGGAAATAATCACATTGCCACATCTGTAAACAGTACGCAAACTGTTCATTTCCGCTTTCATTTAATTCCCCCTCGCTAAATCAGGGTTACTTATTAGGTTCAGGTGGCTCACAAGAGAGAGAACTATGACGTCAAACACCAAAGACCAGTTTCTATTGGTCAGGAATCCCGTGACACTCAGCGTATTCTAAATTGTAGTTACCTTGCTCTAAACAGCTGACATCACAGTCGGCGTTTCTATCTCAACTTCCGGTTTGTTCCAATAGAATTAAGCAAACATAACCTCAATGAACTTTTGTGTACAGGTTGGTTTTTTTTTAAAGAGGGTGGCGGCCTTTTTTCACCTTGCCTTTGCCCCGCCCATATAGACTATTGATCTGTGCGTGGACGTTATCAAGCAAAGACAAGAAGTGAGCCGGTGCAGTACAAGGATGAACAGTACCGCTAAAAGTATGCGACAAGATCGAGTCTCGAACTTGCGACGCTTCGTGGCCACAGTTTCGAGGCCGAGTGCGCTACCAACTTCGCCACCGACTCACCAAGTTAATAAGTTAAACTG
This sequence comes from Flexamia atlantica, assembly GCA_035578135.1. Classification (NCBI taxonomy): domain Eukaryota; kingdom Metazoa; phylum Arthropoda; class Insecta; order Hemiptera; family Cicadellidae; genus Flexamia; species Flexamia atlantica. The sequence continues at coordinate 28,534,994 of JAQJVK010000001.1, forward strand.
TTTAAATAATAGTGGTATGAAAAATATTGTATGTACATTACGAGCACAATTAGTCATTACCGCTACAATTCTTGAGCGGCAATGACGTACTTTGCGCTCTTAATACACAAATAGCTATTTCATTGATTCAAACAAACAAATATTTATTTCATTGTTTTCATTATTTAAATAAACTCTAATAGCTTAAATCTTTTCTTGAAATAAGCGGTTTATTCTGGCAACTAACACTTAATCAGTAATATATTCTCACCATACGTATGTTGATTAAAATCAATAACTGAACAAATAAAAGCAAGGTAGTAGATAAAAAATTCGTGCCGCTTATTTACTTTCACACCTTTAAAATGTCATGCACTCGACTTAATTTGTCAAAATACAGTAAATCCATACTGTTAAATTAGTTCAAATGTTTGAACTTGAAGTTGTTACTTAATATAACAACTAGCATTCATTAAACAATTTAATATTATTATTAATTTTATGTACATTTCGTTAAACTGCCCTACATTCAATGATGAAACTGTAATTTATTGATATACAATGGGTGAATATTCAAACTTGATTTATTTTTAACTACCTAACGTCAATGAATAGGAATTTTTATCGAAAGTAAAACCGTCACCATTCCTTACAGTCTCAATGTATTTCAGCGAATTGCCGGCTTGTCAGCGGGCGGAATTCTATTTGGAAGGAAATGAAAATAAGAAATACGCGGTAGTTTGCAGCTCGGGCTTTGTCCGAAGCATGTTTACACTCTAGATTTTGTCAAAAAGAAAAAGACAATTTGTGGGCAGGTAAGGCGGTGGTAAGCCCCTAATCCCCCAGACTCCCGGAGCTATTCCCCAAAATCCCTTTATTTACGGCGCCACATATCCCGATATCCCGACGCCGCTCGTAACTCTCGTACGAATCTTCTTTTAAGATTGCGCCCTCCCCACCCCCGGCTTTATCTGATAATAATTTAAACTTACATTCAGTCCCGATACTTTGGGGAGAAGAACAACTTTGCTGCTTTATTTTGTAAGTACAGAGTAAATTTCGATGAAGTAAGTGAAACTACTTTTCTAAAACTACATTGGTTAATAATTTCCATTATTTGGTACTGCCATCACCAATACAAGTACTTGATGTCGTCTACAATAAAGGGTTTGAGAAGAGCTAAAACATATACACTACTATTTGGTTTTTATTTTTTACTAGCAGTTGCCAGTGGCTTCGCTCACGATAAAAATTACAGCTGATCTTACATATGCTCTTTGAACTGTCAAATTTTAGTATTCACAGCTGTTTACAATTCAGTATTTGAATGTTTACATCCTTATAAAATTGAAGCTAAGGACGTTCACGGGGCGTAGCCCGAGAAGATTTTAAATAATTGAATAGGCCTATATCCTTTTCTGATATAGTGGCTCTATTCCTGCAAAATTTCAGCTGAGTTAGGCCAGTATTTTTCACGTGGTTGAAAGACAGATATTCACACAAACATCCATACTTTCACATTGATAATATTAGTAGGATAGGATTACAATTCTGTATTAATGAGAGTGCTATTGCAAGAGCACAGATGTATGTAAAATCTTACTTCATAAAATGTATGCATACTTTATCCTGCAAATTGTTCACCATGTTTACAATAATAATTTTCACTATTTTGAAAAAAATATTTGCAATTTCATTCTAGTTTTTTTATAAATTTTAAAAAATGGGCTTATACGTGTCAAGTAGATTTATAAATCGAACATTAAATATATTTATTTAATGTTTCTGTTACTGTAATTGTTGCTGTATATGACATATATGTCTTTTAAAGGAATAGTTTAAGTTCAGTTGTAAGATAATAATTATTACATAATTAATCTATTTAAATTTTCATTCATATTTTGTACCTATTTTTATGTATATAAATACTGTTTCAGCCTGGGTAATCCGGTTGTAAGTCCAATGTATTAGTCCACAGCCAGTATCCGCTCCGAGTGACGGACCCGCCGCCATTGCGGTCCACAGCTCCCATCATGTCCTCGATTTATTCCTTCAAAAGTCCGTCCAGGATTTGAATTTTAATCTCATTTGAATAAATAACACGCGTGACTCCGTGTCCACGAGGCATGACGATTAATATCGCCGCAAGATGGCGGCCGAAATTAATTACTCGAACACCCTCGGAGCCATACGTGAGGTGGGCAGGCCTCTAATTATATCTAAAATTCAAATCTGGCGGGGCGGGCCCGGTAGCCTGGAGTCCCCGAACGACTTAATTCCAGTGTTCGTACCGCGATAACATGTTGAGGGGCTTGTAAAGATAACGTGTGTAAATAATGTTTGTTATAAACATGCGGTGGTCGATAGCGACGGCGGCGGCGGTTATACTTGCTAATGCCGGCGGCCGCTCGTGATTAGCCCGGTTAATTGTAAGCTCCTGCCGCGACTCGCGACCGGTGACGGTTGTCGATGCGCTCGGGTTACCCTCTTTTCAAATTTAGTCGTGGTCGGAAAATTTGCGTTTGTGAGATTGTTAATAGGTTAAGAATCATACATCATGATCATTACTTGACATCACAGAGTAGAACTTCTCGTAAAGTAATACAGCGATGATACCGCGCAGAGAAACTTGTCCTTGAAGTCTAATTTTGATTAACATTGTATCTATCAAATAAAGCAAGACAACAAGGGTCAAGCTGCAGTTTGCAGTGACGTGGCCATCCAAAGTATACATAAGTGCCTGGCTGAGAATCGAATTGGTTGGCGGTGCTCCCCCTCTAAATCGAGGGTCACCAGGCGATCCTGAGAAAAGTCTGTGCCCTTTTGAAGGTTTTATTCTACACAAGCAGCCCGCGTTGCTTCCTGATTTAAATACAAAATATTGCAATTTTCTGTATTTATTGGGTTTCGCAGCATAAAACATATTTTGATAAGTACGTGTGTGCATTATTCGATGTCTTAAAATTCCTACTCAAATTTACTGTAGAATCAAATTATCAGCGGTTGCCTTTCTATTTTTAGGCACACTTATAAAGTTAATCTATACAAATTTAGATGTAAAAATCAATGAAGATAATAAATTCCTCATTTAATTCCAAAAACTGGAAATTCAGGATCTGTTTTGAACAAATTCTGCGTATTTATTTGTTCAAATATTTGTAGCTTTGGCAGTTCCACCACTTTTATTTTGCATACTCATTTTGGTTCAAATCTAAGGAATATAAAAAAAAACAAGCAAATCGAGTTTACTCTTTTGTACTTTCTCAATAAAATAATATTAACTGACTGTTATCCTTAAGTATATGATTGGCAAATACTATAATTTTCCATAAAATATCTACAATACCTAATTACAATAAATAAGTGTATTAGAGTATTGAAAATTCGAGGAATCACAGGAAGGCCACCTGGAAACGTAATCTGCATTCCTAATACATAAATAAAAAATCCAGGTTTTTGTACGTAAAACGCAACGTTTAACTGTGAAGGTGAATATTTTCTTACTCTTTGTTATATTTTAACCCATTATTCAATTACTGTGCTATTGGTTTTACCAGTATTAGCATCTATTTTCAATAAAAATCCATCCCTTAAGAACTGAATCTTCAGTTTGGTAAGGAAAGCTAAGGGAACTTTCAATGCTTAATAATTATAATTGTCTTAAAAGATATTAAGCCTTATTAAAAAAAAAAAACTTTTATGATAGTAGGCTGTAGCCACATTATCCCATACAGTGGTTTTTGGTTTAGTGATGAGAAACCTCAAGCAATTTTTTCAATAAGTTGAGTGCGATTTTTAATAGCAGTTTATGCAACGATTGTATTTTGAATGCCTTTAAGCAGCGAGTTAGAACACGAGCGAAGCGGGTCAAAACTTATGTCTTTTACTTATGATGGAATATGTCAACTCAAATTTGAAGTCAGGTACATAAGCAGACTTAATCATGAATCGTTTTGGAACAATCAGCTGATGGGATAAATCAACTCATATCGAAAAACCGAAACATGAATCGTAATGCAACAATCAACTGATGTGCGGATTGCGTTACTACTTTCGTATTTCGTACTTTCGCTGAGCTGTCATTGGTCTAGAACCTGTATTCTAAAGTGACCCCTGTATACTAAATTTTTCATTAGATAACTGGTTGGTTTTTGATTATTAATTTACATCATTATAATGTTTATTGTAATACCATAATTGCTGCTTATTGCAATGGTCGTAGATAAAAATATTAATAAATATGTATAAATGTGGTCTAATCTATATATATATATATATATATATATATAAAAGCCAAAAACCATTGACTGACTGACTGACTGATCAGTTTCTCAAAAACTGCAAGGCTTAGAGCCATGAAATTTGGCACAAATATTCTTTACAGGCTCTAGATGCGTATTAAGGAAGGATTTTGCAATATTTTCTCCCAAAAGGCTTGAATATAGTATATTAGGAAATTCAAAATGGCGACCATTTTTAGTTTTCAATGCTACCTTCCCAAAATCTACAAGTCTTAGGGCCATGAAACTTGGCACAAATATTCTTTATAGGCTTTAGATACGAAAAAAACAAAGGTTTTCAAAATACTCTCTCTTCGACGGCTACAATAGAGTATTTTATGAAATTCAAAATGTTGGCCATTTCAGTTTTTAAAACTATGGGTGGGAGGCCTATAGAATATTTTCAGGAGATAGAAAATGTTGGAGATCCATTTATCAAATGCCACTAAAGCTACTTGCGTTGAACGACCCTACCGAACTACTATATTGTATTTCCACTTTTGTAAAATGGGTTGTCCCCAATAAATAAATATATGAAAACTAAACTATAGTCTTAAAACTCAGTATGGTCACTTCATTTTGAGTATGTATCCACTAGCAAATGAATTTCCAAAATTAAAATATTAGGAGGATTTCAATTCCAAAAAATATACTATTACTACAATAAGTTTGCTTTATTGATAGGTGAGTGATTATCGATCTTCAATCTGAATGAGAAACGCTCGGTTTTTTGCCTAGATATTTATCGCCTACTTTTTCGTATGGTGTTTGGTCTATTTTCTAAAACTTGAGAAATTCAGATTGATGTGAAGTCGAAAACTCACCCTTAGCGTTTTTATACCCCGGGTATCCCTCACTCGCTGTATTGACAAATAGGAGGAAGTTCATACGATTTACTTATTATAAGGAAAACATTTTTTGTACAAATATAATATAATATGATTTAATTTCAGTTACTTAACATTTCAGCGGGCGAAGCTGCAGATAAATCTGCTAGTTAAAGATAAATATAATGGCAAAATAATAATAATAATCCTGTTATCCTTTTTAATATAATAAGTCTTATGAGTGAAGTTTATGAGTTTATATAAAGGTATGAGTTCACTGTTTATTTAACACTTTATCACGACTAAGCTACTGGATCGATTGACCCGAAATTTAGTTGTCCAGTAGCTCGAACAAGACATAGGCATGTTCCAGTTTTTAAATACCTTAGGTTTTAAATATCCGTTCGGCTTTCTTCCTAGATATTTGACCAATTTTGCACTTTCTTGGTGACTTATATATGTGTAAGCTAATTCAAGGTTCTCTGATTAACTCAATTAATTGTGTCGAGGCTTTAAGTAAGCCTTTAATTCCTGACCTACTTGCTAAAAAAAGCTGATAATTAGTTTTATTATAGTTTTGCCTGCTTGCGTTGTTAAAAAACAGTTTAGTTCATGATCCTGTTGGTAATGGACTATGTCAATCTCATAAATAAAGTTTCTACTTAACGATTTATTGTTAGAGTGTGAAGGATTGAAAGCACCAGCAATGCCGGCACTTCTGCCTTTGGGATGGAAATACTGACACTGAATTTATCTCCCCAAACGAAGATTGGCTGTAGTATTATTTTCTATTTTCTTTAAGTTTAAGGTAAGGTCTATTTTCTCTAGCTGTTACAGTTCAAAGCGCCTCGTGAAGCAGTCAACAATTTACGTCACCCATTTGCAAATTCCCCGTTAACATACAGATTTTATTTAAATTTGAGCAAGAAATTGGTCATGTATACTCCTTGAAGTAAATTTAATTAAGTCAATTTTAGATCAATGCCGCAAGTTAAGTAAGTATATAAACAATCCTTAATCATTTAACATAATAGGATTATTTGTATTTGAATCAAAATAAATTAAAATATTTTATTCTAAACCGATTTTCTTTTATTCACTCTTAGATATACTCTTAGAAGGGTATCAAACTAATCCATCTTTGAAACCTTTTGCTTTTAGGAAGTCTGGCTCTTTATAACTTTACGATATTTCAGTAGCATATTTTTACCTTACAATATAAAGTTGGAAGGGGAACTCTTGCGTTTTCAATGTACTCTGTATTCAATATTTTTTATCTTCGAGGTTTAAGTCATTATTATTTTTGTTGAATTCATACTCTTACGCTTGGAAATGCTTGTAAACTCTTATAAATAGAAGATTTAACAACATGTATCATATAAAAAATTACTAAGAATAAAATATTCTTATGCAAAATTATTCAAAGCAATCGTTTTGTTTGTACAATTATTACTTTCACGTGTTATATCTTGTAAATCTTATCATCACTTTTATAACCTCGAAATATACCGAGTATACTGTAATTACTGTAGGGTATACTTCTTCAAAATAACAATTTTAAATTCTACATACTATAACCTACATACATACATTTTATTAATAATGATTCTCTATTGTTTACTAAATCTTTTTCAGTCTAGCTTTCATGCATTTTTTCTTGATAAAAGTTATTAATTTTCCGTCACCAACTTTTTTAAGGACACAACTCGAAGCCGACTCACAGGCATTAATGCCCATGTCGGCTTATTCCCACATTTTTTTTACAACTAAATATAATTATATTAATCTCTACTTTTTCCTAGCATGTACGTTATTTAGGTATTTGTTTTTTACGTCAGCAATGCATTAAGAACATGTTTTTGTTATTAAGTACAAATTATGTGCTGTAAACATTGTAAATACTTTTGTACTGGATTAAATAAATTGTTCATTCATTCATTCATAACTATAAAGCTAATAGTGCTTGGTAAAAAAATTGAAAACCAATTTGCGGCAATAAATGTTTAAAGTTTTTACTGAAGAGAGTGTTTGTTTTATTTATTAAAAATGAAGGAAAAAACTCAAATTAAAAACTGTATTTTAAAAATGCTTATGGGCACCTTAATTTTTTGTATAGCCCAATTTACTTTGATTTTTATCGTGGTTTACCTGGTGTTGTTATTTTTTTAGAAGTGATACTGTATCCTTAGCTCAAAATGTTAACATCATTTCATTTTGCAGGTTAGTGACAAAGTTACAGCTTCCCCTATCAAATCGTTGAAGTAATGACTTCTGAAATGGCACCACGTATCAGACCTGCCTTATACTTGGGTAATGCACATATTAGTCATTCTATTGATTAATTAGTCGCACATAAAAAATTCCCATGATGAGTATGCCTACACTTTACATTATGAAAAGATAATAATCATATAATAGCTGTTGGAGACAATCGCAGACAAGGCCTGTTGCGCCGCTCGCCTTGACCGATGGTGCGTCTAGCACACCCAATTAGCAGCCTCGCCTCTGCGGTTATTTAACTTATCTGCCTTATGCAAATGCAGCCCAATCGGCGATCTGGCGCTCGTGATGAGCGGCGGTCGTTTCTTGATTGTTGAACGATGAGCGGCTTTGAATTGATAAGCAATCACAGAGAATAGTTAGGAACGATGAACGTTTATGGATCGTAAAGTGTTGAGTGACACTGAATTGTTGAGCGATGGGTGTTTTTCAGTTGTTAAAAATGAAAGAATCTGAATTTTTTATTCACTGCTGGCGATATTATGCAGACTATCTCAATGAGTAGTATATACATTACCTCATTTCAAGATGTGAAAATTGGTCTAGTTATTAGGTGTAGACCCCCCAAGATTTGATGTTATTACAGGGTCATGATTTTTTTAATGATTGATGATATACAATTCAAACAAAGCTATGAAAAAGAAACAAATGTTCAAAAAACAACAACAACATGGCACACGAGAATTACCGCATAGCACAGGATCACAGCACCGCACTCACATCTACAGCTCAAGAAAGCAACCGTGTCTCTTGGTTTTGGTAGTATTATATTGATTGATTGTTTTTCGATTTGGATTAAGAAGATTAAGATTTTTTTTGCTATTTTAAGAATTTTCATTGCTTGGCTAATATAGTTTTTTCTAGGGTTTTCTCACCTGAAAACCTTTCTAATACTTCCCCGCATAGTTTTCTTTATAATAAGTAAGAGTTATATACAATTACAAGGGTATTTTATAGAGGTAATTTAAGTTAGGTTAAGCTGAGTTTTCGGTAATAACACAATCAACAAGTTGAACCATAAGTTTATTGAATTTTAAAAATTAAACCCGAATTTTCAATTTTTATCTGCAGCCACCATGTCGTGTAGATAATTTTACTTATTTACTCATTATATTACTGAACGTGAGTCCAGTGACCAAACCAAACTTAGTTTTACAATTGCACGACTTTTCCAGGTTGGGAATCGTAAAAATAATGACAAATACTTCACTGCCTCATTAATACCGATTAGAATCACATTTAATTTAGTAAGAATTAATAAATTTAACACTTTGTGGCTACAGATAAAATTTAAAAACTAGGAAAGCACTAGAAAAGACCCGGCCAAGGTCCTAACTTCAAAACTTTGTAAATATTTTATTGTGTAAACCATACATTGCCAACCAGCAAACTTAAAAAGTATCATTTCTGTAAAAAAAGTATCATATCATATCATTTTTATCATGAATCATTTCTGGAGAACAGAAAGGTTAGTAATATAATACTTCATGGATGACTGAGAAACACGGAGTCTCACAAGGCTCACCATTAGGTATGGTTCTTTTTATTCTCTACACTAACGAAAGAAAAAATAGATGTGCCAGAATTCAAAGACATTCTCTATATTGGTACGAGTGTGGTAATTCAAGCAACTAGCGAACACCAACAACGAGAGAGAACTCTAGAGTAGCTTCCCACTGGCCTGAAATTTGATGTTGATAAACCTAAGTTTAGCATATTAAAAAATAAGCTAGAAGGCCGATACACAACATAAATGAAGACGAGTTTTATAATAATTCACTATTTCTGGGCCTAAATGAGGAATTACCACATATCAAAATTATGTAAGAAGCTAGGAACAGCATGTTTTACGATTAGAATTATGCTTTCACTTGTTGATGAAAAACAATAAATTTAATAAATAATTTAAACTTAACAGTCACCTGAGATATTGTACAGTGTTTGGAAGAACCTAATCGTCTATAATAGATAGGACATTTTAAATGCAATAGTACGCGACATATAGCAGGTGTCTGACGTAGAACATCTGGTAGGAGCACGAAAAATTGACTCAGAATTCTTTTTTTGAATTGAGCTAATGCTGTATTTTAGGTCCAGTCCGAAACTTGAATACCAACACGTCCACACGCATATTACGAGGACCACTTATTGAAGTACCCGGTTCACAGACTAACACTATCTGAAAATGGACCGTACTAAATGAGGTTAAAAGTATTCAATAAACTGACTGCTTTAAAATGACAGAGTCCCCGCCAAAACTTGAAATCACACTGAAAAATCTCCGATAAGAAAATACAATAAAAACTAGAATCAAATATTATTAGTGTGAATTTCTTTTTATGTAAATATCTTTATGCATGTATTGATTTTGCTTTGGTCTTGTGTGCCTTTTATTGACTTGCCAAACATTTACCTATGTAAATTTTAACAAATCCTCGAATAAACTTACATCAGAATCTGCATTTTTTTATTTACAACGAAAAGATCACTCCTGGAGCTGCTAATAAAAGGCAGTTATATACAATAACCGTTTGTAGAATACCTATCAAGGTTAAATTGTGATAATGAATAAAGTTATTCCTCTTTGAAGAGGAAAGTATTCATTTCTGAAGCACCGTGACCAGCCGCGGTCGTTAGTACGCTGGGGTATGCTAATTTACATCCACCTGCTAAATTATTACAGAATTGCTGTAGTGCACTCTGCATTATAAGGAAATGTGCGCAGCAACTGTCAGCAGTCACCTGCCAGCGATGATGGGGGCAGATGGTAATAAAATTAAGTGTTAAAAGCGATCTTGTAATGGAAATAAAACTTACGATAAAACACTTCGCAATGTGGTTGTGCCTTTCCGCGAGAGGAATTAAACTAGGGGGGCTAATCAACAAGTGAAGAGAACCTCTGACCTTGTGGAAGTTCTTTAGTTTTCTAGCTGATGGCGCTGCACAACTCTAACTCAACAGGATAAAATAGCCTACGTAGTCCCTACACTGTATATTTGAAAAAAATTATAAGATCAAAACTTACTTTCAATGCTTAAAAATTACTGGTGCAAAATAATATTTGAACTAAGGATGCAGTCCCCTGAGTGCAGTAACTATACACTGAGCTATCTCAGCTTTCTACATGGGACATGAATTACCTCCTATCGTCCATAGTTTTTGCTCAAATTTACATTGTGTGGGTTCTCATTATATATTGAGGAGACGCTTTTCAGAATCAATACTTCAGAAGTTTTTATAGTATCTCTCAGATATTTGAGATTTATACTGCGAATTTTGAACAGTAAAGATCCACAACTATTACCCTTCAACTCATCGTTAAGTTAATAAGGCAATCCTATACAGTGCATTATTGTCCATGGTGGATTAGTCTTGAATATCATTATATTTCTAGATTATTTTATATTACCATGGACTTGATATTGGTCCAACCATTGGTCGCGCCGCGTGGTCCTTCTCGTCACGCTCGACGTGAAGAACGCTTTTAACTCCGCCAGGTGGAGCGATATGCTGTGGGCGCTTGAGCATACGTTCCAAGTTCCCTCCTACCTCCTGCGTATGATAGAAGCGTATTTGTCAGACCGCGTTCTGTTGTACGACACGACCGAAGGTCAGCGGCGCATTCCCATCACTTCCGGGGCTGCGCAGGGGTCCATTCTCGGACCAGATCTCTGGAACGTGTCTTACGACAGCTTGCTGAGGCTAGACATGCCCGATGAGACCCGCCTCGTTGGCTATGCTGACGATGTCGCTGCCTTGATCGCTGCGAGGAACGTCGAGCAGGCAAAACTGAGGCTCAGCGTAGTGATGGCCAAGGTCAACGGGTGGATGCGAGATCACGGCTTGTCCCTGGCTATCAGTAAGACGGAGATCGTCGTCCTCACCAAAAAGAGGATTAACACCGTGTTCCCGGTGCAAATAGGTGACGTCACACTCGAGACTAAGCCTGCTGCAAAGTACCTGGGAGTCATGGTCGATAGCAGACTGTCTTTCGGCGAGCAGATCCAGCGCGCCGCCGACAAAGCCGCTAAGGGTGTCGCTGCCCTTGGTAGGCTTATGCCCAATGTCGGCGGTCCTCGCTCCTGGAAGCGCCGCTTGCTCATGACTGCCGTCCAGTCAGTCTTGCTGTACGGGGCGGAGGTATGGGCTCACGCACTCGAGAAGCGAGTCTACCGAGACCGGCTTGCTCGAGTCCAGCGCCGAGGAGCTCTGCGGGTCGCTTCGGCCTACCGCACAGTCTCCGAGCCTGCTGTGATGGTGATCGCCGGAGTCATTCCCGTCCTCTTCCTCGCGAGGGAGAGGCAGGCGATTTACCGGAGGAGGCCTGAAGTGGGCCGGGAAACAGCTGCCAGGGAAGAGCGCGATCGCAGCTTCGACTCTTGGCAGCGCGACTGGGAAGCCGAGCTGAGGGGACGTTGGACCTTCCAGCTCATACCTTCCGTCCGACCATGGGTGGAACGGCAGCACGGCGAGGTCGATTACTACGTGACGCAGTTTCTTTCTGGGCACGGGTACTTCCGAGCCTATCTGCACCGGATGGGCAAAGTCGCCAGCCCGGACTGTCTGTATTGCCCCGGCATCCCAGACACGTCCGAGCACACTTTCTTTCAGTGCGACCGTTGGCACGTCCGCCGAGCCTCGCTTTCATCTGAGATCGGCGTGGTCGTCAGCCCAAACAACATCGTCGGAGCTATGCTCCAGGGAGAGGGCAACTGGAACTGTGTCCAGCACTACGTCCAGGCCATTCTTCGGGCGAAAAAGGTCGACCTCGATCGGCCTTAATTCTCAGCTTTTCCCCAAAGAGGTTGCCCTAGTGGCGTAATATCAAAGGCCTAGCCCGAAGTAATGTGTGAAACAGTTCCAGGCTAGTGTCCTCGGTGCCGAGGGAGGTGGTTTAGTCGGTAGTTCATGGGACATCGAGCTCGTGGGAGTCCGACACTACTGAGGGGACAATGAGCCCCTCAGTGTGCGTAAATGCATTCCACCTCCTACCCAAAAAAAAAAAAAAAAAAAAAATGGACTTGATATTACATTTATACATACCAAGAGTCCAAGTATTTTTAGTATATAGCTATAGCAGTGGTGTTATGTCTTTATAAATATTAGGTCAGCAAATAATTAAATTTAATTACAGCCCGGTCATTTTAGATTCAAAATTTGCCTAACAGTAATGTGACACCTCATTCATGAAGATCGGTCCAAAATAAAGGAGTGGGCGAGAGCACAAAGGCTTTCATTTTGGACCAATTTTAATGATTGAGGTGTCACGTTACTAAAAATTTGGTAAAGATTCCTCGTCGCACATTTATGTAACATACAAGTTCACAGATATTTCTTATGAAATGAATATTTGTTAAAATATTAATAAAATTATAAATGGGCTGAATAAAAAACATACTTTTACTGTAGAAAATTAATTACCTTATATATTCAAATTTGATATCTTGAAAGTTGATGTTTTCGAGATATTTAGTAAACACCATAAATGGCAGGTGTCTACTTAAAATCCAAGATGATTTAATTCAACCAAGATTGATTCAACCACTAGTAGAGAGTATTTTTGCACGCTTACTTAGGAACGTACGTTGATGCGGCCACTTGCCGACCACCCACCATTAGGGGTTATTAATTTGTTAAAACTTAACCTAGGAGGACGTATTAAACAATTTCCAGTAATTTAAGAATTTATCATTTTTATAGACTATAAAATTACTGGGCTATTATTTTATTTCATGACAATAACCCTCGCTTTGCTTTGGAGATTATTTTCGTCATGATTTTTTTCATAATCCTTTGGTTATGTACTATTAAAGTGACAACCTCGGCTTTGCTAGGGAGATTCTTTTCTTCCTAATAGTTCAGGAAGTGCGCTGTATTCTATTGCTAACCATTGGAGCTATAAGCTATTTAAAACTATGAACATATGTTTTGATACATTATAAACGAATCTTTTCTAGAGCATTTCCCAAAACCATGACAAAGGTCCCTTTCAAACGGTCCTGGCGAAACTTAAAGTTATCGAAGCCCAACCACCACAGTGCATGTGATTCCAAGGCTTAATTCGACACCAGGAACAAGGGTCTACGGCATGATCTTTTGGTATTTTTGGGCTGTAGCGCCTGGTATACCAACACGCAACTCTCTTTATACATAAAAAATATAAGCGTTTTATTAAATGATGGCATCGGGGTAAAATCAAATTCGTTCAACAGAAGTGATTAGGAACTCTTCACTAAATGGGAAATTAAGAAATACCGACACTTGACTATAACAAATCAGTGTTGGAAGCATTACAAGCACAAAATGCTGCTCTTTCTCAGTTAGAACCACAATTGATTGCTAACCCGGTTCATGATGGAGAATATAACAAAGACACAAACTCTCATGAAAAATCTTCAATAAACTTTGAATCATTCGTTGAATAAGTGAAAACATTTGAGTCCTACAAAGAACGATTGGAGAACTTCTTTGAATTAAAAAGCTTACATGGAGAAACAAATGACGAAGAAGCCAAAGTAGGAGTAACAATAAACGCACTTGTTGCAAAATACCATTCACTTCTATTTAATTAACTACAGCTGACCTTTTTTCTTCAAAAGACTATGGAACCTAATTGCACTATTGGAGAACAACAATGTCCAAAAACAAATGTTTATACAATTTAAATACCCCCGTTGCAGCAGACCTGCATACTCAGCGAATTTCAAATGCAGAACAACATATGTTAATCCAACATAGCGAGATTTGACATGTTTTTTGTAAGCTCCATAAGAATAACATGGGGAATGAGTATGCAGGTTTGCTGCTACAGGGATGTTTAAACTGGTTGGTTTTAATTCAATATTTAGAAGATCTGAATTAGAAGAAGCCATTTACCAAGTTTTATCAAGATATGTTGAGGAATAAGCGAGATATAGAATTTTACTTATTTCCCATAAGGTTAACATTGAGACAACGTACTGTGTTTACCACTTTCAATATCTCGGTAACCAATGGACATAGAACAGTGTTTCAAAATACTAAATTGTTTGTTTTTTTGAGCTGAATTCAATGGTGCCAACAAAAATTTGATAAATTTTATTTTTCTATGTGAAAAACTCAAAAAACCCATTTTTGGGGGGGTTTACCCCCCTTTACCCCCCCTTCCGGTGGTCCGATCGGGCTGGTTCACGAACTCGTCCGAGTGATTACCACTTTACACGTCTGTACCAAATTTCATTAAGATCGGACCATATTTACGGCCGCTATCGTGTTAACAGACATATATATATATATATATATAGATATATATATATGTATATAAAAATTCGAACGAATGGTGTTTTTTGCTTCTGGGGACCCCAAAATGAAAAGTTACCATGGTCTCTTACTTAGGTCTTACCATGAGTACTACCGTAATAGCTTATTCCTTTAAGGAAATTCGCTAAAAATCTAGAACATCGAAAAATATTGCAAGTTTAAAATCTCTGAAAGAACCTATAAAAGTTAACAAGTGACAACTTCAAGAGAATAAACCTACTTGAAGAACTTGGATTGAAAAACACGTATTTACGTTGAGAAATAACAACAAAGCCTCAGAATGTACATCCAAGAATCTTCACTTCGTATTTTGTAACAAACATGGCCTCATCAAAAAGACCAATGAATCTTTCCAAAAAACAACCAAGTGGTAGGTGTAATCAGGGCGCCAATTTCATGTAAACATACTCATTGCCATTTAAACGTTGTTTAGGGGCTCCTTTTCTATAAGTACAGATCTGTTTATGATTAGAAATTTAAATTTACAAATAACAGAGTTAATTGAATTCAAACCGGTTGCAATGTAGAGCCATCCAAGTGTAAATTGGTTAACTCAAAGTTGAAATCAATATGTATGTCATTGAACCTTGATCTTAGCGTGAAATTAAGCTTAGAATCTCATGGTGTGCTCTATATGGTGATTGAGCTTCGATAACTGTTATGCTTCGCCGTAAGACTGTTTTTAAGGGACCCATGTCATTGTTTTAGGACATGACTATTTATATAATAAAATGGCCATGATATTTTGAAATAGCTCCAATGATTACCAACAAAATGCAGAACTTCCTAAACCCAATGAGAGAAAACATCTCCCGGACTAAGCTGGGTTTGTCCCAGCAAGTTCAAGCAAAACAAGATCTAACTGTAAGGATTTTTTGCACATTATACAATTCCGCTAAACCTTCAACCGGAAGATATTCATTACCCTTGATTCGAATACCTTTTAAAGAAATCAAATCGGAGGAAATACGTTTGTGCTCTAAATCTATACAAAGTTAGAAGGGGAAAGTCAAGTATGCTGCATTTTCCACGGTACTGATAAAGAAAACTTAGAAAAATAACTTTAAAAACATGGGATAGTTCAAAGATGTTGCCATATGAATGTGCAACCACGTGCTTACAACAATTAATTCTTGTTTTTCTATGCAATTTTGTCTTGTCAAACTAGGAACATGTTTTCCTGAATTGATATGTATTTATATGACGTAATATTAAAATATGCAATAGCACATGCAAACGTCATGTTCTACCTTAGCCAGATCCCGCCCTTGGCCCAACCTTTGTAATCACGCAAACTAGTCACTGAGCCTTCAGAGAAGGATTTATGTGTATCTTTCTTTCGTAGTGTGTTGGTTATACCCACGTTACAGTAACTAGAAACACAACTGCTTAATTTAGGTATTAGAGTGTGCTTCACTATTTACTGATAGACGTGTAAACCATTCTGTAGAGAAGGCAATCATATTTTTTACCGTCGACTATATTTAAATTAGTGTATGTACTGAACGTTTAGAAGAAAATACTTACTTTTAAAGACACACAATCACTTTTTGCTGAATTAGTATTCTTTACTTTAGGATTATTTTCCGATCGATTTCTAAATTACTTTTGACGCCTGCGCTGTCCAAGCATACCACATGCAAATAAAAACAACTCGATTACAAACTGGAGTTATTTGTAAGCCTTCATTATCTACTTTGCCATCGTGCCCATTTTTTACTCATTATGGTTTATTGTAGGAGAGAATAAGATTGTCTGTAAGATTTTTAGTGATTCAAAATTACCCTCAAACTCAAAACCTCTACAAAATTACCCTCAAAATTTCAAACTCAATCTATATATTTGAGATATATAGAGACCTGATATAACCTGAGATAACCTGAATACTATTATTCTTCTCTTCTTCTCTACAGACCCTCAGACCATCTTCACCTTCGTTGGATAAACATACAGGTTATTTGATGTTTAACACAAGAAAGGATGCAAAACGTGACGTCATCAAGAGACCGGAAGAGAAAAGCTCGTCTGTAGCTATAACAAACTAAAATCTCTCAAATGATAATGTATGATTCCTACGGAGGGTTTTACCCTAGTTCCCCACACAATTTTATGGTACCCGTTTGTCAATACTGGTTTGTTTTGGTAAATTCCAGATCAAATAGGATACTTTCGATAATTACAGGTGAACCGAGTTGCATGGAAAAGTTTGAAGTTTGCATTATTATATACTTAATTGCCGTGAGTGCAGCACTTTCTGTTGTTGGCTCGGTCTAAACTTTAATCACTTGGAACTCCTCATAAAACTGGCAGAGCCCTAAAAGTGAACGATCTTAATCTGTTTCTATTGTCTATGCTTTTAGATTACTGTATGCTAATACTACCTATCAACTGGCTTTAAATCAGCATCAGCATTACATGTTATAAGTAAACAAAACAGACGTATTTAACTTCCTAAGCTTCAAGTCCCTGATTTCAAAATCGGAAAAATCAAAAATCAAATTCTTTATTTGTCACAATACATTCATCACGCGTAGTTAAAATAGATGTTTTTAAACATCTCAAATGTCAACATCTTCCATATGGTGTGATATGGCTTTGGGCAAGCATCAGCATCACATTTTTAATGTAAACAAAACAGACGTTTTTAGAACGCAATGCTTTTTAAATGGCAGATTATCATTATGATTGATTTTTAATAATGGCATTATCCTGCAACTTGACAAACGTATAATTTGTGGACGTCCACAATTTCGGTGCAAAAATCTCGCTTACATAATTATATATTTTATATATATCTATATATATAATAGAATCCTTTTATTTGTGGAAAATAGTGCGTTCATGCTAACGTGATGAACTGTCAATTCTCGCGTGCGTCCACATCCTCTTTAAAACGTAGGCTTTTGTATAAGAGAACCTACCAAATTGTTTATAAGAAAAGCCATCAATTTTTTGTTATTGAGTTACTGCGGTAATCTACTCTAAAACCTTCTAATAGAATGTTCAGACACCAACTGTCGCCAGCTCGACGGAATCGCGGCGATATTGTTAACGAGGGATCGAAGGAAGGCGGAACTAGGCATAATGAAAAATTCAATTGTTACCCTAATAGCTTCGGAGGCGGAGCGAGCGCGGATTGGCCGGGCAGGATTTAATCACTCCACTTTATGGCGGCCAACTTCGGAAATATGAATAATTTATGGTAAACGTGGAGTTAATGAGCCTTCGTCATGCGAGATCCTATCTGAGCCGAAATTGGGAACTTGTTAAACAGGTGGTGGCTATCAGATGGGGGTCTTGCACAGCGCCCGAGCCCCGGCGGCTCACGGCGGGCCTGGACCGAGGCTGGTTGTCTTGGAGGTCGTCTTGCCATCTCTGTATTGTAGCTCTGAGGTTGCTCCTTCATTCTTATTTTTAATTTTGCCATAAAAATACTGCTTTCTCATCATTACATGTAGGGTGGTCCCTCGCCCTACCTATATATTATTTAGTTGAAAGTGAAACTCTGCATATTCGAGACAATACATTTGAAGTGAAAAACTTATCTAGCACTTCATATGTTCGAAAATGTCCAATTACTTCATGATTTAACTCGAGTTTTGAACGATAGCTTTTACTACAATTCATTGAAATAATCTGAGTTTGT
This sequence comes from Flexamia atlantica, assembly GCA_035578135.1. Lineage (NCBI taxonomy): Eukaryota > Metazoa > Arthropoda > Insecta > Hemiptera > Cicadellidae > Flexamia > Flexamia atlantica. The sequence goes on from JAQJVK010000001.1 coordinate 28,553,305, forward strand.
TTGTATAAATCTGTAAAATTTATAAAAGATAGTAATCATCACATTTCTATTGTAAACATTACTTTCCCATCGTAAAGTAACCATAGTCTAAGAAAAAATATTTTTTCTTAGACTGTGATGTAACGATGAGGTTTCGCATGCAGGTAATAAACACACACAACGAAAACAGGTGATTTAATGGTAGTGTAGTGAAATTATCATTGCCACTTCAGGGTGGTTAAACTCAAAATATAATTAAATTAAAAATCTATGGTTGAACTCAAATTTTCATTGCAACGTGCACTGCACCAATCCTGCCAGCCAATTTAGTACTCTTGAGAAAATGAGGCATAACCTGTGATATACTATATTGAGAATTGTAATATATTATACTGATAGATACGAAAAAAACAAGCCAATATCGGATTCTCGAATTAATTAGAATCTAAATTTAGCGTAGACTGAAAACAGCAAGAAAAAATAGACAAGAAATGTGTTGGCGAAAACCATAATTCTTCAAAATTTCCTCAAGTTCAGGTGGTCTATTAATTTAGCTGCTAGAGGTAGCTAAATTGGAAAAATGATGTATCGATCATGATAAATAAATAGTGTTTTCCGGAAATGAAAGCCCCGTCAATACACAAACCCTCCTAACATTTTTTATTTTGAAACCTCCGTTTGTATTCGTTGCTTATATCCTAAATTGGAATGCCCATGCAGAATTTCGAGGGTCTAGTTTGAGTGCTTATAGGGCGGACCTTAAAACCCGAGTAGTCTAAGTGGTATTTGACATATATACGTGGTTGATGTAATACGTGTATTAGATGTAAATATTATATTGATTTAATAAATTGGATTTAGCATTCATTTTAACTATTGAAATTATTCCAAAAGCCTAGGATTATTTTATTTGTTATTGTTATTTATTTTCATTTGATCATATCTTCCTTTAACAGCGTAAGCTTCTTCTTACTATTTATAAGTATAAATAGAACAATTAATTTCTTCTTCTATTTATGTTCCTCTGGTTACTTAAATTCATTCGCTTGCCAGCAGCAGGAGCACCGTGCTCCCTGCCGACTGGCGCGCTGGAGGTTCGCCCGCCAGCCGCTCGCCGCAGCACGTGTCGGTGTCGGCGTCGCAGCGCTGTGGTGCCGACAAGCCTCGCGTGCACTCGTCACTGGCTGCGGCCGCGATGACAGACCCCGTCATAAAACTGAAACTGAGAAGGTGGTAAAACGGCATTGCAATTATCAGCCTGGAATACATGACTTTTCATTAGCAATTTTATAAGGATCGTAAAAGTTGAGTTGGATGTGAGGTGTTGAGGTACAAATTCCCTCGTATCTGGTTTCCGGTTACATTAAAAAAGAACAATTATTTGAGGAAGGAGTTTTAATGATTGCATATCTAAAGAGATCATTTTACAATCCAACTCTGCAATTTATCTGTTACAATAATATATCTCTTTACTACTAATTAAAACTAATTGTACCGTATACCGTTATTAAAAAAATACGCTCCTTTATAGAAAATATATAAGTCCAGGAAGTCAACTTAATAATATCGTAGCAGCAGACCAGCAAAATCAGCGAATTTCAAATGCATGAAAACATACTTCAATGCAACATAACGATCGAGACATTTATAACACTAGCTGATAAACACGGTTTTACCCGTGAAAGAAAACAGAAAAACTTGCTTGGATTCTTGATTTAATGTTAAGGTTGCCATGATAACGAAATGAAAAACTTCCCTATACTTTAACATTGAAACTTTGATGTATCATAGGGCGTAGCCCTGAGGGAATTTTTACAAATCCATTCTTAGTGGATGCCTATGCCCTGAGAGGCAAAGTTTCAAGGTTCTAGGTCAAGTAGTTTGGGTTGTGCGATGATAGGTGAGTGGTACTTGACAAATATATAGTAGATGTTTAGTAATCTCCAAAAGAATAACAATGGGATTGAGTATGAAGTTCTTCTGTAAAAGATATATAAACATTTGTTGTTTAAATCAATATCAAGTAGATCTTAACTTTAGAAGCCATATTCCAAGTTTCATAAAGATACATTGAAATACCCCCGTGGCAGCAGACCTTCGTACTCAGTGAATTTCCAAAGGATTTATTTTGTATACGGGAGCATATTCAACATATGTAATGGAAAATATGGTTTTGAATATGTTGTGTAAATAATATACTAAAAAAGTACATTTGATCCATTCATGAGCAAAAAAACATGATAAAAATTAACAAGAGGGTCACATTGGTTTTCATTACAGTAATATCCACTTTATTTTTAGTATTCAATAAAAATCTTAGTCTGTTAATTTTTAATAAATGTAATCTTGTTATAGTATATAAATGTCATCAAACATACAATCACTGAATTCAAATCAGTAAAAAAACTAATAAAATAATCACATGAACAAATTAAATCCTATCAAATAGTTAGTTTTATAATTAAAATACCCCTGTAGCAACAGACCTGCATCTCCAGCCAATTTAAATAAAACATGTCAATACCTCATCATTGCGAATATACCTTATATTAAGCTGCATTTTCAGGCGGTTTGGACATAGCCGCATATATTTTCTTGAAATTTTAAAATAATTTGGATTTTTTAATATAATATTAGAAAACCTGTTGCTCTTAATCAAGCAAAACAGAAATCATAAATTTATAAAGAATGAACAATCTACTTAAATACATGTGAAGTTTAATTAAAGGGTTATATTTAATAATAAATTATGGCTGTACCACTGAAAATGTTAAAGTTAATTTGATGTATCGCAGGAGTTTTCGGTAAACGATATTTTTTTGTGAACGCTTGGTTCGGTTTTCTTCATTTTCTTTTGTTTTCATTCAATATAATACACACGAATTTTAACGAATCGTTTTTGGTATCTGGGGGGGGGGGGCAAAACGAAATTATATGTATAACGGTATGGGCTTAGGTCTTATCATGAGGCCTATGATAATAATTTCTTTTAAAATGGAAATTCGCTAATACAAATTCTATGAAAAAATCTTGTACAGTATTATAAAGTAGCACTTTAAAATTCATGAAAAATCAATATTGCAGAACAAGTCTTCATATTCGTTGAATTGTTTTTAAACTAGAGATGTAACGTTTTATTTGTTTACATTATTTGATTCATCTGAACGGAATTATTCTTTAAGACGTTGCCAAATCGATCTCACCACTGAATAAATAAAACACAGTATTGTCTCATTGACTCCGGACTGTAGATAGCCTTTTGCTCGAAGTCGTGCAAAACAAAAGCACATAATAAAACAATAAGAATAAACAATCAACTTATAAGGCTAAGTGTACAACATTATTATGCCTTAACTAATGCAAATTTTAAAGTTCATTTGCTAACCGAAGAAGTTTTCGGTAAGCGATATTTTTTGTGATCGCCTGATCAGTTTTATTTTAATTTCCTATGTTCTCTTATTTCTTCAATGTATATTTTAATTCCGGAAAAAATATTGGGCTCCACTTACAGCAATAACCGTCGAATGTTTTTTATTCAAGTGTAACAGACCTGTTCTTAGATTGAGGGTTTTCTGTAAGCTCTTGAAAATATGGCGAAATCTGCAAATTAGGTACACGGTCCTTTCCTTTGTGGCAACATAGCGTAAATGAAGCATTATTTCTACCAGCCTTTTCATTCTTGATTGCAAGCCGCCGAAATTGCAGGCCGAAACGCAAACATTTTAATTTCATCGATCCGAGGTTGGAAGGAGCACATCGACGATCTAGAAATGCCGCTCTGGATCCATCAAATGTTACATGAGGGGGGGGGGTGGTTGTACGTTAGTTTTCTCTCTGAACGGACAAAGTGCGTCTTCTCCTTATTGGGCGCATTATAACTTCACCAAATCAAAAGATTCATTGGCTCAAGTTAGTCAAACTACAAAATATACTATGCTGAAATGTATTGATTCATAGTAAACATTAGATACATTAGATACATTAGCTGAAATGGCGACCCATCCAGGTAGGTATTTTAAGCCAAGTATGAATGACAGATGAGTGAAGGATGATTGTGGCGCGATCTTGTAGTCTTTTTACTGACTAAGGCCGACATATTCCTTAGATAGGACTGTTAATTAATAGCCCAACAGCCAATGGCAACTAAGGGACCTACATTTTAAAGTGGGATCCGAACCACGATTTCGCCTCGGTTAACAATTTACGAACTGGTCTAATTATGAGGATGGTCCCATGAACGAGTACTCAATAGTGCGGACGTTAATCCCCACTAGGGAACACCGCGTCCACAAGCCATCACTCACAACTATCCACAATTCGTGACCTCCAAGTAGCTGGATTACAGGACACGCCACCGTCCCAGTCTACATTGCGAAACGTTAAACTGGTAATTGCATTGAATAAACACTTAAAACCACTTCATTATCTGGTAACCAAGGCCAAAATGATATAATTAATCTTTAAAAAACTAAAATTTAAAAATTTAAACTGTTGAGAACAATTTGTTGTCACGTCCCAGTAGCCAAAGCAGCTGTAAATACAAAAATCGCTCTTTTATAAAAATAAATACATCATAAGACCTACAATCTGTGGTTTACCTGTGCAACTATTTCAAAGCATGGCCATATGGTTCAACTCAAAACAACGTAAACTGAGCTTGGTCAAATATATATACCGGGTGTCTCACCTAAAGTGAACCAATAGCTAACTTTTTTATTATAAATCTGACAAAGAACTTCTTAGGAGGCACTTCCCTTAATTTTTAACGCTGCTTTTTGGAGTCACTTCGAAATTTAAAAATATGGCCGCCATTTTCCAATATGGCGGACAACTTTGATTTTTCTTATGGAACACCCTATATTTTAGGGCGTTTTTGGATTTTACGCTTAATTTTAGGAACCTTTTATTCTTTCTAATTTTTTCCTAAACTCAATGGTTCAGCAGATATAAGCAGTTAAAGTTTGATTTTTCCCCATTTAAAATGCATTGTGTCCATTTAACTGTGCCATCCCATGTATTCCTTATGGAGTAAAATCATATTCAAAATAACACATTTCCACGATTAAATCTTGACTAAAAATTATTTTATGATTAAATCTCAACTGAACTAACATGTTTAGGCACTTTTATTCTTTGGCATCTTTTATTAAACCCAACCGTTTTCGATATACAGACTACCAACAATTTCCTAATGCTTTTTAAATGGGGAAAAATATAACTTAAACTGTTCATACCTCCTTAACCACTAGGTTTAGGAAAAAATTATAAAGAATAAAAAGTTCCTAAAATCAAGCGTATAATCCAAAAACGCCCTAAAATATAGGGTGTTCCATAAGAAAAATCAAAGTTGCCCGCCATATTGGAAAATGGCGGCCATATTTTTAAATTTCGAAGTGACTCCAAAAAGCAGCGTTAAAAATTAAGAAGTTCTTTGTCAGATTTATAATAAAAAAGTTAGCTATTGGTTCACTTTAGGTGAGACACCCGGTATGCACTCAAATGGATATCGCCACTGTTCCGAAACTTCAGCCCTTTACTGTCCTTTTAATGACGCCCTTTTTTCAAAATCTGAAGCGTATTGACTATCTTCATAAAAATCCCTTTAATTTGACACCTCAAACGTCACAAAGTCCGAGCACACGTTATTGAGGTTTGACTGTGAAAAGAAAACCGCTTGCGTGTTAATATATAGATGAATAAATTACTGTATCAAGCACTAGCCTACTGATGGAGAGAAGTTTTTTTTTTATTTCTTAGGATAATACACAGTTTGTGACTTAGTGGTAGCATATGGCTTGTTACATTTTTGGCTTAGCAGGTTCTATATTGAACCCCACACCGGGATCTAATAAATTCTAAGGAAGAATAATTCAGTTAACACTGTGATTTTCACTTGAATATTCTGCTTAAACTTTCATATCGTTCCTCTTGTCATTGGCGTAGCCTATACAAATGAAGGGATTTACTCGTTTTTCCTACTAATTTCATGGTATTTATAAATCAGCACAACGTCAAAAGTATTATAAAATGCCTTCTAATTTTTTTCGTTGAAAAAACGTACTTTAGTCAAAAATAAAGATTTTATTTTAAACCTAAATATCTATTAGAGTGAATGAACTAAATGTGCCGTAAAATTATTAAATAATTAACATATAATCCTTAAGAAGACATTACTACAGTGACTGTGGTAATGTCTTCTTAATGATTATACGCTTATAGTGTAATCATTATACAACAAACAATTATTAATTAATTCATTAGAATAAAATCCCAAGTACATAGTAACTCATATCGCGCCGTTTAACGCCCCGGACGGTTTACCCGAGGAGGGGGAGGAAAGTGTCAAGTCACTAGTTGTATAACCGGAAGCACTTTGTCTACTCATGTCCGGACTCAAATTGAACCGGGAAATCACTAATAAGGAGCGTCAGATGTGATTTGAGATAACCACTAACCTCTGGGCCGCAACACATTGTTATTAATTGTTCGTCGCTGACCACTTGAAGCGGCCAGGCTAGTCTGTAATAACCAGAGAACTATGTAATAACTGAAAAGGTTTAGACTGAATAGATTGAAAAATAGTTTAATTTAGATTGAACTTGTACTATTATACAAGCAATTTTTGTGTGTATGTATGCTTTAAACACCGCATCGAAAATTTCCTTCTAATTAAATATCTAAGTTCTAGTTCTAGACAGGTCGTATTGCTTTAAAGATCGAAAGTGAATTTCAAAGTTGTTACATTTTTTCATGGGCCATATAGGCTGCTACATTGGAACGAAATAACAACGGAAAATGTAAACATAATTAAGGTGACTCTACCCATATAGCAAACAAAGTAATTTTGACGTAAAAAAGTGATCATTTATATCAAATTGATACAATAGTAAAAAGCTGCACATCAAATTGATGTCAACATGATGTAAATCCTCTTTTATAAGTGAGTTCTGCTCATCAATTTTATGTCAAATTGACGTAAAATTATTTTATGTAACACTCTTTAATTTTTAAATAATTTAACTGTTAAAATCAAATTATAGTTAAGAACATTTAAAGTTTATTCTTCCTATCAAAACTGTGTAAAATTGACGTACAAACGATGATCGACGATTGTGCACTCCCACCACCACTCGCTAAAACCGACATCGAGCTAGTTACGTGATCAGTATCCCCTTGCGCTATCCGCGTGGTTCAGAATTCGTGCGTGCAACTGCATAAAGGAAAATAGAGTTGTAAAAATCAATTAGGTAATTCCCAAATTGAAAAGAATTTTTTACTTTTACAAAAATCGTTTTCTAAACAGTATTAATAAATGGCGTGGCCAGAAAAAAAGTCTGCACCGGTGAGATCCGGAGCTGCGCTCCGGTGTGCTCAGACTGAAATTAACCCCTGCGTACAAGAACTGCTTGAATTTAAAACTAAAGTTACGGTTATTGTAAACCTGGGCAATGTTGCAGAGTGTGACTTGCGATGTCGTCACTCCTACTCTAAGCTGCTTAATGCTAATCGCTGGGACAAATGACTTAGCTAATGGCGAGCAACGTAACATCTACCGCCATGACCTACCTTCAAATCACTCGATCAACAATCAGGTTGCGCCAGTTAACGCATTCATTGTGGAGTTCTGTCTCAGACACCCGGGTGCACAAGACCTCTACTTCAACCACATAAATCGGCGTTTTTTAACTGCCAAGGATTGCATTTCACCATGAGAGGAAAACAGCTCCTTTCCCGGATTATTTTGGAGAGTTTGCTGAAAGCAAGTATAAACCTGTTACCAACAAATCTGTAACCCCGACACCACCAACTAGGACCTTTATCTCATCGGACTCGAGGACGATCAGGGCCGATGACCATCTGACGTCCTCTCATGACACTTGTGCTGACGCTGTGAAATTCACTTCGCCTTCCAAGGAAAATATACAAGAAGACCAAAAAACTCTTCTCCGTATTAAAAGGGAAACATAGTTCTGAAATCGGGAGCGTCAGATCAAAAGATTTCAGGGAATCCAAAATTACAAACATAAAATTCTTCTTCAGAATTTAAAGCACTGTATATAAACGCACAGAGGGCAACAAATAAAGTCGACGAACTTTCTCTCCTATGCTAGGTAGATATTCCAGACATTTTATTGTGTCACACCATGCTTTTCAGGAAGAAAATACCAACCTATTCCAAATTCCCAACTTTGTATTTGCAAACTCGTTCAAACGGGAAAAATACAATGTTGGTGGCGCGGACATTTTTTTTTAAAAAAAGCTCACTAAATTTTGAAAAATTCAAAATTTAACAAATTTTAGAATTAGATATTGAATCAAATGGGATTAAAGTTGGATTCCCTTAGACAAGTTGTCAACATTGTTTTTTATACTGGACTTAAGAGGATCATATTGATACTAGCATGTGCACCAAAGTTACGTCCGGATTTTTAGCACTACGTAGCCTTGCCAAATTTGTTTCCAAAGACAGCTATAGTGACCTATTTTGCAATGTTGGGGAGTAGCGCGATACAAGTAATGGCGCTACAACTAATACTACTACAGTAGCGAGCTACTTTTTTAAAAACGAAAGCCGTAGCGCCGATACTTTTGACGCTACTTTTCCACTACTTTCGCAACGTTTATACTTTTCACAAACCCGTATTTTAACATTTCAAACAATTTTTTTAACAGTAAAACGTGATGTTCTTTGTTAATTCATGACGATTGGTGATTGCAAATGATTTTTCCCCTGTAATCCATTGACTCTGTATCCTCTGACCAAAAACCAACATTTAATTGTGGGAGTTCACTATCGTTGTCCAATCGCGAAACTGAATTGCCCAAACATTCAGCCAACTACTAACAACATGAAGTCTTGTGAAAGCGACATAGAAACAAGTGAGCGAACGCATCAGTACAATTTCGTATTGGCCTGGACTCGCTGGATCCGTCCTTATTCGACGACAGTGAACTTACACCACAATAGACAACAAAATCGAAACAATGCTCACCAAAATGGCGACCAAAGCCACCCATGTGGCGTCTTCTGAAGAAATAGACGACGCCGTGCTTTCGCAATTCGAGTATTATTTGTAAATTAGAGCATTTTAGTCCTGTCTGTTTGGGCAGTTATTCAAATTATAATCTAGTTACTAGGGAAAATAGTTGATTGCGATTCTACTGTCAAAGTGCTATGCATTCTACTTTTCGAGGAGCACTTTATTGACTGGAAAGCTACTGCTGGCCTATCAGTCAAACAGGAATAAAAGCACGCCAAGCAAAAATAGCGTATAAACTTCAACAAGCCAGGTATTTTTGTGAAATAACTCCGTTAAAATAATCAACCAAAATAAAGGCATGTTTTGACGATGATCAAAGGATTGTACAAAAAAGTAAACCCTTATTATAAGAACCCCTTGGTGCGCCCCTTGATGCAGTTGTAGCAATAATTAAGAAAACAAACAACTTTAAACATACAGGGCTAGGCAAAAGTACAGATACCCACATATCCAAAAAAGAGTCTCTTATCAAAAAGTGCAGTTTGGTATGTTGTGAAAATATACCGAGTTTGATTCACCTGCTATGACGCGATAACAATTAATTTAGGTAAGGGTATCTACACATTTGCCTGATTTTGTATAACTTTCGACAAACAAAGTAAAAGTAACCTACTTCAAGCCTAGATAAATAAAAACAAGAAAATCAAATTCATGAGCAATCGTTGTTTTAATTTACTCTTCAGTTATTTCAAATAAAAGAAGTAAAATACCCCCAGCCAGCGGATCTGAGAACTTGCGAATTTATAATGGATTTTTTTCGTTTGTAAGCATATTAAACATAAAATCATACACGACCTACTTTTTATATTTTATGTAGTTCAGCCACTCACTGTTAAACGGCCCCAGCATTAACTATTCAAGCATATGCGATGTGTGCAGTTGTCTGCGGCCAGTGCTAGGGACCACTGTGTCCTGTGTGCGATGTGTGCAGTTGTATGCGGATAGTACCAGGGACCACTGTGTCCTGTGTGCGATGTGTGCAGTTGTATGCGGACAGTACCAGGGTCCACTGTGTCCTGTGTGCGATGTGTGCAGTTGTCTGCGGACAGTACCAGGGACCACTGTGTCCTGTGTGCGATGTGTGCAGTTGTATGCGGACAGTACCAGGGACCACTGTGTCCTGTGTGCGATGTGTGCAGTTGTATGCGGACAGTACCAGGGTCCACTGTGTCCTGTGTGCGATGTGTGCAGTTGTATGCGGACAGTACCAGGGACCACTGTGTCCTGTGTGCGATGTGTGCAGTTGTATACGGACATTACCAGGGTCCACTGTGTCCTGTGTGCGATGTGTGCAGTTGTATACGGACAGTACCAGGGACCACTGTGTCCTGTGTGCGATGTGTGCAGTTGCATGCGGACAGTACCAGGGACCACTGTGTCCTGTGTGCGATGTGTGCAGTTGTATGCGGACAATACCAGGGTCCACTGTGTCCTGTGTGCGATGTGTGCAGTTGTATGCGGACAGTACCAGGGACCACTGTGTCCTGTGTGCGATGTGTGCAGTTGCATGCGGACAATACCAGGGTCCACTGTGTCCTGTGTGCGATGTGTGCAGTTGCATACGGACAGTACCAGGGTCCACTGTGTCCTGTGTGCGATGTGTGCAGTTGTATGCGGACAGTACCAGGGACCACTGTGTCCTGTGTGCGATGTGTGCAGTTGCATGCGGACAGTACCAGGGACCACTGTGTCCTGTGTGCGATGTGTGCAGTTGTATACGGACAGTACCAGGGACCACTGTGTCCTGTGTGCGATGTGTGCAGTTGTATACGGACATTACCAGGGTCCACTGTGTCCTGTGTGCGATGTGTGCAGTTGTATACGGACATTACCAGGGTCCACTGTGTCCTGTGTGCGATGTGTGCAGTTGTATACGGACATTACCAGGGTCCACTGTGTCCTGTGTGCGATGTGTGCAGTTGTATACGGACAGTACCAGGGACCACTGTGTCCTGTGTGCGATGTGTGCAGTTGCATGCGGACAGTACCAGGGACCACTGTGTCCTGTGTGCGATGTGTGCAGTTGCATGCGGACAGTACCAGGGCCCACTGTGTCCTGTGTGCGATGTGTGCAGTTGTATGCGGACAGTACCAGGGACCACTGTGTCCTGTGTGCGATGTGTGCAGTTGTATACGGACAGTACCAGGGACCACTGTGTCCTGTGTGCGATGTGTGCAGTTGTATGCGGCCAGCACACTGTCATTGACCACTGTGTTCTGTGTGCGATGTGTGCAGTTGTCTGCGGACAGTACCAGGGACCACTGTGTCCTGTGTGCGATGTGTGCAGTTGTATGCGGACAGTACCAGGGACCACTGTGTCCTGTGTGCGATGTGTGCAGTTGTATGCGGACAGTACCAGGGACCACTGTGTCCTGTGTGCGATGTGTGCAGTTGTATGCGGACAGTATCAGGGACCACTGTGTCCTGTGTGCGATGTGTGCAGTTGTATACGGACAGTGCCAGGGTCCACTGTGTCCTGTGTGCGAGGTGTGCAGTTGTATGCGGACAGTACCAGGGACCACTGTGTCCTGTGTGCGATGTGTGCAGTTGTATGCGGACAGTACCAGGGTCCACTGTGTCCTGTGTGCGATGTGTGCAGTTGTGTGCGGACAGTACCAGGGACCACTGTGTCCTGTGTGCGATGTGTGCAGTTGTCTGCGGCCAGTGCTAGGGACCACTGTGTCCTGTGTGCGATGTAAGCAGTTGTATGCGGACAGTACCAGGGACCACTGTGTCCTGTGTGCGATGTCAGCAGTTGTATGCGGACAGTACCAGGGACCACTGTGTCCTGTGTGCGATTTGTGCAGTTGTATGCGGACAGTACCAGGGACCACTGTGTCCTGTGTCCGATGTGTGCGGTTGTATGCGGCCAGTACAGTGCCATTGACCACTGTGTTCTGTGTGCGATGTGTGCAGTTGTATGCAGCCAGTACAGTGTCATTGACCACTGTGTCCTGTGTGCGATGTGTGCAGTTGTATGCGGCCAGTACAGTGCCATTGACCACTGTGTCCTGTGTCCGATGTGTGCGGTTGTATGCGGCCAGTACAGTGCCATTGACCACTGTGTTCTGTGTGCGATGTGTGCAGTTGTATGCGGACAGTACCAAACACCACTGTGTCCTGTGTCCGATGTGTGCGGTTGTATGCGGCCAGTACAGTGCCATTGACCACTGTGTTCTGTGTGCGATGTGTGCAGTTGTATGCGGACAGTACCAGGGACCACTGTGTCCTGTGTCCGATGTGTGCGGTTGTATGCGGCCAGCGCCAGGGACCACTGTGTCCTGTGTCCGATGTGTGCAGTTGTATGCGGCCAGCACACTGTCATTGACCACTGTGTCCTGTGTGCGATGTGTGCGGTTGTAGGCGGCCTGTGTGCGATGAGTGCAGTAGTATGCGGACAGTACCAAGGACCACTGTGTCCTGTGTCCGATGTGTGCGGTTGTATGCGGCCAGTACAGTGCCATTGACCACTGTGTTCTGTGTGCGATGTGTGCAGTTGTATGCGGACAGTACCAGGGACCACTGTGTCCTGTGTCCGATGTGTGCGGTTGTATGCAGCCAGCGCCAGGGACCACTGTGTCCTGTGTCCGATGTGTGCAGTTGTATGCGGCCAGCACACTGTCATTGACCACTGTGTTCTGTGTGCGATGTGTGCAGTTGTATGCGGACAGTACCAAGGACCACTGTGTCCTGTGTCCGATGTGTGCGGTTGTATGCGGCCAGTACAGTGCCATTGACCACTGTGTTCTGTGTGCGATGTGTGCAGTTGTATGCGGACAGTACCAGGGACCACTGTGTCCTGTGTGCGATGAGTGCAGTTGTATGCGGCCAGTACAGTGCCATTGACCACTGTTTCCTGTGTGCGATGTGTGCGGTTGTATGCGGCCTGTGTGCGATGAGTGCAGTAGTACGGGCAAGTACGGTACCATGGACCACTGTGTCGGGATCTGTTCCCGGTAATGAGAACGAATGTGTGTGTCAAACGTCGTTTTGATTCATACTTCCTCTGTCACACTAATTAAAATATACGACCTGCACGCCACCATCAACTTTCGGCGCCGAACTCGGATTTATTGTCAACTTGCAATACCTGTGCAATCACCGATTCATTCTACAATTTACATGCAGTGACGCTAGTGAAAACCGGATTTTTGCGTTTGAAACCTCGCTAGCTTGGCTACTTTGACGCAATGATAAAATATATTTGTTTGGCTTGATCACTCCAAAATTCGTATCGACTCGTTTGTTTGGCTCGCTTTAAAATTGTTTTAGTATTGGACATTAACTGTCAATCAGAATCTCACTTGGTCATCACTAATCCCAGTTTCAAGTCACAGTAAGCTTACATTTGAATCACTGTTATTCAAAAAAGAACTCGAACGTATATAAAGACAATCCTCTCAGAATTCGTAAATTCATTGTACCTGCTATAGAAAAAAATAGTAGTCTTGTTGCAGACCTAAGCCCGAAACCATGATAACTTTTCATTTCGGGGCCACCAGAAGCAAAACACCATTCGTTCGAATATTATATGTATGTGTCTGTTAGCACGATAGCGGCCGTAAAAATGGTCCAATCTTAATGAAAATTGGTACAAACGTGTAAAGTAGTAATCACTCGGACGAGTTCCGACCACCGGAAGGGAGGGTAAAGGGGGATAAACCCCCAAAAAAAGGTTTTTTGAGTTTTTTACTAAGAAAACTACAATTTATCTAACTTTTGTTGGCACCATTGAATTCAGCTTAAAAAACAAACAATTTAGTATTTTGAATCACTGCTCTATGTCCATGGGTTACCGATATATTGAAAGTGGTAAAGACAGTACGTTGTCCCAATGTTAACCTTATGGGAAATAAGTAAAATTCTATATCTCGGTTATTTCTCAACATATCTTGATAAAACTTAGTAAATGGCTTCTTCTAGTTCAGATCTACTAAGTATTGTATTAAAACCACCCAGTTTTAATATACCTGTAGCAGCAAACCTGCATACTCATTCCCTATGTTATTCTTATGAGCCTATCAAAACATGTCAAATCTCGCTATGTTAGATTGAAATATGTTGTTTTGCATTTAAAATTCGCTGAGTATGCAGGTATGCTGCAACGGGGGTATTATATATGCAACGGGGGAATCAAAAACTTAGACCTAACCTAACATCGAATAACACTAACGTATGTCCTGTAAAAATAAGAATGCAAAAACATTCCCCTTAATATAAGAACATCGTGGGAATTGATACTGCAAGTTTACTGCCTCAAAAGTTTTAAAATTAAAGATTTTAAGTTTTAATGCCACAGATAATTTAATTTACATTGAAAAGTGAGTAACCTAAATGCGGGTTGACACGGTCTGAATAGTGTCCGATTGTTCTCGGACCGAGTTAACTGGGAAGTTCACTCGGACGCTACTCAGATCGCGAGAACAATGCATCCGAGTAGCTCGTATGTAAACAACTCGGTCCGAGTTAGTTGAATGGAGATATTCTCTCAGACACGAATTTTGATATGAAAGGATTTAACATTGGATACGTTTAACAATTCAATCCGAGTGCACCAGCTGGCTAACAAGCTCGGCCCGAGTAGATAGGATCGAGCGAGCCCCATAACTCGGACCGAGTAAATATCAAGCTCGGTCCGAGGTTAATCGGACACCAAGCGGACCGTGTCAACTCGCCTTAAGCAACTTTATTTATTTTCTATAAGGTTAAAATTGAGGGAGTTTGCTGCCTCATGAATAAGAAGATTTGGGTATTTTATGCCGTAACTAGCTTCAAAGCCCGTTGTGGTTAAATACAACGGTCTCTAGAAAAATAGTACATAGTATATGGGGTTTTCTTGTGAAATGCCAGAAAGATAATTAGATTTTTTCAAAATAAAATTGTTTTGAAAAAACATGATCAGATGATCAGCTGTTAATGTATTTCCTATAGAAAACATGGTTCTTTTAACTTTTCCACCATAAATCTTACGATAAATCTTATAAAAGTTAAATTATCAGAGTTATTTGTAAATCTACTGGGAGAAAGCTTTCCAACGACCGCATATTAAAATCTCTCTGGTAGAACTGTAGATTCAGTTGTACAAAGTTTTGCAAAAAATCTCTAGCTCAGTGTATTTTCTCACCACTATAAATTCGGAGGTTGTTTAGCATTTTTGCAAGTAACTTTAAAATGCTGAAGAAATCGACCAAAGTGGAAGGTAATATTCTGAAAGAGAATAAGATTTCCCAAAAGACATCGAGATTAATTTCTTGAAAATACTGATAACTGGCAGCCAAAACTTGGCTGCAAAGGAACTTAAAACCCCTGCCTTTAGGTATTTTTTTATAGGAAGCATGTGGGTAGGCCTATATACAAATTTTCTCCATAAATCTTGAAAAAATCAAGTTTTTTTATTATTTGCAAATCTAGAAGGAGAAAGTTTCGTATAGAACTGTAGATTTAGTTGTACATAGTTAAAAAATATCTCTAACTCAATATTTTCTCACTTCCTATTAATTCTGAGGTTGCTTAGCTTTTTTGCAAATAACTTTTAAACGGTGAAGAAATCGGCTAAAGTGGAAGGTAATATTCTGAAAGAGAATAAAATTTCCTACAATTTGGTACTATGCATTTCTTAAAAATACTGATAATGGACAGCCAAAACCTGGCTACAAAAAGAAACTTTAAAAAAGCTGTTTTTTAAAATCTATTTCTTATAGAAAATTTGTGTTGTTAAGTTTCCACCATAAATCTTAAAAAAAAATCTAACTTTGTAATAAGCCTAATTTGCACAGGGGTAAGAATTGGCTCATTAGGCCTAGTCATGGGACCAGTAGGCCTAGGCCTACCTAGCCTATGTCCAGCCTATGGAGGGAGTGTTGGCAATCAGTATAAACACCGCTATTTCCCTAACTCAAACCCTTTGAGTGATTAAGTAACTCACGGTGTTGGGGTGGATGGTTATAACCCTAATTATCACCATCGGAAGGCTAACCTAGTCGGTCCCATAACTGCTGACTCCGAACGCCGAGTTTGATGTGGAAAGCAAAGTGTTGAAGCGTATAACGGCGACTATACTCTAATGTAAACAATGAGTTGGACACGTAATTAGATCGCTTCTTCCAATAAACACGATATTGCGAGTGGAAATGTTGTTGTGTGTAAACAACGTACATAACCTCGAAAGACATCGTCACGAATGCGTTATGCAGACGACGACAGAGCCTGCGCTGCTTCTTCTTCTTTTCGCCGAGCGCGCCAATCTGTTTTCTGGCGGACGATGAAAAACAGCAACGGGATGAGCCTTTTTTTACCCTTTAACCAGCTCGTTGGTCAGCTGGTGGGTTTTCCCAGCGGAAAGTGAGCTCCACGAGGTCCTGATAAGAGCTTCACTCTGGTCGGTGCTACGTTAGTGTTCGGATTGATAGTCGTTTCGTGCGTCGCTTCCCCGAACACTACTTCAACCACCATCGAGAGCTGACTTCGTCGTCTTCCTATACCTTGTGGTATCAAAGGTACGACAGCGTTCTGTTCTCAAATTTTTTCGATTTTATTTTAAACGCCAGTTTCCAGACTGCGTTGAAACTGTCGCAGGATAGGGTTCCGAAACCTATCCTGCTCGTCTCTTGGCTGTAACCAAGACTAATTAAATTAATTATCTTGGTGCCGATTTTCGACTAGAGTCAATTCGTAGTATTTTATAAATTCTGTGTAACCAAGTTAGAGTATTTGGTGATTTTCATATCTGGATTAATTCCTAGATTTTCCTGCTGTTGTAACAGGCTTAGTCTTGTCAAAAAACCTGCTGTGCAACAGGAGTGTAAGGTCTGTCCTGCTCCTGTAATTACTGGTCACTAGTGAAATAGTTTAATGTTGTTTCTTGATTAGGGTAAACATTAACTATGGGTAACTAGTGTTAACTCTGAACACCTCGTATAGCTAGGGAAAACAGCAGAGGGCATTTAACTTAGCAGGTGTTTCCAAATTTAGTCTGTCCTAAGTTGAATGTCATCTAGGTTGAATATAATTGAGCTCTCATATCTGAATATCTGATAACTACTGTGATTTCGATCCTCGACCCCTGGAATTATCCCAGCGACCGAGCTGAGCGATTCCAAGGCATCTGACAACCCGTGACGTGATTTCCTGCGGTTCGGTGTACCAGTGTAACCGATCGTCTTTTCTCTCACCAGGAAATATCCGTCACAACTTTCATAATTATTTGCAAATCTACATGGATGGAGCTTTCCAACGACCTGTTAATTATTAAAATCTGTCCGGTAGAACTTTAGATTTAGTTGTACAAAGTTTAAGAAAAAGATCTCTAATTCAGTATTTTCTCACCACTATAAATTCGGAGGTTGCATAGGTTTTTTGCAAATAACTTTTAAATGGTGCAGAAATCGGCTAAAGTGGAAGGTAATATTCTGAATGAGAATAAAATTTCCTACAATTTGGTATTGTGCATTTCTTGAAAATACTGATAATAGGCAGCCAAAACCTGGTTACAAAAAGAAACTTTGAAAAAGCTGTTTTTTAAATCTATTTCTTATAGAAAATTTGTGTTGTTACGTTTCCACCATAAATCTTTAAAAAAATCGAACTTTCCTAATTATTTGCAAATCTACATGGATGGAGCTTTCCAACGACCTGTTAAGTATTAAAATCTGTCTGGTAGAACTCTAGATTTAGTTGTACAAAGTTTAACAAAAATATCTCTAATTCAGTATTTTCTCACCACTATAAATTCGGAGGTTACATAGGTTTTTTGCAAATAACTTTTAAATGGTGCAGAAATCGGCTAAAGTGGAAGGTAATATTCTGAAAGAGAGTAAAATTTCCTACAATTTGGTACTATGCATTTCTTGAAAATACTGATAATGGACACCCAAAACCTGGCTACAAAAAGAAACTTAAAAAAGCTGTTTTTTTTATTCTATTTCTTATAGCAAATTTGTGTTGTTACGTTTCCACCATAAATCTTCAAAAAAATCTAACTTTCCTAATTATTTGCAAATCTACATGGATGGAGCTTTCCAACGACCTGTTAAGTATTAAAATCTGTCCGGTAGAACTCTAGATTTAGTTGTACAAAGTTTAACAAAAATATCTCTAATTCAGTATTTTCTCACCTCTATAAATTCGGAGGTTGCATAGGTTTTTTGCAAATAACTTTTAAATGGTGCAGAAATCGGCTAAAGTGGAAGGTGATATTCTGAAAGAGAATTAAATTTCCTACAAATTGCTAATAGGCATTTCTTGAAAATACTCAATAAAGCCAACCAAAATTTGCCTCGAAATAAAAAATGTGAAAAAACCCGTTTTCAATGTATATTTCTTATGGAAAACATGTGTTTTTTACTTTTTCACCATAAATCTGAACAAAAACAAACTTTCATAATTATTTGACAATCTACAGGGCGAGAGCTTTCCAATGACCCATTAATTAATAAAATCGGCCTGATAGAACTGGAGATTTAGTTGTCTGAAGGTTGGACTAAACTGAATTATTATAAGAGTAGATGAAGTAGATCTCAGCTAGCCGCATGCCAAGTCTTATCAAGATATATTGAGATATTAACAAAATACATAGCTCATAAAATTACCATGGGGAATGAGAATGTATTTTTTCTGCCACAGATATGTACAAATTAGGGATGTAACTATGATGCTACAGAATATTAGGGTTACTAGGCCGGAAAGTACTGTTTTACCGGACGAGAATGTTAGTTCTGGTCCAGAGGCGAGTGCCGATTTTTCATGCGAAATGTTACAGTTTTCATGAGAATACGGTAAAACTTACCGGTGTATGACGTACAATACTTTTCATCGTACTACGCCAGTGCTGCCGCTACATTCCTGTAAAAATTCATCTATAAACATGCATTAAACGTTTGCTGCAAATCAGCTGATTTTTTACTTTCGTTTCCTGTTGTAATCGTAGTCTGGTAAACTTTCGAGCCAAAACACGGAACAGAAAAAAAATGTCTCTGTGTCAGTATGATGAAAATGTATGTATATTGCTAATAGACCAAGGAAAGATAGTTCAAAATACATAATGTTTTTTTCGAGCTGAATACTTTTTTCTGGTGTATATAGATGGTATTGGCCCTTCAAAGGACTAGTTATTCGAGCTGATTTTATCGCTCAAGTTTGTTGTTAACCGAATTAGGTATCAAGTTGTAATGTTGTGTGCTCATTTTAATCGATTTAAAAATACCACCTTGTTGCTTCTGATCTATGAGCTATCAATCTCTAGGATGTACCAATCATATCAATTCAATTCGGTGTTGATATATTTATAAAAGGTAAAACATTGACATTTTGGATGTCCAAGGGGCGTAGCTAGTGGTTATTTCATGAATAGACTCAGGAGTTAGCATAAGACATGATCGGCCTTTGTGACATATTTAAGTCCAGTCGGAAGGAAAGAGTAAGCTGGTGATGAAGTTATTACCCGGCCGCATTTGTTTTTCTAACCCAAGGTCTGTAGATTAGAGGGGGGAAATGATATTATTATTACACTCAAGTTGCCTAACTCCCCAAAGGCCTATGGAACAAAGCTGGTGACGTATATCGTAGACCCATTTCCATTTTCAACCAAGCTCTATTAGCCTTTTTAGTAAATATATAGCCTGAGTAGAGATAACAATAGCTTCTTAACTTTCTCTGATAGGTAAAGACTAATTTTGGTTCCCGCTGGGGGTTGTAGGTTTCCGATTTATCGAAGACGTCATGATTTGTTTACATTTCTTCTGGGATAGACTTAATACTATTATTACTATTCTAATCTGCCTTAATACTATTACTAGTAAACCTGTTGCTCGAAATCGAGCAAAACAACCAAATTTCTTTCTCCTGAAGTTTATCCACCTCTTTCACGTAAAATGGTAGCAACGTCCAAGGTAATTGCAATATTTTTTCGTGTTTCATCCAAATATTTGTCTGCAAAGATATTCAGGAGCCGAAATTTATACAGACATCATTCTCTCATGACTGATGGCACATGCCTGCCATTGTTCTAAAGTTCTAAACGAACGGATTTCAACATTTACCTCATTAAAAAAAGTCCAGTTTCCAGCATTAAATGTATTTCATAGTTTTTGTTTCATGCCCCATCCGTCTATGTTCGGTTGAAGTTTTTAAGTCAAGCTGTACATTTATGCATACTTTGGAATAATGCTAACTTCCGGTGATAAGGTAACTGTACTGTGATAAAAATGTTTGTATGAAAATAGACAACCCAACAGACCAATCGAGGTGAGACTCTTAGCACACCATAACAAATGCAGAATTTAATTATTTTAAATTTTCCAAGTAGTTAAAGATGTTTTGTTTGTCTATCGAGTAAAAGCGTGCTTCTCAATAAAAGTCACGTGTAAATTTGTGAAATTTCTTTCCATTTGTGATGGCTCAATTTATATGAAGTTTTATTGTTTCCATTTCCTTAAATCTTAAAATTTTCTGCTTCGCAAGAAACACCTTTTTCCCAAGGGCCCGAAAGTAAAGGGATCAACCTCTTATGCCTATTAGAGTCAATGTTCGTATCAACACGATTTTGTTCGCGCACCGTTTTAAAGGCGTTTCATTTATACTCATGAGTTCTGCGTAAATGCCTTCTTCGGATTTGTGGCATTATTGTTGTTACAAATAAGGTCGAAGAAACTTTATTATTATATGTAAAAAATGTGATTTAGGTTAGGTTGTAGATAGATTAAGTTTATGGGGGAATCATAACTACAACCACAGAACATCACTAAATGCAAAAAGAACTGGTAATTATATTGTTTAATGATTACATCATTCACGGTCACAAAAAGAACAGATGAACAAAATTAAAATGGTTTTGTGAAAAATTGACATCTTCACTTTTAGATCACTACTCACAAACACTTCACATTAACATTCACCATCACCTCCAAGTAAATTGTATATTCAATCGAGTTCCGCAAGGTGTCTTTGTCACCTTGCATAAATTATTAGTTAAAATAATTATTCTTGGGATAATAATAAAATAAATAAACCAAAACAAATGTTTTTTTATAAAATCTACAGTAAATTTGTTTATAAAACACACATGATTTTAAATAGGTTGTTTTAAATAGGTACCGGTATTGTAGAATTTTATGTTTTCAAAAAAGCTACACCACAGATGAAGAACTATACAGATTGGCAACGTAATGCACTTTTGCGTGCCCGTTTTTCGCGCGGCATCAAGTTTGTTAGGTCGTTTTGCCGCACATATTGCATTGGTATCAAAGTTATTAATGGCTATATTTGGCTGAAGATTTGATATTGACGAAACTATTATACTTGATACCAATGCAATACCTGCGGCAAAACGACGTAACAAACTTGACGCCGCGCGAAAAAACGGGCATGCAAAAGTGCATTGGGTTGCCAATCTGTATAGTTCTTCATCTGTGGCTACACTTTGTTTTGTAGGTTTTACATAATTATAATAAAACTTTCTGTAATTCAGTATCTACGACTAAATATATCCCGTCTTAATCTTGAGCCGAACTGAAATGGCTTTCTAAATCTACTCATAAATATGTAAGGTGCCTTTTTCGGAGGGGGGTAAAAAGTAAACGACTAAGCTGGTAAACAAACGCTATTCGACTCACCCGTATGTCTAGGCCTATAGGTTAACCTAGGCTAGTAGGAGCCTAGACCTAGGACTGCCCTAAGTTGCACAACACTGAATTACCATTCTACGAAGTATCCTGGGTAATAAAGCATTTACCAAATCACCGTACGGCATAAAACCACTTTAATTTCGATGACAATGACAGTTGTAAATTGCAATAGACCACTAAACACTTTGCTTCGTCTCGCATCACCCAAACATAACCCCATAGCGTTTGTTGACAATCATTGAGGGTAGCCATCTTGTGGCTTCTTTTCTCCGACTGGCTACCCAGCGATCAGCTGTCTCTTACGTCACGGGGTGAACAGCTGACTACCCCTACTTTGGGAAATCCAGGAGGGGAGAGGACCCGGACTGGGCTCCTCGTGGCGATTATTCGTTGACCAGCCACTGAGACGTTCACGACTCGAGACACGGACGCTCGACTCGACCACGGTCAAACACGATACGGAGGTACGGTTTCCTCATTATTTCGTTTCGTTGCTTAACGTTTAACGCTACTAACACGTTTATCGAACCCGACTCACGGGAATATTTCGATAGAGACGAAATTACGGACTTTTAGACGACTTTACGTCCTCACGAACCTGTCCGAGTTTGTCGTAGGTGATTATTCTCGAATAGACGCATAGTTTAATTCACGTTCTTGTTAGGCCTAGCCTTTCTCTCCTTTACGAAATATCGTAGCATTATATACTAGACGATTTAGTCGCATTTACTCGGTGCAGTTACTTAATTTTTCGTCTACTCCGTACTTGCACTCACGTCGCAACAAGTCACGGAGCACGTGCTACGCCACGGCAACCCAATTAATAAATTATTAATTGGGTGACGCACTGAGCGGTTACGAACAACGTTCGGTTAGGCCTTACGTCTACGAATAAACGCTGGAACGATTTAATTATATTTTTCACGTTTTCCGTGAAGAGTCACGGGTCACGCTACGGCTTTAAGCCTAGCCCGTGGTAACCCAAAACGTGTTGGGTGAGCCTCTTGCTCATAGTAACCCTTTATCAAGCGAGGGTGTGAGCAGGGGCTAACGTTAGAGCGATGAAGAGCGATTACTTCGCGCGACTTAGGCTTTTCGACGTTATAGGCAAAATTATTCACTTTTACGAGGGCGAGGATGAGGCAACTCGTTCTTTGAATTGTATCATTGCGTCCGGTTGCTCTGAGCCCTGCGTAAAGTAGTAACGAGAGTTGCCCCACGATTATTTTTTTTGCCGAAATTAATTATAACGAACCCTGGAATTAGCTCCTTCTGAGCGATTCCGAGGCATCCCTACGGTGACTAATTTCTCGGGGCGGGAGATCACGCACTATTTCCTTTGACTCCCGAAAATTACGTCACAAATAAATGTTTAAAGTTTGCTTCAATATATATATTCATTGGTTTCAATTCCATTCAAAACACCTGGCTTTGCTGGAAATCTTTGTTTATTCCACTCAGCTGCTTTGTCTCAAATTTATATTCCCATGTTAAATCTTATGGACAAATATGAAACTTTAAGGGTCTTTAGGGCTCTTCCCTTTAGTCTAACCTTCATAAATTTTATTTCCTACAAAACTTCACGCCAAGCTCTTTCAAACAATACCTAAATGATTGAAATCGGCCCAGTAGTTTCGGAGGAGTAATGATCACAAAAAACCCCTAGCGTATTAAATAAGTATATAGATTCTTCTCTTCTCTTCTTCTCCATACACCATGTGTCTTACCTAACATTAACAAACGATCAGGTAGATTGTTTTGAACAGCGAGGACGAAAAGGTAGCAAAAACTTCAAAGGTATAAAAATGTAAAACCTTTTTTACCATTTCACACAAGATTCTGCGGCTGGAAAAAATGAAAAGTTGAGAAGTCGTCCTAAAATATTACGTTTTTATTCTTCGGAATCACCTGTAATGTAGTAGGAGGCATTTCAGTTGAGGGTAGAAGTAAATAAACAAACTATTATTACCCACTTACATACTTAAAGCTATAATTCAGATCGAATAAAATTTCAAACATATATTCAAAATACAGTACACATATGGAACTAGGTACAATAATTTTTATTGGTAGTACAACTTTCTAGAATTGGATGAAAATAAAAGATAGTGTCATAGGTACAAATTAAAAATGTTTTTGTATTTTTATATTTTATTTCATACCACCATCTTATTGATGATTAACGAGGAGCTACTTGGAATGATACTTTTACAAATAAATACATGGGTGTATAAATGCTTAGCAACGGGATTATATTTTTGCAAATAAGCCTTCCTTAAAAAAAAGAGATGTTACTTGCTTTATTACCAAAAATTATATTGACCTTAATAGCCTATTAGTAGGCCCTAATACGGATGAATATTGACCCTTAATTCAAAACAAGAACACCTACTCACAGAACATTGAAATTAGGAGCATATTAAAGTGTTAGGTGCATATTAGGCTTAAGTTGCCCTATTAGACCCCAAATTTTCGGCTTCGCACCTTAAAATGGAGACAGGGGTTTTCAGATTCATTCTCTTGATTAACTTGTAGGTCAGATAATAGAAAACAATATCTCTACCAAATATGAAGGCAATCGGACAACACCTAGAAGCCCCTAGAATACAGAATCACATTCTTGTCGATAGACGTTGCCGTTGTTCGACGCTGTTGAGGGACAAACTACGTTGGCCGAGCACACGATCCGCTTGAAGGAAAACGTAGTCCCGATTAAACAGCGGTACTATCCGAGGAACCCCGCCATGCAAGCCATAATAAACGAGGAGGTGGCGAAGATGCTCCAAGAAGGCGTGATCGAGCCGTCGGACAGCCCGTGGAGCTCGCCGGTGGTGCTGACGAGGAAGAGCAACGGCAAATTTCGTTTCTGCATCGACATGCGACGAGTGAACGAAAGCTCTATCCCCGACGCGTATCCGCTGCCCAGGATCAACGCGATCCTCGAGAAACTGAGGCAGGCGAGATATATCAGCACCCTGGACTTACGGCAGGGCTATTGGCAAGTGCCGCTCGCCAAGGAGAGCCGTCCGATAACGGCCTTCACGGTACCAGGCCTTGGCCTCTACCAGTTTACCAAGATGCCGTTCGGCCTC